>CM070873.1:241095060-241724856 GCA_036365515.1 Torymus aiolomorphi | reverse complement strand
GACTTCAAATCGTTTGAAACCCCCAAAATATCCATTTTAATCCCACCAATCACTATACGCGACTATTTTTTTCCGCTCTATCGAATGGAAAAGGTTTTAGGGCCGTAGAGCCAATAGGAAAAAAATTATTTTCAAAATTTTGAGATATTGCAAAAGTCATAGCGCCAATCGAAAGAGCAGCGCAAAATACCCCTATATATGAATTTTGGCTCAATTTGGAGAAAAAAAATTTTTTCTTCGTTTATTGGGATATAACGCGTGGAAAATCGCTCAATAATACCAAATTTCAATTTTCTCAGCCTACTAGTCATAATACCCGACTATACTGATCCTGCCTTAGTGGAAGGAGTATCCTTTGGGGTCGAAGGACCTATCGAGATGAGCAATTTGAAAACAGTTCTTACATTTCATCGTTTATTTGGGCCAAATCGACTTCAAATCGTTTGAAACCCCCAAAATACCCATTTTTTAGATCCCACCAATCACTATACGCGACATCATTTTTTTTCCGCTCTTCATCGAATGGAAAAGGTTTTAGGACTGTAGAGCCAATAGGGAAAAAATTATACCTTCAAAATTTTGAGAGATTTTGCAGAAGTCATAGCGCCAATCGAAAGAGCAGCGCAAAAATACCCCTATATATGAATTTTGGCTCCATTTGGAGAAAAATTTTTCTTTCGCTTATTGGCTGACATAATGCGTTGAAAATCGCTCTGAAAATACCAATAAATTTCAATTTTCTCAGCCCAATAGTCTCAATACCTGACTATATCATCCTGCTCTAGTGGATGGAGTATCCTTTTGGGGTCGAAGGACCTAGCGGAGATGAGCAATTTAGAAAAATGTTCTACATTTCATCGTTTATTTGGGCCAAATCGACTTCCGGGGATCGTTTGAAACCCCAAAATATCCATTTTTTAAATCCCACCAATCACTATACGCGACTATTTTTTTCCGCTCTATCGAATGGAAAAGGTTTTAGGGCCGTAGAGCCAATAGGAAAAAATAATTTTTCAAAAATTTTGAGATATTGCAAAAGGCAGCGGGAAGGCGTGCCAATCGAAAGAAAGCAGCGCAAAATACCCCTATATATGAATTTTGGCTCAATTTGGAGAAAAAATTTTTCTTCGTTTATTGGGATATAATGCGTTGAAAATCGCTCAAAAATACTAAATTTCGAATTTTCTCAGCCTACTAGTCACACTGACCCGACTATATCATCCTGCTCTAGTGATGGATATCCCTAGGGGGGTCGAATAACTTACTGGAGATGAGCAATTTAGAAAAATAAGTTCTACATTTCATCGTTTATTTGGGCCAAATTGACTTCAAATCGCTTGAAACCCCAAAATATCCATTTTTAAATCCCACCAATCACTATAGACGCGACTATTTTTTTCCGCTCTGTCGAATGGAAAAGGTTTTAGGACCGTAGAGCCAATAGGAAAAAATAATTTTCAAAAAATTTTGAGATATTGCAAAAATCATAGCGCCAATCGAAAGAGCAGCGCAAAATACCCTGCAGAAAAGGCATGAATTTTGGCTCAATTTGGGAGAAAAAAATTTTTCTTCGTTTATTGGGATATAATGTGTTGAAAATCGCTCAAAAAATACCAAATTTCAATTTTCTCAGCCGACTAGTCACAATACCTGACTATATCATCCTGCTCTAGTGGATGGAGTATCCTTTGGGGTCGAAGAATTCATGGAGATGAGCAATTTTGAAAAATGTTCTTACATTTCATCGTTTATTTGGGCCAAATCGACTTCAAATCGCTTGAAACCCCAAAATATCCATTTTTAAATCCCACCAATCACTATACGCGACTATTTTTTTCCGCTCTATCGAATGGAAAAGGTTTTAGGACCGTAGAGCCAATAGGAAAAAATTAATTTCAAAAATTTTGAGATATTGCAAAATCATAGCGCCAATCGAAAGAGCAGCGCAAAATACCCCTATATATGAATTTTGGCCTTAATTTGGAGAAAAATTTTTCTTCGTTTATTGGGATATAAATGCGTTGAAAATCGCTCAAAAATACCAAATTTCAATTTTCAGCCTACTAGTCACAATACCCGACTATATCATCCTGCTCTAGTGGATGGAGTATCCTTTGGGTCGAAGGACCCAGCGGAGATGAGAGTAATTTTGAAAAATGTTCTCGCTTGAAACCCCAAAAATATCCATTTTTAAATCCCACCAATCACTATACGCAACTATTTTTTTCCGCTCTATCGAATGGAAAAGGTTTTATGACAGTAGAGCCAATAGGAAAAAATAATTTTCAAAAATTTTGAGATATTGCAAAAATCATAGCGCCAATCGAAAGAGCAGCGCAAAATACCCCTATATATGAATTTTGGCTCATTTTGGATAAAAAAAATTTTTCTTCGTTTATTGGGATATAATGCGTTGAAAATCGCTCAAAAATACCAAATTTCAATTTTCTCAGCCTACTAGTCACAATACCCGACTATATCATCCTGCTCTAGTGGATGGAGTATCCTTTGGGGTCGAAGGACCTAGCGGAGATGAGCAATTTTGAAAAATGTTCTACATTTCATCGTTTATTTGGGCCAAATCGACTTCAAATCGCTTGAAACCCCAAAATATCCATTTTTAAATCCCACCAATCACTATACGCGACTATTTTTTTCCGCTCTATCGAATGGAAAAGGTTTTAGGACCGTAGAGCCAATAGGAAAAAAATAATTTTCAAAAATTTTGAGATATTGCAAAATCATAGCGCCAATCGAAAGAGCAGCGCAAAATACCCCTATATATGAATTTTGGCTCAATTTGGAGAAAAAAATTTTTCTTCGTTTATTGGGATATAATGCGTTGAAAATCGCTCAAAAATACCAAATTTCAATTTTCTCAGCCTACTAGTCACAATACCTGACTATATCATCCTGCTCTAGTGGATGGAGTATCCTTTGGGGTCGAAGGACCTAGCGGAGATGAGCAATTTTGAAAAATGTTCTACATTTCATCGTTTATTTGGGCCAAATCGACTTCAAATCGCTTGAAACCCCAAAATATCCATTTTTAAATCCCACCAATCACTATACGCGACTATTTTTTTCCGCTCTATCGAATGGAAAAGGTTTTAGGACCGTAGAGCCAATAGGAAAAAAATAATTTTCAAAAATTTTGAGATATTGCAAAAATCATAGCGCCAATCGAAAGAGCAGCGCAAAATACCCCTATATATGAATTTTGGCTCAATTTGGAGAAAAATTTTTCTTATACCCCTATATATGAATTTTAGCTCTAATTTGAGAAAAAAATTTTTCTTCGTTTATTGGGATATAATGCGTTGGGAAAATGTAGCATTTCAAAAATACCAAATTTCAATTTTTCTCAGCCTACTAGTCACAATACCCGACTATATCATCCCCGATTCTTAGTGGATGGAGTATCCTTTGGGGTCGTAAACTGACCTTTCGGAGATGAGTAATTTAGAAAACATGTTCTACATTTCAATCGTTTATTTGGGCCAAATTTTGACTTCAAATCGTCATTTGAAACCCCAAAATATCCATTTTTAAATCCCACCAATCACGATTGCTGATCATTATTTTTCCTTAGCTCTAATCGAATGGAAAAGGTTTGAGAGGCTTAATTGATCATAATTAAGGAAAAAATATTTTTCAAAAATTTTGAGATATTGCAAAAATCATAATGCCAATGAAAGAGCAGCGCAAAATACCCCTATATATAAATTAAATTTGGCTCAATTCTGGAGAAAAAATTTTTTCTTCGTTTATTGGGATATAATGCGTTGAAAATCGCTCTCAAAATACCAAATTTCAATTTTCTCAGCCTACTAGTCACAATACCCGACTATATCATCCCGCTCTAGTGGATGGAGTATCCTTTGGGGTCACCTAGAGACCTATCGGAGATGAGCAATTTTGAAAAATGTTCTACATTTCATCGTTTATTTGGCCAAATCGACTCTTCAAATCAAGCTTGAAACCCCAAAATATCCATTTTTAAATCCCCACCAATCACTATACGCGACTATTTTTTCTCCGCTCTATCGAATGGAAAAGGTTTTAGGACCGTAGAGCCAATAGGAAAAAATAATTTTCAAAAATTTTGAGATATTGCAAAAGTCATAGCAGCCAATAGAGTGAGCAGCGCAAAAAATACCCCCTATATATGAATTTTGTCTCAATTTGGAGAAAAAAATTTTCTTTCGTTTATTGGGATATAATGCGTTGAAAATCGCTCAAAAATACCAAATTTCAATTTTCTCAGCCTACTAGTCACAATACCCGACTATATCATCCTGCTCTAGTGGATGGAGTATCCTTTGGGGCTCGAAGGACCTATCGGAGATGAGCAATTTAGAAAAATTGTTCTTACATTTCGTCGTTTATTTGGGCCAAATCGACTTCAAATCGTTTTGAAACCCGCAAAATATCCATTTTTAAATCCCACCAATCACTATACGCGACTATTTTTTTCCGCCTCTATCGAATGGAAAAAGGTTTTAGGACCGTAGAGCCAATAGGAAAAAATAATTTTCAAAAATTTTGAGATATTGCAAAAGTCATAGCGCCAATCGAGAGCAGCGGAAAATACCCTATATATGAATTTTGGCTCAATTTGGAGAAAAAATTTTTCTTCGTTATTGGGATATAATGCGAAAGGAAAATCGCTCAAAAATACCAAATTTTCAATTCTTCTCAGCCTACTTAGTCACAATACCTGACTCATCATCCTTGCTTAGTGGATGGAGTATCCTTTGGGGTCGAAGGACCTAGCGGAGATGAGCAATTTTGAAAAATGTTCTACATTTCATCGTTTATTTGGGCCAAATCGACTTCAAATCGCTTGAAACCCCAAAATATCCATTTTTAAATCCCACCAATCACTATACGCGACTATTTTTTTCCGCTCTATCGAATGGAAAAGGTTTTAGGACCGTAGAGCCAATAGGAAAAAAATAATTTTCAAAAAATCTTGAGATATTGCAAAAATCATAGCGCCAATCGAAAGAGCAGCGCAAAATACCCCTATATATGAATTTTGGCTCAATTTGGAGAAAAAAATTTTTCTTCGTTTATTGGGATATAATGCGTTGAAAATCGCCTAAAAATACCAAATTTCAATTTTCTCAGCCTACTAGTCACAATACCCGACTATATCATCCTGCTCTAGTGGATGGAGTATCCTTTGGGGTCGAAGGACCTAGCGGAGATGAGCAATTTTGAAAAATGTTCTACATTTCATCGTTTATTTGGGCCAAATCGACTTCAAATCGTTTGAAACCCCAAAATATCCATTTTTAAATCCCACCAATCACTATACGCGACTATTTTTTTTTCCGCTCTATCGAATGGAAAAGGTTTTAGACCCTGTAGAGCCAATAGGAAAAAAAAATTTTCAAAAATTTTGAGATATTGCAAAAATCATAGCGCCAATCGAAAGAGCAGCGCAAAATACCCCTATATATGAATTTTGGCTCAATTTGGAGAAAAAAATTTTTCTTCGTTTATTGGGATATAATGTGTTGGAAAATCGCTCAAAAATACCAAATTTCAATTTTCTCAGCCTACTAGTCATTTACAATACCCGGGACTATATCATCCCGCTCTAGTGGGATGGAGTATCCTTTGGGTCGAAGGACCTAGCGGAGATGAGCAATTTTGAAAAATGTTCTACATTTCATCGTTTATTTGGGCCAAATCGACTTCAAATCGCTTGAAACCCCAAAATATCCATTTTTTAATCCCCACCAATCACATACGCGACTATTTTTTTTCCGCTCTATCGAATGGAAAAGGTTTTAGGAATCGTAGAGCCAATAGGAAAAAATAATTTTCAAAAATTTTGAGATATTGCAAAAAGTCATAGCGCCAATCGAAAGAGCAGCGCAAAATACCCCTATATATGAATTTTGGCTCAATTTGGAGAAAAAATTTTTCTTCGTTTATTGGGATATAATGCGTTGAAAATCGCTCAAAATACCAAATTTCAATTTTTCTCAGCCTACTAGTCACAATACCCGACTATATCATCCTGCTCTAGTGGATGGAGTATCCTTTGGGGTCGAAGGACCTAGCGGAGATGAGCAATTTGAAAAAATGTTCTACATTTCATCGTTTGTCATTTGGGCCAAATCGACTTCAAATCGTTTGAAACCCCAAAATATCCATTTTTAATCCCACCAATCACTATACGCGACTATTTTTTCCGCTCTATCGAATGGAAAAGGTTTTAGGACCGTAGAGCCAATAGGAAAAATATTATTTTCAAAAATTTTGAGATATTGCAAAAATCATAGCGCCAATCGAAAGAGTAGCGCAAAATACCCCTATATATGAATTTTGGCTCAATTTGGAGAAAAAATTTTTCTTTGTTTATTGGGATATAATGCGTTGAAAATCGCTCAAAATACCAAATTTCAATTTTCTCAGCCTACTAGTCACAATACCCGACTATATCATCCTGCTCTAGTGGAAGGAGTATCCTTTGGGGTCGAAGGACCTATCGGAGATGAGCAATTTAGAAAAATGTTCTACATTTCATCGTTTATTTGGGCCAAATCGACTTCAAATCGCTTGAAACCCTAAAATATCCATTTTTAAATCCCACCAATCACTATACGCGACTATTTTTTTCCGCTCTATCGAATGGAAAAGGTTTTAGGGCCGTAGAGCCAATAGGAAAAAATTATTTTCAAAAATTTTGAGATATTGCAAAAAGTCATAGCGCCAATCGAAAGAGCAGCGCAAAATACCCCTATATATGAATTTTGGCTCAATTTGGAGAAAAAATTTTTCTTCGTTTATTGGGATATAATGCGTTGAAAATCGCTCAAAAATACCAAATTTCAATTTTCTCAGCCTACTAGTCACAATACCCGACTATATCATCCTGCTCTAGTGAAGGAGTATCCTTTGGGGTCGAAGGACCTATCGGAGATGAGCAATTTAGAAAAATGTTCTACATTTCATCGTTTATTTGGGCCAAATCGACTTCAAATCGTTTGAAACCCCAAAATATCCATTTTTAAATCCCACCAATCACTATACGCGACTATATTTTTCCGCTCTATCGAATGGAAAAGGTTTTAGGGCCGTAGAGCCAATAGGAAAAAAATTATTTTCAAAAATTTTGAGATATTGCAAAAGTCATAGCGCCAATCGAAAGAGCAGCGCAAAATACCCCTATATATGAATTTTGGCTCAATTTGGAGAAAAAATTTTTCTTCGTTTATTGGATATAATGCGTTGAAAATCGCTCAAAAATACCAAATTTCAATTTTTCTCAGCCTACTAGTCACAATACCCGACTATATCATCCTGCTCTAGTGGAAGGAGTATCCTTTGGGGTCGCAGGACCTATCGGAGATGAGCAATTTAGAAAAAATGTTCTACATTTCATCGTTTATTTGGGCCAAATCGACTTCAAATCGTTTGAAACCCCAAAATATCCATTTTTTAATCCCACCAATCACTATACGCGACTATTTTTTTCCGCTCTATCGAATGGAAAAGGTTTTAGGGCCGTAGAGCCAATAGGAAAAAATTATTTTCAAAAATTTTGAGATATTGCAAAAGTCATAGCGCCAATCGAAAGAGCAGCGCAAAATACCCCTATATATGAATTTTGGCTCAATTTGGAGAAAAAAATTTTCTTCGTTTATTGGGATATAATGCGTTGAAAATCGCTCAAAAATACCAAATTTCAATTTTTTCTCAGCCTACTAGTCACAATACCCGACTATATCATCCTGCTCTAGTGGAAGGAGTATCCTTTGGGGTCGAAGGACCTATCGGAGATGAGCAATATAGAAAAATGTTCTACATTTCATCGTTTATTTGGGCCAAATCGACTTCAAATCGTTTGAAACCCCAAAATATCCATTTTTAATCCCACCAATCACTATACGCGACTATTTTTTCCGCTCTATCGAATGGAAAAGGTTTTAGATAATAGAGCCAATAGGAAAAAATTATTTTCAAAAATTTTGAGATATTGCAAAAGTCATAGCGCCAATCGAAAGAGCAGCGCAAAATACCCCTATATATGAATTTTGGCTCAATTTGGAGAAAAAAATTTTTCTTCGTTTATTGGGATATAATGCGTTGAAAATCGCTCAAAAATACCAAATTTCAATTTTCTCAGCCTACTAGTCACAATACCCGACTATATCATCCTGCTCTAGTGGAAGGAGTATCCTTTGGGGTCGAAGGACCTATCGGAGATGAGCAATTTAGAAAAATGTTCTACATTTCATCGTTTATTTGGGCCAAATCGACTTTAAATCGTTTGAAACCCCCAAAATATCCATTTTTTAATCCCACCAATCATTATACGCGACTATTTTTTCCGCTCTATCGAATGGAAAAGGTTTTAGGGCCGTAGAGCCAATAGGAAAAAAATTATTTTCAAAAATTTTGAGATATTGCAAAAGTCATAGCGCCAATCGAAAGAGCAGCGCAAAATACCCTATATATGAATTTTGGCTCAATTTGGAGAAAAAATTTTTCTTCGTTTATTGGGATATAATGCGTTGAAAATCGCTCAAAAATACCAAATTTCAATTTTCTCAGCCTACTAGTCACAATACCCGACTATATCATCCTGCTCTAGTGGAAGGAGTATCCTTTGGGGTCGAAGGACCTATCGGAGATGAGCAATTTAGAAAAATGTTCTACATTTCATCGTTTATTTGGGCCAAATCGACTTCAAATCGTTTGAAACCCCAAAATATCCATTTTTAATCCCACCAATCACTATACGCGACTTTTTTTTCCGCTCTATCGAATGGAAAAGGTTTTAGGGCCGTAGAGCCAATAGGAAAAAAATTATTTTCAAAAATTTTGAGATATTGCAAAAGTCATAGCGCCAATCGAAAGAGCAGCGCAAAATACCCCTATATATGAATTTTGGCTCAATTTACAGGAGAAAAAATTTTTCTTCGTTTATTGGGATATAATGCGTTGAAAATCGCTCAAAAATACCAAATTTCAATTTTCTCAGCCTACTAGTCACAATACCCGACTATATCATCCTGCTCTAGTGGAAGGAGTATCCTTTGGGGTCGAAGGACCTATCGGAGATGAGCAATTTAGAAAAATGTTCTACATTTCAGCGTTTATTTGGGCCAAATCGACTTCAAATCGTTTGAAACCCCCAAAATATCCATTTTTTAATCCCACCAATCATTATACGCGACTATTTTTTTCCGCTCTATCGAATGGAAAAGGTTTTAGGGCCGTAGAGACAATAGGAAAAAACTACTTTTAAAAACTTTTGAGATATTGCAAAAATCATAGCGCCAATCGAAAGAGCAGCGCAAAATACCCCTATATATGAATTTTGGCTCAATTTGGAGAAAAAATTTTTCTTCGTTTATTGGGATATAATGCGTTGAAAATCGCTCAAAAATCCCAACTTTCAATCTTCTCAGCCTACTAGTCACAATACCCGACTATATCATCCTGCTCTAGTGGAAGGAGTATACTTTGGGGTCGAAGGACCTATCGGAGATGAGCAACTTAGAAAAATGTTCTACATTTCATCGTTTATTTGGGCCAAATCGACTTCAAATCGTTTGAAACCCCCAAAATATTCATTTTTTAATCCCACCAATCACTATACTCGACTATTTTTTTCCTCTCTATCGAATGGAAAAGGTTTTGGGCCGTAGAGCCAATAGGAAAAAAATTATTTTCAAAAATTTTGAGATATTGCAAAAGTCATAGCGCCAATCGAAAGAGCAGCGCAAAATACCCCTATATATGAATTTTGGCTCAATTTGGAGAAAAAAATTTTTCTGCGTTTATTGGGATATAATGCGTTGAAAATCGCTCAAAAATACCAAATTTCAATTTTCTCAGCCTACTAGTCACAATACCCGACTATATCATCCTGCTCTAGTGGAAGGAGTATCCTTTGGGGTCGAAGGACCTATCGGAGATGAGCAATTTAGAAAAAATGTTCTACATTTCATCGTTTATTTGGGCCAAATCGACTTCAAATCGTTTGAAACCCCAAAATATCCATTTTTTAATCCCACCAATCACTATACGCGACTATTTTTTTCCGCTCTATCGAATGGAAAAGGTTTTAGGGCCGTAGAGCCAACAGGAAAAAATTATTTTCAAAAATTTTGAGATATTGCAAAAATCATAGCGCCAATCGAAAGAGCAGCGCAAACATCCCTATATATGAATTTTGGCTCAATTTGGAGAAAAAAATTTTTCTTCGTTTATTGGGATATAATGCGTTGAAAATCGCTCAAAAATACCAAATTTCAATTTTCTCAGCCTACTAGTCACAATACCCGACTATATCATCCTGCTCTAGTGGAAGGAGTATCCTTTGGGGTCGAAGGACCTATCGGAGATGAGCAATTTAGAAAAATGTTCTACATTTCATCGTTTATTTGGGCCAAATCGACTTCAAATCGTTTGAAACCCCCAAAATATCCATTTTTTAATCCCACCAATCACTATACGCGACTATTTTTTTCCGCTCTATCGAATGGAAAAGGTTTTAGGGCCGTAGAGCCAATAGGAAAAAATTATTTTCAAAAATTTTGAGATATTGCAAAAGTCATAGCGCCAATCGAAAGAGCAGCGCAAAATACCCCTATATATGAATTTTGGCTCAATTTGGAGAAAAAATTTTTCTTCGTTTATTGGGATATAATGCGTTGAAAATCGCTCAAAAATACCAAATTTCAATTTTCTCAGCCTACTAGTCACAATACCCGACTATATCATCCTGCTCTAGTGGAAGGAGTATCCTTTGGGGTCGAAGGACCTATCGGAGATGAGCAATTTAGAAAAATGTTCTACATTTCATCGTTTATTTGGGCCAAATCGACTTCAAATCGTTTGAAACCCCAAAATATCCATTTTTTAATCCCACCAATCACTATACGCGACTATTTTTTTCCGCTCTATCGAATGGAAAAGGTTTTAGGGCCGTAGAGCCAATAGGAAAAAAATTATTTTCAAAAATTTTGAGATATTGCAAAAAGTCATAGGGCCAATCGAAAGAGCAGCGCAAAATACCCCTATATATGAATTTTGGCTCAATTTGGAGAAAAAAATTTTTCTTCGTTTATTGGGATATAATGCGTTGAAAATCGCTCAAAAATAACAAATTTCAATTTTCTCAGCCTACTAGTCACGATACCCGACTATATCATCCTGCTCTAGTGGAAGGAGTATCCTTTGGGGTCGAAGGACCTATCGGAGATGAGCAATTTAGAAAAATGTTCTACATTTCATCGTTTATTTGGGCCAAATCGACTTCAAATCGTTTGAAACCCCCAAAATATCCATTTTTTGATCCCACCAATCACTATACGCAACTATTTTTTTCCGCTCTATCGAATGGAAAAGGTTTTAGCCCCGTACAGCCAATAGGAAACAAATTATTGTCAAAAATTTTCAGATATTGCAAAACTCATACCGCCAATCGAAAGAGCAGCGCAAAATACCCCTATATATGAATTTTGGCTCAATTTGGAGAAAAAATTTTTCTTCGTTTATTGGGATATAATGCGTTGAAAATCGCTCAAAAATACCAAATTTCAATTTTCTCAGCCTACTAGTCACAATACCCGACTATATCATCCTGCTCTAGTGGAAGGAGTATCCTTTGGGGTCGAAGGACCTATCGGAGATGAGCAATTTAGAAAAATGTTCTACATTTCATCGTTTATTTGGGCCAAATCGACTTCAAATCGTTTGAAACCCCCAAAATATCCATTTTTTAATCCCACCAATCACTATACGCGACTATTTTTTTCCGCTCTATCGAATGGAAAAGGTTTTAGGGCCGTAGAGCCAATAGGAAAAAAATTATTTTCAAAAATTTTGAGATATTGCAAAAGTCATAGCGCCAATCGAAAGAGCAGCGCAAAATACAAGTATATATGAATTATGGCCCAATTTGGAGAAAAAAATTTTTCTTCGTTTATTGGGATATAATGCGTTGAAAATCGCTCAAAAATACCAAATTTCAATTTTCTCAGCCTACTAGTCACAATACCCGACTATATCATCCTGCTCTAGTGGAAGGAGTATCCTTTGGGGTCGAAGGACCTATCGGAGATGAGCAATTTAGAAAAATGTTCTACATTTCATCGTTTATTTGGGCCAAATCGACTTCAAATCGTTTGAAACCCCAAAAATATCCATTTTTTAATCCCACCAATCACTATACGCGACTATTTTTTTCCGCTCTATCGAATGGAAAAGGTTTTAGGCCGTAGAGCCAATAGGAAAAAATTATTTTCAAAAATTTTGAGATATTGCAAAAGACATAGCGCCAATCGAAAGAGCAGCGCAAAATACCCCTATATATGAATTTTGGCTCAATTTGGAGAAAAAAATTTTCTTCGTTTATTGGGATATAATGCGTTGAAAATCGCTCAAAAATACCAAATTTCAATTTTCTCAGCCTACTAGTCACAATACCCGACTATATCATCCTGCTCTAGTGGAAGGAGTATCCTTTGGGGTCGAAGGACCTATCGGAGATGAGCAATTTAGAAAAATGTTCTACATTTCATCGTTTATTTGGGCCAAATCGACTTCAAATCGCTTGAAACCCCCAAAATATCCATTTTTTATCCCACCAATCACTATACGCGACTATTTTTTTCCGCTCTATCGAATGGAAAAGGTTTTAGGGCCGTAGAGCCAATAGGAAAAAATTATTTTCAAAAATTTTGGGATATTGCAAAAGTCATAGCGCCAATCGAAAGAGCAGCGCAAAATACCCTATATATGAATTTTGGCTCAATTTGGAGAAAAAAATTTTTCTTCGTTTATTGGGATATAATGCGTTGAAAATCGCTCAAAAATACCAAATTACAATTTTCTCAGCCTACTAGTCACAATACCCGACTATATCATCCTGCTCTAGTGGAAGGAGTATCCTTTGGGGTCGAAGGACCTATCGGAGATGAGCAATTTAGAAAAATGTTCTACATTTCATCGTTTATTTGGGCCAAATCGACTTCAAATCGTTTGAAACCCCCAAAATATCAATTTTTTAATCCCACCAATCACTATACGCGACTATTTTTTTCCGCTCTATCGAATGGAAAAGGTTTTAGGGCCGTAGAGGCAATAGGAAAAAAATTATTTTCAAAAATTTTGAGATATTGCAAAAGTCATAGCGCCAATCGAAAGAGCAGCGCAAAATACCTATATATGAATTTTGGCTCAATTTGGAGAAAAAATTTTTCTTCGTTTATTGGGATATAATGCGTTGAAAATCGCTCAAAAATACCAAATTTCAATTTTCTCAGCCTACTAGTCACAATACCCGACTATATCATCCTGCTCTAGTGGAAGGAGTATCCTTTGGGGTCGAAGGACCTATCGGAGATGAGCAATTTAGAAAAATGTTCTACATTTCATCGTTTATTTGGGCCAAATCGACTTCAAATCGTTTGAAACCCCAAAATATCCATTTTTTAATCCCACCAATCACTATACGCGACTATTTTTTTCCGCTCTATCGAATGGAAAAGGTTTTAGGGCCGTAGAGCCAATAGGAAAAAAATTATTTTCAAAAATTTTGAGATATTGCAAAAGTCATAGCGCCAATCGAAAGAGCAGCGCAAAATACACCTATATATGAATTTTGGCTCAATTTGGAGAAAAAAATTTTTCTTCGTTTATTGGGATATAATGCGTTGAAAATCGCTCAAAAATACCAAATTTCAATTTTCTCAGCCTACTAGTCACAATACCCGACTATATCATCCTGCTCTAGTGGAAGGAGTATCTTTTGGGGTCGAAGGACCTATCGGAGATGAGCAATTTAGAAAAATGTTCTACATTTCATCGTTTATTTGGGCCAAATCGACTTCAAATCGTTTGAAACCCCCAAAATATCCATTTTTTAATCCCACCAATCACTATACGCGACTATTTTTTTCCGCTCTATCGAATGGAAAAGGTTTTAGGGCCGTAGAGCCAATAGGAAAAAATTATTTTCAAAAATTTTGAGATATTGCAAAAGTCATAGCGCCAATCGAAAGAGCAGCGCAAAATACCCCTATATATGAATTTTGGCTCAATTTGGAGAAAAAAATTTTTCTTCGTTTATTGGGATATAATGCGTTGAAAATCGCTCAAAAATACCAAATTTCAATTTTCTCAGCCTACTAGTCACAATACCCGACTATATCATCCTGCTCTAGTGAAAGGAGTATCCTTTGGGGTCGAAGGACCTATCGGAGATGAGCAATTTAGAAAAATGTTCTACATTTCATCGTTTATTTGGGCCAAATCGACTTCAAATCGTTTGAAACCCCAAAATATCCATTTTTTAATCCCACCAATCACTATACGCGACTATTTTTTCCGCTCTATCGAATGGAAAAGGTTTTAGGGCCGTAGAGCCAATAGGAAAAAAATTATTTTCAAAAATTTTGGGATATTGCAAAAGTCATAGCGCCAATCGAAAGAGCAGCGCAAAATACCACTATATATGAATTTTGGCTCAATTTGGAGAAAAAAATTTTTCTTCGTTTATTGGGATATAATGCGTTGAAAATCGCTCAAAAATACCAAATTACAATTTTCTCAGCCTACTAGTCACAATACCCGACTATATCATCCTGCTCTAGTGGAAGGAGTATCCTTTGGGGTCGAAGGACCTATCGGAGATGAGCAATTTAGAAAAATGTTCTACATTTCATCGTTTATTTGGGCCAAATCGACTTCAAATCGTTTGAAACCCCCAAAATATCCATTTTTTAATCCCACCAATCACTATACGCGACTATTTTTTTCCGCTCTATCGAATGGAAAAGGTTTTAGTGCCGTAGAGCCAATAGGAAAAAAATTATTTTCAAAAATTTTGAGATATTGCAAAAGTCATAGCGCCAATCGAAAGAGCAGCGCAAAATACCCCTATATATGAATTTTGGCTCAATTTGGAGAAAAAAATTTTTCTTCGTTTATTGGGATATAATGCGTTGAAAATCGCTCAAAAATACCAAATTTCAATTTTCTCAGCCTACTAGTCACAATACCCGACTATATCATCCTGCTCTAGTGGAAGGAGTATCCTTTGGGGTCGAAGGACCTATCGGAGATGAGCAATTTAGAAAAATGTTCTACATTTCATCGTTTATTTGGGCCAAATCGACTTCAAATCGTTTGAAACCCCCAAAATATCCATTTTTTAATCCCACCAATCACTATACGCGACTATTATTTTCCGCTCTATCGAATGGAAAAGGTTTTAGGGCCGTAGAGCCAATAGGAAAAAAATTATTTTCAAAAATTTTGAGATATTGCAAAAGTCATAGCGCCAATCGAAAGAGCAGCGCAAAATACCCCTATATATGAATTTTGGCTCAATTTGGAGAAAAAAATTTTTCTTCGTTTATTGGGATATAATGCGTTGAAAATCGCTCAAAAATACCAAATTTCAATTTTCTCAGCCTACTAGTCACAATACCCGACTATATCATCCTGCTCTAGTAGAAGGAGTATCCTTTGGGGTCGAAGGACCTATCGGAGATGAGCAATTTAGAAAAATGTTCTACATTTCATCGTTTATTTGGGCCAAATCGACTTCAAATCGTTTGAAACCCCCAAAATATCCATTTTTTAATCCCACCAATCACTATACGCGACTATTTTTTTCCGCTCTATCGAATGGAAAAGGTTTTAGGGCCGTAGAGCCAATAGGAAAAAAATTATTTTCAAAAATTTTGAGATATTGCAAAAGTCATAGCGCCAATCGAAAGAGCAGCGCAAAATACCCCTATATATGAATTTTGGCTCAATTTGGAGAAAAAATTTTTCTTCGTTTATTGGGATATAATGCGTTGAAAATCGCTCAAAAATACCATATTTCAATTTTCTCAGCCTACTAGTCACAATACCCGACTATATCATCCTGCTCTAGTGGCAGGAGTATCCTTTGCGGTCGAAGGACCTATCGGAGATGAGCAATTTAGAAAAATGTTATACATTTCATCGTTTATTTGGGCCAAATCGACTTCAAATCGTTTGAAACCCCCAAAATATCCATTTTTTAATCCCACCAATCACTATACGCGACTATTTTTTTCCGCTCTATCGAATGGAAAAGGTTTTAGGGCCGTAGAGCCAATAGGAAAAAAATTATTTTCAAAAATTTTGAGATATTGCAAAAGTCATAGCGCCAATCGAAAGAGCAGCGCAAAATACCCCTATATATGAATTTTGGCTCAATTTGGAGAAAAAAATTTTTCTTCGTTTATTGGGATATAATGCGTTGAAAATCGCTCAAAAATACCAAATTTCAATTTTCTCAGCCTACTAGTCACAATACCCGACTATATCATCCTGCTCTAGTGGAAGGAGTATCCTTTGGGGTCGAAGGACCTATCGGAGATGAGCAATTTAGAAAAATGTTCTACATTTCATCGTTTATTTGGCCCAAATCGACTTCAAATCGTTTGAATCCCCCAAAATATCCATTTTTTAATCCCACCAATCACTATACGCGACTATTTTTTTCCGCTCTATCGAATGGAAAAGGTTTTAGGGCCGTAGAGCCAATAGGAAAAAAATTATTTTCAAAAATTTTGAGATATTGCAAAAGTCACAGCGCCAATCGAAAGAGCAGCGCAAAATACCCCTATATATGAATTTTGGCTCAATTTGGAGAAAAAAATTTTTCTTCGTTTATTGGGATATAATGCGTTGAAAACCGCTCAAAAATACCAAATTTCAATTTTCTCAGCCTACTAGTCACAATACCCGACTATATCATCCTGCTCTAGTGGAAGAAGTATCCTTTGGGGTCGAAGGACCTATCGGAGATGAGCAATTTAGAAAAATGTTCTACATTTCATCGTTTATTTGGGCCAAATCGACTTCAAATCGTTTGAAACCCCCAAAATATCCATTTTTTAATCCCACCAATCACTATACGCGACTATTTTTTTCCGCTCTATCGAATGGAAAAGGTTTTAGGGCCGTAGAGCCAATAGGAAAAAAATTATTTTCAAAAATTTTGAGATATTGCAAAAGTCATAGCGCCAATCGAAAGAGCAGCGCAAAATACCCCTATATATGAATTTTGGCTCAATTTGGAGAAAAAAATTTTTCTTCGTTTATTGGGATATAATGCGTTGAAAATCGCTCAAAAATACCAAATTTCAATTTTCTCAGCCTACTAGTCACAATACCCGACTATATCATCCTGCTCTAGTGGAAGGAGTATCCTTTGGGGTCGAAGGACCTATCGGAGATGAGCAATTTAGAAAAATGTTCTACATTTCAACGTTTATTTGGGCCAAATCGACTTCAAATCGTTTGAAACCCCCAAAATATCCATTTTTTAATCCCACCAATCACTATACGCGACTATTTTTTTCCGCTCTATCGAATGGAAAAGGTTTTAGGGCCGTAGAGCCAATAGGAAAAAAATTATTTTCAAAAATTTTGAGATATTGCAAAAGTCATAGCGCCAATCGAAAGAGCAGCGCAAAATACCCCTATATATGAATTTTGGCTCAATTTGGAGAAAAAAATTTTTCTTCGTTTATTGGGATATAATGCGTTGAAAATCGCTCAAAAATACCAAATTTCAATTTTCTCAGCCTACTAGTCACAATACCCGACTATATCATCCTGCTCTAGTGGAAGGAGTATCCTTTGGGGTCGAAGGACCTATCGGAGATGAGCAATTTAGAAAAATGTTCTACATTTCATCGTTTATTTGGGCCAAATCGACTTCAAATCGTTTGAAACCCCAAAATATCCATTTTTTAATCCCACCAATCACTATACGCGACTATTTTTTTCCGCTCTATCGAATGGAAAAGGTTTTAGGGCCGTAGAGCCAATAGGAAAAAAATTATTTTCAAAAATTTTGAGATATTGCAAAAGTCATAGCGCCAATCGAAAGAGCAGCGCAAAATACCCCTATATATGAATTTTGGCTCAATTTGGAGAAAAAATTTTTCTTCGTTTATTGGGATATAATGCGTTGAAAATCGCTCAAAAATACCAAATTTCAATTTTCTCAGCCTACTAGTCACAATACCCGACTATATCATCCTGCTCTAGTGGAAGGGGTATCCTTTGGGGTCAAAGGACCTATCGGAGTTGAGCAATTTAGAAAAATGTTCTACATTTCATCGTTTATTTGGGCCAAATCGACTTCAAATCGTTTGAAACCCCCAAAATATCCATTTTTTAATCCCATCAATCACTATACGCGACTATTTTTTTCCGCTCTATCGAATGGAAAAGGTTTTAGGGCCGTAGAGCCAATAGGAAAAAAATTATTTTCAAAAATTTTGAGATATTGCAAAAGTCATAGCGCCAATCGAAAGAGCGCGCGCAAAATACCCCTATATGAATTTTGGCTCAATTTGGAGAAAAAATTTTTCTTCGTTTATTGGGATATAATGCGTTGAAAATCGCTCAAAAATACCAAATTTCAATTTTCTCAGCCTACTAGTCACAATACCCGACTATATCATCCTGCTCTAGTGGAAGGAGTATCCTTTGGGGTCGAAGGACCTATCGGAGATGAGCAATTTAGAAAAATGTTCTACATTTCATCGTTTATTTGGCCCAAATCGACTTCAAATCGTTTGAAACCCCCAAAATATCCATTTTTTAATCCCACCAATCACTATACGCGACTATTTTTTTCCGCTCTATCGAATGGAAAAGGTTTTAGGGCCGTAGAGCCAATAGGAAAAAATTATTTTCAAAAATTTTGAGATATTGCAAAAGTCATAGCGCCAATCGAAAGAGCAGCGCAAAATACCCCTATATATGAATTTTGGCTCAATTTGGAGAAAAAATTTTTCTTCGTTTATTGGGATATAATGCGTTGAAAATCGCTCAAAAATACCAAATTTCAATTTTCTCAGCCTACTAGTCACAATACCCGACTATATCATCCTGCTCTAGTGGAAGGAGTATCCTTTGGGGTCGAAGGACCTATCGGAGATGAGCAATTTAGAAAAATGTTCTACATTTCATCGTTTATTTGGGCAAAATCGACTTCAAATCGTTTGAAACCCCCAAAATATCCATTTTTTAATCCCACCAATCACTATACGCGACTATTTTTTTCCGCTCTATCGAATGGAAAAGGTTTTAGGGCAGTAGAGCCCATAGGAAACAAATTATTTTCAAAAATTTTGAGATATTGCAAAAGTCATAGCGCCAATCGAAAGAGCAGCGCAAAATACCCCTATATATGAATTTTGGCTCAATTTGGAGAAAAAATTTTTCTTCGTTTATTGGGATATAATGCGTTGAAAATCGCTCAAAAATACCAAATTTCAATTTTCTCAGCCTACTAGTCACAATACCCGACTATATCATCCTGCTCTAGTGGAAGGAGTATCCTTTGGGGTCGAAGGACCTATCGGAGATGAGCAATTTAGAAAAATGTTCTACATTTCATCGTTTATTTGGGCCAAATCGACTTCAAATCGTTTGAAACCCCAAAATATCCATTTTTTAATCCCACCAATCACTATACGCGACTATTTTTTTCCGCTCTATCGAATGGAAAAGGTTTTAGGGCCGTAGAGCCAATAGGAAAAAAATTATTTTCAAAAATTTTGAGATATTGCAAAAGTCATAGCGCCAATCGAAAGAGCAGCGCAAAATACCCCTATATATGAATTTTGGCTCAATTTGGAGAAAAAACTTTTCTTCGTTTATTGGGATATAATGCGTTGAAAATCGCTCAAAAATACCAAATTTCAATTTTCTCAGCCTACTAGTCACAATACCCGACTATATCATCCTGCTCTAGTGGAAGGAGTATCCTTTGGGGTCGAAGGACCTATCGGAGATGAGCAATTTAGAAAAATGTTCTACATTTCATCGTTTATTTGGGCCAAATCGACTTCAAATCGTTTGAAACCCCCAAAATATCCATTTTTTAATCCCACCAATCACTATACGCGACTATTTTTTTCCGCTCTATCGAATGGAAAAGGTTTTAGGGCCGTAGAGCCAATAGGAAAAAATTATTTTCAAAAATTTTGAGATATTGCAAAAGTCATAGCGCCAATCGAAAGAGCAGCGCAAAATACCCTATATATGAATTTTGGCTCAATTTGGAGAAAAAAATTTTTCTTCGTTTATTGGGATATAATGCGTTGAAAATCGCTCAAAAATACCAAATTTCAATTTTCTCAGCCTACTAGTCACAATACCCGACTATATCATCCTGCTCTAGTGGAAGGAGTATCATTTGGGGTCGAAGGACCTATCGGAGATGAGCAATTTAGAAAAATGTTCTACATTTCATCGTTTATTTGGGCCAAATCGACTTCAAATCGTTTGAAATCCCCAAAATATCCATTTTTTAATCCCACCAATCACTATACGCGACTATTTTTTTCCGCTCTATCGAATGGAAAAGGTTTTAGGGCCGTAGAGCCAATAGGAAAAAAATTATTTCCAAAAATTTTGAGATATTGCAAAAGTCATAGCGCCAATCGAAAGAGCAGCGCAAAATACCCCTATATATGAATTTTGGCTCAATTTGGAGAAAAAAATTTTTCTTCGTTTATTGGGATATAATGCGTTGAAAATCGCTCAAAAATACCAAATTTCAATTTTCTCAGCCTACTAGTCACAATACCCGACTATATCATCCTGCTCTAGTGGAAGGAGTATCCTTTGGGGTCGAAGGACCTATCGGAGATGAGCAATTTAGAAAAATGTTCTACATTTCATCGTTTATTTGGGCCAAATCGACTTCAAATCGTTTGAAACCCCAAAAATATCCATTTTTTAATCCCACCAATCACTATACGCGACTATTTTTTTCCGCTCTATCGAATGGAAAAGGTTTTAGGCCGTAGAGCCAATAGGAAAAAATTATTTTCAAAAATTTTGAGATATTGCAAAAGTCATAGCGCCAATCGAAAGAGCAGCGCAAAATACCCCTATATATGAATTTTGGCTCAATTTGGAGAAAAAAATTTTTCTTCGTTTATTGGGATATAATGCGTTGAAAATCGCTCAAAAATACCAAATTTCAATTTTCTCAGCCTACTGGTCACAATACCCGACTATATCATCCTGCTCTAGTGGAAGGAGTATCCTTTGGGGTCGAAGGACCTATCGGAGATGAGCAATTTAGAAAAATGTTCTACATTTCATCGTTTATTTGGGCCAAATCGACTTCAAATCGCTTGAAACCCCCAAAATATCCATTTTTTAATCCCACCAATCACTATACGCGACTATTTTTTTCCGCTCTATCGAATGGAAAAGGTTTTAGGGTCGTAGAGCCAATAGGAAAAAAATTATTTTCAAAAATTTTGAGATATTGCAAAAGTCATAGCGCCAATCGAAAGAGCAGCGCAAAATACCCCTATATATGAATTTTGGCTCAATTTGGAGAAAAAAATTTTTCTTCGTTTATTGGGATATAATGCGTTGAAAATCGCTCAAAAATACCAAATTTCAATTTTCTCAGCCTACTAGTCACAATACCCGACTATATCATCCTGCTCTAGTGGAAGGAGTATCCTTTGGGGTCGAAGGACCTATCGGAGATGAGCAATTTAGAAAAATGTTCTACATTTCATCGTTTATTTGGGCCAAATCGACTTCAAATCGTTTGAAACCCCAAAATATCCATTTTTTAATCCCACCAATCACTATACGCGACTATTTTTTTCCGCTCTATCGAATGGAAAAGGTTTTAGGGCCGTAGAGCCAATAGGAAAAAAATTATTTTCAAAAATTTTGAGATATTGCAAAAGTCATAGCGCCAATCGAAAGAGCAGCGCAAAATACCCCTATATATGAATTTTGGCTCAATTTGGAGAAAAAAATTTTTCTTCGTTTATTGGGATATAATGCGTTGAAAATCGCTCAAAACTACCAAATTTCAATTTTCTCAGCCTACTAGTCACAATACCCGACTATATCATCCTGCTCTAGTGGAAGGGGTATCCTTTGGGGTCAAAGGACCTATCGGAGTTGAGCAATTTAGAAAAATGTTCTACATTTCATCGTTTATTTGGGCCAAATCGACTTCAAATCGTTTGAAACCCCCAAAATATCCATTTTTTAATCCCATCAATCACTATACGCGACTATTTTTTTCCGCTCTATCGAATGGAAAAGGTTTTAGGGCCGTAGAGCCAATAGGAAAAAAATTATTTTCAAAAATTTTGAGATATTGCAAAAGTCATAGCGCCAATCGAAAGAGCAGCGCAAAATACCCCTATATATGAATTTTGGCTGAATTTGGAGAAAAAATTTTTTTCGTTTATTGGGATATAATGCGTTGAAAATCGCTCAAAAATACCAAATTTCAATTTTCTCAGCCTACTAGTCACAATACCCGACTATATCATCCTGCTCTAGTGGAAGGAGTATCCTTTGGGGTCGAAGGACCTATCGGAGATGAGCAATTTAGAAAAATGTTCTACATTTCATCGTTTATTTGGCCCAAATCGACTTCAAATCGTTTGAAACCCCCAAAATATCCATTTTTTAATCCCACCAATCACTATACGCGACTATTTTTTTCCGCTCTATCGAATGGAAAAGGTTTTAGGGCCGTAGAGCCAATAGGAAAAAAATTATTTTCAAAAATTTTGAGATATTGCAAAAGTCATAGCGCCAATCGAAAGAGCAGCGCAAAATACCCCTATATATGAATTTTGGCTCAATTTGGAGAAAAAAATTTTTCTTCGTTTATTGGGATATAATGCGTTGAAAATCGCTCAAAAATACCAAATTTCAATTTTCTCAGCCTACTAGTCACAATACCCGACTATATCATCCTGCTCTAGTGGAAGGAGTATCCTTTGGGGTCGAAGGACCTATCGGAGATGAGCAATTTAGAAAAATGTTCTACATTTCATCGTTTATTTGGGCCAAATCGACTTCAAATCGTTTGAAACCCCCAAAATATCCATTTTTTAATCCCACCAATCACTATACGCGACTATTTTTTTCCGCTCTATAGAATGGAAAAGGTTTTAGGGCCGTAGAGCCAATAGGAAAATAATAATTTTCAAAAATTTTGAGATATTGCAAAAATCATAGCGCCAATCGAAAGAGCAGCGCAAAATACCCCTATATATGAAATTTGGCTAAATTTGGAGGAAAAAAATTTTTCTTCGTTTATTGGGATATAATGCGTTGAAAATCGCTCAAAAATACCAAATTTCAATTTTCTCAGCCTACTAGTCACAATACCCGACTATATCATCCTGCTCTAGTGGATGGAATATCCTTTGGGGTCGGAGGACCTAGCGGAGATGAGCAATTTTGAAAAATGTTCTACATTTCATCGTTTATTTGGGCCAAATCGACTTCAAAACGCTTGAAACCCCCAAAATATCCATTCTTTAATCCCACCAATCACTATACGCGACTATTTTTTTCCGCTCTATCGAATGGAAAAGGTTTTAGGGCCGTAGAGCCAATGGGAAAATAGTAATTTTCAAAAATTTTGAGATATTGCAAAAATCATAGCGCCAATCGAAAAAGCAGCGCAAAATACCCCTATATATGAAATTTGGCTAAATTTGGAGGAAAAAAATTTTTCTTCGTTTATTGGGATATAATGCGTTGAAAATCGCTCAAAAATACCAAATTTCAATTTTCTCAGCCTAGTAGTCACAATACCCGACTATATCATCCTGCTCTAGTGGATGGAATATCCTTTGGGGTCGGAGGACCTAGCGGAGATGAGCAATTTTGAAAAATGTTCTACATTTCATCGTTTATTTGGGCCAAATCGACTTCAAAACGCTTGAAACCCCAAAATATCCATTCTTTAATCCCACCAATCACTATACGCGACTATTTTTTTCCGCTCTATCAAATGGAAAAGGTTTAGGGCCGTAGAGCCAGTAGGAAAATAGTAATTTTCAAAAATTTTGAGATATTGCTAAAATCATAGCGCCAATCGAAAAAGCAGCGCAAAATACCCCTATATATGAAATTTGGCTAAATTTGGAGGAAAAAAATTTTTCTTCGTTTATTGGGATATAATGCGTTGAAAATCGCTCAAAAATACCAAATTTCAATTTTCTCAGCCTAGTAGTCACAATACCCGACTATATCATCCTGCTCTAGTGGATGGAATATCCTTTGGGGTCGGAGGACCTAGCGGAGATGAGCAATTTTGAAAAATGTTCTACATTTCATCGTTTATTTGGGCCAAATCGACTTCAAATCGCTTGAAACCCCCAAAATATCCATTTTTTAATCCCACCAATCACTATACGCGACTATTTTTTTCCGCTCTATCGAATGGAAAAGGTTTTAGGGCCGTAGAGCCAATAGGAAAATAATAATTTTCAAAAATTTTGAGATATTGCAAAAATCATAGCGCCAATCTAAAAAGCAGCGCAAAATACCCCTATATATGAAATTTGGCTAAATTTGGAGGAAAAAAATTTTTCTTCGTTTATTGGGATATAATGCGTTGAAAATCGCTCAAAAATACCAAATTTCAATTTTCTCAGCCTAGTAGTCACAATACCCGACTATATCATCCTGCTCTAGTGGATGGAATATCCTTTGGGGTCGGAGGACCTAGCGGAGATGAGCAATTTTGAAAAATGTTCTACATTTCATCGTTTATTTGGGCCAAATCGACTTCAAAACGCTTGAAACCCCCAAAATATCCATTCTTTAATCCCACCAATCACTATACGCGACTATTTTTTTCCGCTCTATCAAATGGAAAAGGTTTTAGGGCCGTAGAGCCAGTAGGAAAATAGTAATTTTCAAAAATTTTGAGATATTGCTAAAATCATAGCGCCAATCGAAAAAGCAGCGCAAAATACCCCTATATATGAAATTTGGCTAAATTTGGAGGAAAAAAATTTTTCTTCGTTTATTGGGATATAATGCGTTGAAAATCGCTCAAAAATACCAAATTTCAATTTTCTCAGCCTAGTAGTCACAATACCCGACTATATCATCCTGCTCTAGTGGATGGAATATCCTTTGGGGTCGGAGGACCTAGCGGAGATGAGCAATTTTGAAAAATGTTCTACATTTCATCGTTTATTTGGGCCAAATCGACTTCAAATCGCTTGAAACCCCCAAAATATCCATTTTTTAATCCCACCAATCACTATACGCGACTATTTTTTTCCGCTCTATCGAATGGAAAAGGTTTTAGGGCCGTAGAGCCAATAGGAAAATAATAATTTTCAAAAATTTTGAGATATTGCAAAAATCATAGCGCCAATCGAAAAAGCAGCGCAAAATACCCCTATATATGAAATTTGGCTAAATTTGGAGGAAAAAAATTTTTCTTCGTTTATTGGGATATAATGCGTTGAAAATCGCTCAAAAATACCAAATTTCAATTTTCTCAGCCTACTAGTCACAATACCCGACTATATCATCCTGCTCTAGTGGATGGAATATCCTTTGGGGTCGAAGGACCTAGCGGAGATGAGCAATTTTGAAAAATGTTCTACATTTCATCGTTTATTTGGGCCAAATCGACTTCAAATCGCTTGAAAACCCAAAATATCCATTTTTAAGTTTAAGTTTGAATGACGTTGTTCATCAAACAAACTAGTTGATAAACAACCCACCGAGCGGTGCCACCCATCGCTTAACATAACGAATAGAAAATTATACAGAAAAAATGGCCATAGATTAGAAATTATTAAGTTTACGGACAACGATTTTTTCGCGCTTGAGACATGAGACAAGAGACAAGGTACATGAGACGCTATGTAGACAGTCCCTTATGAACTGCGTTTGCGTAGACGAGTCGTGCAACACATAAAGGCAATTCTACAATGGAACCTTGAATATTGATTTCTAATAAAAGTTAAATAAAATAATAAATTAAATAATAATAATTGAATGCGTTCCCATAGCAATTTCAATCTAAAATTCCAATAGTAGAATCTATATATTAATTAGTTAATTAACTAAGTTATAAACAAGTAATTAACAATAACTCGAATAGGAATTGATGATAAACGAGCGATAATAAATTTATTAATTAATTACCTTTAACAAATAGTAATTGCGCCCATATAATTCAATTATCAATGGCAAGATCAACGCGCTAACGAACAAATTGAGATTAGCAACAAAACTAAATAAACGGTAGTAATCTGTGATTAAATTAATAACTATTTGGACAGTAAATAATAATTACGTCATAATAATTAGCGATTTAATAAATTATGGCAGGCGTAATAATAATTACTTAGGGAAGCTCGCTCGGGTAGGGAAAGCTCTGTTACAAGAGTCATCTCAAGGTCGATCGATAAGATGACAACAGGAGCGTGCCCAAGGACGATCACCAGACGACGACAAGAATGACCTCAAGGCGAACGACAACAACAATAAGGTCATCCCAACAAACGGCCACGAGTAAACACGAGTGAGGCACCCCCAGAGACAGCTGACAGTCAACAACAAGGGTCACCTCAAGGACAAATCAACGGACTAGTAGCGACAAACAATTCCCAGCGCCAGTGCGCAGTGGCGCGCAACGACGTAACGGACCGAGCCGTCACGAACGACCAATCACGGACCAGCGGCACCCTACGCCACTGGCAGGGGCGGTTCACCACCCGCTGCCTATCATTCTCGATCCTATTTTCTGGTCAGGGGCCCCTCCACCGCTACGCCCCCGACTTTGGAGTGGGGGAGGCCTCTCGGGCAACCTGGCGCCCTACAGCCTCTACACCATGCTGCCTCCTACCACCAACCTGAAGCTCCACCCATGACCAAGGATATAAATTGGGCTTCACCGCCGGCCTCGAGTCAGTCGCTACCAAGCACATGATAAGCTTCGTAGTTTGTTTAATTGCACTAGTGCACGCACCCTGACCACGTCATAGTGTCAGTCGATATTTAATTGTATAGAATCACGGTTCTAAAGTTCATTGTTTATCAAAGTTAACAATGTTCTTGATTAATTCAATAAAAATCAAATTAAAGTTTATTCTCTCGAGTTCAAGTCTTTATTTCAAATTTCCCGCGACTCCTTGCGCTTCAGCGCTTAATTGAACGAACGAATTCCACAATCTAATTGGTCAACGCGGCGACCATTGCGGAAGCGCCCTTCTGCTAAAAGACCCCGACTCGGGCCGTAACAAATTTTGGTGACAGCGGTGGGATTCGTTCAAGGAGTTCGCGAGTGAAAAAGACTAAACGAAGTGAAGTGTATAGTGTTCTGTCCAGGGTTTTTGAGCCGTGGTTTCCCCTGGACGACGGGCGAATGCAGGAACATCCGATTTGAGGAATTGGGTCCACGGCAAGAATCAAAGTGAAATCCCCATTCAAATCGAAGGACTTCATGAACGACGACGTCGAGGCACCATCTAACTCAAGAGAGATTACTCCTGATTCAGGATACGAGAGTGAAAACGACGCAGCTCCAAGGCCAACTCCCAGGCAATGACTTCATAGTAGAAGAAGCCTATATCAGCTCCGTTCTCGGTGTCATCTACGATCAGGACATTGCCTCTCCACGTCACCAGCTTGCAAGCATTGCCAGCATTAACCACGAGTTATCAGAATTAATCGTGAAGTGATCAGAAGTGGTTAAAAGACACTAGCTTATTACGAGCCACCAGTACTTAGCCACAAACGCCAGCTTCAAATCATCAGCCCCGGCCAAAAATCACGCGCACCTGCCACAAGTCGCCAGCATCTATAACGAGTCCCCAGCACCTGCCACGAACGTATCCCCAGCATTCGTCAAGTTCATCAGCCCCGCCTGAGTCATCGAGATCATCTGCGAGGCAGCGAGTGATTGAGATAAGTAACCCGAGCGAGCGAGCGAAAGATTATTGCAAAATGTCGGTTAATAGCGAGCAGGCGTCGGGTTCATGGTCAATTTTAGAGAATTCTAGGCCAACGGATAGAAATAGTAGTTTACCTGACGTTATAGAAGCACTAGATTTAACAATAAATACACGCATCGAACCGAGCTTAACAACGGCTAAGCCGCCGCTTAATCCCGCCCCAAGGTCGCGTAATATTGGGGATGATTCAATTACGCGCGATGATTCCGATAATAATTCTATAAATTCTAAATCCGTTAAATCAGTTTCTTTGACAGGCTATAAAAAGATAAATGAAGTAGTAAGAATACTCCCCGAATTTAATGGAAAGAATATTTCGATAAATCGTTTTATAAGAGAATGTAAGGAGGCAGAGGTCTTTGTAAACCCGAGTGACCGGGATTTCTTTTTGAAGTTAGTAAAATCACGCGTTACCGGGGAGGCTAATGATTACCTTCAATTTAAAACTTTCGATAACCTAAATCAGTTATTAACGGAATTAAAGGGAGTTTTTGCGCCTAGTCAGAATTTACCCCAGATCCAAACGGATTTGGCACGCGTGAAACAGAATAATCAGGAGAAAGTTTCGGAGTATGGACTAAGGGTAAAAAGAATTTTACAAAGGGCTCGGGAACTGATAGATGAAAATTTTAATCCTGTCGTGGCTCGCGGTATGATTGAAGGAACAATGAACACGGCCATTTAATGTTTTACCTTAGGTCTAGAAGCCGATATAGCAACGTGAATGATAGGGAAACAATTTTCTACCCTTGAAGTAGCGATTAGTACCGCCATTACTTGCGAAAGACACGTACAGCAGCGAAGGGAACTGCATGGGGAAAAGACAGAAGAAAATCGGAAGCGGGCATATTACCATATTGCGGAGCCTCAGGAGGAGGGAGAGTCGGAGAGGAAAAAAGGCGTAAATGTTTTAAATGTGGGGGGTTAGGTCATATATATTGCACGATATTGTCAAAAATCAGGGAACCTAAAGCCTTTTTGTAACAATTGTAGACTGTGGGGACACTCTTTTGAATCATGTAAATACCGGAATACTTCTTTTCCGAATAATAGCCAACCCCTCGCGATAGAATATCCGTCGCGATCCTTTTCAATTAAGAACGCGCGTCCTTTAAATCGAACCGGGTTCAGCATACAGGCGCAATGTTGAACCCACCTCGTCGCGACAATGTGTGACTCACGCTGTGAAGCCGAAATAAAACCTTTGCGATTGGTTAAGTCCGTTTAAAAGGGACCCGTGATTGGTAGACGGTGATCTTAGCTCTTCGCTTAAGGTCTTAGCTGATTAGTCCACATAAAACCCACAAAGTTTGAAATTATGAAATATTTAAAGTAAAAATATAAGTCATAAATAGTATTAATGACTTCAAATTTGTTTTTGTATAACAAAAAAGTATTAAAATTTTATTTGTAGTTAACAATGAAGGACTACGTACTGTTCTGATTATAATTAAATTTCTAACCTCCAAATTTTTGTATTGTAGAAATAAACCAAAATAAATATAATCCAAGGTTCAATAAAAAATATTGGATAAATGTGCGGATGTTAAAAAGTAAAATAAATTTCAAATTCATAATATTTCAATATTAATTGTATAGATATAAGTAAGGCACACTGGGGTCGTATTCTCAAACAGACTCACCGAGAGAAGTGAGACGTGAGTTGATGAGTTGGAAGAATACTCCTATCACCCAGAAAAACATTGGCATACGCGCGAAAAATCGTGAATTCAAATAATTTTTCATGTATAAAACGAAATTTACCTTTTTTAAGAAATCGTACTCGGATACTCTTGTTCCGCATTTGTATCTATTGTATAAAATGCACACGTCAACTGTGAGGAAAATACGTTAAATAATGTGTGTGTGTGTGCGTGCGTGCATGCGAGCGTGCGTGCGTGCGTGCGTGCGTGCGTGCGTGCGTGTGTGTGTGTGTGTGTGTGTGTGTGTGTGTGTGTGTGTGTGTGTGTGTGTGTGTGTGTGTGTGTGTGTGTGTGTGTGTGTGTGTGTACAAATTATTAACGTTTTATCGAACAGTATATTCTGCCAGGGATGTAATTAAATATATAAAAACATGCAAATATGTTGCGATTATAATAAATAATTCAATTTATCTTTATTAAAAATTTAATACCAAATAAACGTTGTATTACAGTATAATTTAATATACATATAAAACTTAGTTTAAAATACATTCTTAACATTTATATTTGCAACAATAAAGTTTATAAAATTATCCTATTTGTTCATTAGCTTATTTTACTTATTCAATATATTCTGCCAAATACAAAGATGCATTTGTTCCTTCAAATCCAAATGCATTTTTCAATTAATGCAATTATATTTTTGAATTAGTTGATTTTTTTTCTTGTTACCAACAAACTGCAGATATTTTTTTCCATCTATATTGGGTTAATTTATGGTTGAAGGCATCATTCTTTAAGGCAATGAAAGAGCAGTAAAAGCAGCTTCAAGGTTCCGGCTGCTACTCCATGTAAATACTCATGGGCTCCTATATCGTGCTTGATATAGTAACATTGCTACTAATTTCGAACAGTATTTCATGTGTAATAATGCTTGTTATATTCTTGTGAGATTGGAGATAAACACACAGTACTACTTATATTCCATTGCATTGTTTTTAAATTTATCAGCTAATATACTTAATAATTATTAGATTAATCGTTAAACCTAGAATTGCGATCACCCATCAACATTGTGAGTCATCGACTTCTCAATATAACATCCTTTTCTCACATCGCTCTTAACATTATATCCTAAAAATTAAATTATAAAAATAATATTATGTCTGTTCTTCTTCATCTTCTAAAAAATCTTGTTCATCTTCATGTCCTTCCCCAACCATATCATATAAAGATTCGTCCAACATTTCTACTGTGTATTCACCCTCGGTATGCAATTGTTGTTCCAAGTTTTCTTGTTCATAATCTTCTGTATGTCTAACACAGGTGCAGTTTATGATGATTCGAACAGATCTTTCAGTACTTTTGATACAGATTCTAATACCAGTTCTGGTATGCGCTGAATGTTGGCATTTTGTTGTTGCAAGCATTCTTTCAGCATTGTATTTTGATTTTCAAACCCCTTGAAAACATTAGTTATTATTGCTTGTTGGCTTTGTTGGAAGGCCTTTATGACTATTTCAGCTTTTGATGCAGCTATAAAAAATTTAATAATTCGTTAATTAGTTAAAGTATAGTATAGCTATTATGAAAATAAGAACTTAAAAAACTCACATGTACTTTTTGCTGAGTCAACAGCTGATTTTGTTGCAGGCAGTGGGATACATTTTCTTGTATCATTTACAATTGCATCTACAAAAATAATAATATATGTATAATGGTATCAAGATAAACTAAATTGTTATAAAAAAATTACTTACTACTTATACTTGGTGTTGTTGAAGGAGTTGATTTTGGGTTCGAAGATGTTGAGGGTACGGCTTTGCTTATTTTAAAGTAAAACTTACTTATTACTTTAAAGTACTGTTTAATTACGAAAGTTTTATTTACAGAATTATCGACCCGGAGGATTTACCTAATAATATGAATGAAGACCATCCTGCTGAAGTACAGAGAAACGACAACTATGCAGCTAGTATAGCTGAACGAGGCAGGCTTATTAATTTATATTATACATAATATTGACAAGCGTATAAGTATTATGTAATATTTAATATTATTGGAAAAAAGAAAAATAAATTGTTATTGATTCATGTATTAAATAATTTATGTATACTAATTAAAACAAAATTATTTTTTATTAAAATTAGTGGATATATAAAAAAGAATAAATAATTCAATGCGCATCAATAATCTTGAACTTTCAGTTTCGTGGCATTCTTTGTCAAGCATATTGAATTTTTGCACCGATATTTAAATAACCATTATTTATAAAGGACTCTCGTCTCTCGCCATGCATCTGATATCAGATTCATAGATGTTCGACCTATCCGGTACATGGTACATGATGTAGAGAGTTCTTTGTGTATTTCAATTTTATTAAAAAATATTAATTTAGATTTTGTGAAAGATCCTTCTTAAATATGTTAATATTTAAACTAAATAGTTAAAAACGATTCGTAATTGTCAATTTTGAATTGCACACGAAAATATAACGCATTTCATTTGCAACTCCCCAACTCCTTTCCTCTAACTCATTTCATGCGATTCATCAACTCCTCTACCAAGTGAGAAAAAAGCACGATAGGAAAGGAGGAGTTCTTACTCAACTCACCGTCTCATTCAACTCACACGGTTTATCTCCCTGAAAAAGTACTAGAAATGTTAAAAACATTCTGCTCGCGCATGCGCACATCCCTATTTTCAGTGCGTTCTCTCCAACTCACTTCTCACCGGGAGTCTTATTCTCAAAAAAACTCACCGGTGAGAAATGAGTTGAGGAGAACGCACTGAAAATAGGGATGTGCGCATGCGCGAGCAGAATGTTTTTAGATTTTCTAGTATTTTTTCGATGAGATAAACCGTGTGAGTTTAGTGAGACGGTGAGTTGAGTAAGAACTCCTCCTTTCCTATCGTGCTTTTTTTCTCACTTGATAGAGGAGTTGATGAGTTGCATGAAATGAGACAGGAGTTGGAGAGTTGCAAATATTAAATGAGTTGTCTTAAAATATTTTTGAGCAAAATTCAAAATTTATCCGTACAGATCATATTTAACTATTTTTAAGTTTAGATATTGACATATTTTAAGGAGGATCTTAATATTATTATTAATATTAATATTATTTTTGCGTAATTATGTAATTATTTAATTAATATTTATAATTTTACGACAATAATTAATAAATTAATATGACTTTTGTTTTTCGTTAAGTTAAAATATTTATTAATATAATTAATATGATAGTGTAGTGGCACTAGTGGTAGTACTCATGCACTCTGTTTTACCGGCAGAACTCGGCAAATTCTATATTATTAAAATAAATATATCGAATTACATCTTATAAAGAGATAGTTGCCCTGTGCAATGTAATAATCTACCAGCCTGCGCAGTTTTCAGCCCAAATATCAACGGCACCCTAAAAAATTTTACGAACGAAATTTCGGTTATTTTTGTTCGCAAAATTTTTTAGGGTGCCGTTGACATTTGAGCTCAAAACTGCGTAGGCTAGTAGATTATTACATTGCGCAGGGCAACTATCTCTTTATAAGACGTAATTCGATATATTTATTTTAATAATATAGAATTTACCGTGTTCTGCCGGTAAAATAGAGTACATGACTACCACACCCTCTTAAGGGGATGCCTTATACCGGCAAAGTTTTCTGCCGTACCGGCCACAATGTTTTCAATTAAATATTAATTGTTGAAAGCTTTTCTTTAATTCGAAGAGTTGACGCACAAAGATAAACTTATTCCCTAATTCCTGGTCAAATTTTAGATAAATTTATTTGAAAATAAGGACAAAATTTGAAAAATCGCAAAATGTTATATTTTGAGGTTAATATAGTAATATGCGAGTAATACGCGACTTTACGATTTTTCAAATTTCGTCTTAATTTTCCAACAGATTTATCTGAAATTTGATCAGGTATTAGGAAATAAGTTTATCTTTGTGCGTTAACTCTTAGAATTAAAAAAAAGCTTTCAACAATTAATATTTAATTGAAAACATTGTGGCCGGTACGGCAGAAAACTTTGCCGGTATAAGGCGTCGTTGCGAGTTCTCAAATTTTGTCTTTATTTTCCAACAGATTTATCTGAAATTTGACTCGGAAGTATACTATAGATAATAAGTTTGCCTATGAGCGTGCACTCTCAGAACTCAAGCAAAAGCTTATAACATTTATCATTTAATTAAAAATATTGTGGTCGGTACGGCAGAGAACTCTGCCGGTATAAGGATATCTTTTGACTTTCACGTATTTATTTATTTATTCCAGAGTAATGTAGATACATGCAAATGACAAAATATTACATTACATTACACAAGTAACCCTGTAAGGAAAATGTATTTCCTGCATTCAGGTCCGGATTCTTAAATATACTATACGTGTACAACATCAGAACATGCATTCTGCGGCTAGCAACACGTCTTACTCATACCCACTCACAAACTCATACTTACACAACATTCACACATCTTCAATCTTAAAATCTAATTAACAAATTTTATTATTTTTCTGTATATATTTTTGCAATGCATAATAGTAGTATATTCGATTGTATTACTATATGTACATAATTGATCTAGTATAAAATAAACACATAAAATTTATAAAATTTATAACAGGGAATATAATTTTGACAAATTTAACAAATGTTTCCAAGTATCCAATTTTTCAATTTAATCTTATCAGTAACTTTCCTTATGTCTAAAATTTTGAGATCATTAGGTAAATTATTAAATACTTTAATAGCCTTATTATAGCTGCTTTTATCGCTAACTTTTAGAATATTTTTAGGCAGAATTATTGTTTTATTTCTTGTTGTACTTTTAGAGGTTATATTTTTATTTTTATTTATTAATTCCCTCCAGTACAGCTTAGCGCTTTTTACATAGGATTCATGAACATCATTAATAATATTACTTTTCTTACTTAGCTAAGATACAGAATTTTTACATCTTTGGTTCCCGACATTTCTTATTTACAGAACATACGCTTTCTCATTCACTCCTTATCTTAAATCACACTTAATACTGACCGTACCTAAAAATATTTCCTGCCTATACTTAAAATTTTGTCACTCAATCTCTCTGCTTTGCTTTTCATTCTTATTCCTTTTTTTTTTTCCTTATTACTAATACCTTCTTACTTCCTCCCCTTTACTTCCTTCTCAGTCTTCTAGTTTTTCTTCAGTCTTCAAAAATTCCTTTTAGGTTAGCTATCTTTTCCATGGCTTTCCTTCTTTCCTCACTTTTCTTTTGCCTAGACTTTCGAATTCCTCTACGTACTTACACATCCTACAGTTAATTTTCCCTCTGAGTTCTTCCTCCAGTTCTTTTAACCAGTCTTCCTCCTCCTTGCCCTTAATCCACTCCTCAATCCAATTTCTGCTTTCCTCTTTTATCTCCTCCTTTGCCATCCTACAGGTCCAGACATGCTTTAAGGTTTCGTCTTCTGCATCACAAACCCTACATTTCATTTCTCTGAATCCTTTCTTTCCCTCCTTGCTTATGTTTCCTACCCTTATCCTTGCCCATATTTCTTTTGCCCTTCCCTCCGTATCCTTGTCCTTCTAATAACTGCCTCCTTCCACCTCCGGTAGCCATCTCCTGTAGTATTTCCAATATTCCGATCCGTCGATGCTTTCCTTATCTTCCTTCATTTCCTGTTCCGCTTTGTCCTGGTTCTTTCCGTTCAGATAACTTTCCACCTCTCCTGTTTCTTCTCTGTTCCAGATCATTCTTGCCAGCTTGTTTCCCCCTGTTTCCTTCATTGCTTCTTCCAGCTCTCTTCCCCACGCCGTTGGCTCTCCATTTAGGATATTTCTCTCTTCTTCTCTTAGGGATATTTTGGGCCATCTCTCTTCTTCCATCTCCATTATCTTAAGTAGGTATCCTCCCGCTCTCCTTCTTGTTTCGATTTCCATACTTCTTTCCCCTGCCTCTGTTCTCCACATGTACCCTGGCGTGTTAGTGTTTAGGCCCATCGCCATCTTTACAAATCTTCCTTTGGTTCTTTCCATATCTTTCCATTTCCTCCAGCCCCATACCTCCACCCGTATAGCCCTCCTGCCTTGGCTAACGCATTCATTAACAGCATCCTTCTTCTCAAGGTGTTGACCTTTGCCCTTTTCATGATTCCCCACGCTGCGTTAGTTGCTTTCCTTGATCTTTCCTCTGCAGTTGAACCAGTATCCCAGATATTTGAAATCGCTTACACTTTCCAATTCCTCTCCTTTATAATTCCACCTCTCCCCGTTCTTCAGTGCTCCTCCGTTTCTACATACCATTATTTTCGTCTTCTTTATGTTAACCTCCATCCTGTTCTCTTCCGCATATCTTTCCAAGTCATTTAACATCCACTGCAGTCCTTCTCCTGTATCCGATACCATCGCGACATCGTCTGCAAATTTCAGCCCGTATATCTTCCTCTTTCCTATTACCGTACCTCCTTCCTTGTATCTCTCCCATCTTTCGTCTAGGTCATCAATATACACGCTGAACAGAGTTGGGCTGAGTGGGCAGCCTTGCCTAACTCCTTGCTTTGTTCTGAAACTTTCCGTAATACCTTCCTTCGTTATGACTTCATTTCTCGTTGTTTCGTAAATACTCCCAATCATTTTCAACATCCTTCCGTTCACCCCCTTTCCTTCTAGCTTTTCCAGCAAAATTCCTCTATCTATCACATAAAACGCTGTTTTAAAATCAATATATGCTATATAGAGTCTCCCTTTCCTTCTTCTCAGTTTGTTTCCTATTAGGCTGTTCAGTGTGAAGATATGATCCCTTGTACTTCTGTTTCTTCGGAAACCTGCTTGACTTTCCCTCCATCCATTATTCTTCTCCAACCAGTCTCTCAGTCTAACATTCATTATGTTAGTCAGAACTTTGTAGCCAATGTCTAATAACGAGACTCCCCTGTAGTTCGCTGTTTCATTTTCCTCTCCTCCTTTATGTATTGGGTATATCCTAGCCGTTTTCCAACCATCGATTATTTTTCCCTCTTTCCATAGTTCGTTTAACACATCTTTGAACGCTTGTTTCCATCCTTCCGACATATTCTTTAGAAACTCACCCTGGATTCCATCCTCTCCTGCTGCCTTGTTCCTTCTTAATCTTCTCAACGCTCTTTCTATTTCTCCCTGCTCAATATCCTTATTCAGACTTTCCTCTTCATTCATAGGCCATTCTTGCTGCGTGCCAGTTCCTTCACGTTCTCTGTCCTCCTCCTTCTCCTTTCCGCTGGTCTGTTCCTCTTCACTCTTTCCGTTCAACAGTTTTTTAAAATGTTCCAGCCATTGATCCTTTCCTATTTCTTCCATGCTGGATTTTTTCCTTGGTTTGTACTCTCTAACTGCTTCCCAGAACTCATTAGCATTTCTGCTGTGTGCTACTTTCCTCCATTTTTCCTCTGCGCTTTCCTGCCTGATCCTTAGTCTGACCTCTTTCAGTTTCTTCCTTTCCTGATTCAGCTTTGCCTTTTCCTCTTCTCCCTTTATTTTCAAATAATCTTTTAAACACTTCCATACTAATCTCCTCTGCTGCCTCGCCTCCCCTTCAAATTCTGCCTTCCTTCGCTCCTGGGTCCCTTTCTTTCTTACCATTCTTAGTTCCTTACCGGTTTCTTTTATACAGTTTAGCATGTTTCTCCATTTTTCCTCCTGACTATTTATTCCCACCATTTTAATATCCTCCTCCTCCATCTTTTTTTCATACTGTTCCTTTTTCTTCTCATTCCACTTTAGTTGCTGTGGTTCCCCTGCTGTCTCTTCCCCGCTGTGCTTGTTTTTTCTTCTTACTATTTCCCTTCCCTTGATGATGAAGGTTACCGGGAGATGGTCTGATTCAATTCTTTCCTCTATCCTCATTTCCTTTACCACCGATGGTTTCCCATCTCTTCTTTCCAATAGTAGGTCAATTACTGACCCTGCGTTACATCCTACATAAGTTGCTTCCCCTTTCCAATCGCCTTCTGTCTTTCCATTCCTTATTTCCAAACCTAGATCTTCTCCTATTCTCAGCAGTTTTATGCCTTCTGCATTTATTGTCTTATCTTCCGATCTCCTGCTCCTGCCTTGCTTTTCAGTTCCTTCTCCATTTACTTGTCTCTCTCCAATTCTTGCATTCCAATCTCCTGCAATCAATACATATTCGTTAGCATCCAATTCCTTGCATACTTTCCTTATACTTTCTTCAACCTTATCTACTCCTGCATTGTTGTAAATTATATAATGCTACATGTTCCTTCGACTGTCCTTAATCCTTTCACCAATATTCCATACTCCCATTCCTCAATTTCGACGTTGTTCAGATTTTTCTTCCTTACTCCTACCAATATCCCTCCTTTAGTTCTGCCTTTCCTGTTCTCCCTGGTTGCCACTTTGACTTTCCAGGTGTACTCCTTACTTAACTTGCCTATGGTTCCTTTCCTTCTGTCCTCCTCGAGCCAGGTTTCCTGGAACATAATTATGTCGAATCCTTTTAAATATTCCCATGCATCGAACACTTTCCTGATTCCTGCCAAGTTCCATGAAATACTTTTTATATTGCTTGTTTTAGTGCCTCCTTTGAAATCTCTCCCTGCTAGGGCTGAGATCTCCTTCCTCCTCGTTCCACTCCAACCACATATCATTTATTTTAATCTTTAAATAACCTGTTTGCGTCTCCTTTCCTTCATCTCTGAGCGACTGTGCGAATTCCTCAATCCATTCCGTTACTTCCTTCTCTCTTATTGTTAGTAAATCCTTTAATACTATCCTTGTCCCTCTCATCTTATATTTATTTTGCATAACCTTAATTTTCTGCCACATATCCGCCACTCTGATAACGAGTCCTTCGTCCATTTCCCATACATCTTTCACCTCCAGTGCTACTCCGAGCCTTTCTCTTATCGTACTCACTACCTCTTTAAAGTCTCTTTCCGTCCTGCAGGTCACTCCTCTTATCAAAATGTTGTTTTTGTTCTCTGCTCTCCATGCCATCTCCTTCTCCAGCTCTGTGTCTTCCAACTTCTTCGGTTTCTTATACCTGCTTACCTCATTGCATCTCTTTCCGTCCACCTCGTTGTGGTTTTTGTCTTTCCCATTACTCTCCTTCCTCTTGCCCTCTTGTCTTGCCTCTATTCCTTCCATGAAACTGTCCATCCTCCTGCGGCTATTCTCTTCCAACTTGCCTAGCTCTAGTTTGAGCATACTTATCTGGTTGCGTGTCCCTTCCAATTTCCTTTCGTTTCTCTCACTTGTTTTCCTCTGTTCTTCCAATTTCTTTTCCAATTCCTTAAATACCTCTTTGTCCTCCTTTCTCATTTTTCTTACTTCCTCTCTTTCTGTTGACAGTTTCCTCGTTAGCCATTCTACCTGATTCTCATTTTTATTCTTGTCTTCCAATAATGTTATTACGATTTCCTCCATCTTACTTATCCTTTCTTCCAACTCTATTAATTCCTCCGTCAATTTCTCGCAGTTGCATTTTTCTCTTTCCCTATCCGCTCTTGCCACTCTTCCCATTGTTTTGTTGCAGCTGATTGCTGGTCTTTCTCTTCTTCCTCTGGTTGAGATTCGTCGCTCCCGTTGCCTTGCCTTTTTGTTACTCCCTTCTCCAGCTCCCTCTGTCTGTCGTCTCTTTCGTTATTTTCGACGTTAACCCCGTCGGTCCCGTCCGTGCCTGTTTTACCGACGGCCGCGCCCCCGTCCTCCTCGTGGTCACTCTCTTTCGCCTCTTCCTCTCCGTATTCTTTGTCCATACCTTTCTCTTTCCCGTCCTTATTCGCATTGCTTGAGGACAGAAACCTCCTCATTGTTTCTTTCTCCTGCGGTGCTTCTGCCTTCTTTGTCGGCCTCCCCCTTAACTTCCTCGGTTCATTGTTGCTCCCTGACTCCTTCTCGTTAGAGCTCAGCTCGCCGCTCTCGCGCCTTACTTTCCCGCCATTTCTGTTATCTGCCTAACCTCCAAGTCCGTCCGACACTTCTTTTTACTCTCACTCTCCTTCCGCACCTTTCTTTCAGCTGCCTTTAATTACACTCCTTCCTTAGACTTTTCTCTTTGCTTTTCGCTGCTTTTTACTCTACTTTTTTGCACTTTTCCGGGGTTTCTCTCACTTGCTTATGCACAGCCTCGCGAGGAGCTCCTTTCGCTACGAGCGCTCAACCGGAAGTCCCTTTTAGAGGTTATAAATTTAACCTTTAGCGAGTTGTAATTGTATAATAATGATTCAGATGCAAAGAGCTGATTTAAATTCATTGGTACTTTCTCAACAAAATTATTTTTACTTATTATTCTTAAAATTCTTTTTTGTGCTTTTTGTATTATTTTTATATTATTGTCACAGGCTCCTCGCTACGCTCGTGCGCTAACCTCACGGTGCAAAAAAGGACTGCTTAGCGCACGGATAGGCGTGACAGCGGGCTTAGGTTAGGCTGTGCTATAAAATATTGTACGATACTAGAGTCTTAAGTAGCCCATTACACGGCATGATAGGACCCTCGCTGCGCTCGGGCCCTAACTTCACGCCCTGCAATAATGGACTACTTAAGGCACACGTATCATAATGTACTATTAATACCAACCGTCTTATCTCTTTTGAGTATAGCTAGACTTTTGTTTCTTGTAATACGAGTTGATTCAAATTACGGTTTTTTTGTGTATCATGATTATAATTTAAGCTTCAAAGGCAAAGATTTGCTTTATATTCGTCAGATCGTTTTTAAGGAATTTATTTTTGTTAATGATTTCTTATTATACCATTTTTTTTGCTAATTTGGGAGAAATCGAAGATATTCTGTTTCGTTTATAATATATCTTATATGACTGTCCCACTCTAAATTATAATCATAGATCAACCCTAATTATTTACATATTTCCACGCGCTTTTGAAGCACTATTTCCTTATTTTAATAGTAATATCGTTGGGCACGCTGTCACAATTTCGCTTCAAGCGAAATGAACACAGCTTTTATATACTCTTATATTCTTTAAAACAGATCTTAACCTTTTTATTGAACACACATAATGGCATAAAAACATACAGGTTTCATTGTTTATTTTATGACTAAAGAGTATATATTTTTATATTTTTATTGTAAGCTTGTTATAAATAAATGAAAGCTACGTACAATCTTACTCTTCCGGTTTCTACATTCTTAACGCATGTATTCCTTTTTAGTGTCTTCAATACCGTTATACTATCCTACGTGGACTTATATTTTTAATTGAAACATTACCGAAGTAATAATTTCAGAAATTTATCATTTACTTATTCCTTATTTAACATGCATATTCTATACTAAATCAATATTATTGCTATATGCATATTTCCATAGAAGTACAGCATCGTATACTATCATTAGCACTTTCGTCTCTATACTTTTAATTTTTCTTATCTATATGGATACTTAATATAGAGAATATTATCACAGTAGCTTCCGAAGGTCACTTAACCTTTAACCCAATCCTATTTACAAGTTTGGTATAACCTCACTTGATATATATATGTAGATCCAGTATTATAAGAGGTATATGAATATTAATTCGATTTATTTCTATATCGATGTGAGACATTTATTTATTTTTATTTATTTTACATATATTGTGGAAGTTGTATCTTAAATATTAATACAACTCATTATATTCTTACCATCGTTTTGGATAGTCCGAAGAGAGAATTTGAGGTAAGGAATCAGAGACGTCCTTGGGTGACGACCGAATTTTATTATTGTTACGGAGAGGTATTTCTAACCTCTCCCGTAACATTAATATTTAAAAAAAATAACTGAGCCATTCTCTTGTAAAATTATCCATCTTTCTATTCACTTTGTTTACAATACACCAATTTTATTAGTAGTCGCCCAATAAGCAAAAATCTGGGGTAAAAGAATTCTTTAAGTAGTACCAAATGTCCGCTTGAGGATGATTTTCTAAGTATTCACAAAATATTTTTAATAAAACAAAATAATATCAATGGAAAGTAATCACAAAGTAATCATAAAGTAATCACTAAGTATTCTAAAAGATTATTAGTATTAGTACATCATAACATATGTAGACGATTCGAATTATAACACGTAAGTGCTCGTCGATGGCGCAAACGGTTAAGACTTCGCCTGTCAACCCGAAGACCCAGGTTCAAATCCCCATACCGGCAGGATTTTTTTCATCGTTAAAATTGAATTTTATTACTTTATTGTTAATCTTATCTACTTATTTCTATAGAAAAATCGATAAATTATAAATTTATAATATTTAATAAAAATTTTGTGTATTAAAAAATGTTCTATATCAACGTAAGGGATTCTTTGTGAAGTCTTTGTGAATGCTTTCTGGAGTCTTTATGAATTCTTTAAGAACTCTTTTAACTATTAAAAAATTTGGGGGTTATTAATTTGGCAAAAAATATTTCCGTAAAGAATTCTCTGTTAATACTTAAAGAATCAGCACTGATGGGACATTCGAGATCGGATAAAGTGGTCCAATAAGAATTCTTTACGATTACTTTCATGGAAAAAGCGTTCATAAAGTAGTCCTAAAGAGTTCATTAAAAATTCTTTTTGCTTATTGGGCGGACACTTTTGCTAATAGTCGGACATACATTGCGTTAGTAGTCGGACTATGATTTTACATAGGAAAAATACATCTTTATGGATGCAAAAACAACAATACAGGTTGATTAAGTCGTTTAAACATTTTGTATATATGAAATCTTTCTTAAAATATAAAATGGACTAAATACTATCATCTAAAATAAAAAAAAAAAAATAATTCATGATTTAAAATACATTATTCGGAATAAAATACTCAAATAATTACGAATTACAAATTATGTACTTGTTATACAATGTAATTTATAAAAAATAATGATAATCGTATCTAATTACGAATATAACATTGTAAAATTAACATTAAACGAGTTTTTATACGTTTAAAAATCATTATAATCATGTACAACTACTTTGTCCGACTTCAAAATTTTTGTCAAAATTTACGAGTTAGTAGTCGGACACGTTTAGATAGATAATAAAAATGAAAAATGATAATTTTACCACAGTAGTTAGTTTATTTAATCTATTCTATATTCAGTAAAACTATTTATAAATATGTAATTTAATTTTTTTTATTCAAATACAAGATTCTTGTACAAACTTATTTTAACAGGTATGCTAAGAAAACGACAATTTTCATTCTCGACTCGTACTCGCAAAAAAGCTCCCAATAAAAAATAATAATATGAATTTAGTGAAGCTAATGCCTGTAGATCTTTTATATGTGAGTAAATGCAGCTAATGTGTATTGCAGGCAAAAATTTTCGTAAGTGTCCTTTTAGTTAAGGGGGCTAGACACCTTTTTTCTCTGAAATAAGAAGTCACATTTTAATACATAAATGTAAACTAATTATTTCATACTTTTTACATATAAAAGTGGGTATATTTACCTTACCTTAAAACTTTCTCCGATGGACCTTTTATATGGTCCAGAACCATAGTCATCGATGAAACAAGTTTTTTCACTAACCGTAAGCTTTGAAATTTTCCTGTGGATGGATTGACTCCAGATTTGAACTAAATTACTCCTGAATAGTATAATTCTCATATGAGTGTAGGGATTTTTGATCTAATGAGAAAAAAAAATTGTGCTGTTTTTCAAGAGTTTCTTTTTAATTTTTTAAAATTTTTTATATTTTTTCATAATTTTTCTGATGTAAACATTTTTTCCGACATTTAATCCTAAATCCCTACACTCATATAAGAATTATACTATTCAGGAGTAATTTAGTTCAAATCTGGAGTCAATCCATCCACAGGAAAATTTCAAAGCTTACGGTTAGTGAAAAAACTTGTTTCATCGATGACTATGGTTCTGGACCATATAAAAGGCCCATCGGAGAAAGTTTTAAGGTAAGGTAAATATACCCACTTTTATATGTAAAAAGTATGAAATAATTAGTTTACATTTATGTATTAAAATGTGACTTCTTATTTCAGAGAAAAAAGGTGTCTGCCCCCTTAAAGGCCCGAATAAAAAAATTGTCAAAAAATACGAAAAACAATAAGTCAATGTCTTATTGTAGTCAAAGAAATTTATCAAAAGTGTTACGACACTTGCGAAAATTTTTGCCTACAATACACATTAGCTCCATTTACTCACATATAAAAGATCTACATAGGCATTAGCTTCACTAAATTCATACTTGATGCGGTGTTTGTGTGAAAAATACACCGATAGATGGAGCCCCCTTTTTTACTTGTGTAGGGACTGCGATCTTCCCTTTCACTCTAACTGCGAGGGTGGGGGAAGCCGCCATGTCGCGCTCTGCGTTGAGCCGCCTGCGAGCGGCAGTCGTTGCTCGAGTCTACGAGCGTGCGGACGTGTGTCCGCTGTACCCTCCTGTACATTTCAATAAACCTCGTTGCTGTTACTCCTCGACTCATCATTACTCTCTCCTCTCCCCTTCCTTCCTGGAACGTGTTGAGAGCCGTGGGGCTAGGATCCCCACATTGGTGACCCCGACCGAAAGTCACCGAGGAGGTGTGACAGGTGTGGACCTGTCGCGGCGTATCCTCGCCGCCACCGCCGTCGTCTATACGGCACATCGTCCTCGCTACTACCTCTTATGTGACTCTCGAGTCCGTAAGGGCAGTTTTTATCGGCAGTTAACCGGGTAAGCATTCGCCTCCGGCTGTCGAACTACGTCGTGTGCGTGCTGGCACGCCGGCGCACACGCGTATTCTTGAAGCTTTGATATTTGGTCGACACACGTCGTGTGCGTGCTGGCACGCCGGCGCACACGCGTGATTTTCGAAACCGCTCGACCTTCAGCAACTTTCCGTATGCGTGCTGGCACGCCGGCGCATACTGGAATTTTCGACCTTTGTCGAATTACGTCGTGTGCGTGCTGGGCCGCCGGCGCACACGCGTAAAAACACCAATGGCCCAGAGCCTTTAGCGCAACTGCGCAATCATCGTCTCGTCGAGTTCTCTCCGAGGCATCTCAGCTTTCAACGGCAGATCTCCAGGTGCGTACTTGCGTGAAGCCACCGTCACCGGCGCCTTCAAACGCACCTGTTGAGCAACGTGAAGCAGATCTCCGGGTGCGGCTTTGCGTGAAGCCACCGTCACCGGCGCCTTTTTCACCGCACCCGTCGAGCACCGGGAAGTCGGTTGCTGCAGCACCTCGTCGAGTCTTCTCCGAGGCAGCCATTCTGCAGCTATTACGTCAAGGTATGCGTGCCCGGAATTAGCGAGCGTGACCTGCGAAATAAATAAAGTCACGCGTGCGCGCGTTTTCGTATTCCGAGAACTGTTTGTGCGCCGCGTGTTTACTCGCGAGCTTTGAGTTCGTGGAATTCGCGCGCAGTGAGCTCACGTTCCGAGAGCGGTCGATCTTTTTAGCGGTCATTTTGAATTTTGCGTGCTATTATGTTTTGAAACTCGCTCTTGCGCAAGGTGATACGCAAAACCTTTTAGTATTTTTGAGGCACGCGAATTAGATTTTTTCAATTTTATTAAATTTGTGCGTTGCCTAGTCACGGGCTTTAATAAAATTCTTTTAAGAAACATTTCTTTCGTGTGTGAGCGGGGAAGTGGCCGCGCTTAGCTTCTCACGCGATTTACGGACAACTTTAATAGTTAATTTTAAGTCTTAGCTTAGGCTTAGCTGTTAAAACTATTGTTTGTGCCTGCGAGCACTGCCTAGGGAGTTGTAATACGCATTGCGGCGTAAGGCAATTTAGGCATACTCTCTATTCTCCACGCGTACTTTCGAGTCGCGTGGGAATAGCTTGATACGCTCCACGTTTTAGGCTCGCGCACACTCTTATCGCAAGAATGCCTGTAGACGAGGCAGCATTCGCGGCTTTACAGCAGCAAATGCAGCAGCTGTTAGATCGTCAGAACGATCCAGCTGCCAACCAGGCCGCGCCTAATGCCCCGGCGGTAAACGCGATATATCGGCAGCCCAAAATCGCTTCATTTTCCCGCGACAATCCGGCGGCATGGTTTGCGCAGGCGGAGATCACTCTCAGGAACGCCGGCATTACGACGGGTACGACGAAAGCGGACTTCATTTCTGAAAAGTTAGACATGGAAGCTTTCGAGGCCATTAGAGACATCGTCACCGCTGATCCTCGCCCCGCCGATATCTTTGACCAAGTCAAAAAACGTCTAATTGACACTTACGGGGCCTCCGCAGAAACCCGCCTTCGCCAGCTGATCAAGGGCCAGGTCTCTACAATTGGTAAACCCTCGCTTATTTTGAATCGTCTCCGAAGCTTAGATACAGGTGCGGGTGATGACATTCTTCGTTCTGTCTTCTTGGACCAGCTTCCTCCCCAGTGCAAAGCCACTTTGGCGATTTCTGAGGTAGTTGACCTCCACAAACTCGCTCAGATGGCAGATAAGATTGTTGAAGCCATGGACTCCAGTCATTTGTCAATCTCTAACGTTATCGATCCTCAAATTAATGCTACTGCCTTAAGTCAATCTAACCCTTCCAGTCTCGAGGCTATCTTGAAGCGCTTGGATCGCATAGAACGTAGGCTTGACTCGCGTTCCCAAAATTCAACTAAAGACCAAGAGTCATCCGGCTCTCAGACTGGAGGTAGGTCTAGGCGCGCGCGTTCTTCCAGTCGCGATTCATCCGGTCTGTGCCTCGCTCATCGGAGATATCCCGACACCCCGCGCTCTTGCAGGGAATGGTGTTCCAAATTTTCTGAGTGGAAAAATCAAAATCCACCAAAAAACTAACTCAACCTTCTGTTGAGGAGACGTCTTCAGAAGGCCCGCGTTTATCCAAACGTCTTCATGTGCGTGATCGTGTTTCGGGCAAGTCGTTCCTTATCGACACTGGTGCGGACATTTCGCTCGTCCCAGCAAATCCTAAGGCATGCGGCAAGCCCAGCTCCTTTAAGCTTTTCGCAGCGAATAATTCATTGATTAGTACTTACGGCGAATCGATGCTCACGCTAAATCTGGGCATTCGGCGCCCTATTCGCTGGAGCTTTTGCATCGCGGATGTTCCTCATCCTATTATCGGTGCCGATCTCCTATCTCATTATGGCCTTCTTGTTGACCTTAAAAGAAATCGTCTTGTCGACCCGGCTACGAATGTGTACTCTCTCGCGGTTGTAAAAGATGTCTCGGTCGACTCTGTTTTTGCAGTTGTCCCCGGTTCGGAGTGTGCAAAGATTCTCGCTGACTTTCCGGAGATCACGGGCGTTTCTAAACCCACAATCCCCAGAAACAGCGACGTTTTCCACCACATTTTGACTTCTGGTCCTCCGGTATCGGAGCGTCCTCGCAGACTAGCTCCGGATAAGTTAAAGGCGGCGAAAGCCGAATTTGATGCTTGGATTGAGGCTGGAATTTGCCGCCCCTCCAGCAGCCCTTGGGCAAGTCCCCTCCATATGGAGTTGAAAAAGGACAACAGTTGGAGACCCTGTGGCGATTATAGGCGTTTAAACGCCGTCACGGTCCCGGATAAATATCCAACTGCCCACATCCATGATTGTACGAATAATCTGTACGGGAAGAAAGTCTTCTCGGCGCTTGATCTTCATAAAGCGTTCAATCAGATTCCGGTTGCCCCCGAAGACATACCGAAAACGGCTATCATAACCCCTTTCGGCCTGTTCGAGTTCATGTACATGACCTTCGGGCTTCGCAACGCGAGCCAAACCTTCCAGCGCTACATTAATAGCGCGCTAGGTGATCTCGATTTTGTATACCTGTATATTGACGATATTCTTATCGCTTCATCTTCTATTGAAGAACATTACTCTCATCTTCGCACGGTCTTAGAACGACTTCAGAAGTTTCATCTTCGTTTGAATGTCGAAAAATGCACCTTTGCTGCTGAAGAATTAGAATTTTTAGGTTATCTGGTGAATGGTGAAGGCATCCGCCCCATTCCCAGTAGGGTTGAAGCCATTTTGAACTTCCCCAAACCTCAGACTATAGCAGAATTGCGCAGGTTTGTCGGCACCGTAAATTTTTACCGCCGTAACATGCCGCGCGCCGCCACTTCGCAGGCTCCCCTCAACGCGCTCTTTACTGATTCGCGAAAAAATGATAAGCGCCCGGTCCTTTGGACGTCTGAGGCAGAGGAAGCTTTCACTCGTGTGAAAGAGGAATTAGCTGCAGCGGCTCTGCTTGTACACCCCCGCATTGGTGCGGAAATACGCATCGTCTCTGATGCCTCCGATTCTGGAATGGGTGCTGCTCTCGAACAGCTTTCCCTCACCGGAATTTGGAAACCTTTAGCTTTCTTTTCGAAAAAGCTCTCTCCTTCTCAGCGGAAGTACAGTGCATATGACCGCGAGCTCACGGCCATATACGAAGCTGTAAAATACTTCTCGTTTTTGATTGAAGGCAGAGACTTCAAGATCTTAACAGATCATAAGCCTCTCATTTATGCTTTTATGCAGAAGTCCGATAAGGCGTCTCCGCGGCAAACTCGTCAGCTGTCCCTTATCGCACAATATACAACTCGAATTGAGTATATTAAAGGCACTGAAAATACAGTTGCTGACTCACTCTCTCGGGTAGAGTCCATCCGACTCCCCGTAGAGATCAATCTTAACGAGCTTGCTGAAAAACAGGAAGCTGATGAGCAGCTTAAGGCCATTCGCGAGTCCTCTGACTATCCGCTCTCCTTAAAGCGTATTCAATGGGGCCCTGCTCATACTACTATCTTTTGCGAGATCACTGGTGAAGCCATTCGCCCGTACATCCCTGAGTCCCTTCGCGATACGGTGTTTAACATGTTCCATAAGCCTGCTCACCCAGGCCCCAAAGTCACCGATCGACTCATTCGGCAGCGTTACGTATGGCCCAATATGCACCGTGATATACCTCGCCTTTGTAAAAATTGCTTAGACTGTCAACAGTCAAAAATATCTCGTCATGTAAAACTTGTACCTGATAAATTTGTCGCTCCCGATGGTCGTTTCGACCATGTACATATTGATCTAGTCGGTCCTCTCCCTAGTCGTAATGGTTTTGAGTACATACTCACTATGATCGATCGTTTTTCGCGCTGGATTGAGGCCACTCCTCTACGCGAAACTTCGGCACAAACGGTTGCCAGAGCATTCTACGACACCTGGGTCTCTCGTTATGATGCGCCCAAGGTCATCACTTCCGATCAGGGTTCGCAGTTCGAATCGCGCTTATTCACGGCTCTCTTGTCCCTAATAGGTTGCGAGCGTATCCGCACTACCGCGTATCACCCTGCGGCGAATGGCCTCATCGAGCGCTGGCACCGTACCTTTAAAGCGGCGATCATGTGTCATGCGGACAAGGACTGGACCCGTACGCTTAGTACAGTATTATTAGGATTACGTTGCCATCTCCGTCAGGACACGAATGCGTCTCCTGCGGAATTTGTTTTCGGCACTACTTTGCGTCTTCCAGGTGAGTTTTTCCTCCCTGAAGACTTCACTCCGGATCCAAATTTCTTCATAGAAGAATTCCGTGAGTACATGCGTGAAATTCGTCCAGTCCCTGTCGCACACAATTATAAAAAGCGTGCATTTTGTTTTAAGGATCTATATTCTTGTACCCATGTATTCATGCACAACATGGCTAAAAAGTCATTAGAAAGGCCTTACACTGGCCCATATAAAATATCAAAACGTCCCTCCGATCGCGTCTTCGACATCGAAGTCAACGGCGCGTTACGCAGTGTATCCGTTGAGCTTCTCAAACCTGCGTACATGATCTCAGATAGTCTTCCCGATGTGCCTTCCGGTGGTGATTTAAAGGGCGATCGGCCCACCACCGTTGATCAACCAGTATTAAAAACCTATGCCAGGAAGAAAGTATCCTTTGCTCCCGCGACTAAGGTGTAATGCAATTGTGATCTAGTTTGTAAGTGCTATCGAGCACGGCATAATTATTTATATTTATGTTTTTATATTTATGTACCTCGTTGGCACTTGGGGGGGAGTGTGTAGGGACTGCGATCTTCCCTTTCACTCTAACTGCGAGGGTGGGGGAAGCCGCCATGTCGCGCTCTGCGTTGAGCCGCCTGCGAGCGGCAGTCGTTGCTCGAGTCTACGAGCGTGCGGACGTGTGTCCGCTGTACCCTCCTGTACATTTCAATAAACCTCGTTGCTGTTACTCCTCGACTCATCATTATTCTCTCCTCTCCCCTTCCTTCCTGGAACGTGTTGAGAGCCGTGGGGCTAGGATCCCCACACTTGGGAAAAAGGTGGCTGTGTCTATAAACCTTTGGCCGCTACCATCCTGCGGTAGGTGTCTGATAACGGCTATTAGATCATCACTGATGAGTCCAATCTAGTAGCCTGAACGAAACACCTTTGATAAATTTCTTTGACTACAATAAGACATTGACTTATTGTTTTTCGTATTTTTTGACAATTTTTTTATTCGGGCCTTTAACTAAAAGGACACTTGCGAAAATTTTTGCCTGCAATACACATTAGCTACATTTACTCACATATAAAAATAATAATATTCAGCGTTTTATTTATATGCATATCAATATTACTATTCTTCATATCTGTAATTTTTACATCCATCTTTTACTTACTGTATTGCTGACTGCAAAATTTATTTATATTTATTTGAAATTAAAAGTGTCCGACTTCTAGTGGATAGCCGACCACTCGTGCCACTACCCTATATTAATTACTATATTACTACGTTTTGTTTAACTCTAGTATTAAAAATGATCTTGTAAATTTTAACATTCATCAGTTTATAAGCATCAGTTCCTTACTGTGCACGTCTGCATAAGAAAACTCCCCTTTTGTGTGGACTCCGCGTCCCCTAGACTATAATTTGAGTTTAAGAATTTCTTCAATAAAAAAAAAATCGCTTACTGTCATGGGTCTCTGCCATGTGTGCCTTCTTCCTCTACGTGGGGAACTCGCTTCCCCGGACATATTTTTTTGTTTATAAATTTTCTACTTTGTAGAAATTGTTAAGTAGGTTTACTCTTTTGGAAAAGAAATGCATTTTTACTATTTTATAGAAGAGTAAATTTTCTGTATTCTAAGTACATTTTTTGCCAATGTTTACTCTTTTAGGTTTTGAGTGTAGGGTTTCTGATTTGTGACTTTTTTTTATTTTTTATTGAAAGATTTTTCGATCCTTGGGGGTAGGAGGGGGTGGGGGTGGACGATCACCGAAATATCATATCAAAGTTATTGAGGGAGGAAATACAATAGGCGCCGTGCTCTTCTCTGTGCCCTGCTCCGTGCTCTGCGCCGTGGTATAAGCATTCAGCTGATTGGTTGATTCCACCCATCCCGACCTTAGATATATATATGCTCTATGATCCTAATAGAATCAACCAATCAGCTGAATGCTTATACGACGGCGCAGACGGCGCAGAGCACGGAGCAGGGCACGGAGCAGAGCACGGCGCCTATTGTATTTTCTCCCTGAAGGTTAGAGTGGTGTAAAGTGCAGTTTAATTCGCGGTTTTTCCCGCGAAAGTATTCAAAACCAATGTTTTTTTAGGCGGTAGTAGTATTCTCCCAACTCCTCAACTCACCATCTCACCAACTCACTTCTCACCGGTGAGTTAGGTTAGCTTATTCAGAATAAGGACCCGGGCCCGTATTATGAACGTTTCTCACTTCGACACAGAACGTGTGGTCACGGTGACACACGAATGTGTCGACATCGACAAGCGCCACGAGTGACTGAGTGAGTGAGTGAGTGAGTGAGTGAGTGAGTGAGTGACTTATTTTCAGGAATGAAGGAACGGAAAAGATGAGAACAGACCTGCTTTTTTGCACATGATGATGATGATGATGTGGCGCGGGAATTTCAAATTTAAAAACTGCAAATGCAATAAAAAATTCTGAAAATACCTAATTCTAATAACATAATTTTTTTTAATTAAAGTAATTTTCTGGTTACATGTTGTAAGATACTGTTTAACCGTGTATTTTAAAATTTCAGTGTTTATCCAAAAGGAATTTCAGTATTATTAGATATGAGTTCGTGATGATTCCTACAGTACAAAAATAAAAATTAGGTATTTTCAGAATTTTTTATTGCATTTGCAGTTTTTAAATTTGAAATTCCCGCGCCACATCATCATCATCATCATGTGCAGAAAAGCAGGTCTGTTCTCATCTTTTCCGTTCCTTCATTCCTGAAAGTAAGTCACTCACTCACTCACTCACTCGTGGCGCTTGTCGATGTCGACACATTCGTGTGTCACCGTGACCACACGTTCTGTGTCGAAGTGAGAAACGTTCATAATACGGGCCCCGGTGAGTTTTTTTGAGAATAAGACCCCTGACATCATATGATGAGAGTAAGGTTACTTTGTTTACGATCTCGTAAAGCTAGGTTCAGCGGCGAAATATTGTTGAAAACTGAATTATCATATTGTAGACATACAGTAATTCGATTTTTTTTATTCACCTATAGGTATACATATGCAAGTATCTAATATGAACCGGGTGGTCATAATTAAGATATATCGGGAAAAAAGCATGTAGAAACGACGCGATTTTACTGAGACTCATCAAAGTTTGAATTTCATGGTAAGTGCACTAGAATTAGGAAGCCTGAAAATATTCATCAAACTCACAGAAAATACTTTTCAGGTTTTAAAATGGCACCAGTAACTGAAAATGGGGTTTACTACATAAGAAATCAGTGTAAGTACACATAAGTACATTTTATTACATTTGTACTGACCATCATATACTGTATTAACATTTTTCCACTAATTTCAGGTATTGAAATTCAACAAAAATGTAGGAAATTACTTAATGATGGAAAAATTTATGAAAAATTTGACAATGTTCTGAAATACATGTTATCAAATCCTCTTTTATTGCTGACTTTTATCGTTATAACATCGACAATAATTCTTCCAGTTTTATTGTTCACAATTTTTGCAATTATTAATGTTGCAATTGCTTTTACCAGTTTTATTATAATTGAAGGTATTCACTTTTCAAATATATATCTAAATACTTTTTTATATTATAGCAATATAATTTATTTTTTTCAGTGATATTACTGATGATTGGAATGACTGTTGTTTGCTCTACAATGTTTTTTGTTTTGACAGTAGTAGCGATTATAGGAATATCATTTATTTTATCATTTTATGTCATGTATTTTTCAGTTTCACTAGTCAGGAAAAAATTACATTGTAAGTAATTAATAATCAGTATTATAAAAACATTTTTTGTTGTTTTAAGTCATAATTTGTTACAAAATAACATTCTAAAAATTTTATAATTTATATTTTATCACAAATAAGTATTGTAATTCTTTTAAAATGAAAATATATTTTTGTTACTAAAACTTATTAAAAATGTTAATACTTTTCAAAAGGTCTATTATAAATGTACACATTTTATTTTATTTATTTACTGGATTATTTTCCTTATCTTTTCTAGCTGTAGAGTCTAATGTAGATTGGTGTATTTCTTCCCACGCTAGATCCCTTAATGTTTTGTAGTCTATATCACCTTTATATGAAATTTTCTTTAAATAGTCTTTTTTATTTGTTATATCTAATAATACATATATATTAAGGAAATTATTTTCTAATCATAAAAGTATTTTTATAAAAATACTCATTTATATTTAAAATCAAGATACTGAGCAAAAAGTAAATAATAATAAGTAATAAAAAGGATACATCCTTCAATCACTGATGGAAGAGCTGAATAATCCCATCTTATACCTGTGAATTCTTTGTACAATTGGTGTTTTCGTCTATGAAAATAGTTAAAATAATTAGTTTTACAGAATAATGTGATTATAACTATACTAAATTATACATACTTTCCACGTTCTAAAAGTTGTTGGTCATTTAAACTGGGTTTTCTATTTTTCATTGTTTTATGCCTTTTTTGTAGTTCTTTGAGACTTATATCTAAGTTTTGTTTATTTTCTCTCAAGTTTTGCTGAGAAATGAAATAAAAGAATTAAAGACTAATATGTTTAATAAACCATGTATGAATTAGAATAAATTTATATTAACCAATATACAATTGCATTCTTCTAATTCATGTACTTTACTTTCAAGACTTTGTTTTTCATTTTCGAATTCGTCTTTTAATGTAGATACTTCTTTGGAAAGGTCACTAATTCGAGTTTCATTTTCTGAAATAAATTTTAAAATATAGATAAAAATTTTAAAATATTAAATGTTAAAAATAGATATGTATTTACCTCCTAACTTATGTAAAATTTTGTTATTTTCACAACGAGCATTTAAAATTTGTGTTAATATTTCTTTTATTTTTGTTGGATTGTTTGGAGAATTTTTTTTCTTTAGAGCTATTTCTTCCATTTTTTGTGAATAAAACTAATGTTATTTGTTATTCAACAAAATACAAAACTTTTAAACTCTTAAAGGTTAGAACAGTTATTTTAATATTAATATGAATTAGTTTGCAATCATTTTCGTTTATCTTTTACAGAATATTTAAGTTAACATTTTAAGTGTTTTATGTTTTAAATAAATCTTTCAACACTTCTCCCTGTCTAATTTTATTTACATTTTACTGTATTATAGTGTATGTATACACAAAAAAGAACGCTTCAGGTTTTGAAAACTTTTTAAACCGCCGTTTACATCCATAAAACATATGATGATATAGAGAAGCGTCTTTACAAAAATATCCCGTAAATATAACCTCAATTGCATGAAGTTCAATTTTGCGCCGGTGCCCTTCGAGTTCAGATGCACTTTAATTTTTCTATAGAAACGAAAGTCAACGAAAAGTTTTATTTTGTTAAATAATATTAGTAAACAATAAACAATAATTTCGTAAAAATGGTTGTGCGGCAATATGACGAAGAATTAAAATATTTAGAAAAGATAAATGATTACTGTTGGAGAATCAAGAAAGGTTTTCAACCAAATATGAAGGTTAGTATTATTTTTGAATAACAACATTAATAGTTTTCTTAATTACTATTTGATATTTGATTAGTGCGTAATATTTTGAGGCAGGTTGAAGGTGTATTCTATGTAAATAAGACACTAGAGAAATTAATGTTGGATGAACTTCGAAATGCATGTAGACCTGGAGCTGTTGGAGGATTTTTACCTGGTGTTAAACAAATTGCCAATGTTGCTGCACTTCCTGGTATTGTTGGAAAATCAGTTGGTTTGCCAGATGTCCATTCTGGATATGGATTTGCCATTGGTAAATTCTAAAATTATTTCAGTACTAGATTCTACAAATATATTTTATTGTGCCACAACACACTGGAATATGGTGTTAGATATAGAAGAAAAATGAAAAAATATTAATTTTGCAATAATAGTTATAAAAATTTGTTAGATAATATATATATAAAATGAATTCAACATAAAGTTATTTTTTTTTTTTGTAGGTAATATGGCAGCATTTGATACGAATGACCCAAAATCTATTGTTTCTCCTGGTGGCGTAGGCTTTGATATCAACTGCGGTGTTAGACTTTTAAGAACAAATTTGTTTGAAAAAGATGTACAACCTGTTAAGGTGTTTTCCTTTATTTAAAAAAAAAATATATATATATATATATATATATATATATATATATATATATATATATATATATATTTATTTTAAAAATGTCAGAATTCCTTATAAATATAAATTTACAGGAACAACTTGCCCAAAGTATGTTTGATCACATACCAGTAGGTGTAGGTTCAAAAGGTATTATTCCCATGAATGCAAGGGACTTGGAAGAAGCCTTAGAAATGGGTATGGATTGGTCTCTCAGAGAAGGTACAGAATGATATTCATTATTTATATCCTATAATTTTTAAAAATTCATTAATGCATAATTTCCAATATTTAATAAAAGGATACATTTGGGCTGAGGATAAAGAACATTGTGAAGAATATGGTAGAATGTTAAATGCAGATCCATCTAAAGTTTCTATGAGAGCTAAAAAACGTGGTCTTCCACAAGTAAGGATTATTTAATAGTTTTATGATTGTTCCTTTTAATATTACCAGAGATGATATTACTAAGTACTCAATAATTTTTTATTTTTCAGTTGGGAACACTTGGGGCTGGAAATCATTATGCCGAAATTCAAGTAGTTGATGAAATTTATGATAAAAATGCTGCTAATAAAATGGGCATTGAAGAAAAGGGTCAAATTTGTGTAATGATTCACTCAGGAAGTCGTGGTTTTGGTCATCAAGTTGCTACAGGTAAATACAAATAATGTTTTGACGTTATTTTGAATTCGTTCATGACAATGCCTTACTACTAATTAAATGTATTTCAGATGCTCTTGTTCAAATGGAGAAAGCTATGAAAAGAGATAATATTGAGACAAATGATAGACAGTTAGCATGTGCTCACATCCATTCTCAAGAAGGACAAGATTACTTAAAATCCATGGCTGCAGCTGCTAACTTTGCATGGGTGAATCGAAGTTCTATGACTTTCTTAAGTCGACAAGCATTTGCTAAACAATTCAGAATGTCGCCAGATGATTTGGATATGCATGTTATTTATGATGTATCTCATAATGTTGCTAAAATTGAAGAACATATGGTTGATGGTAAACCAAAAACCCTCTTAGTTCATAGAAAGGTATGAAATTATTAATTTTTTTAAAGACATAATTTAACATGAAAACTTATTTTATATTCTTAAATTATAGGGATCAACAAGAGCTTTCCCTCCACACCATCCATTAATTCCTGTAGATTATCAACTAATAGGTCAACCAGTATTAATTGGTGGTACCATGGGTACATGTAGTTATATACTTACAGGTACTGAACAAGGAATGAAAGAAACCTTTGGTTCAACGTGTCACGGAGCTGTAAGTTATACAATAATTCAAAAATAATTTCACAAAGGCATAGCTAAATATTTGAAACTTTTTTTTTACGAAGGGTCGAGCACTATCTCGAGCAAAATCTAGGAGAAATTTGGATTACCAAAAGGTATTAAACAAATTAGAAGATATGGGCATCTCAATTCGAGTTGCATCACCAAAACTAGTCATGGAAGAAGCTCCAGAATCTTACAAGAACGTGACTGATGTTGTAAACACTTGTCATGCAGCTGGAATCTCGAAGAAGTGTATTAAACTCAGACCCATAGCTGTCATTAAAGGATAAGAAAAACGTCTGTAACTTACTTTAATACTTATGTTTGTAACGTGAACAAGCTCCACTTTGGAGACTACATTTCCATATGTATTAATATTGATTCCTACGATTTGTATAAATTTATATGACCTACGATTAAGTTGTAATAAATACAATTCTTAAAATGCAATAATGTTTCAATGATGTGGCAAGATAAATCAGTTCCTTCTCCTGCACATAATATAACGATTTTTTATTTCGAAAATAATTTTTGTACATCGCTCTGAGTTCATCAGACACTTTAAATTGTATAAAAATACATTTTAATCAATACACAAATGTACAAAATAATACTTTGATACAAAACTTATTACAAAAAAAAAATACAATCTTATATAAAATAATAAAATTAATAAACGAATTTAAAATATTATTCAAAACATGTTCGCCTAAAACGGAACATAAAATTGCGTATTTTAAAATTCTCTGCCGTTTATTTTGTACGAAATAAATTATTCTACATATTTATTGACCTCTTTAAAGATCTATCTTTTTGAGTACACAGCCTGAATCGCCGGTTCAAGCTGTATTCATCTACACGCGAACATTGAGGGGCAAAAAAAATCTGCTCTCACGGTGTCATGTATCTCCCATTGCTGAAAGTACAGCTGATCAGATACGATAGCCAGCTCCTGAACCAGGATGACCACACGTCATTTGGTATGTCGTCCCAATTCTCAATGATCTCCGTCCCGGCGACGTCCATCATGTTGTCGAACTCGAGAACCGGCGGCGTCACGAGGTTCTTCAGCTGAGCGTACAGGCCGTGGTAGGAGAAGGCCAGATCCGGGCTGCAGGGCGGCGGGATTATGATCGGGATCCCGTAATACTGGCCCAAGTCCGTCACACGTATTCTGTGCAGCGAGCCCATTCCCATCAAGTCGTGGTGATAGAGCAACGGCACACCCCGGCAATGCGCCCTGATCCTCTTGAACACCATGCGCAGCGGTCGGCGCAAATACCACTTGAGCGTGTTCTTGCGATTGAGCGAGAAGATGCGCACGAGGAGCTTGAAATTGAGATCCCTACTGCAGAACACAACGGCGAGAGTCTTGGGCATTATGTGATAGCGCTGTACGCTCGAGATATCCGGCGGCAAATCGTCCTGGATCTCGATCTGCGGATGATAGATCCAGAAGGCATCGGCCACGATGACATTGTTGTTTTTTTTCAGTCTTTGCGACATCTGAGTGGCCCAGTCTTTCCGTGCCGGCAATACTCGCAGCAGTCGCTCCATCGGTATGTGCACGTGTCCCATTGTGCGCCGATTCAGCAGAAGAATGATCTCGTTGAACTCGTTCATACCCTTGACGATGCGTAGGTGTTTTGCGAGCGCGCAATCGAGCCGGGTATCCATGGACAGCAGGATGTTAATTTCGCGGATGCTGTTTATGTTGATACTGATGCGATCGTCGGCATGGATGTCGTACTCGCCTTCAAGGAACCTTCTGTAGAGATCCACGATGAGGTTCCTGTCCGGGATCACCCGGCCCATGATCGCCATCATCTCGTCCAGGCAGGTGTCGACTTGGAGTTCGCGACAGAAATTGTAGAGGATGACTGCCGGCGTGTCATCCGCGTACCATTTTCGAGGTAACCCCGGCATTTCTTCCTCTTTTTATTTGATGCTGCGTGAATTTTATGCGAGTAAGTAGATGATGAATTTTCCGGGCGGTTACACGGTTTCTGATGGGCTCGCTGTATGTACGTGCGTGTGTGATTTGAAATTTTGGGCAGAGGCCGTTGAGTGATTACGATGACGAATGTAAATATTATTTTGGTATCGTGTGCTGAATGTCAAGTGTAGTAGTTTACATTTGTATAGGTATGTACCTAATTTATGCAAATCATCTTACGTATTCTCACGTAGACTATCATGATGTAGGAACTACATTTCTACATCGTAAAAATTAAAATTAGAATTTTAAAGATCCAAAAATTTGGCTCATTATTGAACTATTTACTTTACTATGTATAAAGAAATTTAAATGGACTTTATTTTTGTAAGGCTGATTTGATATTTATCAATTGTAAAGAGTCGGCACAGTAGAATTCACCAGTCTATTTTATTTAAATTTATCAAATAAATTCTTAGTTTTCAAAATTGATCTGTGAGGATACAAATTTTTAGTTACATTTTTTTTTTCAAATATTTAAACGAAGTATTTTTATAGTTTTTACTTATTAAAAGGCGCGTGGATAGCAAAATTCGCGTTTAAAGTTACTCATGTGAATAAATAATTATTTTCCCTGGTAGAAAATAAACCAACTTTGTTGGTTAGCATATTAATCAAATGGGGGCATTTTCACTTCAAAGAGTTTAAAATATAATCTTTGTATATGTATAAATAGTTATTCTTCGTCGACAATAGCAACATAATCATGGTATGACGTTTTTAATTTAAAAATTGACAAACAGTTCACCAACTATTGGTTAACATTTCTACCAGGGTGCCTATTGTTTTTATAAATGAAACTGATCAGCGTTGATAAACATACGATATAAGTAATATTGTGATAGGTATAGGAGATAAAATGACAACATTGATTTATATATAACGTAATCTTTGTTTATTTCATTAAATAGGTATCTCGTACGACATACTTTTATCAAACTGCATTGGCATTTGTACAAAAATATGCTTAGCAAATGTATTTTCAAAGATTACTAACAATAAAGATTAATATTACACAAATACTTTTTTATCGAACATTCGAATTGTAATAAGAGTAATAACATTTGTACGTCGTTCTAAAATCGCTATAGTTATATATTAAAGTCGTACAAAACAACGCTTAAATATACAATACACAAACGCATACATATGTATGCAATGCTTATACATGGTACACACAACTTCGCGCGGTTAAATATTCAGACTTTTCTAGGTTTAAATTACCTTAACGTTAACGCTAAGTACAACTAATCGAATATTTTACACGTAAAAAACTAACTCTAATAATAATAATAATAATAATAATATAATAATAAACAGACGAGGAAGATATTATTATTTCGAGAAGATCATATAAATAGAGTAATAATCGATGTGTTCAGACGATTGTTCAGACCAGAGTTTCTTAGCTTATACAGAGTATACACGCGCTCTAACTTATAATATGTACAAGAAACAAATAAATATAGAAATGTACAAAAAAAAGGAGAAAAAAGTTATTGGAGAGAAGAAAAAAAATACACAAGTCAGTCGAGAATCGCGGAAAAATGCGGAACTCAGCAGTCGACTTCCTCGAGGGTGGAGATAAGGTTGTCGAGGCCGAAGAGAAAGCCCTCCTCGTGATTGCCTTGTTGCCATTCTTTGCGGTGCGTCAGCCTGAGGTCCGAGGGTACCTCGCACGTTTTCGCGAAGTCGATCAGCCAGACGCCGACTTTCTCGTTGTCGTAGATCATGAAAATACTGCTGCCGATCACCTGTGAAGAAGAGCGAACAGAACGAAGAGGCGAAATTAGATTTTTTAGTTTGCTAATTGGTCGAGGAATTGGTGTGAAATAGAGTGAAAATTTTATAAAATTCAAATGACAAAGTTTTTTAAAAAATCCGCTAGAAAAAAGTATTTATAACAATATCACAGTATCAACTGACTCTATTGAATTATATAGCATATCAATGACTCTACTGAAACTATTCATCAAACTCTAATCCGAAATCTTCAAACACCCACCTCATGCGTAAGGAAATACTCGGACTTTTCAATTCTGTTCCCCAGCTCTCTCAGCCTTTCGAGCAGCTTCCTCCTCGTCTCCTTTCGTCCCGCCAGAAACAGCCTCATCGTCTGCAGCACATGGTCGTGCGACTTGACGGTTTTCAGATCCGTGATAGGCGGCTCGCCGGGCAGCTTCATCGCTTCAATTCTGAAGCCATGGCTGCAGGTCGAGCTCTGCTGCTCGCGAAACTGCATGTAGCGGAGCTTCGTGACAGCTTGCGCCTCGTGTTCGTCGGGCGTCGGCGCGGTCGGATCAACGGCGATCATTTTCTGATAGAGGTCAGGTCGCGCCGTCGTTTTCGACACCTCGGACTCGAGGAAAGTGCGCGTGCCGAGCTTGATGTCCATGACGTGGGGCTCGTTGAAGCCGAACAGCAGGTCTTGGAGCTCGATGAAGGTTTCGCCGCGGTACTCTACCTCCCGGTAATACCTGCACATAAGAGTTCAGAGTATGGGTTTAGTATATATTTGTTGTTTTGGCTCTCGGATGAGAAAAAAGTTACATAATAATATAATGTGTGAATGGTTGAGTTTTGTGGTAGAGCGTGTTGCTAGGTCTGTATGCTGTATCTATATACTCGCATTTACTTTGGAACGATTAGATACCGTATCGAATTTGCGTCAAATTTTTGCTCAACTATACGTATAATTTTAGACAATCCTATATAGAAAAGCATATATATGCAATGATATCATTTTGATGTATGCATTCAATAACTTTAACGCGACATTTGTTTGACTTTTTTATCGCTCGAGTACACTAGGATGAACGCGAAAATATAAATTCACTCCGCGATTATTAATACAAAAATGTTTAGAACGCCAACTGTATAATTCAATTGCAACCAATCAAGGGAATCTCTTATCACGTCAATTACCTCGGTATGCAGTCCTTGAGGGCAACGTCCTTGCTCAGCGCCTCGTATACCATCCGCTCGGTGTTCTCGGCGCCGCCGGTGCGCCTCTTCCACACGGTTCCGGGGCCAGCCGGTGCAAAGCCGTCCGGATGGCCGGACAGCTGGAACCAGGACTTTAGCCGGTTCTTCAGAAGGACATCGCTCGCAGGTGCCGTGAGATCTAATGCGTTCTGTAAACAGAAAGGAAAGAATTGTCTTTAATTTTAGTACGCTTAAGTTCGATATGGAAAATTTACTATCGCAATAAACCTGTGGGAATAGCTTCTTTGCTCAATGGAGAAAAAAAAAACGATCGGTTAATAATAGAACGTATAGCAGTGCGGCGAGGCATCCGATCGCGGAGGTGGCCGTTAAAACTCGTTCCAGTCGAACTGCGCGTCGGCGGTGCTCTCGCATGCGAGCGATGAATATTAATAAATTTCATGACGCAAGTTAACGCTTTTTTTCGGCTCATCCGTAATTAATCTTTCAGTTAATTACGTAATTTGGAAAAAGGCTGCCGTGGTGTGTGGTATATACGCGATCGGCCGTCCTCTCTCTCTCTCTCTCTCTCTCTCTCTCTCTCTCTCTCTCTCTGCGTGTAAATGGTTGTGCAATTAAAAGAAAAATTCCACGTTAACGATAATTATGACATTATATTATATGTATTAATCACGTAATTACACGCACACTTTGTTTCTTTGCACTTCAATTCGCGCGCTTTCGTTTGTAACAATAAAAATACTTCAAATTTTCTTTAACAGCGGCGAACAACGCTTGTAAATTACATCACCTTTTTTTTCCTGAATATCGAACAAAGTATATATTCACCCCCATTATCTAATTAATCCTCGTTAATCACATACCGCTATAGATAAACGTTACACCTACACCCGACGACGAATAAAACAAAAAGCCAGCCGCTAAAACTCACCAACGCGAGGAACTTGAGCGACAGATCCTCCTCGGGCATCGTCGCGTCCGACTGCACCAGAGGAAACTGCTCGAGCTTCTTCAGCGTGGCCGGATCGCCGGGCGGCCAGGTCCCCGTGATCGTCGTCCCCGTCGTCTGTCCAACTCCATTCGCAGCCTTTTGCTGCTGCTGTCGCTGCAGAGTTATGTCATTGACAATGAAGGTGGCGGTCGCCGTCGGCGTCGTCGCGGGCACGCTGCTCGAACGATTGGCCGCGGAGTTGGCGGCATTGTTGCGCCTCCACTGCCGGAAGGCGGTGACCGCCGAGTAGCTGCCGGCATGGTCCTTCAGCCGGCGCTGCTCCTTTGCCGGCTGCTGCTGCTGGGATAGACGCGCCGTCGCTTCCTTGCCGCTTGACGGCTGAAAATCAAAAGATAGAAGGGCGATGTTAGTTACATTGTTGTAAGTATATGTTGCCGAAGTTTTTAAGTTTTTGGAAAAATAAGTGTGCATGTATGTAGAGGTATATATACGGATGAGAGGTGAGAGAGCGTCGGTTCTCGACCTCAGCTGCGGCTTTCTCAGGGTCTCTATACTCGCGAGCGCCGTGATTCAATAAGCGAGTGTCAAGGCCGCTGCCATTGAGTAACACAATTACACTTCGATCCTCCGGATTATTATATACTTATATAGAATGTCCGAAATATTATGTTCACACCACGAATGGGCGACGATAAGCGGCAATAAGACGCTGCAGCTTGCCATTATGCAACGCAGAGCAGCCATGCATCGTCGAAGAGAGCACCTCGTAGGGTTAAGAGCCCCGCGTTGCACTTACGAGTATATACGGAAGCAATGACTATGTACACTTTGCGAAGGGTTCTTTATCCGATGCGCGCCTCAACTACGCGAGTGTCACTCGCGGCCGTATCTTAACGGGGTGGCATAGTCCTACCATTAGTAGAATCACAAAAAATCAAGAGAACACCCTTCTGTGGTTTTGAAAGTTCTATCCCAGTAAAAGTTTGAAGTCGAAATATCAAGTGGTTTTTGCAGAAACTTTGAACGAAACCGAATTTTGTTTTGTTCAAAGTTTTTTGAAAACGCCACGAGGAGTATTTTCGATAGATTGTGCGGCCCACGTGGAGGTGCACGAGTTTTTTGCCGAGAGTTTTTCTTTGTACGCCGCTAGTGATACTAGGGGGCGAGATTACGTGTCATGCGTATCATAAGTTTTTTGAAAATATTTTGACGCGGAGTTGTAGTTGTAAGACGCAATTATTGGGTTGTTCTAGAATCACGGGTGGTGTACGAATTTAGTACGCTGTTTTTGTGACTTATGACATTCTTGCGGGTCGATCGATCGGAACGATGATCATGAGTCAATTGATAAGTAATTAGATGAGCGAGTACTAATGAGATTTGAATCTGTATAAATAATAATTAGAGATTGTACCTATACTGAATAGCGGAAGAGTTTATTATACAGACAGACAGTAGAATTATAGCAACGCCAGAATATGTTTTTGGCAATCAGCATCAACAACTATATTAATTTTCCTGCATTCTACACTGTTAAAAATTTTCTGAAATTTAAGATAAATTCTGTAATAAAACTTCAAAATTTTTATTAAATTTAACTGAAACTTCAAAAGTTTTATTAAATTGAACTAAAATTTAACAAAAAAACTTCAAAATTTTTAATAGTGTATGCTACCACAGACGCAGATAGACACTTGCCTTGCAAAAAAAAGATGGAAAAAGACGATCCGCTCTTATCTCTTATCATCGGAGCTATATCCTAACTTAACGAACTATATAATACACACGCGTGCGCCGCGCGCTCATCGACGAAATTTATCGGCGCTCGTATGTATTTTGACAGGTCTGACGTCAAAACGCGCGCACGCGCGTTCTCTTTTGCACACACTTTATATGTGTGTGTGTATGTCGCTCTCAGCCGTGTCGAAAATCTCTCTTGCGCGCTCGCACGATGACATTGACGTAATACCGCAAAATGCACGAATCCCCGACGCGAGGCCTGCCTGATATTTCATCACATTGCGTGCGCCGCGTACTGTCGCACCCCGATAAATCGCGCGAACATTTTTGGTATATTTTCCTTGTCGAATTTTAAGCACGCGCGTGCACGTGCGATTTTTTTCTTTTCTTTTGTATATATATAAGGGAGGTAAACGATGCGGTGGTTACGATTATTGGTTTTTTTCCACTCGAGGCGGTGGATTTCGACAAACGGGAAATGCTTGGGCAGTGCGAGGTTTCGCGAATTTTTTAAACAGCGTGGGTATATGTATATGAGCTGCGGTTCATTTATGTTTTGCCATATACCGCTCGTTATCATTATGTCATAAATTTCAGATATATTGAATAATATTTTCTGTGGAAAATTATGTTTTTTTCACTGAAAATTTACGACGAGCAATGAGCGTTTGAAAATGGTTATGTCTGTATTCATTGTTAATTAGGTACAATAAATAATAATAATGGCCCGCATAACGTCAGACTTTACTAATAATATTTCAAAGAATTTACAAACAGTTAAAAAATATTTTCACCTACTTTGAAAAATTCATAATAAATGTCACCAAAACAATGGAAAAAAGAAAATTCTCAAACACATACGCACTATAGTGCGTCACCTCATTAAAGCTGCATCCATCGCGATTCGTCTAAGAGCAATTTGGTATTCGCGATGGGAGTCGCGGGCACGTAATCGGCATTATATATACCAAACCGCGCGCGGCTCCTTCGCTGCGCCGGGAAAATCGCAGAGAGAGAGAGAGGATGCACATCACGCTTTATAATTCGCAGAACTATATAATATATATACTTGCACAGCGCAAGGCAGCGGTGTCGTTATACGCATAAGAAATAAGCGATTCGCGCGAGAGAATATGTAAACAAACAGTGGAAAGCCATTTAAGGATATGCGATAAGCGAATAGTGCGCGCGTATGTAACTGTACGCGGTGCTGCTGCTGTTCAGGAGTGGGTGAGTGTGTGTGTTTACGTACAAGAGAGGCCGAACGCTGTGTTATACTTTATTTCCTCGCGGCGTTGGCGAGGCTCGTTTGCAGACGTTGTACAGATTTATTTGGATGTACAGTATTGAGCCTGCGAGGAAATCAAAATACGTTGCGAAAAAGCAGTGATGTGTAATCGTATATGCAACCATCTTAACTTTGCAATTATATTGTAAAATGTGATTACTAAACCCCTGCAGCACTGCATCGTCAATCCAACGACGACGGCTAATCGCGTTTAATGCGCCCGACTGCATTATGCGAACTCGCCGACGTATCGCAGCAGTTGCGCTTAGCGCGCTCGTAAATTTCAATCAAGAATCGTCGGAAGCGGAAACGAGAGACTCGTCCCGTCGATTTCCTGCGCGAGCCCTCACTATATATATACCTCTGTCAGCAGCTGCGTCAATTTCCATTTCGCGTTTGCGCAATGGCGTAATATAACGGCGGTGCATACAACGGTTATTTAGCGGTAAATGCTCGCGTGATTATAGGTATATATTATACGAATGAATAGCGGTGCAATGCGAATTGTTGGAGAATCGCGGAAAATTAATACGGCAGGGTGAGATAAACAAAGTAGTTAAGTTTATATTCATAGATTTTATTTGGTTCTTGCTGTTCACCTCGCTAGCTAGCTACTTGATTTATTAGGCCATTAACGCGATGTTTTGAAAATATTTAAAAACATATAACTATATACGTATATGTACACTGATTTAATATATAATTTCAACTATATATATTTAACGAAACGCCAACAAATCGAGCGTTTTTATAATTAACACGGATATCGTTAGCATAGAGAGATAAATTCCAGCGAATCGGCGAAACGTGGACCCCATTCGTTCAATCCTTCGCGGAAGGAAACGATTAAACCGCCCACGCTCGCTCGCAAAAACTCCTCTTCCCGGAGCTCCCGCGCGCGCGAGCCAGATATAACCATCCTTCGTTCTATCTCCCTCTATATACAAAACTCGTCGCAACGCATCGTCCATTCAAACAACCGTCACTGCAATCCGCAAAATTTACGACGCATGTATCACACATAAGCCGCGGAGAGAACCGAGCCCCCTCCCCCCATTGAAGAAGGCCGGCTAATTACGAATTCGGCTCCTCGTCGTCGGAAGGTCCCGAAGGATATAAGCCGCTAGAGGGAATTTTTAATATATCCTCGCCTCTCTCGATTAATCACATTTTTGATTCTACGCGAAGCGTCGGCATTGAGGTCGCGCGGCGCTACACACACACATAACGCCAAATTACACGCTGTCGCTGCGCGGCAGACATCGCGCGATTTATGATTCGCCGTAATTGATTTTTATGCGCGGGGGTTATTTGCGTACGCGCGAGCGAGATTTGAGCCGAAACAGCGTGTACATTGCGCGCGGCTATAATGATACGTTACGCCCGCTTCCGAGAGTATATTATACACATATATACATACATACGAGGGAGTCAGTAATTCAATTATCGCAGGCGATAAGAGTATAAGACAGCGTCGTGAGATTTCGATTTAACGAAACCGTTAATGTGCGCGCGAGGAGTAATCGAGGCCGCGCGCTTTTTCGTTTCGAAATACGATCGCGTACGGACGTCATTGGCAGAGGGTATAGTGTGCGTGTGTGTGTGTGTGTGCGATCGCGGTGTGTGTGGTTTAGATATAGATGTAGAGGCAGAGGCGCGGGTTTATGTCGCAGCTTCGCTGAAGCGGTGTATAAATAGTAATAGTAATAATTGTAATAGTAATTTATTGTAAAAATGTAGATTTTACAAATGTTTTATAAACGTGTAGAAATATTCTCAGTAATAAACATTATAAATCAGTGTATAAATCAGGTAAAAATGTTCGCATTAATAATACATTATAATACAATGATTTTCATTTCGAGAAAAAATACATATAGATGCTCCAGACGGTCAGCAGTTTTAATCCGTTTAAAATACCACTTTAAATACTGATTTGCAATATCACAGTCATCCTTAGGAACTAAAATAATACTGAATTGTAAGTCAAAAATACTTAATTAGTGATATCACAGATAAGAAGGATTTTAAAATGACTAGAAATCTGATGGACTAGAGAAATTACACGTATAATAGTATATGACTATTACTCGTCACTGTATCACAGAAAAACACTTAAGACTAAAATTAAAAACTATTTGACATTCACACTCACCACTCGCGCTATATAAATGAGCCTTATTTGACGTATAGGATATAGCGGGTATTGCTCGCGGTAATTCAGCTGACATAGATTTTTACGTAGCCCTCAAGTTTGATTATAAAGAAAATGGGAAAAGTGTATCAGAGTCGTTATAAATGTGGTGCGATATTTCGGAGCAGTAAAATACCCATATTTACCTGGTCGGCTTTCCTACGTTTCTTTTGAATGTTCACCATTCGATAAATTTCTGGAAAGCCAATTTCACAAATAGTTTTGATCGCTTTTGGATATTTATTACACGCGAGAAAGCGCTGCAGCGTTTCAAACAATCCAGAACACCACGTTCTGTTTCGACACATTAATGCTCTTGAACAAAGACATTTCCTCACAACTCCAGAATCGCATCCATTAACGGCCCCACGCACTTAACTCCTATCGTATTTCTATCAACTGTATATATACAAAAAGAGATTTGTCAACTGTTTTTCCCCCAAAAAGTACTATTAAACACTGTTATACTATACGAAAGAATCCCCTTGCGACCCTGCACGCGTGCTCATCACGAGCACGTAGCGATGAAACTGCGGACTCCCTCTCTGTCGCGCATATATACAACGGACGACGACCATCCGGAGCAGAAAAAAACAGCACGAATAACACACGCCGCGTGCCGTGTATAGTATGCGACAGACAGAGCGAGAAGCGAGGGGTGCGAAAAAGAGAGCGCGCGCGCGCGACACTGAGGAATTCGAGCTCTCCGGCTATGTGTATGTGTGTGTACATGTGAGGCCGATCGCGTGCGTCAATGCGCGCTTCGATAAAAAGCCGAGGCTTCCGATGCCCGATTCTCGACTCGCTCGGCTCGCTTTTATATATTTCCATGCCCGTGAGCGCGCCGTATAGTCGCCGTCCGGAAACAGATAAGCCCGCGCGAGCGAGCAAACGATCGCGCGCGGCCGGTTGAAAACAGAGCCGAGCGAGATACGATCGAATGTGTGTGTGTGGGTGAGATAGGATACGGGAGAGGAAAAAGAGAGGAAGAGGAAGATTTTTCGGGTAATGGCGAATTTCGTATCAATGGTCGAAAGGAGAATGATTCAATCGTGAAAAAAAACATATTTGCCGCTCGTGTCGCGGATGGATGATACGTTGTCGGAGGCATTGTATATATTGAGGTTGAGGATAAGGGAATTACTGTATAATGCATTTTCGATTAATTCGCAGTGATGAATAAAAGAAGACGAATGACGTTATTAGATTCGCAGGCATTCCGCGAATGTATAATAGGTTACTACCAATACACGCGTATGCACTCTATATAGGCAATTAAGAGGCGCGCGGAATTCGAAAACGCCTTTTTAAAACCCGCGACGCGAGTTTGCACGTGCGTCTCTCGGGACTTAGCCGACGTTATACTTACTTACTTACACGCATACGTATACCTACCGTGGAATGCCAACGACACTACGAGCATTCCGATCCCGCGAGATAGTAGCATGTATAGCAGCGCAGGAGAGATAGAACTTCCTACTTCTCGAGAGCTGTGCACACAGGGGATTCGGTTTGCTTTCAGCGCGGCGGCTGTGTATAATGTTTCTTTTTCTCTTTTGGATATGGTTTTTCTTGGAAGGAGCTTAATTGAGTTATTCTGGTTATTTATCGATTACGCGGGGGAATATTGATTAGGCTCGCGCAGTTTTTAGAGATATATTATGTGCGTACGGATTGACACTCTCAGCGTGTGCTACAACTATAACTATATGCGTTATATGCTTTTATGTAACGGAGAACGGCTTTTTAAACACATACAAAAAGCGCGATGTCGAATGTTTTTTCTTCAAATCGACTTTTTAGATGTATTTCCAACAGAGGATCACTTTATTTATACTTATCCCTCGGACTTCCTTATGTAACGCAACTCCTGCCGCCAATATACACCACAATTACACGCATTTGGACAAACATACCACCATCGCCATTTTACCTTAATTTTCATCAATTTCCGCCCACACCATCGCCATATCCATCACCGTCACTCCAGAAAAATAATCTCCACCACTACCCCGTCCTACCCACACAAAGAACAAAAAAAACCAACGTCCTTTCAACCGCACTTTCACCGAAAAAATAATCTCGCAAACCTCCACACAAGTATAAACACGTCGCAGTCGTCGCGGGTATAATATCAAAACACTCCCGCGAGAATTGCGCAACGGCGGCGCGGTCGCGAATATAATCGTCGCTTCCTGCGGCTCGCATTAAGTATAACTTCTCTTTGCGTGGTAGGTGGGGAACATAGCGAGGCGAGCGCGCGTGAATTTGATATTCCGTGCGCGTACGTATATGTACGCTTGGCTCTCGCGGATACACAGCAGCGCGGTGCTGCGCCTTTTTAAGGCGTCGTATGCACGCGCGCACGCGGCGTTAGGAGGTGTAATTTATGCGCGGCGAGTGAGAAGCTTTTATTTAGATGCCGATTGTATTGTCGCGGGGAGAGCTATATACTGGTGATGCATGATTGCGATGGCCGAGAGGAGAGAGAGAGAGAGAGCGCGACGGTTTTGTTAATCGGAATGATTTGGTGAATGCGTATATACGTGTACGTGCGTATAATTGACGGGAATGTGTTAGTGGGCGTTAGTGTTAGACTGGAGGAATTTTATTTAAGTTTTTGTTTTGTGATACTATATAGGGTTTTTTTTTTAATTGTAAAATAAAGTTTCGATTTTATTTTAAGGGCTCACAGTATTTTGGAGATTATAACGCGGGTATATGTCGATGAATAATTAATTAAATTAATATAGGTATAGTTATGAAAAATGTTAAATTTTCTTAAACGTAACCAATATTAACGCGCATACCTTAATCATCGATAATGAAATCGGAGAAATTCCGTCTACCTTTCTAATAGAATTTCAAATCAGATTTCAATGCAAACACGTTATAGTACACACATCATTGTCTTTGAACAAACGCCACTGCTATTATACACAAAATAAAAAGAAAACAGCGAGAATGACAAGCTGCGACACAGTTAACACGCTAATTACCCATTTCACACGCCCAAAACGGAAGCTCGTCGTCGAATTCCGCTTATTTTCGAAAAAGAAAATGACCAAATCGAATATTTATCCGCTATCACATAATACATAATCGACATTCGACAGACGCTACGATTTGCATGTGCGCAGACGCGGGCGCGATTTGAATTTCCCATGAGGGCGCGTGCACGAGTCGAAAGCAGGCAAGATTAGGCAAGTTGAGACCTCCCCGCACGCCGAGCGCGCATTTGCAAAAGTAATGCGACGACGACCGCGGCGGCGACGGCTTTGATTATGCCGACGTGCGTCTGCGACGCGTCTAATTCCGCGCTTAGATAGGGTATTGGTAATATATTTCGGTAAAAATGTTATGCGCGTCGTCGTCACGGGTGGCGCGATTTCTCGCATAAATATACTAGCACGCGGTTTGTTGACTCTTCGAGTGCGTGCGAACTAAGTATATACTAACCATAAATAATATATGAGTCGCGACGAATGCTTCCCGAGCTTTGGCTCGTTATTTTGGCAACGCTTCACGCCGAGCGAGACATATACTCTCACAACAAACTTTCTTCTTCATTTAAAAATGGAACTTCGCGTTGCTGTTTTGACAGCGTGCAGTATACTTTTATGTGTCTTTTTTGCCTTCTCTCTTCTTCTTCTCTTTTCACAAGAACGAACTGCAGTAACCTCTGCAAGACAATAGAGAGCCCGCGAGGTATGCGAGGAGGAAAAAAAAACGTAGCGAGCGACAACACCTGCGCGCGAAGAATGCAGCAGCCGACTAAATGGAAAATTTGCAAGTAGATAGAGAAAGAGAGACGAGCCTCTCGCAGCTTTAGAACACCTTGTTTTTCTCAAATATGTCACCTCTCTCGTAATTCTATTCACCGCTTGGGAATATTCTTTACAGGCAATTTAGTCGGTGAAATATATGTCTATAAGCGCGCCGCTGCGAAGGATATATTAGCCATGAGACGAGATTTTTTTTTTACGAGCCCATAAAACTTCGATGATATTACGCGAACTGACGCGAGCGAGCGTTCTATGTTGTTGAGGCGATACGCGCTGTCGAAAACATTTGTGCTTCTCATTGTGACGCGCGGGCACGCGTATGTGTGTGCGTGTTGGTTTGTGTGAATGTGCAGCATCGTGCATTTGAATTTGTGGCACGCGAGGTTTGCGCGCGCGCTCGATTATTGTATAAGTCACGAGGAAAGAATGGCCGCGGGTAATGCTGGAAAAACAGAAGTGCTTTTCCCGCTGGTTTCGGCTCGCGCTGCTTAACCGGCCTGCTGAAAAATCTCAGGTGAGATCTTAGGCGACTTCTCAGGTGAGATCTCAGGTTAAATCTCACGCCACAATCTCAGCTGAGATTCGGCTCCAGATATATGCTGCAGAAAACTTATACGTAAATTAAAAATCAACTTCTTCAGTATTGGAAATTTTTGAAAATTAAAAAATTGTATAAAATGCTTATAAACATGTATTTTTGAGCCCATCTGGGGGGTAAAACATCCTAATTGAAGAAGCTGATTTTTAATTTACTAAGTTTTCTGCAGCATCTGGAGCAGAATCTCAAGTGCGATTTTGACGTGAGATTTTACCTGAGATGTTACCTGAGAAGTCACCTGAAATGTCATCTGAAATCTCACCTGAGATTTTTCAGTAGGGCGTATAAAGGCGGCCCTTCCTTTTATTTTACCTGAAACATTCTCGATGCATATTGTATATTTCTGTGACTTCCAGGAATAACCACTTATCTCCAGTTTTCATGATTTCGAGTAAATCGAGTTTTTAGTTTCGCATCGGTGTTTTAATTCAAGAAAAATGAGATTGAATGCAACACTGCGATACGAATATTAATGAATACTAATCTAAATAACATATTTTTTATCATGCTAACTAGACCAAACAACGTTTATGTCTTAGAAAACGACTTTCACTTTATGTGGTTATTCCGGGAATAAACAAAAATTTCAGTAGATTTACGTGGATTTTCCGGTCTCAATGGCAATTATATTGTTTTTTCGGTAACTATACACGATAAATATGAATTATCGCTCACGGGAGTTTGTAGGAGCAAATGTGTATACTGATTCTAATACAGGTAACTTGCTATGGGAATACTTATATAAGAATAAGTTTTCCCAGGATATTGAGTGAAAACAAGTGGAGTTATATGGTTTTTCCGGGAGTTATTCATTTCATTGTTCTTAGAAATCAATCAATGCTATCCACAAATATCTCTGACGCGTTACCTATAAACACATCAGCGATGTATTTAAAGCCACATTACAAGCCCTCGCATCAACGAATACACTCGAATTAATCGCAGAAAAATATTTACCTCTCTCGCTCGCAGCTCCAAACACAAACAAGCGTATCCCGAACCGTTTACCATAGGCGCACCACCGGAAGCAGCCTCGTGCGCTCGTTATTAAGCTCTCCTCGCCCGGCAGTTAAGCCTCGTTCAAGTATATAAGCACTCTCCTTCGACAGTGAAGAGAAAAACACGACGACGCTCCGATTAATGCCGACAATAACCCGTACGCGGGGGCGGAGTATGGTATAAACTACTTCTGCACACGTTTCCGACCACGTGCATCATCAGGCGCGCCGATATATGTATCTCATCGGTGCGTGCCCCGCTTATTTTTAGAACCTGGGAATGCACGGAAACGTGATGTCGCCTCGCGGAAAATTGAAGTACAGATATAATATATACTATTATTATTATTAAAAAAAATATGTAGTATAGTACAGTGTCGAGAGGCGACATAATTGCGGCCATTAGAGACGCGCGCAGGTGTGTATGCAACACGAGATGGGCGTCTATTACGGTTATAAATACTCGATTGAGCGCCGCGAGGGTGTGGATATTCATTACATATATCCTCGCGGCTATACGGGCGAGAGGGAGAAAAAGGATGAATGTAGAGTGTTTTTACGGGACTTTCGTCACCGCACGTGTATTACATTAATTTAATGCGCGCACTGGTTAATTACGTTACGTCGATTGACTCGTGTACTCCTAAATAAATCTCGGGTCGCATATTATATGAGCTTTTCACCCTTCTTTCGCGGCAATATTTTCCTCGAGATCATTGATGATGAACGTATGTATACATGTACTTATATATATTGATCGGCGATGCATGCGTGCATGCAGCTTGCGGTCTCGTGTGCCCGATGCGCACTCGCGCATGGTAATTCAATCGTTAAGTGGCTCGTTTAGCGAAATTTCAAGTCAGTCGCATTAACTATTTTTGCCTCGTTACCGCGGCCATTATATAGAGAAGAGCAAGCGAGCGAGATAAGGAAAACCTCTATATCTGTATCCCTCTATCTCGCTCTCGCGCGCACGTGAATGCGACATTAAAATTTCAATTAACCTGCTCTCGTATACGTCGAGCGCTGCCCATTACACGACCTTTTTTCCATTATATTCAAGCGATTACACGCTTATTAAACAATAATCGCGCCCGAGTTTATTATAATACAAAATTTGTAAAAATAACACGGCGCGCGTCTATTAATTATGCTAATCGTAGCGAATTAATTAAGCATTAGCGCGATTATATAACTGTATAGTAGTATGTATAGATCGCCTCGTGCCATACAAAGTTCAACATTCTGTACTTATTATTTCCCTCGGCTCCGCGCAAAAAAAATCTCCGATCTCTTATCTTTCTCATTCTCTCGATTCGCGCGCGTGCCTCTGTAACATCTCACAAGTACTCCAGCACCGAATGTTTATACATTTTGCGATTCTCCGCGGAGGTCAGTCATCGCGTGTCAGCGCTCGGCGCCAATCCCGTGGTGATATTATATATTTACAAATCGCGTGCGGTTATATACGTCGGTACAGACGTAAGCGTGACAAGTCGTCGTCCCGTAGGTATATTATATATATACATTCGCAAAAACCTCGCCGCGAATTACGATTTTTATCTTATATATATATATATAATGGAACCGCGCGGTAGTATGCGCGCCGTTCTCAAATCGTTATTTCGTTATGGAAAAAACGAAGTCTCGTTATACCGCAACCGGTCGTTTCTTTTTTCTTTTTTTTGCACCGACACGCTGACGCACGCGCGGCGAGTGCGTATTATTCGCCTTTTAGCTGCGGCTCTCGCGGTGTAGAAAGTAAGTATACGCGAGCGCGATCGAGTTGCAAAAATCGTTTATTTACGTAAAGCGCGAGGGAGAGAAAAAGAGAGAAAGATTCGCACGGATGTTTACTTAGAATTAGTGTAAATAAAGTAGAGCGTATTGACTACCGATTTAAAATCATCCATAAACAATGGAAATCAGTGAACGGATATAGATACTTTTTATATATAAGAAGGAAAAAGGTATAGATAAATGCGCGCATATGTCTCGAAAGTACTTTATCTTGCTGCACACATAAGCACGACTCAATTAAATTGATACTTGTTTATAATTTTCGCAATGAAAGTAAAAATAATCCATCACGCATGCCTTAATCTCGTACACTGAAAAAAAAGTACAGGAAAAAGTACTAAAAGTTCAATAAAAATTGCCATCTTGTGCAGGGAACGCGACCGCAGACTGTAAAAACCCAAAAAATTACCATACTTTATAAGAAATTTTACCAGATAGAAAAATTTACTATACTCTATTGTAAAATTTACTGTAAAGTATGGTCATTTTTTGGGTCTTTACAGTCTGTGGTAGCTTTACCAGACAGTATAGTAATTTTTCCAAAACTTTTCTCTCAGTGTATATTTCAATTAATCGTATCTCCGAACTAATTTTTGCGCATGCGCAAATGCACAGCAAAAAGCAGATCGGAGAGGATCATCGCTGCGGCCCGTCCATCGATTATAATACGTATATATTATATATTGCAGCGAAACTAGTTTGCGTCGCGCGCTCCTTTCGCGACCACCCGGCAGCCGGACCGAGATTCGAGAGAGCGTATATATATACGTATGTAGGTATACGTATGTATATCTGCGGCTCGATCTTTCTCACGTGTAATTGATCCAGTTCTTGTTTTCTTCTCTTTAAATGCAAATCTGGAGCCGAGTAGGAGTTCGCGTGTGTGTATGTGAGTGCGGACGGGTTAAAGAGTAAAAATTGGAAAAGGTAGGTATCATATAGGTATGGGAGAAAAATCGGCGCGGATTTTTCGTCTTGCGTTATATGAAATGAACGATGATGGGGGTCGATGTACATCCTGATTGAGGCATACAAATATACTTGTTGAGATAATTTATTTGCGACTTTAACTCATGCATGTCATGTGGAAGTATTGATGATCTCTCTGGCGCACGTGGAGTAAGCGCACGCATTAGGCAAGGACATTTTTCTCTCTCTCTTTCTTGTTTTATCCGACAATTATAAAGATGTAAATCGTGTAAGCTTTTTTACCATCCCCTTTTTTCCAACGCTCGAAAAAAAAGGAACAGCGCATCGATCAGTTTTTCGTCTTTTTGCACATGCCGCATCGCGCGTTAACTACCTGATCACAAGTGTATTATCCAAAGAGAAACACTCGAGAATGTAAAGTAATTGTCAAACGTATGAATGAGTGCCCAAAGAGTCAACGAGGAAACTATTCGATGTACAACATATTTGCTTCAAGATGCGCGCTAGCGGTGAAAGAAACGTTAGGCAAGAAAGAGAAAAAGGAAAAAAAACAGAGTTGCTTCTCGTTGCAAGCTGGCATTTGTTTTTACGTAACCCCCGTGCGATATAAAAAAAATACACATTTGCTGTCGTTCTGCTGTGGAAAATATAATTTTCCGATTGCGTGACCGCGGCCGTGTTGCGCGAGTGCGCATGTATTACAGACATGCCGATAGCTTTAAATAGAAATTGTTGTCGTTCCTTTTTTTTTCTTCTTCTTCGTCGAATAAATTAATGCTCGCGAGTGCGAGGAACTTTCTCCGCTGGTTATTAAATTATTATTCGCGAAGACTCTCGACAAAAGCCTATACGTGATAGACGCAATTGATGAATATAAATAAAATAATAACAAAATAATAATAATAATACAAATAATCGATGAATAATTCATGTATAATATAGTGTAGTATCTCGCAAAGCCGAGAGCTCTATCCCATGAGGTAAGTATTCTTAACAAAAGAAATCGTAATAATCATCGAGAAAAATATACATAAAAAACAGACTAAGAACCTCTAGTTGACTATACCAAATTAGTATTGTATTTAATAAATTTTATTTTATTGTATTATATGCACGATTTATTTGTATTTACATTTATACACGATTTATTCATGAATGTTTTTATATGTGTTTTATGTGTTTGTAAATGCAATTAATTTACAATAAATTACTATTCTATTTTCTATTTTATAAATCGACGCCGTTATAAAAAACAAATAATAAAGCGAAATCCATAACGGAAGGTTATTAAAAATTTCTTTTTAGCAAAGTACCGTCTCTCGAAACTTCAAATTACTAAATTCATTTCGGCTCTCATATACTTTTTCCGAACGCCGTCGAGCGCAGCATCCTGTCTGCCAAAGTGCATTCAACCTGCTTCCCGCGCTAGACTCTCCAACCACATCTGGCATCTCTCTCCATTCTGTTCTTATCTCCATATGCAACGTATACGCGCTCGCAGCGTCGTTAAAAATCAACTGTCTCGCTACATCTCAACAACCGATGGAGAGAAAAAGGCCCAGACACTTGGGCAAAAAACTGAGAGAAGCGCGGAGAAAAAGTCGTTTTTCCCACTGCGGCCATATCTCGGATTCCGCGCTATGCCAATATTACCATAATCAATGGCGCGACTTCCCTCCGGGCGCGAGAAAACGCATCATGAATGAAAATATACAGCGATTGGAGAGGCACGGAATTCATATTAACGCTCTCTACAGACACACACGGATGTGCGCGTTTAACAGGTCCGCTCAACTCGAAGTGTGTCGGCGACTACGTCATTTCCTATGCAGCCGGCAAGAGAGCGAGAGAGCAGCCGTGCCTCTCGGGCGCGAAAAAGTAGGTGATGCGAGACGAGAGCGAGCGAGCGAGCGAGTTATATTCGTCGCCTGGTACTTGCACGAGAGGAATGGCCTCGTAGGCTATATCTCGAGAGATTTAATTTCGAGGATGCAGCGTACGTGATGATGATCGTGTTCGCGAAGCTTTTTCGCCTGTGTTGTGGTTTATGACTGGATTTCGCAGGGAGCTGTTACTGTTGCGGTGTAAAATGTATGTATATGGTTTACGATGGCGGTTTTTGTAGTTCTGGAGACTTATTGTCCGTGGCGAGGATGTAGATTTAACAGGGATCCGTAAACTTTTGATTTACGAGGTGTATGCATGATGCAATTCCTGTGTCGCGGAGTAATTGATGTACGGATCGATCAGGATTTACAATTTTTACGTAATGTACCATATATTCGCGTGTGTGCGTAATTTATTTACGAAACAATGCAGTAAATCTAATTATAATGTGTATATATACTGAAAAGGAAAGCTGTGAACTCGCAAGCGCTTGACTTATTCAGTGGAAACAAAAACGGTATGTACCAATACGCAGTGACTGCAGGTGAATTCCGCGGTGAAATCACAAAGGACTGATTGGTTGTAAAACAAGCAAACCGTGTCAGCGGCGCGCATTCCTGCAACTACATATATATATACCTATATAAATACTATATAGTGATATATTCGCACGTACACGAATTCCCAAGCGAAATTAATGTGGTACTGCACGCGACAATGCACGAGGATTTGCATTGCACGCTTTTGACGTTGATGCATTGCTTTTAATTGCCCGTATGTCTTGGTGCCGATCGACAGTCGTGTGATAGTGTACTATATATTGCGCTATTATAAACTTTTGCAGTATAGCAGCACGTTTTTGTATATTCATATAGTGTATAATACCAATTTACCCGCGCTGCCAATTAAGTTCGAGGTAACGATATTTCACTGAAATTTCCTCGATTATCAAAAGTGACTGCGCAGACGTGACAGGAGGATAATAAGGTTTTTTCTTTTTCGTGCGGGTATATCGGTTTGAGGTATTGATGTCAATCGAGTCTGCATCATGGACATACTAAGAGGAAAATTTTCAATAAATTCAATTGAAATGGTGGAAAGGCTGCGAATTGACAATGCCATCCCAGGTGGCCAGCAGTCATGTATAGTCATATTGATAAAGTGTACGAAATCGAAAATTTATCCGCACCGATATTGTATGCTTGCGTCACGGGTGAAAAATTTTCCCAAGCCAAACAATTAATCATTAAATTCCAGATAACTTTTTAAACTTTATAACCCCCGAACGATTGCATAACGTCGCGACTCGATAACTCTAAAAATATGTCAAAGACATTTCTTCGACACTCACTCTCTCTCTCTTTCGCGGTCTCGTATGTGTGTGGGTGTCTGCTGCACTTTATACTCTTATACCATCGGCGCCTACATCACGTGCGATTCGTCAGCAATATCTCATCGTTTCAAAGTTCTCGAGGTTGCATACGCATATGTCATAATTGCGGCGCACGCGATAAGGCGCGCGCGCGCGCTCTCGCAAAAAGCGAACACTATTTAAGCGCCGCCTTATGTCATAAAACCTCGGTCGCGGAGAGAAAGAAAGGTAAGGTATAGTAATCGCGCGTTTTTTGTAATTCTGCTACGTTTTCGAACAAATCGACGTCAGACTGTAAACATTTTTGCATTACACGCGCGCATTGTCTCTCTTTTTTTTTCTCCTCGGGTTATGAAAGTAAACCTCTCTCGTTTTTCTCGAAATGATAATGAATAGAAGTCGACGCGTAGTCTTATAATCATGCGGCAGCATATTGTCGCGCGTGTCTCTCTCTCTCTTTACCATGACGGACCATTTTGTTAAAGAGACGAGTTTTTTATTCAAATTTCCTAGTGTTTCCGCGCGTGAGGGGGGAGGTATTTTATCAGAATGGTAAAATGCTAGATGGATATTTTCTCAGAAAATATACTATCGTTTAAAATATTTTCCGAATCCGATACTGTAAATTCCGAACACGAGCTATTCAGAACACACAAGGGGTTTCTTTAAAAAAAAATATCCGAAAAATTTGCGTCTATAAAAATTGAAAACAGATTGCATAAAATTATAACGATTCTTTTTACTATAGAAGAATAACATTCCGAAAAATGTAAACATTCATTTCTATATGATTTTTAGCTCATTTTTCGACGTTGTAGCTTTTCTAAATCACTGCATTTTTTACAATTTAATCGTTAGGCAGAAATGACATTCGAAAAATTGATATCACATACCATATAAAAATAATTTAATGAAAATATTATGGCTTTCTTGTAAAACTTTTTCGAATTTTTATATATTATACATTTTTAAACATTCGGAAAATTTATCCTTCTATCATAAAATATTCGAATTTGTGTTTTTACCTTTCTGATGATTATGATTCTGATAAAATACCTCTCCCCACGACGTCGCATTATATGTTATACATCACGTGTCTGTTCCAGTTTTGAATCTGTTCGATGACACGGGGGGACACGAGACAAAGATTTTCATGTATACATATGTAAAAATTATTGCGCAGAAAAATTCTGATTAAGAAGAGCTCGCTCTGTCTCGCCGAAATCTAGATGAGGTTGCGTATATTGTATACGCGATGCCGGTCACGGCTACGCGCTGCGTTTTCTATTACACGTTCCTCATCATTTGCCGCATGATATACACGATAATTACGTACCGTGGCCCCGCGCCGTAGTAATTTTGCGCGAAAAGATGGAGGAAGTGTGTAATAACTATACGCGTGCGCGCGCCGTGTGTACACGACCGTATAATTTAATTTCATTAAATAGCTTTATAGTTCATATTCCCGAACGTTCTTTCGCGCCGCGCAATTAATGACCCCGCGCGATGTCGCGAATAAACACAGCGAGATATAATTTCCCCCGCAAGGACGCTATTATTTATCTCCGTGCATCTGACCAAAATTCAAATAAGCAAATCTATACAAGCCTTCTCGGTACAATCAATTTCCCGTAGAGTTCAACGACCAATCCAGCGCTGCGGCAAGTCGAAAAGGCGTATATCTATATATATATTTCTTATACGTATGGTACGTTCCGCGTAATACATACATTATGTCGCGGCCGTCGCCGGATGTTGCACACCGGATATAAAGCCGGCGACGCGCACACACTACGCGGCGCGAAAGAGAAAATCGTCGGGCGAGAAAGCTATCGACCTATACGTGTGCGCCTGCGTATTTAGATCCCGGCTTATTTTCAAGAGAGAGAGAGAGAGAGAGAAAGGATTATAAGACAACACGAGTGATGTTTATTAGTGGACGAATTAGCAGCACTGTCATTGTGGGGGATCGAAAACGAATAAACACGCTCGATATTAAGATTCGGTAAACATCGTAGCTTCTATAAAAAATTCGGGCAACGTCTATTTTCGTATATCGGCCGCCCAGGCACGCACGCGATACGCCAAGCAAACAACCTCTTTTTAACGTTTATTATTCGCGCGTCGCTGCTGCCACTAATACGTCGTGGAGGCGATAAACAATCGGGGTCCGCGCACGCGCGGGTTCATTAACCCATTAAGCCTCGTTCCCCATTCTATGTATCGGCGACAAAAAAAAAAAAAATACAGCAGCTTTTATAATTAACATTCAGCGTATGAGAATGATGCATTTATCGCGGTGCGAATATTTGGGTATTTATATGTACGCAGGAGGAAGTTCACGCGCGTTATCGCTGAGTGAGTGTAGGTCCTTGGGCTAGGTCGTCGTTGTGGTTTTCGGGTATTATTTTTTCAGCGAGCGGCTTTTTTTCCCCGAGTGTAATGATAAGGAGGCGATGCCTGACGACGACGACGGCGGCCGTGGCGTCACGCCGGTTGAATTTTAAGCGCGACTGACAGGAGAGAGAGAAAAGGAATTTAATTCGGTCCCCTTTCGGTATGTGCTACATGGGCGTGTCCCTATGATTCTTCTTTTCTTTTCAATGTTTTTTTTAATTTTGGCTGGCGCGTGTCATATGTCCGCCAGGCTTTTATATATATTTTAATTATCCGAAAGTTTGTGTACGGATTGTGTGAGCGAGAGCTTTTTTTGGGGGAACTATTTTTAACATAGGCGTGAAGGATATAATCGAATGGTATCTGGTTGTATATGTAAATCGACTTTTTCCTCGACACGCGAATGATTATAAATGCAATTATATGAGTTATATTTAACAACGATAACGACCGGAAATTTTTCATCGCGCGCGCGCGCGCGCGTCTGGCTTCTTCTTTGCATTATCCGGATTATATATACGTGCGGTCATTAATAAGTGCCGAAAAGTAGTACGAATATTTCATCCGAGAAGCGACGCTAGTTCTCTGTGTGCCCCAATTACTTAGCCATTGATAAAAGCGCGCACGCGCGCGTATCTTGCTGCAGTTTGCGTCACGCGGATCAGCGATACACATTTCTTACACAGCGTCGCCTGCGCGCCTTTATGTACCAAGTTAACGCTGAAATGAACGCATGTTTCGCGCGCGCTTTATCTGATCGCTACGCGTGCAACTGATGATTTTGAAAATCAATTTCCTGATAATCGGAGTACGCGCGGTGCGACTATATTCAACTAACGAGAAAAAAAGAAAAAATCGAAACCGCGATGCATGCACCGCTCTCTCTACTGACGTCGCAGGAAATATTTCGAGACCGCGCCTGAATAATGTTTTTAAAATATTTATCGACTAAAAAGAAAGGTCGTATATAGATATTATATTTCTATATATCTGTAATTTGGTATTCGATTTGGATTTTTTTTACATTCCAGCAAATCGATCGGTCAGCCGGTGAATTATTGGCCGTATATAATATACATACACACTCAACTGCCGACAGTCGAATTCAGTTGGAGATAAGGTAAATGTACCAATAGATGGCCGCTTAGTGAAGCTAGAATTTTGATGTCATATTTTAAATGCGAAATATTATTAAAAATGCATAGAATCAGTAGCCAATAGAATTATTATTACTTTTTACTTGCGAAAAAAGTATTTAATTTGTGAAAATAAGCTTTTATGATAGAAAAATTAATTAAATTATGAATACACTGCTTGTACTAGTAGTTGGACCGTGTTAAAAAGTCATGTACTAGTGGTCGAAATTGTTAGTCCCAATACTTGGACCATATAATTTGTACTCTATATTTATTTTGATTTTTATGTAAAAATAATAAAATCGCTAAATTTTGGACTGGAAATACTTTTTGACACTAAATCAATCGTTAATAATATGAAACTACAGCAAATCAATGTATAATAATCATATTATGGTTTTCCAACCTACTAACTCTACCAATACGTAGGAACCCTAACCATCAAAACATCGGTGAAATACATAGGGCCAAGTATTGGAACATGACGTTTAAACTGTACTAGTAGATAACCTTGAATTATTTTGATTAAAAACAATAATTATTGGGCTCCTAACGACTGTAATTGAATTCGATGCATCTTAGAAGTGTAGAAGTGTCTTAAAACTTTCAAGAGTAAAGATTTACTTCAAATTTATTTAAAAATATCTAAAAGGCGAGTCATGAATCCTTACGAAAGCATTAAGGACCTCTCATAGAAAGCCGTGATCCCCGAAGGTAGCATTTTCAAATCGTCTTTTTAAGTATTAAATTTTCACTAAGAGTAATAATACTATTTAAACCATAAGCATTAATTATTTTAGAATCATCTTATAGAATAAAATATTATCCAACTACTACACATTCTTTAAAGTAATTGAATATATTTATCTAGATGGCCACATACTGGGCACTGGCCGCTCATTGGTACTTTTACCTTATAGACAGTCTAAACGAGTTTGCGCGCCGTCATATAGCCGGAATTGGAGCGCATCTGCCCCGAGCGCGCTGACCAATGAACGCCTACTACTTATGTATCAAATTGAAAAAGCTCGCACGCGCGCCTCTGGTCACGCGACTTGCTTACGTAAAAGGCCTTTTAAGAGTAATTGACGATTCGCAGCCCGTTTGATCGTCGAAAATTTGCGCGATTAGTGCGTTGATGTCTTTACAGTTCGCAAATTATTGTCGGCTCTGCTTTGAGCGTGTATTTAGGATTGTAAATCTCCTTGAGCGGACTGGAGTTTTAATGATAGTATAATATGCGACAGGACGTATAGGCTCGCGTATGGTCTAGAGTGACGCTAAAAAGCAGTCTCTTTTCTCCCGTTATCGCGCGGGCGAATGACTATCATGCGCGTAAGATAAAGCATTGTTGGCTCTCGGAAGGGAAAATAACTCGCTCGCGCGAGATATACAGCGAGAGCACGACGCGCGCTAATAATTATTTCAAAAAATAAAAACCCATATTATTTCCAACGTTCAAACAAAACCCACAATACGCGTCTATACATCAACCCGAACCTCAGCTTCAGACCCAACCAACTCAACATATCTACGTCAGAACACCATCGTCGCGCGAATAAAGAAACCTCTCTCTCTCTCCTCCGCTATAATAACCGCACACGCACGAGAAAAAACTCTCGTCACACCTCTCTGGCAAAAAGTCAGCGACCATTTGGGGCACGCACACGCAGCACTGTATATATACAAGCGAGAAAGAAACGACGACTCTGTGCTGTGTGTGTGTGTGTCCCACGCCTCGCGCAGAGATATTAAAGCCGCTGCCGGTGTGCCCGGCCGCGCGCATCATCGTTACAACTTTCTCGCGCGGGCGAGCACCGCCGCAGTGATGACGCACGAGCCGTATAACAGCGCAGGTGTCGCGCGAGCGAGCGAGCGAGCCCCGCCGCGGGCGAAAAGGAGCACACGCGAGTCGAGGTTTTGAAATTCCGTGCGTATAAGTGGGCACGTAGTCGTCGTTGGGATGATGGGAGAGTTCGATAGGTTTTCTCAAGGTGAAATTTGTTTTGGACGATATGTATCATCTCTTATGCAGATGATACAGTAATATTAAGTATGGGATGTACATGGGAACAAACACAGGATAATATGAACAAGTTACTAAGTGACGTCAGTACTTGGATAGTACTAAATGAATTATCGTCAAATGTGAAAAAAACTGTGTTCATGGCGCTTGGAATTTATAGCAATAGTGTGCCAAATAACTTAAAAATTTTTATAGGCAATAAGGAAATTGAAAGAGTGTACTACACCAAATATCTAGGTATAATAATAGATAGTAATATGAAATGGGATAAACATATAGCGTATATTGCTAAAAGAAAGAGATATCTACTTTTGGTATTTAATAAATTAAGACCAATTCTGGAATCTAAACACTTAATAACTCTATATTACGCGTTTTTTAACAGCTTGGCTAACTATGGTATAATTTCTTGGGGGAGGTGCTTACAATAATGTACTTAAGGAACTTGAATCATTACAAGATAGAGTCATACAAATAATTAACAAATAAAAAAATCATACTTTCCAACCATTACGAGTCAAAGATAACTTTAAAATAGATTCAGTTATGTTTCATTACAATGATTTAAGGAAGAAATTTCTAGATTCAAATAGCGTTACAATCCAGAAATGAATAAGTCAATAAACTTCAAAAATAATGTTATTATTGCTATAAAAGTATTTAATGAATTCCCAAATGAATTAAAAACGCTTAATCTTAGTAATAAAGATATAAAGACAAAAATTACCAACTGGTATAAAGAAAAAGAAAAAAAAGTTAATACCTTATAACATAATTTTTGTAAAATCAATGGATAAAACAAAAATACTGACATATATAAAAGAGCCAGATATTCTAGATTAATTTAAGCTAATTTCTTTTTTAAAGTTTATAAGAGTTTATGTACAAGTTGAATTTTGAATATATTTTAATATAGCATATAGCTAAAAATCAACTTTATTTTAGCATGTAAGTTTAGTATAAGTGTTGTATTAGTTTGTAATCTACCAGACCTATGTACAGGTGTTTTGTGCACCTCTATAGGATGACAGCTAGGTCGGATATAGTCTTTTACATCCTGATACTAACTGCATTATGTATCTTTTGTATCATTTCTGGTAAATAAATAAATAAATAAATAAATAAATAAATAAATAAATATAGTGTGGTTGGTTGGTCAATGGCTCTATATGACGACGGTTCTGGGTTTTCTAGCGGTTATAGCGCATGTCAAAGGTATAATAACTAGAATTTTGTAACGGCAAAAGAGAGTGTTACTTATCGTTGATCCCCGATGAGAAGAGCCTTACACTGCGCGCGTCAATTTTTATAGACGCGACTATCATACGATGTGCGTCTGTATATATATTTATCTCGCGGTCGCTGACAGCGTCACACGCGCATATATATATATATATAATACGTGGAAGAGAGGCGGCGAGAGTTCGTCCCCCCAATCGACCCAGTTCGCGCATCCCTCGACTTTGCACGTTATTATATATATACGCGCGATATAACGACACTGCGTGCACTCTTTTGCGAAGGAATAAAAAAGAAGAAGAAAAAGGGTAACGTGTACGTGAGTAAAGAGTTAAGTATGCCCTGACGCAACTGAACGTATATTCGTGTAGCGGCGAGGGGCCGCGTGCTGCTTATACAGGGGCAAAAATCGATGCGCCGGCGTCGCGACGCTCCTCCCTTCCTCTCTGTGTATTATATATATGTATAATGTAGGTATGCGTGCGCATGCCGCCCCCGTCGGTGCGAACCCCGGTTCATTAAGTTTCGCACTCTTTTTTGTTTTCGAAGAACTGTTACGAATTGACACGCTGCGGCAACCCCGCCAATTTGCTTAGGCAATTAGTCGCCCGAATAAGCATGTGGGGCAATTAATTACCTCTTCCTCGCGTACACGCGGGGAAACGGTGTGCGTGCGTTAACGCGCGTTTAAATCAATCAAAATACGTCTGTCCGTCCGTCCGTCTCTCTTTCTCGCTTGCCAGCTATGATAATTACCCGTACGCGCGAGTTTCATTCGAATTTGAGTTTTAAAGCGGATACGCGGCCGATTTCGAAATTTTCTGGTGAATTGTACATATATCTTGGATCCTCTCGCGGCGATAATTTAGGGCGCAACTAATTTGGAGCTCCACGGAGAGGCTTAGTATACACCGCATTGTTTCAATTTCAAATTTCAAAGCCGCGTGTGGCCGTTGAATTTTTTTTGAATAATTCGTGCATATTTTCGTGCGCGCACATGCGCGTGCAATGGTCCCTCCGGGTTTTCTCAATCTCCAAAGCAAATGAATTCTTGTTTCTCTCTCTTGTTTCTCTATAGAGACACGCCGACTTATTTAACGTTAACCGAACTTTCGAGCATTTTTAAAAATAAACACACGTCGTATTGTATTCGCGTACGCTTATAAAACTAAGGTGATTAAGCCGCAAGTGTATATTCATCAGCGTTTAAACGGCGAATATGGTTATAAGCCGCCGCGGTAACAAACGTCGCATTGTTACCGCGCTCTCCGTCGGTGCAGGGAGAATGTATTCGACATTCCCGGGGAATAAATTATAAGTATATAGCTCTAACTGAATGAAAGCCGAGCGAGCGCATATATTATGTGCAAATCCGCGGACTACAGACAACTAGGGTACAAAAACGGAAAAAATTTTTTTTGAGGGCACACCTACCACATAAGGTTTTTTCGGTTCTTTGGGGGTCCCCCAACATGAAAATACTCGTGTACACTCATTATCCGTTGCCAAACTTTTTTCCGACGAAATCAATTTTTCTTATGGAAATTTAACATGGGAAAAATGGACGAAAAGTAGTCATTGATGATTAACCAATATAGCAAACTATTGAAGAGGGCAAACCAAATTTCACAAAAAAGCGATTAAAGTTGAAGAATAGAGCTTTAATTTGAATAAGAAACAAAAAACCGAAAAAACCTTATGTGGTAGATGTGCCCTCAAAAAAAATTTTTTCTGTTTTTGTACCCCAGTTGTTGTCTGTAGTCCGCGGATTTGCACATATATACCGTATAGGTGCGGTTGCAAAAGCGTTGCATGAATAAACAACTGCTGACCACGCGCATATATCTATGTACGAATTCTTCGCTTTTAACACACACACACACACACGCGCGCGCACACGGCGAAAAGGAATTATAGAGAACACTCGAGAGGTGGCTAGATATGACCGGCCTCTTCTAACCTTAACGCACGCAACGGGACACTTCGCACCGTATACCTCATCATCACATTTTGGAGCAAAGATTATATGATTTGTGTGTACCCATGGGGAGGTGTATATGAAAAGAGATGCCTACCTTGTTGAAGTGCGACTGCAGGAGCTTCTCGTACTGATCGACAGCCCGCAGGCAGATCCTCGTGGTGAAGGCTTCCATCCTGGCTGGCAGAGGCGCGTGGCACACGCTACTGGACATTCTTCCTCTCCTGCCGCCTCCACTCTTCTTTATTATATCTATATATACAATCCCTTAGAGTAGATATACTGCGCGTATCTCTCTCCCTTTTTATCACTGTGATCCAGTCTCGCGTGCAGTACAACTATGCTGTTATGTATACAAGAAAAGGCACAACGAAAACACTGGCTCTTAATACACTCGCGCGTCGCTGGCACTGCGCATCGTCATCGTCATATAGTCCTCTCTCTGCGAATACAGTCTCTCCTTTCGCTCGTTCGCTGTCCTTACAACAACTACTACTGTGCGTACAATGCGTGGGCGTGCGCGCGCCGGCGCGGTGGTCGAGGGCTTGACACTTTATACTCTGTCTCACTGCACACACACATTGAAGAGCGCGCGGCAGCAGCACTATAAGGGCGCCTCTCTTTCTGCAGAGCTGCAGTGATATACGTGTGCTCTCTTCGTTGGGCGAACGAACGGTACACTGAGCCGCCCCGGCAGCTCCCACCTTCTTTTATTCGGCCGCGAGCGGCGAGCGAGCGCTGCACGAGCGGCCGCCGCGCAGAGTCGACGACGCTTTATCCCTACTACTATAATACTGTGGAGCTGGCTGGCTGGCTGGTTGGTTGGGTCGCTTCGGGAGTGTGTATAAGTAAAGAGCGAGCTGGAAGAGAGTTGTGCTGGGTGCGCTGTTTAAAAGAGACTTTTTCTCTGGACTTCGGTGGGTGTGCAGTTTGGGTTCGATGATGATAAGATGAGGATGTTTTAGTTTTTTTGGATTTTTGTTTTGGAACTTTGCTGGTGGCGGTGGGGTGAAGGTTTTTGAGGGAAGAAAAGGGTTTGAAGTAGGGGTGCACGAGTACTCGGATATCCGAACTGTTTGCTCTAAAAAATCGACTCGACGAACTCGAGTCAAGTCGAATCTTTTACTCGATATGAATTACTAGAACTATGATCGGATAATTCGTAGTTATCGAATAGTTCGAACATCGATCGAGTAGTTTGAAATGATCCAATACTTCGAACATCGATTAAGTAGTATGCACTATGACCGAGTAGTTTAAAATGATAGGGCACTTCGAACTTCCAATGAGTAGTAGTGAATAAATCAATAAATTATAAAAGAATTATAAATAAAAATTATAGATAATTATAAGTAAATTATTATTATAATTATTATTGCTAAGTAGTAGATAAATTCAAAAACAAATTACATTCAGCTATAATTGTATCATTTTATAAGTTTGTAAGAGAGCCCAATGATTCGATCTAATTCGAGTATAGTTCGACTTCATTCGAGTAGCTCGACTTCATTCGAGTAGTTCGACTTCATTCGAGTAGCTCGACTTCATTCAAGTAGTCGACCTGACTCGAGTAGTTCAAAGTACCGAGTATTCGATTCGAGTTCGAACAAAAAATTGGATACAGTTCAAACACGCCGAGTCGAGTACTCGTGCACCCCTAGTTTGAGGGTAGCAAGTAAGTTTGTATTATGAACAAGCTATGGCAAATATGGATAGGTGGAAGGATTACATACTTATAAATTGTGTGGTTGAAAGCAAACGATTTTTTGTTATCCCTTATTTTTGGTTTCGTCTGCTTTAAAAAAAATCTTTTTTAGTAATTTTAGATAATATTATAATAGATTTTTAGTACTTTCAATCCTATTCATTTTGGGAACATTGAATTCATAATATATTCATTAAACTATTCATTATGAAAGACTCATCCAATGGCATTTCACTTTTCTTAAAAAAAAAAAAAAAAAAAAAAAAAAAAAAAAAAAAAAAAAATACTATTTTAATCAGAATGTTCATTTAAAATTTACCTTTGACAGCTGAATATTCCAGAAGTGATTAAAGTTTCGTTAGTAAGTCTGCGCCAGTACGATAAAAGCTTCTATCGGTACTGAATCGTGCTCGTGTACTTGAAGTCACAACGGCACCACTGTGTTCAATAATTTCTCAAAGGCGTTTAATAAACTAGTTAAAAATAAAAAACTAATTTTGGCTCTTAAACTCCTTTTATAAAAGATAAAAAGGCCTTACAAGAACTTGTATTTAATTGCACCATATAAATGAATAAAAATCGAATAACTGGCTGTGCGTCTGCATAAAATGATTTCGCTAAACAGTATTAGCTCTGTTAACTTAATTTTTAAACATCGAATTTGATTAAATAAGACTTGATCATATTTATTAATGTATTCTACGTAACAAGTTGCGTGTTATATAATATACACTAAGTCAATGTACTAAACTTCAAATTACTGCTTTAGCCAAACACTTTATAAGCACATATTATATATAATACAATAAATACGATATTTCAAAAGATCGTAAAGAAAATATTTTCTCTCTACAGTGTATCGATAAGTTTTCAATGTAATTTTTCAATATATAATAATTATCACTTTTTAAAAAAACAAACAAATGTTAATGCTCATAATTTTGAACTTCTACAAATTTGTCTAAAATAACAAAAGAAAGAACTCAATTAAACTTAAATTTAATCCAATTTATGATGTTAATTTTAAAAATAAATCTTATGAATGGCGTAAATTAAAAAGCAGTATCAATGATAGTATCTGATATAGTACCAGTGCCGACACGGTAAAAGAAAAAAATAACATTACTGAATGAGATTAATGGATTCGATACAAAAAATTGCGTTACTTACGAGCAATTCAAGATAATGGCACAGCAATTATAAAAATAAAAAATAGCAAGTACTGCAAAATTCTAGATAACTTTATTTACATACGGCTTATCGCCAAAAAAAAAACAAAAACTCATCATTATTTTGTAAAATTATATCTCTCTTTATGACGCTAAACTACACTATAATCTATAATATAAAATATCCCCACCACATACGACTCCTTTTTTCCAACCACACCGAAACTGGCAAAATCATATACTCACACACTTACGCCTTGCTTAGTCCGCAATAAAAAAACTTTTATTATTGCCCACTAAACGCAAGAAATTATCTATGTTTATATACGGAACAAAAAATAAAGGAGCACACTGTATGCATAAACGCTTACTTATGCAAAGTCGGCTTAGAAAGGTGCTTGCATTCGTGCGCGTGATGCGGCCGATTAGCGTTATAGGCTTTATTTGTAATTTCGTATCTATACGCGCGCACGCGCGCGCGAGAAAACTGCAAGCGTATAATCTCGAAACGAGTTTATTTACGCGACCGCGCGAGATATACACCCGCGATACGTGGATATTAATTATGCCTCCGCAGTTGCATACACTAACCGTGAACATCAAGCTCTTGCTATCGTGCATTTCCTATTACATGCGATAGGATTCCTTTATTTTTTTTTTCTTCTGTAAAAACCTTTAATCGATGTAAGTATACAAACGCTCGCGTATAATATAAGGCACTGCGGCTGTTAACGAGATGCCACCCGCGTGCACAATTTCCGTTAACTCGCACGCGTTCGCCTACGCAAGCAACACTCGCCGAGGCTCTAACCAAATTCATCGGCGTGTGTGTAGGCTCTTCGAGAGCTATTAGACCTATAATACTATTGTGCAACGCGGACACAAAAGACGTAGGTGCATAGTGTCACACGTGTATAAATATATACATATACTGCACTCTTACGCACGCGGCTAATTAACATGTCCGTACGAAATCCGGATCGATGCACACACCTGACGCTCGCCGCGTCTGTATAACACCTTTACGGTACATTCCTCGAAGAAGCATTAATTATAGGATATATATATATATATCTCGATGAATCTGTGAACGAGGCTTAAGGTAGTAAATCGAGATGACGTGCGTATATGGAGGCCAGGGCGCGCGTGTGCTGCTTATCTCGACTGTAACGGCGCGCGCGCTTTATACAATGCAGTGAGCACGAGTTTCACAACACGTTCCGGCGCGATATAGGTATTAGCAATGCATTTATACGACACGCGCGGAATAGCTGCGGTTAATGGATGAAGTGGAGAAAAATGTACAGCCGTTTGTGAAATGCATAGTTTGCTTTGCTAAGTAGCAGTCAATTATTGACTTTTATGCAAAATTACAAAGCTGATATATAGAGCGCGCGGGCTGTGTTTGTACACGATCGTCGGTTTAGATTATGCATGCGCTGGCCGCGGTGCGATGTTATACATGGCGAGAAAAAGTTTAGTTATTATAGGTGGTATATACGTCGACGGTGTAATTAAATTCCCCGGCGATTTGCTTATAGAGCGCGAGAGGATAAAAAATATATATAAACGAGCAGTGAATTTCGAAGAGCACGATTAGCAAAATAAATGAGAAATTAATATATACTTATGCTGAAAAATTAGCTTTTTATATCCGTCTTTTTTCCTCGCTCAATCGGTACCAGGCACTCGTTATGATGATTCACGAGTTTTGGGCGTTTGTAAAAATCCAGAATAACGCACCATTAACGGGACGAATAATTGTTAATTTCATTTCCATACAGTGATTATAAGGTTCTTATCTATCGAATTAGTCAACTCAAGTATAACCGGATGATTTATATTCACGCGCGCGCAATTATTTTATGGACATATCGCTCATATTTTTTCTGCAAAAGCATAAAAGCAAAAATACTATATAGTTATCTCGGCGAAGAGAACGAAAAAAAAAATTCATAACTGTCTTCATTGACAAGTTCCTTCTCCATATATCCCGAAGGTGCAAATATATTATCCAAGTGTGGGTCTGCAAAAAAAAGTGCATAACTTATGACACACGCGAGCGTTTCAAGGATAGGCGAGCGCACGCCGTTTTGGCAGCGAAGTGACAGATTTTTTCGAAATTACGCGCAGATTGTGTAAACGCGAGCGCCACTATATATACTGGTTATTAGGAACTATGCATCATTCAGGATAAAATAATTCGAGAACCGTGCACTCGCGTCTATTTTTAATTTTATACGCGCGGATGGCTCGTAAAGACGATAAATCGAAGCATAAACAGACTCTTTACTTTTGCAATCATCATAATCACGCGATTAAAAAGCAAGAAAGGTGCGTAATAGCCATCAAATCATCCTCAATGGACAACGCTTTCGTCGAAAATCTGAAGTAGTAAAATATATATATACGTACAATGATTCGCCAGCGGCAACTGTCGTCTTTTTATGCTCGTAATAAAGGCTACACCTCTCTTACGATCAATTAAATAATAGTAAGTGATTCAGCGGCGTTAGCTCAACTACTGAAAAAAGATTGCCGCAGAAATAAAAAAAAAAACGCAGAAATAAATCTTTGTCCGCGCTCTATCGGTATATACATATATCGACGAATACGGAACGCGCGAAAACTCACGTGGCGGTGCGTATAGCGAACAATGAGAAAATCGTACGCCGATATATAAAAAGCGGCGACTGTTACATCTGCGCGCGATGAATCAGCGCATGTACGCGCATGAGCGGCGATTTTTATCGTGAGTCAGGTGGACGCATGTCGATCGATGGCCTGTTAAAATGGCAGCTGCTGCCGTAACGCCACCGATTGAGTAACTTTGTTGGATTGTTAGAATTGCTGCTTTTGCCTGCGTAAGAATGAGGTGGAAGTGTCCGCGTGTATATATGTACTGGACGATCGGGTCATAGGGAATAACGCGCGAATGTGGGTTACGAAATTTCCGGGTGGTTGTGATGGTTTTACGGGGAATTCATGAGGACGATAACGACGCGAAGTAATGTATATGGGTATGCGATGTGCTAACTGGACGTTACTGGTTTGCGAATTGTTTAATGAAATTTGTAAATATTATGGCAGTTATCGCGTGAGACGCGCGCGAGAATCTTGGTGTCGTTAGTTCTGCATAATTATATGCGAGGATCATTATAATTTTAAATTGTTTGTGTACGAAACCGTATGTGTTTTCGGCTTTGAATGAAAATAATAATTATATATATAGGTATCACGCGCTTCCGTGTTACTACTGGGAACAAATAATAAGATAAACTTTTATGTTTTCATATACGCGCGATAACCCTAATTTGTTTTGAAATTTTAATAACTCGTTATTGATTGCAGGTGACAAGTGATTACGTAAACGTTCCAATTGCCGCTCGAGTTATTGCACTTAAAAGTACCGCGTAAATGTTATTGTTTACATTATTATCGTCACTTTCATAAGAAAACGTTACATATTTTAACGCCATTATTACAGTTCCGAGAAAATTATTATATTTCTTATATACCTTAATTGACAGAGAAAAGTTGCGCGAAATAACATTTATCAGTGTTCGTTATCACGAATCCCCGCAAAGTGCTGAATAAGCGGAAGTAGATAAAGGATGAGTCTAGTCAGACACACGGTTTTTCAATCGACCTTTTCACGACTTCTATACGTTTATACGTTCCGACTCGTGGTAAATCTTTTTTTTTGTTTCTTCATCGTGCTCTAAATTATGATGTACGCGTATCCAAGGCTGCATCTGCAAAATTCGCTTTATTTTTAAACGCCGCGGGATCCTTCCTTATCAGAATAACCCGAGGGAAGTAGGCAAAGGCTGAATTTAGCGCGACCAAATTTTTCCACTTACATATATCTATAATACACAATGGCAACGTATACAAAGCTATGCGTAATTGCCCGTACCTGCATACAATTGAATCTGTCACACTTTTCTGCGAGAAAGCCTGCAAAAGGACGATAAAATATTGCCATTTAAAGCTTCACATTCGTCACGAGCAGCGAAACGAAAGTATGAAAACCTGTGCGCGGAAGCTAAAGCATAAATGCTGAGACGAGAGGATGTGACAAGCCTGTGGAAACAGAGGCTCGCGCGCGCGCGCAGTTTATTGCACGTTTATGTGAAGAGAGGCACTTTTTGCGGGCACGTACGAGAATAATAACTGTTTTAGCATGTATGTGCAATAGGCGTCTGTGTGGGTTCTCGGCGCGCGCAGTTTTATCGCGGATGGTTTTCCTAACTGAAAAATATTGCTTGATGTATTATCAAGTGTATTCAAAAATATGTGCAAGTTAATAGAGATGCAAAAGAAGTATTTTTAGACGTAGATAATAGCATTTTTTTTATCCGAAATTATTTCTTGAATGTAGTGTAGTGTAAAGTGTGTGTTGTAAGTATTTTCTCAAAGAAAAAGACTCGTATTATGTACTTACAACTATGTTAGAGATTAAAAAATAAAACGGTATTATAATTACATGATTAACTTGCAAAGCACGTGAGCACCTGTTCATTTACTTGTTAGAGAATAAATTAATTGTGTGATAAGCTTTCTAAAGGATAATTGTATATATTACAAAAAGATTGAAAATTGAAGTTCTCGTTGATTATTGAAATTTACATCTGATTTGTAATTCAGAAAATAAATGAATTCAACGCTTCATTTTGGGTTGGTCGACGCGCATTATTTATTTACTCAATAATATAAGCATATTTTAAATTTAGAATTGTGAAGCAACAGCAGCTATAATTATCTTATAAATAAAAGATATTTTTTACTCGAAAAACATTCAATCATCCGATACGCCAAGACAGTGTATAGCTTTTTATCTGTTAACTTCTTGTTTTTTTTTTTCTTGTCGGAGCGACCAAAAAAGAAACGCATTAGTTTTACGACGAAACTGTTTCCTATGTAGGCACATGTAATCAAAGGAAACTTCTCCAACACTCTCGATTTTTTCCTGTCTAATAAGACATAACGATCGTAAGTGCTTCTGAGAAAGGAACTGCATACATCATTCACATCTGCAGGAAAATTGGAAATTCTTAAGTGCCTCTGTTGATGACGGCGCCGCACTTATTATTATAGACAGAACCAATTGTAATTCGCAAACGTTGATTGAATTATCGATCGTACCATTTTTCTTACCTCGAAAAAAGATTATACAACCAAAAATTGCAGCTCGGTATGACGAAAAATTTATCGTCCTACTGCTATACACAGTGGCCGACATAAAATTGAAAGTAAATTATCGCTACGTATCTATATATATACGCGAGAAACTACATGCCACGCGCGACCGCGCGTATAAACGTTTTTACGATCAGCGCCGTGGAAGAAGTACGGTTCGAGAAATCCTGAAATTCAAGCTACTTACGCGGCTTTTTATGAATTCGGTGTGATCTCACACTCGCCGTGGATTCAATGCCACGGAGAAGAGATGGCACATGTCGGTCGCTTTGGTTTGACGTAGCTTCGAGAAAGGAGTTTTCAGTGCCGGGGAGAGGGATATTATAGTTCGCGAGCGAGCGAGCGAGTGAGCGAGTGATGTAAGGATTTTTAAGTATCGGGTGTACGTTTGTTTGCGTTTATTTAGGTAGATGCTTGTATTATGTATTATGTCGAAAGTATATGTGATTAGTATTGACTTGGAACATAATACGTATTGTAGGTTTCTTTTATACGCAACATCGCCCTTGTGATCTAAAATCATGTAATTATGTGTGTTCCCGGCAAATTGTAGCTTTTACGTGAGTAATCGAGGTACCTGTGTACACGAGGAGTTAAAATACCACCTAAAATAACTAAAGTCCGAACGATTTAATGAGATTATTTTGATAGCCGCGAAAGCTGGTCCAATGCCAAGAACACTTAGCACTACTATTAAAATCCACCGACAAAAAGAGGAACGAGAGCCACGCACGTGTGAATGTTTGGTATTGATCGATTCATCTCCCTCTCGATTCCTCCCGCGAAAACAATCAACCGACGCGTATCAACAACAACAACAACAATGCCATATAGACGTCGGATACCGCCACGCTGACTCGCAGCGTCGATTATTATATCTTTGCTCGTTTCCACCTTTTCAAGGAATTATCGCGTCTCCGAAATGTACTTATACGCGGGGCCTTGTTACGATATAACGCGGTCGCTCACCTTTGCCGTGAGCGTGGCTGACCCACTTTTTGGGACGACTCTCTTCCGGTATATATACAGGTGGGCATATGTGATATATCCCTTGCGCTGTTTAGCATTCGCCGATTTTTTGTCACCTTCGCCGCCACCGCAATCGATAAGAAAGTGTGTGCGCGTAGTCTGATAATGGAATGGCGGTATTATGTAAGGGATATAAACTATGGGCGAATTTTTTTTTTTTTTTAAAGAATGTAGATGAATTCAGAAAACGTAAATGAATTTTGGAATAAGGAAGGTTAATTGTTCTGCTCTCTTATCAAGGTGACCCAAACGAGTTTGAGCGAACGTGAATTTCAGAAAATTCAAGAAATTATTTTTGATTTAGAATTCTATTTTTTTTTTTATTAACGTAAAATACGAATTTATTTATACTTACAGCGAAAATAAACCACGACATCTGGAACAATCTTTGTTCCAAATCTGCACAGCCTCCGAAAAAGAAACTCGCACCGTAGGTATGTTTATTATCGCTCGCGAACGCAGTGTCAAAACAACATTACACTCGCTGCAACAATGGGATGAACCATCCTCTCGAAAATACCCGCAGCTGCGGCCGCGCGATACCCAGAATCCGCACTGTGCGCACGCTTGCTCTCTCCGCGAATCTCATTTTTAAATCCCCCGCGTATCAACAATTTTCACCGCTTATACACACGCACGCGCGCGCACCCAAACTTGCAAGCTTTGTGTTTCCCCGCGCGGATTCCTGGCCCAGCGCCAATAACGCAGATTTATTTTCAATTCGTCGCGCGGGTAAGTATATAATAGTCATCGCCGCGGCACCAGTGTGAACCAAAAACGTGTATGGCGCCGTGATTTGTGTAGACAGTCTGGCGCTCTCGGTTAGGTCAATCGCTTTTTTTTTCTCGAGCAAGAAATAGTGCGTGTCTCTTGGGACGGCGTCCAAGCGGCCGATAGTTACATTGCAGAGGGACTTTTGGCTTTGATGGATCGCGGCGCGCGCAAAGAGTGTGATATAATGAGGAGGATTATTGGCGAGAGCAAAAGGCATTAATTATTTTTTTCCGTAATGAAGAGGTGATTGATTTCTATAATTTTCCTTGATTTTAGTGTTTAATGGTTGCAAGGAAGGGGATAATCGCTGTGAATTTGCAGGGATGATTGATGGTTTTAATTGCAACTATCATTTGCTGTATATGGATTAGACAACGTTTTGATCATTTGAAGCTTACATAATAAATTGATAATTATACGGTGCTTGAAATAAGAAGTTTCAAGTCATTATCACACGACCTTTTGCCATTTCGCTTTTTATACAATCGTATCCTACATTCTGGAAACAATGTCGTCAAACCGCGCGCAATCTCTGTTTAAATAGAATTTCCACGCGATTTATTGAAGACAAAACATGCTATGAGAGAAAAAACAACGCTATTAGTGAGGTTAAACGTTTCCATCGTACGAACCATCGCTCTAATTAGACGAATTTCCTCCTTATTTGTGTGCCAGATTAGTCGAACGCAAACACATCACGGCGCGATGGGTTTTACGCACAATCTTACACATAAAGCCCATGTCGCGTCTTCGCTGATCATACTTACAACTATGCAATCAAAAATATTGACGCTACATATACACTCGTACAATATGAGTGGCCTTGCTTCGCTGAGCAAACATGAAAATTTTACCTATATTTGCGCCTATTATAACGAGTCTGCACCGCGCTTTCGTCAATGCCATCATCGCACTTATCCACCAATCAGAATGCGCGCGCGTCTCTAGAAAACTCATTTGACGGTCTACGGGCCTATATACATGCATGTTTATAAACTTGTGCATACGCATACGTTATACACGCCTATACAAACGTGCGTCCGCGCCATGAAAAAAAAAAAATCACGGAGCTGCGATTAACCTACTTTAGCAGCCTGGAGATCAACGTCAATCGGCGGCTTTCTCGCGCGTGCTCGCATTTTTTGCCAATTCCGCTGAAAATCGCACGCGGCAATTGTCTCCTCGCTGCGACGATGACGCGCGTGGTGCTTGTAATTAACACACAAGCGCTATAAGCGAAATGCAACATCGCGAGCCTGCATCGAGTTACATATAACGAACGTTATAAAAAAAAAGTCTGGCAGCAGTCTGGCACTTGTCTGGCGAAAGTCTGGTAGCGGTCTGGCCAAAGTTTGGCAACGGTCTGGCGGAAGTCTAGTTACGGCCACTTTTATCTCTTTTTTGTAATGTACAGCTTAAAGACATTTTTTGCAGTTAAAGAATCGATTGTTTCCTTATGAAAAAACGGGACTATTAATCACAGTGAACTGGCGCGCACGTGCGCGATGAAAAGCATTCTTTGATAGTCAGCGTGCTCAACATTATCATTGGAGTGCCGAATACGCCGCGCATGAGTGCAGACACACTATCAATGACAGTGCCGAGCACGCTAACTGTATAGTGCGCGGGAGCCAGAGATTTTCGTGGCAGTTTAAGGTCTACGGATCCACCAAAGTTTTTTTTTTTAATGTATTTTTCCGCCCTTTAACCTCAAAATGCCATCTTAAATGTCATTTTGCGGCCTCGGACGGAAAAATACGTTACTGAAACGTGGACGTAAGAGAATTTTTACCTCATGCGACTTTTCGACCTCGCTTCGCTCGGCCGAAAAACGTCGGTAAATAATCCTCTTCCGCCCGCGTTAGTAATGTACTATTGACCTCCTGAATCTGAATATTTTGGGTGGAGTGTCGTACGATGGTCAGGTAATTAGTTACAAACGATTTTTTAAATAATTAGAGAAAAATTAACCTTACAAATATAAAAAAAATATAATTCAATTCTTTGAATCATTTCGAGTAAGAAAGGTCCAAATACATTTTAACGTAAAACCAATAGTTTTCAAGTAAAAAATAAATTGTTAAATTTTCGGAAATAGGGCATTTTTCGGAACTTCCAAATTTTTTACTCGAAAACTATAGGTCGTGCGTTGATTTTTTCTGATTGTTTATAATAATTGATGACAACTAATTACTTGATAATATTGCAAAAAAAAAAATATTTTGGTATTCTTTAACCTATTTTGAGTAAGAAACACTATTACGTGTTTTATTTTATTTTATTTAATAATTTGAGCGGGCATTGATGACTTTTACAGGAAGTAATTACAAAAATAAAAGAAAATGACAAATTGAAGCAGTTATACTTATAAATCAAAAGAATTAAGGATGTTCAATGGTGTCATTCTGCGGGGCGAGGTGATGGACGCCCCTCTCTCCCCACGAACGCAGCCTACGAACTCGGTGTTTTGTTTACGTTTTTACCTACTTCTTTCCCAAATGCCCTGTAAGCGGTCAAGATCCCTCTACGTTTTTATGCTTTGATTATTTTTCTATTCAAATAAAGGTCTTTTAACTTAATCTCTTAACTTTTTATAAGAGCTTTTTATGTTCAAAGGTCACATAACCTCACTGTCCCATAAGATCCTATGTTAAAAACTCGATTTTCAAGAATTTTTTTCTCGAAAAAATACTCAGTATAAAATATTGAAAAAATTCAAGCTGCTTTTATTTTATGTAAGTAATGATATATTAAAATTTCAAAAACTTCTGTTAACTTTGCTAACCATTGAACATCCTTAAAGACAGTTAATGTTGCAATGAGAAAGCCCTTATGGTTCTCTTAAACATAACAACAGTCGCAGAATCAAGAAGAGATTGGGGAAGAGTACTCCATAAACGCTGTAGTCTATTAATAGAGGAATAAAAACCAGCGTTAGAAGGCTGAGTGTCCTCATATAATGTTCTAAAACGTCGGAGAATTAAGTAAGTGACTTGCCTCTCATAAGATAAATATGTAATAGTTTCACAATTCATATAATTATTCTTAATTTTATAAGTTAATACACAGTATATAATTTTAACGTACGACCCATAGTTTTCGAGTAAAATACAAAGTTTCCTCTTTGAGGAAGCAAAATTCTCAAAGTTCCCAAAAATGCCCTATTTCTCAAAATTAAACAAATTTTTACTTCATAACTATATTGGTCATGCTTTAAAATGTATTAGGACCATAAAGTTAATGTTTCTCTAATTGTTTAAAAAATCGTTTATAACTAATTGCCTATGCCCATCGTACGCCACTCCACCCAAGATATTCGGATTCAGGAGGTAAAAATACATTAAAAAAACGTTGGTGATGCCGTGGACCTCAAACTGCCACGAAAACCCTCTTTGGCCCCCGGACTACTATCAGAGAACGCTTTTCATCGCGCACGTGCGCGCCAGTTCATTGTGATGATAGTACCCGTTTTTTCATGAGTAAAGAATCGATTTTTTAAATGCAAGGATGGTTTTAAGCTGCACATTACTGAAAAGAGACAAAAGTGGCCGTAACCAGACTTTCGCCAGACTTCCGCCAGACCGTTCCCAGACCACTGCCAGACTCTTGCCATATCGCTACCAGACTTTTGCCCGACCACTGCCAGACCGTTGCCAGACTTTTTTTACAGGGGGTGTACGTAAGTTATGCATGTGTAATATGTATATAAGTATAAACGATGCGGGCGAAAATCCAGCCGCAGCCCCCCTTATCTGATGGGCAAATAATCAGGCGCGAAGAGGAAGAAGACTATACGGCTTGTTTCTCACGTCTGTTTGCCAATCGTGAACACGTGAAAGGGGCGCACCTGATCGATATAGTATAACACTTGCAGGAGACGCGAGAAGAGAGGCAACAAGTGAAGCGTGTTATGTTATTTTCGATCTTCATCATTTTGCGTCGGGGAGTGTGTATGTGAGCGTGTCCGACGAGGAAAATAGTTGCGGGCTCAGCAAATATATGGGGAGTTTTTGAAGATAATGTGCATAAATGTGTTTGGCCGATGTCAATATATTATACACACGATCGACAGGAGTGTGAGAAATGCTCTTTCGGAAAATTTCCGGCAGCTTTTTCGTATAATTGTTCATTGATGATCTGCGTGGCTTTTTAATATTAGACTTTAATGAGGAGTAATGAGAGTGGAAGTAATAATATATCTTGCGCGTATAATGATAGTATTTAAGATGTTGCTGATTCGGTGATCGTTTTTGCGAGAGTGCTCGAAGAAAATAACAATTTGTCAGGTAATTTAGGATATCTATACTTAATGGATCTGTATCATAAAACGTTAAAAGTGGTTTCTGAGTTGAGTGCTTCTTTCCTATGATTTATCTCTCAATTTCGTGTCCAACTACTGCGGTAGTTTACAACATTATAATTTTAAAATAAATGAGATCTTTTATTATGCTAATATATACCGCATGTGACTTGGTGTTTGCATTTATTTCTAAATTTTTTTGTGCTAAAATTGTCATTCAATATTTGAGTTAGTTGTACCCAAAACTATTACAATAATGAGTTAAAATATTCTCTTCGAGTACATAAATTACAGCATGCATGTGTTCACTTTTCTTTACTTGAAAGAATTCGGATCCATACAAGGCGAATTTGAATTCATTTTACGGTCATTTAGCACGTGTTTTGCATTTAGTTAACATAAAATATTCAAATATCGGGATTTTTAACGTATAGCCCTATTATTTGTGACTTTAATCGATTCCAGAGCTAAAAAAACATGTTAAATGAACTTGAAATTTCACTAATCAAATATGTAAATCCAAATATACTTACACTTATTTAGTTAGATTGTAACGTGTAGGTATAAAATATTACGTCACATTTAACTCAAAAACTTTTAAATATACATTATAATGTTTGCTCTCGTCTCCTTAAACTACGCATATACATCTTCATTAAGATTCCCACCTCTCCAAACTCACATCCCTACCTCCAAAAACCTTATACACTTTTCCTCCTATAAACCCGCTTCTAAAACTCACACTTCCCATCCTCATATCCCAACTTATACAGTTACCAATCCTTGAACGACCAACAAGACCACCACGAGCTACTGCGACTGTTTTCTCCTCAAAAATAGAAACCACCGAATGTCGCCAATAAATAAGCCTACTGCGATATTTTTTCTCAACCCGCCTCATATACCTCTTTGTCCTTTCGCGAGCTGATCGTTCTTCTGAATGAACGAGCCCCACAAACAACGATCGCGCGCGTGCGCGCGAGCGAGACGCCCTGGTGCAAGGTGCAAAAAAAAACTTGCACCGGCCATACCTCTTCTTTTCTATGTATTTTTCTCTCCCTTTTTTCTTTATTAGACGAGCGAAACCCGATCCGCGTGTTATGTCAACGAATTCCTCGAAACGCGTATCGCGTATCAGGTTCTCTGCATAGCTGTACACCCGCGAGCGGAAAGTGTGTGCAGCTTATCGCTGCTGTATATGAAAGCACGCGCACCTGTGTGTGGCGGCGGCGGGCGCGGTTTGAATAGCGACGCGCCGGAGTGTCTAGGCACGTCGCGAGATGTATGCGAGTGTGTGTGTGTGTGTATGTGTGTGTGTGTGTGCGGGAATGTCGGTGATGCGGCCTTTGGAGTGCATAGTTTAGAGGCCTAGTGTGAGTTTTCTTGCGGGGTGTATAGTCGTGTTGAGAGTGCAGCATTGATTTTTTTTTCGAAATTTTAGTTAAAGTTGAATTTAGTTGGAAAAAGATTTCCTATCGTAATTGGTCAATGAAGTGCACACGTTGAAAAATCATGCTTTGAGACTTCTGTTTAAAGCTTCAAAAAAAAGTTGGGGAGAAAGGAAGAAAGAGAGTAAAGAAAGGCATGAGCCAGATATGAGGCTACTTCATTGCGGGGAAATACCAAAAGCAATTGTACGTGAAGGGGATGACTGTGCCAACGGCTTTGAGAGTTTGGGCCTCATTGTCAGTGGCGATCAACCTGTGAGGGACGGACAGGCGATCGAATTGTGCGAGTGACTTCCATCCATGTAGCTGCAATAAAAGAATTTGCACTCTACTTTTACTTCAGCTGCAATTTCAATATATATTCTATATAATTTTCTAATGTCGTCTTGAAATATTCTTAATTGAGTCTATTTATCTAATGTAATATGGAAGGAGTGACACTTTATCCTTTACAGAATTATTTACCGTTTAAATTTATTTTTTTTTATATTTTCTACACTTGTATATTGAATTAATTTTTTGTGTGATGGTCTTTGTCGTCACGTAAATCATTAATTGAATACGTAACGTATATGTATAAGTAATGTTAAAAATATATATTTTCCTTTATCGGAAAACATTTTAATAATTTGAGGATAAAGTGGAAAAAAGAATCTTTATTTAATTAGAGGTAACAAACAAAGTTTAATGACAGAGACATTAATATTTATTATTAGTAAAGTAAAATATAAGTATATAATTAACAAAAAATATTCTTACTATTATATATTAAATGATCATCATTTTGTAATGCCAACATCTAATATGCCACTCATATAAAATTAATTGATCAATTTTCTTATTTTTCTATAAGCTATAAATGGCATATTATTTCCAAAAACTATACGAAAACCCACACCACTTTTATTAATTAAAACATATACCTGCATAAAACTGAAATTTCCAAAAACCAAAAAGAAAAATTCATCCTGAAATCACTAAAATTAATGCCCAAACAGAAGATCAACCGCGGTATTACGTATCGCAATGCAGCCAATTACAACGTGACTCGAACCACGACGGACGCGCCACTGCAAAACCACCGCACGGCAACATAAGACATGAAGCACGAGGGGCTCCATCGCGGCAGCAGCGGCACTTCCTGCTGCAAAAAAAAGTCCATCCACAGTCAAAAGACGCCGCCTCTAAATTTAAATCATGCCTCTATTGCGTCAACGTCTATTACAACTACGCAAGCGAGTTCATATACCGCTCGGTGTACTTGCGCGCAAGTGCAACGAACGCGCGCACTCGTCCGTCTTCTTCGCCGAAATAACAAATCATTAGTAATTAATCCACACTCTCTCTCTCTCTCTCTCTCTCTCTCCACCGTACGCGCGCGTGCACACTCGCGTCATAAAAGGGGTGTGTCCCTCTCTCTTTCTCTCCTTCTCTCGCTCTCTTACATTCGATACACGTGAGGGAAAGAGAAAGAAAGAGAGGAACTGCGATTATAGCGTGAGCGTTCGTCGCCGGGGGAACGTGACTTTTGACACGTAGCCCCATGCCGCACGTACTTATACGTGTGGACGACCGCGTAGTCATCGTCGTCGGGAACGGTGCAGGCTTCCTAGGCCCGACTTACGAAACGGACGTGCATCGAGAGATTAGAAATGAGCTCTGCGCGCGCGTAAGCACTTCGCAGTGTTTTCCGGCACGAGAGAGTGTCTATATATAATAATGACGATAATAATAATTTCTCGGGTACATGTATATGTACAAGGAGTAGAGATATATGCGACGATTGCGAGAAAAGTTGGAGGAAAGTGGTGTAACGCGCGGCGACGCGCGCGTCATCGCGGGTGAAAGCGATAGCCGCGATCGGCAATTAATTGAGAACGAGAGATGATTGTATATTATTTTCCATTCATCCGCAATCGCCTCCTTAGCGCGTATCCCGCTCGCGCGCGCGCTTGTTTACCATCGTAAAGTGTATTGTGTTACACGCGACGTGCGTGGTACACACGCATCAGTGGTTGCGTCAATCGGCGAGCGCTGTCTCTTTGTGGGGAGAGAGAGAATGGGGTATAATGCGCAAACGCGTAAGAGTATATTTTTATTTATCGGAAGCGAGATGCGACTGCAGGCTGTGGTATTAATATATATATATATCTTGAGAGGGTAAACATGATGCGATGCGTTTGGAAATTGATGCCGCTTTTGTGCGCAATGGAGGAGTGGTTTAGCTGTCTGATTGTATGGAGTAGTGTTGCAAGAAGTATTTGTTCCTAATATAAGTTTGTAAATGAATGGGATGAATGATATAAACTATGATATTCAAGAATTCAAGAGGAGGAATATTTGAGGAAATCTACAAAACTGGCAAAGTTTTTTTCAAATGTCAGACATTTTATCAGGAAAAATGAGACAGAAATTCTGAAAAAAGATAATGAATATTGAAAACGAGAGCTTTTATTTGCTTTTTCGAAAATTAAAAAATGTTCATTTCTTCGAAAGTTACGTAGCCTTGGAGATGAGCTTAACATGCATAAAATACTACGTCGATGTACACCCAAGGGAAGTTGATTCTTGTCGAACGTGCCGGGTAATTTCAAAATCCTCCAATCCCATTGGACAATTCAAGTGTAAACATTAACTCCAAATTGGAATTGTCCAATGAAATTGCACAAGAATCAACTTCCCTCAGGTGTACAGAATCTCGCCTTTCACGGTCTTCATCGTTTTTCAAAGTTTTTTTTGTGCATTTTAAGCTGATCCTCAACGCTACGTAACTTTCGAAGAAATCAACATTTTTTAATTTTCAAAAAAGCAAATCAAAGCTCTCGTTTTCTCTTTTAATTCTCTTTTTTCAGTATTTCTGTATTATTTTTCCTGACAAGATGGTTGACATTTAAAAAAGGATAATTTTTGCGCATTTTTTAAAAATCACTTTTAGTAAACAAAACCGTGTCGCAAAAGTTTTTTCAGTTGTTCAACATTCTTTTTATATAATTTAAGGTATCAAGAACGAAAAAAATCATGTATGGTAAGTGTGCTTCTAAAAAAATTTTCGGCAGTTTGTGACACAAAAAGTGTCACAGTTTTGTAAATTTCCTTATATATTGTTGAGTTTTTAAAGATGCAAAGCGAAATAACTATCTTGTAGAAAATTATGTTGTATTAATAATGAAGATAAATCTCCAATATCACCTATAGGGAAAAGCAGATATAGATGGGTCTAATTGGACGTACTTTTTCATTTAATTCTAATTTTACTAACTCGATTTCTGTAGAAAACGAATTATACTCTTATATTCCAGTTTTCCCGAATGTCGATACTTGTGCATGACGATAATTCAACACGAATTTCCTATTACCATTTTATTAGCAATAGAAATGATCTAGCACACTGTACATCAAATTAAACCGCACCCAATCACACATACTTTAGATATTTGGAATATCATAGTGCTAGATTTATATATCGCTGTTGACGTATGCATGATATCAATATACACTGATGTGTATGCTTTCCTCTAATCTGCAGCTTATTAAACATCATCTATATATTAAGAGCGTGGAAGTTTCCTTCAACTGTATACAATTCTCACCGCGATATCGAACGTCATATGTAAAGGAAACGTCCCAATATCCGAACACTTAACCTTACCGAAATGTCCCAGTACCCAAACACATAATCATTATTTAAGTATACAAAACTATTTTATAAAGTCTGGAAAATAACAAAAATCTAAAACCCTTGAAAAGTTTGTTGATATATTACCATGATACTCTTTGTTCGGGTATCGGGTTGTGTTCGAATATTGGGACCCTTCCCTTACATCCATAAAAGAGTCAATTCTATTTTTAGCCACCTTGCTCAAACAACAGATTTTTTCACTACCCAATAATTGTATACAAAATCGTCAGATTCATCAATTGAATCTCGAGATCTCGCACACACCTCTCTCACACTTTCTCTTTAGTTTTCTCCTCTTCTATACAGCTCACATTGACGTTTCGGGGAAATTCTTATTACGCACGTAGCTATGGGTGGTGGTAGTATACCAGGCCGTGCGCACCACGACAAACATTGACACTCCTGCGTATATACCTTTCTACCAGGTAGACAATCGCACTCCAGTAATGCGCGAGAAAAAAAAGTCTTTGATCGCTATCGATTCGTATATGTGTGCGAGTGTGTGTACTTTGTGTATAGATTGGCGCACGTTGACTGATAAGCGGCTTTGATGGAATCTCAAACATTCGCGGGTATATACACACAGCCCGTGCTTAATTAGACGACAATAATATAGGGAGGAGAAAGAGAGAGAAAGACAATCGTATAGTGACAAATCATCGCAAAAGTAAATTTTTAAGCTTATCTTCGAGTGCTATTTGAACGATTATCGTTACGATTCAATTATACAATATATACGGTTTCGAGGCCCTCCAGCTGCTGATGGCGATGTACAGTACGTTCCGCGTACATCTGATCTAATTGGCAAATCGCATTATTCGCGGTTACAGATGCATCATGATTTTTACGTAATCCTGATTGATAATGAAAGAGCGAATAAATGGATTACATATGTGGATTTAGAAAAATTATTTGCGAAATTGTCGAGGGTTGCACGCGCGCTTAATACTTCACCAATGCGTTTTATTTGCCTAAGTGATATACTTGGTATAATTTTGTTTGACTTTGAGTGGGTCCGTAAATGTGAATTAACAATTTGAACTCGTAACGCAGGGGATAATTTATTTAAAGAAGAAAGTTGATTGATGATCCGAGACGCGCTTTATTTTGACGTTTAATCCCGAAGCCAGATGTGTTGCATAACTGCCGTGTGTGAAAAGAATTTATAAGTTTAGCAAACGTTTAGCATACGTATAAAGTACAAGATGCGCGGAAATTATGCTTCTAATTTTGTCGGCATTCATTAACGAATCTGTAGCTGCATTTATAGATGCAAATACGACGATAAGATTTGTAAAAAGAAAATGCAATTACCATTTTTAATGTCTTTATCATTGAAAGGCGAAAATATTAAACATTATAGGCAATTATAGTCGTTATCTCGATTTAAATTGTAAAATATACTATATGTGTATAATAACGCGGACACCAGTTCGTTTCAATTTTCGCATCTGCCGACCTCCACCGATATTTATATCGAGAAAACATTGATACTAACGTACTTCTTTTCGAGCATTTATTTACTTAATTATAGTACGCAAGCACACATCCCGAAAGTATGTATATAGAAAACAAGTGTTGAGCCGCGCGCGAGGTATAAACTCACGCTCGAATTACGATGTACAACCTGTTTTAAATTGTTTTGCAATTCAGAAAATTAAATCTATTAGATGATGCGGTACTTCTTCGCTCGCGCATCGAAAATAAGGCAAGAAAATTGCCATTGACGTCAAACGGCGTACTCACACACACACACACACACACACACACACACACACACACACACACACCGCGGCAGCTATGTAACAGTAAAAAAGTTTCAGCGCTCGAGCAAGCCCACCGCAAGAGCGCATTCACTCCGCTCGTGCGCACTTTTTGCTCGTTCGAGCAGTGAGTCTCTCGAAGTCAATTAGAGCATTTTTTTTGTCAACCCTGCGTGAGTTTCAGTCGCTACAAAACGGCGGCGCCGCGCGGTGGGTACTTGAAATATATCTTTCATGCGAATTCTTAATATGGATTTTACGCTTTTATAAGCGGCACGCATTATGACTCCGCGACCTTCGCGCGCGTGCTATTATCCGCGGCGTGTCTCTATATATGGGATACGCGATATGACATAGTTTTATAATCGGCAAAAAGCTGATCTTTTTTTCTCGCTAACTCGCGCATCGTCGCGTGCACGTGGTTTCTGTATTTAAAAGGCTGTAAAAAATCGTTACACAATACTCAAACGGCGACGCGCGTATGCCACTTACATATATATGTGTATAACATGCTGCAAAAGAAGGGTAGCTTCAACTGCAAGATTCGCATTTCTTCTTTCCGCGCGTGTTATACCTTTGTCCGGCTATCTTCTTTGAACAAAAGAGCCTTTGTAACGCCACTTACCTCGAGTTAAGTGCCCGCGCGTCGGCTTTATAAGGACCATGCCGCTATAGCGCAGGAGCAGGGCAATTACTGCACGAGCTCGTGCGCACGTCACGAGTGCGCGGTTTGCCGCATTATTTCAACACGCGCTTACGTCTTTTACCCGCCCGCGATGTTTGATATTTGCATGAAGGTGCACGGTTGCACCGCAAGGGTATTATAACAATAATTGAGCTGCGGATGTGCGACTTCGGAACGGTGAAGAGGAATCGAGTGTTTACGTTTTTTTGCGAATTGTGACGACGGGGGTTCACGTGATGTTTCCGAAGAAATTGACGTAATTGGAGCACCGAAATAACGCGTTGTTTTCGGAAGTGGCGCGATTATTTTTTTTTCGCGCGCGCACGCGTGGATTGATTCGTATGCGCCGCGAAGAATCTGGAAAAACATTCCGGGTGTGCAGCGATTTGCGAATTAGAGCGAAACATATTTGCAGTTGATGCTTTTTCTGTTTGCAATTTCGTTGTACGAAAGAACGTTCATGAGAATGTTAAAATATTAAAGTCGAATGATGTTAAGAAAATATTGTATCAAGGTGTCAGTCGTTTGTGATGCTTTCATGTTCATTAAGGTGTTCTTCTGCCTAATGGCTCCTAGGACTAAAATTACATGCAAAAGTAAATTAAAATATAACTACTATAAAACAAAGTATATATATGTATTACTAATGTAACTTATTTCTAATACAAAATCCCAGGAGATAGGCGGAGATAGGTGAGTAAGTATTTTTTAATTGAAAAAAACTACTTTTTTTCTTAATTTCATGAATTTTTATGAATAAGCATCAACAAGGTACTTATACTGTTAAAAATTTTCTGAAATTTAAGATAAATTCTGTAATAAAACTTCAAAATTTTTTATTAAATTTCAATTAAATTTAATAGAGATTTTTAATGCAATTTTAATGCAAATTTGCATTAAATTTATTTAACTGAAATTTAATAAAAATGTTAAAGTTTTATTACAGAATTTATCTTAAATTTAATAAAGTTTTTAACTGTGTACTCACAAAACATTTTAATTCCAGAGCTTCATGCCATAGGTACTTGTCTTATCAAAATCCATCAACTAGCTGCCAAGGAAACATGCACACCAGTTTTTTTTTAAATTATATAATTCTGCATATAGTTGGTTTAGGGACCTATCTCCTGGGATTTTGTATTAGAAATACGTTATATTAATAATACATATACTTTGTTTTATAGTAATTATTTTTTAATTTTCTTTTTCAGATAATTTTGACATCATGAGCCATTAGGTAGAAAACCACCTTAACCTCGGTGTTCCCGCAAATATATATAAGAAAACGTTATCACAACAAACATATTAATTAATTTCAATTTTCAAGTCCAGTACAACAGTACAGTCAAATCAAGTCTGGGTTCGATAGAACTCAGAAAAATACCTATCAATTCGTAAACAACTAGCTCGAAATCGCGCCTTTATATGCTCGGAACAATCGCATCTATCATAATCCTTTTTTGCGCTCGCTCTCAACTCAAAAATAAACGTACCTCTCCATTCCCACCGCGCTTATTTTGAAAACGTTTTTTCGCGCCATCAAAACCTATCCGCGTACGGGTTGTTTTGTTGATTTTTTGCCCATATAAAACCGTCCGTTTTTTCCCTCCACGTCAGGCGCTTGTTTTCGCGCGCACAAAGTTCCCTTATTACTTACAAGTGCCGCGCTTTTATCGCCGCGCGACGCTTATATCGCCGATTCCAAAGTACAAAGTCGAGACGCTCATGCGCGCGCGCGCTTTCGGGGAGGAAATAAACCATCATCGTCGGCTCGTCGGGATTTTTGCCTCGTTATTCACGCACGTTCGGGGAATTCGGTTGCGCGCGCGTGGGTCATTATAATAGCTGTATGGCGGCGTTTCCTGGCGAGAGCGCATTCGCGCGACATGACTCGCGTGGCGCCGAGATTGACGACTGCGGTTTTGGGAGTTACGTGCGCGGAGAGTAAGGTTGAGGAAAAGTGGTATACGCGTGTGTGTTTGCTGGTGAGATTAAGTATAAGGAGGAAGGAACGAGGATCAAAAAACTAAGTCGTTATACGGGATAGTGTGTTGTAAATTTTAGGTGATATACTTAGGCTGAGATTGATTTATTAAGGTTTATGACGATGACATGTAATTTGTATACACTCACACTTTCTTCGATGCAATAAAAGTGTTTGGCGAAAATAAAAATTGATGATATGCAAATATTTGTAAGAGAGGGGAATGCGAAAGCAGTGGAGCTTAAACTCGTAGTAAATAAACACATAATACGCCGATGACTTGCATGAGTAATGCTGAAAAAAAATTTACGGCTTTTCTTTTGGGCTCTCATTATCATGTCAATCTCGAAGTTCCTGATATACCACTGGGAAAAAAAACAATAATGTAACATAATCGATAATAGTTACCAATAATATAGACTTAAATTTATTTTGATGTTATGATGATTATAGTATGAGTAAATACTCTTCTTATGTGTTTAAAGTACAAGTACGGCAGTTAATATCAATATAATTCTGTGGTATCCCGAGAAAACCACATAAGTGACGTGTTTTTCAAAATAGGTTTTATACCTTATTTTTTATCTTCGAACAGTCCTCTATCACGTAATAGTCAGAAATTAAAAAAGTGCACCCGTTGTCTTAAATCAACACAAGGAAAAACGCTATAACTCAATTTTTTTCAACATTTTTCCGGAATAACCACGTATCCCTATTTTTTTAGAATAACTCCCGGGAAAACCACATAACTCCATATTTTGCTTCCTCCTAGAGGAAGCTTTGTAATAGTAAAATTTTAAGTTTCGTTAAATAGCTCTAAAATCACGAATAGAGGTGATAGAAGTTCGAATCACATAATTTTAGAAATTTATGTCTGAATGAATGTGTGTATGTGTGTGTGTGTGTGTGTGCGTGTGTGCGTGCGTGCGTGTGTGTGTGTGCGTGCGTGTGTGTGTGTGTGTGGGCGCGCGCGCGCACGCGCCTGGATCTCAGCTTCTACTAGGTCGATTTTAACCGGACCGGACTCGTTTCGCTCGCGCGAAAAACGTCACACGAAGTAAATCGTCACCTTCCGCACCAGTGTCGTAATGTACTATTAAAACACGTAGAATGAATAAACATATATTTGAACTATATGCTATATATATAGGAACGATAAATTAAATTGGAGGAAGCTACGTGCCAATGACTTGGCAGCGGTTTTTTTATTAAGATGGTGTAAGAAATGATAAAATCAACAATCAACGATCTTTTATTGAAAATAAAAGAAGAGGATGGCGAAAATTATAACGGACCATTAAAAAAAATCAAAATTAGAAGTATAATTTCAATTTTTATAATATGTACACAATTATTGAATAATAATATATTTATAATGTAAAAAATGGAGTTATTATATATGATTTTGAAAATGTGAGTAAGTTGATCTCAGGCTAAATAGAATTTTCTAATTTTATATTTTAAAATATTACTTTTCTTTTAAATAAAATAAGTGTCAAATAACAAATAATTTCAATAATAAGAAAAAAATATGTAATTTTTTAAATATGAATGAATTATTAAATCATTGAAAAAAATGTCTAATAAATAAACATATTTTATATTTAAAATATATACTATACATATAGGAACGATACATTATAATATACGTGCCAATGAATTGGCAGCGGTTTTTTTTAGAATAATTCACGAAAAAACCATACAACTCCACTTTTTTTCATCCAATATCCTGGAAAAACGATACAACTCCACTTTTCCAATAAGAGAGACATACGTTCCTTATTCTTATAAGTGTATCCATAGCTAGGTAGCTGTATTAGAAAAAGTACACACATTTGCCCCTACAAGCTCCCGTGAACGATAGTTCATATTTATCATGTATAGTTGCCGAAAAAAACAATATAATTGCCACTGAGACCGGAAAACCCACGTAACTCCACTGAAATTTGTGTTTATTCCCGGAAGAACCACGTAAGTGAAAGTCGTTTTCTGAGACATAAACGTTATTTGGTCTAGTTACTATGGTAAAAAATATGTTATTTAGATTAGTGTTCATTAGCATTCATAGATGCAGTGTTGCATTCAGTCTCATTTTTTATTTAAAACACCGATGCGAAACTAAAAACTTGATTTACTCGAAATAATGAAAAGTGGAGATAAGTGGTTATTCCTGGAAGCCACAGAATTACATTCATTGATGAAAAAAAAAGTAATTATTATGTATGTATAAGTATTAATATACTATTAAGCTTTAAAATGAAAAAAGTAAAATAATATTATACTATTACGTAAAAAATTAGGTTTACGCAGACTTCGAAACTTTTTACATCATTCATGCAAACTTGGAGACAGATGATCCCGATGCATTCGGCACAACGACATTCCCGTGGCACGCTTAAACGTGAAAAGCTGCATCACGTGCATTGTGCTGACGTCAACACACACGTGTGCGCGACTCTGAAAGAGAACAAACCGCCCCTACACGCATCAGGTCTCGTGAATTATGAATCTCGTGTGTCAAAATTACAATGTACGAAGTTCACACACACACGCACACACATACACACACGCCCACGCTTGCGACCCATTTATAAATTTACATACATTGTCAAGCTCCGCATACCGTAAACATCGTCGCCACGTGCAAGCTTGCACAATAACAACGGACAGAAGGACTTTATTGGCCAAGTCCGGGGGTTTGCTTGCCCCTCGCGGCCTTGTCATCACAATCGATGCGTGCGTCATGTTTAGCCGCTGCCTAGAACACGCGCTGTTTGTGAGACGTTTTACGATCCATCAGCATTCATCGAGAAAACTGCGGCGCGTTTAAAAAAAATTATTTCGCGGCTTCCTATTGACAAGCGCATCGCACCGCGACGAAGTGGGTCCGACGAGTTTCCTGCTACATACGCTTCATAGGTAAATAATGCGCCGCGACCGCGTTTACGATGTGTTGCCAAAGTGGCGCGCTATTATCCGAGATGCTCGTTTTGCGATGAGTGTGAAAACAATTATGAGGTAAATGAGGTCCGGTGCGTAAGTAGGGTGAGAGATAATTGTGTGGAGCTTGATAATGTTGGCGAAGAATGTGTGCATGCGATGCTTGAATTACTGATGATGTTGGGGTGAAGTTATACATAAAGTTTTTAGGTAAAAGGTGGGAGATTTTTTTTTATTATAATGGGTTGGAATGATATATTAAGATATAGATTTGATAATAAACTGCAATTTATTATTTGTGGCGTCTTGCTTCCACAATTTTGCTGAAAATACACTTTGTGCTTTGTTGTACCACAAATTTATACGATCTGCCCCGTCACTGATCAGCATAAACATAAGATTATAAAAAGAACAATGTTGCAAGTACAAAAGAATTTCACAAACTTAAATACAATATAGCAGACGAATTTACAAGAATTCCTGTAGAAGCTCCATTAACAACGCAAATCCAATATCAATGATCTCTTTTATGCTTATCGCACTCACCATTTTCCTCCACATTTTCATTTATATGACATAATAATACCCACCTTCCTCATATACATACTGCTCACCTCATTTACAACGCAACTCATATACAATTCCAAATCGCTCAGCCGCACGAAATTTGTGTCACATAACAAAGAAAGCACGTCAATGCGCGTCCGCGATATTCCCTGAAAATTGGTACAATCAGTCAACCCACCTTTTACGCCGAAAAGAGGGTGACAATGCGGAGGTGCGATACGAATCTCGCGCGTGGATCTGCGATCTAACGGCACGTGCTGCCGGCTAAGGAAGATTCTTCCGCGTGTTTCCTGGTAGTGGGAGGCGCCACTTTTTGCGCAGCTGTGTACGGCTTAGAGAGATTATATCCATGGGTGGTCTAAACTCCCGCTTTGTAATTCTAATCGGTGGGTCGGCCGAGTTTGTTTTCGTTTCAGGTGTCAAAACATTGCGAAATTCGTTACTTGTCGCGTTGAAATCTTGAGGTCGCTATTTTCAAACGGCCGCGGAATGTATTTGTAGGGATGTATTGTGGGAATTTCTGAGTCAGTGTTAGGGAATGTTGCAGATTTTATTGCGGGGTAAAGTTCGCTATTTTATTAACGTAAAGTGTCGTTTTTAGGTAAAATTTTTAAATTGAGAATTTATAAAAATACGTCGACGCTAAAAATTCTTTTTCCATGGATAATGTATGAAAATTTACAAAGTGTTTATCTATTGTTATCGTCATAATGGTATTTTCGTACAATGGAAAAATTCTATTATCAGAAAGATAACCCTCGCTATATTTCAGTATAGTTGTGTACCTAATGTCAGAAAATATACTGCTATGTTATTGCGTCAAAAAATTCTTCAAAGAGCGATGCAAATTTTTTTTTTCGACCTAAACCGATAGACAGATGAATAGTAAATGATAATTGTAGTTACCAAAATAAATAATGTATTTAATGGTAAATCAATGAAAGCCGTTACAAAACATATTGGAATGTACAGAGATTACAATTTTGTAATCAATAGCAAAATAATGATCCTATCTTAAAAGAATGATGACAGAAATGTGAAGCCGAAATAAAACCTTTGCGAGTGGTCAAATCCGTTTAAAGGAAGCCTGTGATTGGTCGACAGTGACGGTAGCTTTTCGCTTAAGTCGCTGATTGGTCCAAGTGAAACCCAGAAAGTTTGAAATTATGAAATATTTAAACTAAAAATATTAGTCATTAATAGTATTGATGACTTAAAATTTGGTTTTGTATAACAAAAAAGTATTAAAATCTTATCTGTATAGTTAAAAATGAAGGACTATGAATACTGTTCTGATTACAGTTAAATTTCTAACCTCCAAATTTTTGTTTTGTATTTAAACTAAAATAAATACAATCCAAGTTTCAATAAAAAATATTGGATAAATTTGGGGATGTTAAAAAGTAAAATAAATTTTCAATTCATAATATTTCAATACTAATTGTGTAATTGAAGGTAAATAAGGAAGAGCGCGCCCAGCGCGCCTGAACTTGCTAATACAATATATACGACTGATGCAGGAATCTCAAAAGTATTTTTGCCATCGTAACGGAAGACTTCTTTAAGCGTCAATCAGTAGCGATGCCGCATGCTTTTTCCAACTCGTCAATTTCGCATATCTTACAGCCAACCACGAAGTTTCTTCTATTATATACGCTCAAACGAAATAACTTACGGCTTGCGCTAACTAACTCATTGCGCAATTTCTTACGGGTTGTCTCAATAAACTTCATATACTAGTGGGCAACAACACGCGCGAAAACTGTTGCCACTGCGTGCACACTGGCAACAAATAACGAAATTTTATAGATTCCCGTGATGTGCGACTTTTGGAATCTGGTACTCTCGCAGTGTGACTGTGTGTGTATTATTACTCGCGGCGCCAGCAACTGTAGTTTCTTTCCTCGACGAGCGCTTTAGCTTCTCATTTTGCAAATGTTTGCGATAAACATTGGGCAAGGCTATGGCGCGCGCGCGTCTGCGAGGAAGTCAAACAACAATCCGCAAAGCTCATTCGGTACATACCTATGTGTGGCCTGTATGTTTGAACGTCGGCGCGATGGCACTGATTTATATTCATATTTGTTGATACGCGCTGAGTGGGTATAATATGATGTTTTTCGGAAGGTGGAATATTTCCTTGAGACGTTATATTGAGGGCGGGTATTAGCTGTGTTTGTTATTGGATTTTTCTATTATTGGCGTATACAATGAGATCGTTACGTTAGCGATGGATGTGGGCTGCCGATGATGCTATTTCCCCAGTGTTTAGTTTTGAATCATTCGTAGCGGCCGATTTGGAATCAAGGATTACAAACAATCGTTTAATGCGATTTCGTATGATAAATATAGGGAAAAGTATACGACTTTTTATAAGGATCGATGACGAGCGTTATACGTATTATTGCGGATTTCTCTTGGATAATCCCGTATTACACTCGAGGAAGATGAAATATGTCACAAGGTGCTTTTAAAAATCAATATTGTTTTGTCTGTTTACAGAAACAGAGTCGCGCGTATATGACGTTATTGGAATCGAATTAAATCGCGCGCAAGTTGTTCGGTGAAATTCTTAAAGTGCATGATTATGCAAGAAGAGTGTCTTGATGAGTTGCTACACTTGCATAGGAATATATTGAACTACTTGAAGTGGTAAATTATGCGAATGGGTAAACAATCTATATTTATGAGAGAAATTCATTTGATAACGCGTATGTAATTATTTCGATAAAAAGTAGAATATAAATCTGTATAATAATTTTCATAAAATTTCTAATAATCATACCCATTTACAAGCGGGAATTCAATTTTATTAAACCACAGCCACGCCATTGGCATGCAAATGTCTGCCAATGAATTTTCTACTTACTTATCGCGTATCAGCATCGACATTTTCTTAAATATCATTATAGCCTGATTATATACTTACATACCTCCCAAGTGCGACTTTCCCGACACGGCGACCTTCGTGTTTCACTGAACTCGTTTTTACTACTTACCGAACCAGCGTATATAGCACCTCCCGTCCAGTTCCATCGCTCTCTCTCTCTCTCTCTCTCTCTCTCTCTCTCTCTCTCTCTCTCTCTCTCTCTCTCTCTCTCTCTCTCTCTCTCTCTCTCTCTCTCTCTCTCTCTCTCTCTCTCTCTCTCTCTCTCTCTCTCTCTCTCTCTCTCTCTCTCTCTCTCTCTCTCGCATCAGCAAAAATGCGGACCTCGTGAATTACAATCCATTATACAAAAACTTCACATCCGTAACTATTTTAACCTGCAGCCTTTTGTGTGGATAAGTAAATAATGTAAAACTACATCCAGCCCGTGATATCGTGTAAACAATATACGATTAATGCAACAGTGAGTACATAAATCCTTTTTTTTCCCTTTCAACGATGTTTGACACGGGACGCTGTGAGAGTGCCTCTTGTATAATATAATTTCATCGCTTTGGGGCAGAGGAAATGACTAATTTTTATAGCTCGTCGCTCGGAGTCGTCAGACTGGATGTTTAGCCTTGATGGAGCTCGGATTACGAACTCTTTTTTTCTTCTTTTCGTCGCCGCAGCAAATGAAAATCGAAACGTCGCGTGCGCGCGAATTAAGCATCAATTATGGTTTTAGGTGTGATCTCAAGATGAACCCCGTGGGGGGCCAGTGAGCCAACATTTATAGTCTTGTTAGCAGTTATAGCTCTTATATCTAGGTTACGATCGCTATTCTACTAACCAGGCACATCCCACTTTCAATTTCCTTAATTTAAACAAGGAAAAGAACGAGAACAACTCTTGTCATCACCAACTCTATACTTATACCCGGCAATATCAGAGAAAATTCACGCGCGTGCCATCGCACTGGTCGTCGTTGTCACGTATAAACAGAGAGAAAGAAAGAGAGAAAGAGAGGGAAGGAGGGCCTCTTGACCTCGCTCGCGCGCGGTTGACGCACTTGCGGACGATCGCGTGATCGCGCGGCAGACTTGGCTGCGGCCCGACGTGGCATATGACTGTTTTGACTCTCCTATGCATACGTAGAGCAGCTTTCCATTGACTGACGCGTAGATGATAGTTTCGGCGATGACCGCGGATGCGCTTAACGGAACAGGTTCGGATGAGGAGTAATTAACGGGGTGAGCGTGTTCTGATATACTGCAGCGCGTTGCGTCGTTGTTGTTTTGGGATTTTTTTACTTCGAAGTGGTTTTTTACATTTGTCTTTAATACGTATAATCATTTCAGGTAGATAGGTGGAGTGAAAACAGCTAAGGTTTATACGGTTATGAATAAGTAGTAGTCGATGCTTACCGTATAAGACGAACTTTTTACGAAGTTTGATCGCTCTTTTTTGAAGGATTATCGTTTACGTTTTTAATTTTACATTAGCGCTTGCTTAGTGGAGATGTTTTTCATTTTTGATTGATTTATAAATTAGCTTGTCTACACATTGTATCCATATCCAATTATAACATTTGATTTGGGCATCACATCAACATATCTCGCGAAGTTAATCAACGTTATAATCAAAATTAATAAAAACACACTCATTTATTATTTAGCCGAATGATTTATACCGGGCATCCGAAAAATATTGCTCCATAAAATTGAATTCAGGCGAGTGACGCACGTAGCGCCTACATAATTTTATCTCCCGCGCTGTACTTTTCTACTCCTTGTATACTCGGTCCCCTTATTATACTCCGCGTTGCGAAATGAGAGATTTACTAGTCATAAATTAATCTTCTTTCCTTCATCTTATACCGCGTTACACAAACGCTACCCGATCTTGTCACTTTTTTTTTGCACGCGCCAAACCTCGCGCGCGTATAAGTACGCCCGATCGTGTTACTTTCGTATTCGCGTTACCAGCATGTATTATAGCGCCTCAAACATGAGCCGATTTGTAATGCGCGTGTTCTTTCGCGTATTGATTTTCCATTTTTATTTTTTCAGTTATATACTTTCTGACGTAAAGGGTAGAGCGCAGTGTTGTAGAGTTTCACCTTTCTGCAAATGCATCTATATACGTATATTTATAAAAGTTAAATAACAAATAATTTCACAAAAAAATCAACGTTCTGTATTCGATTCAAAGAAAGTTCGAGAATCTCCGCTCCTTAAATCACTACGCCATCATCATCATTAACACAAAGTAACATGTCAATCAACCCAGCGGAGCCTCATCTGCCTGATTACCCCAGCCACGAAAAACACACCCTCATCACTATACATCCCATCAAACTCATACCCAATTTCTCTCATTCTTCCTCCTCCTCTGCAAACCACTCGACTGTACAAAAACATCAGCGCGCGCCTCTCGCGGGTCGCCCGATAATCTGGCAATAAAGGAACTCTCCATTCAGATCCCATCGTTGTCGTCCTCCTCTTCTCTTTTTCCCTCTCCCGCGCGCGTTTCGAATCGATGAATAATGCAAATGCCGCGTTCGCGCGTGTGCACGCACATGTGGGCTCGACTCCCCGAGCGCTGATGCGCATATATGCGAGCGCGGACGAAGCAAGCCGGTATCGAATGTTTAAGATGGCGCGAAATCCCGAGAAGCCGTGGCGAATTGCACTCGGTATTATTGTTAAGGAATAGTATAAATGTGTACAACGGTGCAGATTTGTATTTAGAAATAAATATAATTTATTGTCTGCTGCGAAGTTCTGGTCGTTGAATTTTCGGAGCAATTTCGTCGGAGAAGATTTTTAATATAGCTTGCTGGGACGACTTCATCGTCTCCCGCGATCAAGATATCTCTACTTTTACTTTTTGGGTTAGACCTTATATTCCAGGATATTAATTGGTTCTATATATAAAAGGCATAAAAGTCTGCTGATTTTTCACTTGCCACCGTCTGATAACGGGCTCCGAAAATTAATCGGCGACATTATTCGGTGATTAAGTGGCGCGCTTTGCATATACTCGCGATTAGAATGAATAGCGAGTCTGTTCCGGCATACAGTCGCATCAATGCCGCACTGTATACCGCTGTATGCAAAGTGTACATCTTATACCTGCGACTTTCCTCGAAACAGACGAGGAGAGATGAGAAGAGGAAGAGGGAGAATGGCGGCGACTACACCTTCGCTTTGCGCATTTTTGCGAGGATTAGCCAGCGTGTAGAGTGTATAAGTTGGCTCTCGTGGGCTTTTATTTCGTGACGGAATTGGCAATTTGCAGCGCGAATTCGTCGGGTTGGTATCTGCCTTTCGAATTCGCGATCACGCGGAATGCATCCTGAGGAGCTACGTTTTTGTAGTCCGTGTATATATGTATATACTCTTGACGAAACTTACCGTTATTGTATACTGGGTTCGTCTGCTGTTGTGATTTTTTATGGTGTTATTGTATTGTTGTTGTAGAAATCGGTTCTGAAATTGAATCTAGTGAAACATTTTTATGGTCTATAGTGAATAGACTATAGAATGGTATATAGTGGGTTTTCGTAGATTATTAAAGATTTGATCAACTAGATTTTTTACTGTATCATTTAGATGGGCGTCTGATTTGCTTCATCTGTTGCTACTCGAAGCAACAGTGTGATCAGAATGATTTGCTATTCTCGTTACTAGTTTTACGTTTGATTTGCATCTAAGAAATTTCATTCGGAAATGATTGTTTTACAATGAAATTTCAGTGATATTAGTTAAACGATATGCGTAAAATTATAAGAATTGAAATAATTAGTAAAAGAATAAGTACAAATGACTTTTGTTGGCACGATTCGTCATAAGTTTCAGGAAATTATTAAATCTATAATAAAAAAAGATGAATCAGTAAGCTTTTTCAAAAATTTACGTCACGACTTTATGATGGGAAATAGCAAACCTCTTTTCATTATAACAAAAAATTAGCAAATACGTAAATAATAACCTGTGATGATACATCTGTAAGCGGAATTTCTATAATATACTCCCAATTGTTTCCTCGCCACCGCAACACATCAGTAATTATCTCCGTCGGAAATCATTAATTGATAATTAAGGGTTATATTCTAAAAAAAACCTGTAACGCAAAGCAAAACAGGAAATCCCGCAAATATTGCTTCGGCAAAATCTTTCTACAACCGAAATGTTAAAATATATGCTGTTTTGCGAAAAAAAGTATAGGAGAATATTTAAATAACAAATATATACCAAACGCTTCATTATGAAAAATAGGGAAAACGCAAAGAAAAAAAAGATAGATTCGGATCGATCTGCGTCAGAGCTCAAGTGCTTTCACTTCCGTTGAAAACTACACAAACAACTTCTCGCATAAGAAAATGCAAAGGTGCGTATATATACAGGGTGATCCAAAAGTCCCGGTATGGCTAGACAACTCGAATAACTCGTGCAGTACAAGTACTACACGGTTAAAAATTTTGTGTAAAATATGAATCCTGTGTAATTTTTAAATTTTGTGTAAAATATTTTGTGTAAAATTTACACAAGCGCGTGTAAAATGTTTAATTTACACACATTTTCTGTAAAATTTCAAATTTTAAAACAGTGATTATACCTCGGATTTTACACAAATATTTGTGTAAAATGCCGATTTTACACAAATATTGTGTAAAATTTTCACATAACATTTGTGTAATTCATTTACACAAATAAATGTGTAAAATAGGGAAATTCATATTTTACACACATTTTGTGTAAAATAGGGGTATCATTTTTAAGAGTGTAGGAGATTAGGATTTTCACCTTGAGCATGACGCTCTTTCTGTTTCTGGGGTCAAAAATATAGGTTTTCATTTAAAAAATGATCTGCAAGGTAAAATCCAAGGTCAAGAGTGTTCTAGTTATCCGGTCGTACCGGGACTTATGGATCACCCTGTATATAACTTACGTGCTATGCGATGACTAGCGCGTACACCACCTGCCGTGTCAAATGCTAATCCGCACTGAGCGCACGTGATTACGGCAAGAGGAAACTATCTATGTATATATTGTGCACGCGAGCGCGATGATGCTCCTATTTATGCGCGCGAGCGCGGGCTTTTCATGCGCGATCGAGTTGCGAATACCACCTGCGTATTTCGTCTGTAGAGTTGTCTTGAGGGTAGTAGTAAAGAAAGTGAGAGCGAATTTAGAAAATTGATGGGTTTATTTGTGGGGATTCGTCGAGAAGAGCGATTTTAAAAGTAGGATTGTGAGTAGGAATCATGTTAATAAATTTTCTAAATTTTTTTAATTTTGAACGTTTAAGACTGTTATAGAAAGAATGTAAATCAGTGAAAAAACTAATGATTTTGACGAGAATAGATAAAATATAAATACCGTCACTTGAAATTTACAGTAATATGCTTTCATTGACTTTTTCTTAGTGTTCTTTTAATAGAATAAAATAAAGAATGAGAACAACATATCTCGGCACGTGTCGAAAAATTTGTTTGCTCTTTTTGGGCTTGTTCTTTGATTTTTAGGTTATACGGAAATCATAGTTCAAGTTTCGCTAAATATGCACGAAACTGTTTAAGTACTTTTCTACGGGATGTCAGTGTTCCAAATTTCTTAGGTTTAGTGGCTTCTTTTACGACTAGCAATGGCGTTATGTTGGACTAGATAGAGTTTTTGTTATGTAAATATAACTAATTTATAGAGCAGTATAAATGTCATAAATGACGTTTTTGGTTATCAATTTGATAGTTTCTAGAAGAAAAGCATTAACGATTTTTTCTAAAACAGAAAACGTAAACTTATAACAGTAAACTTTTTTCACTGATTTATTTCTTTGATCTTCTGAATCACATTTAGTATATCTTTTAGCGCACTCAATCGATGATAAAACCAAATTGCAAAAAAACATTTTTTAATTAACATAAGCGATATATTAGATTTATAGCAATAAAAAAAAAACTGCGACCGATAAGATACAAATTTTAATGGAAAAAAAATTAAAATTTTGGGTACGATAATCTCTAATTTATGTGTACTTTTAAATTGCGTCAATGCAACCGGTCCGGCATTCTAGAAAATACGACCAAACTATTCAGGGTATACTTGTCTCCAAGAGAAAATATTTTACTCTCCAAAGAATTGTCTTTGGAACCCATCGAAATCATCTTCCAGACACTCATTCCACCATCAGTTCTAAATTACACCCTCGGTCTACATTATTTCCAGCCGTTCATAAATCTCACGACAACTATATACAATCAAACCTATTATCATACACACCGCGAAAGCTCCCATTAAAATCGTCTGCCGCATAAATCGCACTCCCCCATACAACGCAGATCAGCAGCACCAGGACATGTAGGTACGCGCTGCAATTTCCATTTGCACGCAGAGCTCTAATTGAACCGCGTTCAGCATTCCTCACCCCCCGCCTGCGCATATATAATCCAGCTTCTCTCTTCTCCTCTCATCAAAGCAGTTCTCGCCGTCGCCGGATCGGGAACCGAATGGCGGCCCCGTCGCGTACTTACACATATACTATGATCACCCCACGCGTCTCTCGTTATATTATACACATGCTCGCGATCAGCGCACTTGATATGCGGCGGATTCGAAATTCGATAAAAGTCATGTCTGATATATGCGTGTATGTGCGAGAGAGTTGCTGCTGCCGGCGAGGTAGTGACGTCAATGCGCGTATAAATTTAGCGCTAAATTTATATATCACCGATCTTAGGAGGAAACGACACGCCGACAGTGTGTATGTGTGTGTGTGTGTGTGTGTGTGTGTGTGTGTGTGTGTGTGTGTGTGTGTGTGTGTGTGTGTGTGTGTGTGTGTGTGTGTGTGTGTGTGTGTGTGTGTGTGTGTGTGTGTGTAGAGTGGAAAGCGACAAAGGCGGAAATAATGCGTGTGCAATGGCAGTTATATTGGTGGCGCTATAGTGCGATGCGAGTAAGTTGAGATGGCGGCGGAAGATGGTTCTTGAAGGTTGAGATGCAAGGATAAGATGTATCTTAGATGATGATGATGATGACGATAGTTGAATTGCTCGCGGGCTTTCGACACGTATTTTTGTTTTTCTACATGCCGTGTCAGCTTTTGTTTTGCGTTCGATGAGGGTTTTGTTTGGACTCGTCGTGCGGATGATGTGAAGATAATTTATACGTGTTTTGTGTAGTTTGTCAGTTTGCAATAGGCCGATGTGGGATGTTGATTGATGATAAACGATTGACGTATTGTAGAATCGGTCCATTGTCAGAGAAGTTTTTAACAGATTTTCTTGTGGGAATGCTCGTAATGTGGAAAACATGGTAATAAATGCTCGATTATTGCGTAGATTTATTACGTCGTATATCGAGAATATATAACTTTATGCAAAAGTGATGTAATCGAAGCGCGTATGTAAGGTTAAGGTTTTGTAAGTTTAGCTTTTTTTTGTCAATTTTAGCTTCGGCGCACGATAAATTTATCTGCAAGTATATTTATAACCAAATCGCTATATACAAACACGCGTTTCACAATTGCGTTGCTTCTTGGGCCGATTTCGGTCGATTCCAGTGAAATCGGATCAGCAGTTTCGCCCATGTTTACAAATATACGAGTTATTCTCGAGTAAACTCTGCTTTACTTTAAGGAACTGTTGAATAAAATAACTTGTATCGACCGCCAGTGCGTCAAAGCTTATTACTCGACTATATGTGTTCTCAATGTACGAAACGAAATCGTCGAAGTGAGCTGATACTTACTTCCTCGTTTACTATCACTATTGATACCGTATATCCTTTAATGAACTTCAGAATGTTTGTAAATTAATATCTTTTATTATTAATACGCCGCGCTAGATGTTTCAACAGGAACTGACGCACGCGATTTATTATATCGGGGCGCGTGATTCTAAATTCGTTCACATGCATCCAGTCCCGCAAATAAATCTCTCGTGTTTTTTAAGCCCCACAATAACAATGGCGATAAGGTTTTAGAAATACGATCAAAAATAGCAATATTATCGTTTGAAGTCATCATTATATACATACGCTCGTCACTGCGGCTACGGATGCCAACGTCATTATTGCCATTTTTACGAGAACAAAGCATTTCTATAAACTTGTTGTTATAGCGGATTGTCAATCCATAACTTCTTCTTTACGATCGGCGCGCATTCATAGACGAAAATATCGAGTTGATGCGCAAAGCAACGAGCGAAACCTCGGATGATGCGTATTTTCTAGCTGCCTGGCAAAACAACCTTATTTTTGGAACAATTAAATTTTTTTATGTGAACGATAAATTAAAAATTATAATGAATCCTTTGGCAACGGATATCTGTTTTGAGGTCAACATCACGGCGACACCATGTTGAAATTTATCAATCAACACTGATTAATTCTGACTTCAGACCGAGAAATCCCACCTCCATAATTTTATTATACACGAATTTATTATATAATAGCCAACATTTCACTCACATACTGTCGAAAAAAGAAAACACGACGAAATAAATTAATCTTTTTTACTCCTACCACCCATCGCCCACTCGGCGCTCCAAATCGCCACCGCGCGGCGGCAGTTTCGGCATCGTTTCCGCAGCGAAAGTCTCCTCCACACTTGCTCGCGCTGTACAGGCGCTAACGAGCGAACAATCAGCGCACTTGGCTCACATAATAAAATAAAACAACAGAGACACGCGCGCGCACGCCGCTTCTGGGTATATGTACCACCAATATGTACACCCACGTAAATTTGAACTGTAACACGCGAGCAAACAGCGACCGCGGCGTGGAAAATTTGCGACAGTGGATAAAGTATCTCATACGCGGGTAGGTACTTACGTGGGAGAGAGCGTCATGCCGAAATCTGCCGCTGTTTGAGTGCGAAATTTCGGCTAATGCGCGAGGCACACCGAGTGTGCGTAATGCATATATATGTGGGTATATGGAATATCCCCGGAACCCCGGCGGTCAGTGATACGGTTTTTAACGTCTCATCGTGATCGGGTCCTTTTCGCTGCTGGGTGTATATAGTGTTTGCGCATCTGTTTGCGGAAGTAGTTAGAAGTGCTGGTGGTGGTAGATAGCACGGTTGCCCAATATTTTGAAAGCGTAATTGCTTTGTGGGAACAGCTTGTGTATTCGATGATTAATGAAGAGGTATTCTGTTTGGTCACGGTATTTTTAGGATAGATTAACGTCTAGTTTCCACATTTTTCTGCGAGTGTGAGAGCGGATGAGATTTAAGTGAATTGATTTCTTAAAATCTATCATAATATTATGTTTCATGAATAATAAGTTAGCGATGAAATTTCAATAGATACTACGTCAATAGTAGTATTTGAAGGTTTTAATTAGATCTCGCCATGAAAATTATAAAAACCGAATTCTTATATATACACTGTATAATTTATACCATATATGCACCGCATTCACGAATAACCTTTTACAAAATCCTTGCAGAATATTTAGATCAGTCATATTTGATAACCGTCATTTCGCAATAGTTCTCGCGACTTTTTCTCGTCGATCAATTTATAACTGGGGTAATGTCCTGCAATACGTCAACTCTTTATAGACACTGCGAAGCTCTCTCGCGCGAGAGGCGACATTCGTTGATTCATTAGGTATAGCTGCGCTCTCGCACGACTAGTCTTGTCAAGACCGTTTCAGCGCCGCGAATCCGCCGAGACAAATTGGTGACAAGTATCGGAATGCGAGCGCGCGCAGTTATTATGGCATTTTGCGAGACCGTTGTTGTGTGTGTGTGCACATCGAGATAGAGAGCGAGAGATAGAATTTACGGCTATTTTATTGTAGTCGCCTTTATAAATAGAACAGTGACGATTTTATTGGCTGCCGCAAATAAAGAGGCTAATTAGACCGTATAAGTCCGCCGGCGAAAAGTATACGTAAGACGGTTTATGCGGAAAGGAGTTGAGAAGTAGAGTGAATAAAGGCGGACGGTTTTTGCGTTGGTTGAGAAAAGGCTTGATTCTTTTCTGTGATTTCACGCGGTATAATGTTATATTTATTATTCATTATTTAGGTGTCGTATTACGTTAGACGCGATTGATTTCTTTGTTAGCGTGTTCACGTGAGCTATAACGAACGTCTATGAAGTATAGCTTTATGGTATCTCGAATAATTGCTCTTTTTATGCGCGCGTCATTAAGTTTTATTCTTTTTTCGTGCGCGCTTTACAGGTAAATTTACATAATCCACTCAGCTCCAAGAATTCTTCAAATACATAGTAATAAAATTAAAACGGCACAATTAGTATTAGCTTTTCACGAACGTATATATATGCTCTAATACATCGATTTCTAAAACTGTTTTCTGCTTATTCGACTAACTTATTCCCTGGTAGAAATGCTAGCCATCGGTTGGCGAACCGTTGGTCAATTTTGAAATTAAAAACGTCACGCCATGATTATGTTGCTATTATCGACGAAAAATAACTATTTATACGTGAAAATATTATATTGTAGATGTTTTAAAATATAATGATAGTTTTAAATATAAGTTTTAATTAAATTTTAATGTTATTCTTAAGTAGAAATGCTCCCATTTGATTAACATGTTGACCAACGAAGTTGGTCTATTTTCTACCAGGGTTGTACTAAACTTACTAGAACCATTATTCTTGAGAGCAAACAATTCCTATTGTAAATTCTCATTGATACGTAACAATTGAAACTATAAAGAACGCAATAATGCGCACATCACCCGAAGTTCTATACAGCTGCCGCGAAATTGACCTAGCGCCATAAAAAGAGCGGCGAAAAAACTGGCACAAAAACGTGACCAGAGTTAGATTGATGACTAGATTAAAACCGCAATGGCTGAGAGAACAAGCCCGTTAATACGTATACATTACACTTGAGTACGTCTTCACTTTATATCCTCCTATATAGCTCTGACTCATTTACAACTCCATAAAAACTACCACTTATACAAACCAAAATTCTTCCTCCCTCAAAATCAACCCATCAAAATAATAATAATCCAAAATTCCAAAAAAATAATACAAAACATACAACCGCGAATTCATATATTCCTCGGGGAGAATGAGAGCACGAGTCGCGCGTTATATTGCACGCATTATTATCGCGCGCTCTAAAGTTCACGCGCGCATCGCACGCGCACGCAGAGAGTCGCGTGACGCAATTCGCGATGGGCTTCTCGTCGCGCGCGTTTCCCCTCTCGAGTCGAGCGGTCATTGGACGACGACGGCGACGAGGAAGTGGCGCACGTGCAGCTCCGCGCGCACGCTTTATATGTATCCATAGTGTATAAGGGCCTCACCACATCGCTGTCATCATCATCACACGCGCTGTAAAAAAGGCGACGAGTGGTGTTGGCCAGGAGCAGATGTTCCAGCGGCTGACTCGCTTCGTTCTTTTAGACGCGCGTGTCTGCCCCACATAAGTACAGGGAAGCTGTATGTGTGTGTATGAACTGTCGCGAGTCTCTAGTGGTCTTGATCAAGATGTTAGATTGGGGAGCGGTGGGAACTTTTTGGTTTTGATTATATAATATAAACGGATGGTGAGAGCGATATATTGTTCTGTGATTTTGAAACTGTTATTGCAGTCGTTAACGGAATATTAAGTTACGCTATTTTATATCGTATAGCTCTGTGAGAGTCGGTGATTAGTTTCATTTAAGTCAATTGATAATTAAGGTTATTAGTTTTATATAGTCTCATTGTAAAAGATATATATTTTAATCTTGTTTTGATTTGACGTTGACATTATATTAAACGATCGCCTCTTAGCTATAGAAGTAAATAAACTCATCGGTCTCGGCGTTTGGCTATTTTCTAAGAGCAACAACGTCTTTCCGGCATTGTGGATTGGCACCAAATAAATACTTCCTCATGTATACCTAATACCATGCTACCAACTAAAATACAAAATAAATATGTATAATTAAAAGATAGTAATACACACACACACAGACACACACACACACACACACACACACCATAGATTATCGTTAGATTTACACAAACAAACCAACAATAACACAAAAAATAAACCAATCTGCCATTCCACAATGTTGTAATTGGACTGCCCAACATAACATATATTTTTACGACCATCACTTATGTTAACCTCTCGTTCGTTCTCAAATCCGCCTCCAATCCAAACTCAACGTGAACCAAGAAAAATGCCTGAAATGTTTCGCATTTCTTTCAAAACGACATACCCCCTCCCCCATTAATGCCCATATAGAGTCAGCCACCTAATGCCTTCTTACACACCGCAGATGAAAAAAGTCGTTAAACTCCGCTCGCGCGCGCGCTCGAGACGGTTAATCACCGTCATCTCTCGAGGATTGACGTCTTTAGCCATATCGAACGCAAAAGAGAGAGATATATATAAACTACTACCACCACCAACGCTCGTAAAGGAGAAAGAGCGACAGCGAGGCATCGCCGATAAGGCGTGCGCCGGCGCCGGCAATTATACGTTTAGGATCCTGCTTATAAAGAACAACAACGTGATTGCGCGTCGACGTATAATATGTACGCATTTAGCTTGGGGATGAGATAAGTTCCGGTCGGTCTATATACGAAATACACAGATAGAATTGCGACGCCGCGGGCTGATGCAAATGTTGGTCAATCGCGCAAGCGGACATTATATCCGTCGCGTGCGCGCGGTCAAAGAGCGCGGATGTCTATAAACGAGCTGTGCGATAAAGGCCGGTGAACGCGAAAGGCGATAATTGACGATTGCGAATCGCCCCGAGGTACGAAGCCTTTATTCTGTCGTGATCGAGGTTTATGTATATAAACGGTGATAAAGAGAGCTTTGCGAAAGGCGTTTTCGAAATTGGGAAGTCGACTTGACGCAGGCGTTGTTTTTGTACTTTTTTTTTCGTCGGTCATTTGATGTTTGATGTGTTATTTATAGATGCTACTTTGTTTCGACACTGCTGTGCGTACATGTATCATCAAATCAAAAGGTTTTGATAGTATTTTTTTTTATAATGGTAATGGTAATATAGCCGATGCTTATGTGGTGTTCGGTATAGAGATTCACACAAACATGTTTTTGCAGCAATAAGTTTATGTGATTACGTATACACCTATATAAAAAATAGCTTTGCTCGTAAATTTTACCATTCGTTTCTTATATACATATATTATAATAGCGAATGTTTGACAGAATCAAAACAGATCCATCAAATTTTTTATATTTATGGTAATATAATTTTAAAAGCCTGTTATTCTTTAATTTTTACTCTTCAAAATCTAATCCTCGTTAATTGAAGTAAATTATGTTATGTATTAATGAAAAGCAGCTGTGATATTAGAAATTCACTTCATGCATGTAAATCTACAAGACCAAATTTCTAAATCTGGCCGATTTTATAATTTCAGTAGGTCGTTTTGAGCGGGCCATTTTGTCCTTTGTAAATGTAATCTCGGCTACGTAACGAGTGACCCAAAAAATTGTCGTACACATTTTCATATTTTAGTAAGTCTTTTGTTCTGGCATGAATTTTTTAAAATAAATATTTTCCTTAATTTCTTATTTAGTGACTCGCCAGTCAACATCAATTTACATAAAATATACAAATTGTTGCCCAATGAAACTTTCAAAGTCAATTCGTAACAATCTTATCAAATTAATGAAGAACTAATTCCAATAAATATAATTGTACAAACAAAGCTATTATTAAAATTACAAAGCAACAACGATGTAGGTAATTGGGCCGCGACGCCGATAGCTCGCACGCATCTCACTCCTGCCAACAGCCAACGTGCAGTTAGACTAATTATAAATGCACCAGAAATTTTTTGCAATTTTTATCAGCGCGCCCGGCGGCGAATCGACGCCACATCGCGAAGATTATACGGCTATAATCCGCTTACAACTTTGTCACGATCGTATGAGACGCCGCGCGCTGATGCAAATATTCAACGTTTTTTCACCCCTCCCCCGTCACCGTAAAAAAAAAGAAGATCGCCCGCACAGATGATACGAAAAACGATCTTACGAAATACCGACGACGAATTTGCGCCGCTCTGTTGCATCACTGTTTTGCTCTCGCACTCTCCATCCTCGCGTTGTTTTTTGTCCCAGAATCATGTATATACAATAACTGTTCGAATCTGTGGATGTACGCCGACGAGTATCTTATACATAAGAAAGAAAGAAAGAGAGGGAGATCGAAGTGCTGCCAGCTCCTCGCGAACGGGGGAAAATCTGGTATGGCGACTTCTCGCGTGATAATGTATTCTTCTGACGTACATAAGCACATACTTGGCAGTCATTAAAAAGGCGGGATTTGCATAAAAATCGACTTGCCGCGCGAGAGTGAACCCTGCTGCTGTTGCTGTCTTTCTCTCGCTTCCCACACGACGACTCTCGAGCGATCAACCGCCGCTTACTCATCTCAATTATCCCCATCGCAGCTATGTGTGTATGTGTGTGTGCATATATACGTTTATGTGTGTCATTGCCGAAAAACCGCGAGTCGCCGGTCCTGTAGCAGCAGGAGAGTGTATATACATGTAGGCGCTCTCAAGTCCAAGGCGAAACTGTACAATGCATTAAGGAGGCAATGCACTTTTGACAGCGCTCATGTATGTGGTTGTGGTTTATTAACAGAGAGTTTAGCGATACGAGGAAGCATTGGTTGTCGACTTTATTTTTAATTCTCCGCAACGAACTGAGCGCTGATATTACCAAAACAATTGTCGGTGTTTTCGAAAAAAATTTTCCTCGAGCCTCGCTTATAAGTATATGTATATACGACTAAAAATGGTAATATTTACTTTTGAAATAATATGACTAAAACTTACGCGTGTGTATATATTATAGCCTTTGGGTTTGTTCAGGAAAAAAAAAGGACAACAATATTTTTTTTCTCCGCAAGGTGCATATATGAGGAAATTCAGAAAAAATTTCAACTTTTCGCGTCCCCAAAACCGGTAAAAATTTTTTTTTGAATGCCCACCTTCCGGACGCGGTTTTTCTTCTTTCTTATGTCACAAGATATACGGAGAAAAGTGTGTACAATTAAAAATGCCATTGTCTCACATTTTTTTAAAGGTTGAAATTTTTCAAGAAAATGACTAAAAAGCCCTTTTCTTTAAACCTCAGCCATTTAGCCCAGAAACGATCAACTCAAAGTTTCAAAAAAGAAATTGAAACTAGAAAGAAAGAGCTTTCATTTCCTTTTTTGAAAATTAAAAAATATCGATTCCTTCAAAAGTTATAAAGGTTTGAAGTTGATTATCGATAAGGCATCAAAATGCTCTCAAAATCGGTGCTACCGATTCCTGCGATGTGTGCATTTTTATGCCTTTTCGATGATCGACTTTAAACCCTTATAACTTTTGAAGGAATCGACATTTTTTAATTTTCAAAAAAGGAAATGAAAGCTCTTTCTTTCTAGTTTCAATTTCTTTTTTGAAAATTTAAGTTGATTGTTTCTGAGCTAAATGGCTGAGGTTTAATGAAAAGGGCTTTTTTGCAATCTTTAAAAAAAATGTGAGACAAAGACGTTTTTAATTGTACATGATTTTCTCCGTATATTTTGTGACATAAGAAAGAAGAAAAACCGCGTCCGAAAGGTGTGCCTTAAAAAAAAATTTTAACCGTTTTTGGGAACGCAAACAGTTGAAATTTTTTCTGAATTTTCTCATATATGCACGTATAGTAATAAACGTTTTCAGCCACTGTATACTTTGGTCTGCAGGCGCGCGTGCGAATTAAGTGCAATTAACACGAAATAAAACATCGATTACTTATTATGGCACGAGGCTATAAAGACTCCGCGAGCGCGTACACGCAGATTATTTATTTTCACTTAAGGCTCCTGCGGGCTAGTAGACCTAAAGCTATGAAACGTTTTTACGAAGATTCATTTATACATTCCAATCTGAAAACAGATATGACAGAAAAAAGAGTTCTTAACATAATTGAAAAAACTTTTGTTAGAAAATTTCTAATGTTGCAAAAGTAGATTTTGTCCACTAAAAAGAAATTCAATAAGTATCTATAATCTTTTTTGTTTGTCATTCAATTTTAATTTATAAGGTCTCATTTTATTCCTTGTTCAATTTCAGGGGAAGGTACCAATATAAAAATTGGAAAATTTTCAAAATCTGCAAAGTTATATGCATCTGTTTGTAGATGTGTCACTGAATTTTATAAACAATTGAATATAACTTTGCAGATTTTGAAAATTTTCCAATTTTTATATCGGTTTTATTTTTTTATCGGAAAATTTTTCAATTTTTACCTCCCCATAAATTGAACAAGAAAGATAATGAGACCTTGCTAATCAAAATTGAATGAAAAACAAAAAAGATTATAAATACTTATTGAATTTCTTTTTAGTGGCCAAAATCTACTTTTGCAACATTGGAAATTTTCTAACAAAAATTTTTTCCGTTTTGTTAAGAACCCTTTTTTCTGTCATATCAGTTTTCAGATTGAAATGTGTAAATGAATCTTGAGAAACTGAGAAACCGCGTGTTCTCTCCTCATGCGCGCGTTTATATATCAAGCGCGAGTGATTGATAATTTAATTCTTGATAAAAGTGAGAATATTCCCCCTAACGAGTGACATCGTCTTGACGTAAATACGGCGGCACGCGGAAGTCACTTTAAAAAATCGGGCATAACTTTCACTTGAAAAATGCTGGATTCGGAGTTAGAGTAGCGGCCTAATTAATAAATGGGAGGCGATATTTGGATTAATGTTGCAGGGTCTGCCAGGAGTAGTCGTTTCTCGAGTTTTTTTCTGGTGATTCAATTATTTTTAATATGATCGTTGTGTTACTTTATGCGGCTTTGTACTGTACATGACATTCGCAGTGAAAATGTTCTTTTCTATATAGAAATGTCAGTGCAGGAGAGAAGAGAAGAGAGAAAAGGCAAAAATGGTGATGCTTTTTGCGCTTCGGAATGTGTATTGTTTGTTCACATTTTATCGCGTAAAAATTATTAATTTTATTCAGAAGCATATAAGGATAAGCGTGAGCGCGTCTGCAATAAATTTGTGTACACGTTTTATTAAACCGTATATTATATTTTGCACATAAAAAGGAATAACTTTAACGTATAGTTGTTTGCAAAAACGTAGGTAATTAACTTGAAAAGTATTTCGTAATATAATTTTACGCAATACCGTTTATTAAAATTCAACAATAAAAAACTACGAGGCAGACGGTAATACTCGCAATAACAAAGTCAATAATTAGACGATCTCCAGCTATAATTATTCATTTCTAGTAACTTCCGATCCGCAAAACTTCATTTTACTACACTGAGCTTTCCCAACAACGATAAAATTCTCTTTTGAAAAACTAATCAACTTCCTCCGAAACCCAACCTGACCAAATCACTCTTCCCTATAACAAAGGAAACCGACGCAACGTGTATAAAGATATCTCCCGGTATACGGCAGCGAGCTCCGGGAAACGCGGGGCACGTTCGAAATCGAAAAAAGAGACGCCGTCTCCAAATCGAAGCCGAAGAAAGTCCGTATTTGACGTACATATACTCGCAACGAGCGGCACGCGCGTCTTGAATGGAAAGAGAGAGAGAGAGAGAGAGAGAGAGAGAGAGAGAGAGAGAGAGAGAGAGAGAGAGAGAGAGAGAGAGAGAGAGAGAGAGAGAGAGAGAGAGAGAGAGAGAGAGAGAGAGAGAGAGAGAGAGAGAGAGAGAGAGAGAGAGAGAGAGAGAGAGAGAGAGACGGCGCACGACTCGCGCGAGGTCTCGAGAGATGGAAATCGCTCGCGCACACACACATTATATGAAACTTCGCTTGACGCAAGTGCATATACCCACACACGCTGTATACGTGCAGCTTTCTATCGCACTTCGCCATCTGATTTTGACGAATCGATCGGTACAGGAAACTCGCATTATACCGAAGTCGATTTTAAAATTAATGACCGAGCGTGTGTGTGCGTGTGCGTGTGCGTGTGTGTGTGTGCGCGTGTGCGCGTGTGTGTGTGTACCGTTTTTTGTGCGCCCCCGCGAGATCGATCAGTGCGCCGGAGAGAAAAAGAGCGGAACGCGCGGGCTTTTAGCTTTGGTAATTACGATTAATTGTTCGGTTGTTTTGCGGCACGTTTATGTTTCTTTATAAGTAAACGCGTGTGCGGTGTATATATGTTTACGCGAGTGAGTATTGCGGGGACGAATGATACATTCGCGAGAACCTTTGGGTGTTCAGAAATGTATACAAGAGGATTTCCTCGAAGTATATGGAGAAATCTCTGGAACTTTTAACTTTTATTGTAACCTTTTTTTTAAAGTAATTTTTTGCCACTATTAATTTAGCGTACGAAGCACATAAACGAGACAGCGTGGAAAAAAAATTACAGGACTCAGAAAACCAGTCCTCTAATCCATATTGGTGTGCCGCGCACGCTAAATTCTGAGCATGTAAAAAAATATCCAAAAAGGTCCACTTTTCGGTAACAGGGGAAAACGTCAACCTTTTTAGACAATTTTTACATGCTAAGAATTTAGCGGGCGTGGCACACCAATATGGATTATAAAACTTGTTTTCTAGTCCTAAAATGAAGATTTTCCACCCTGTCTCGTTTATGTGCTTCACACGCTAAACTAATAGCAGCAAGAACAAAACAAAAAAGTTACAAAAACAAAAAACTTTTTTGTTTTTACTAAAACAAAAAAGTTACAGAAAAGTTAAAAGTTCCAGAGATCTCCCCATATACGAGGTACAATGAGTAACGAAATTAGGGGCGACGAAGTTTCTCTGTCAAACCCGAGACACACTCCGCGATAAATCATATAATATACGTTCGCACGCTTATACGCTCTCTATACCCTCACCTTATCTCCTAGTGTAATAAAAACTACTTCTGCGCATTTATATATGAAAATATATACATATTCATCGCGTAACCCCGAACATTTATCACAAATTAGGCGCGCGGCAGAGAGGCAAAAGAAAGCCTTAAAGGAAACGGAAAAGACGCGCGAGTGCGAGAGAGAGAGAGAGCTTAATTGGGTGTATTTTCATTTCGAGCCACGTCTTATCTATCCGATGTTATATTAACTGACCTTGTCTCTCTTTCTCTTTCTCTCTTTCTACTCGCGAAATGATTCATACACCGGCTGCGAAAGTGGGAGAAATATATATGTATCGTGCAAAGGTTTTTTGTCTCGTGTTTCGTGCACGCGTGTGTGATGGGTGTATATCTGTGTTGGGGGCCTTTGATACCTACCGCACGCCGGTTACTTTGTCCGTTTACACACACACCCACTGGTATAAAACGCACCAGACCTGCCTCAAGCGAGCGTGCAAGTGGCAAGAGAGGATGTCGGAAACCTTCGCCGCGCACGCGCGCAGCAATATTGGTATAAAGAGTGCAAATATATGTGTAAGACGCGTGGGGGCTATAATTATTTGTGATGAAATTTATCATCGGTGCGTGTACTTTGTTGTTTTGGCGCGAGAGTGTCTGTTGTTGTTGTTGTTTCGTGTTCGTGGATGACAGGTAGTGCGAGGTTTGAACGGATTTGAGAATGAGACGGAAGAGTTTCTATTATTAAATTGTCATTTCTTTTTATAATCTATATTTTTAAACACTTGTTGCTTATATGTATTTGTATAAGAACACAATAACTTGTTTCTCTTGTGAATTTTCAGCGATTCCAATTGTGCTTATGTCATATACGTGTGTAGTGTGTTTCATTTAAAAGAAATTACTATCATAATCGCTATCGGTAAATGTATCTTTATACCTATATAATACCTACTCGTTCAAACTAAAAAAAATTTCAAAGACAAAATTATACAATCCGCAGAAAAGTATTATACCAACAGTCTGGCCGCTGCAGTAGTTTTGAATGCAGAAGAGCCTGGAAGTTTGGAAAGAGAGACTGCGCGTGCTTTTTTCGCGGCGCTTCGAACTGCGCGTTAAAGTTTACCGCAAACACGTAGTACGTCAATCCCTCCGAACCCAACAACGCATTAGTTAATAATCTCCTACATGTATGAGCGTACAAACTAGCTTTTGCGCATACGAGTCTGTTGCGATTCTTCATCTATTCGCGCGACGTGAAATCCGATAAAAGAATACAAATTAATTTTTTTTATGATTTCGCGATGAGAAGTGATATCGTACAACAAGAATCGTCCGTGCTGGGTTAAAAAAAGAATATTAAATCTGCACTATATAATTAACATAAAAATCTAATAAGTTGTCGGCTTTTTCATCAATTCAATCCAAATTTTTTCATCCTCCGACCACGCGGGCTTTATTTTAACGATAAAGCAACATTATAAGACTTTTATAAAAACGTGTATTCTTCTCTTATAACGCGTACACATCGAATCTGAATAAATCGTAATCGCATTACGACATTTTCCTCAATACTCCCATAAATATTAATCCCCTCAGCTACATCTCTCACGATCCCCTTACTTTCCTCATCTCCCAATCTTTACCCACACATGCATATATTAAAAATCCATAACGCGCACGCAAATCCCGCACCTATCCAATGATCCTCACCTCTCTCATACCCATCGCCTCAGCCAACCTCCATCCCGCAATTATAAACCTCGCCGCCCAACAACTCCTATATAACCCCAGCAGCATGCCGCCCTCGCCTCAACAATAATTACACCTCGAAACTGGAGATCCTCGATCCTCTCCACATACATACATGCATGCACACGCTCTTAAAACCATAGCCGCGAAAAAGATACACACACACACACATATATACGAGCAAGTAAGACAGACATTCACGCTCGCATATACGAGCGAAAGAGGGCCAAGAAGGCACGCCTCCTAGCCTCGTTAGTCCGGATCGGAGAACGCCGCGTTCTCTCTCTCGCTCGCTGGCGCACGCCGCGCGCCGCGTGGTATGCGTGGATATGCCACTCCGGAGGTCAGCATTGACGCAAATCCATCCGACGTCACGTGGTACGGCGCGAGAGAGTGAGAGAGCGCACGGCACACATATACAAGTGGCTGCCGCGAGTGAGTCTCTCTCTTTTTGCCTCTTGCTTGCTCGTCGTGGGTATGTGTGTGCGCTGTATAGTGTGTGTGTATATATAGTACACTACACAATGAGCCCCGACCGCTCGAATTGTTTTTATTTCGATATGGTTCTCGTTTTCGCGGCTTATCGCGTTTCTCTCGCGCGCCGATTTCTCGTTTTCTATATATAGGAGGTACTGGCTATGTGGATTTTGATTTTCTTTTAAGCAGAGAGGTATAGCCGCCATGTATTGTGCCGATATGCGCGTGGAATTATTCTCGTTGTTACCGCGCTGCTGCTGTTGCTGCTGATCCTGCTGCACGCGACGGGGGAGATGGATATAATTATACATAATATCTATACGAACACGCCTGTACGTGTGTGTATAATACATATACGTGCGGAAAAGATGGTTTTGCGCAGTACAATCGCAACGCTATATAGTTTTGATTGTCGATTTGTTTCCACGCGTTTTTATCAGCACCGGATCGATCGGTTTGCTCCTTTTCGATTCCCGTACCGGTATACGCGCCGGTAAGGTTTTTCTCTCCGGCTCGCCACGAATGCTCGTACTAATTTAGTTTTTAAACCGCGCACACGACGCCATCCGGTTTCGAGACCCGTCGTCGAGTGCTGCATTTCGTTTTCGATACCGAGCAGCATATTTTGTATCTTATTATACATGGTCGAGATTTTCGAGCGTTTCTTTCGGAGTAAAAAGTATAAGATGTGCACGAAAATTGCCGTGGCTGCGTTAATGACACACTGATGTTAAATATATTTAATTTCGCGTGCGATTTATCAATTTCGGGAGGAAAATTACCGGGGCGCGCCTAGAGAAAGCCCGTACGTACATACATAATGTAACGCATTTTATGTAATTTTTCGTTATCTTTATGTAAAGAAATTACCGAATTATGTAAACTGATACCGCGTTAAATAAATCATGTATTGCCGGCAGATTTTGACTATACACTAGAGCAGTTTTGAAAAGAGACCTCACAAGCGCGCGACTCTGATAATCGGCAATCTGACTTGGCAAACAGATAATCGAATCAGTGTAGTAAAGCGGTTTAAGTCAATATCATTGAAGAGAGTGCCACCCACCTATAAAAAATTCGGTACAGATGTACCGACTGTATACTGTATACTGTTTACCCGAAATCGCTCGTAAATAAGTGCAAAACCGCCGCATCGCTGCCGTTAAAATATATACATTGCCTCAACCGATTTTCGCGATCTCAAAGCTCTCGAATCGCACGCTCGTTATATAAAAAAAAATAAATAATTTCGGATCGTTCATGTTTCCCCGTCGCATTTGCGGGGCTCGCGGTAAATTACAAATTGATATCTCCCGAGCTTGTGTTGCTCTCAGTCTCTTTCTCTTCGCTTGACGCGCGCCGCGCGCGTTTTTCCCCCTTTGGCCGCGCTCTCGCGCGATCGCATATCACCGCATGCTGCAGCGCGCGTTTCCTCGTCGCGACTAATGTGCGCAGCTTTAAACTTACTCTCTTATTCCAATCGGTGAACGAATGTGAAATTTAAAAAGAATAACGCGAGCGCCTGCAATCGCCGCTCGTAATGCGGTGCTGCGTATGCGGGTATGTATTTTATTTCTTTTTAATTTTAATGCGCGAAAGGGAGAGAAACATTGTATAAAAATTGGTCAATTAAAAGGTACCGCCTCCGCGCGCAAGTGCGTCAGAACATGTGAAATGCATTATTCCCCGGCGTATATCGGTATATATGTAGAAAGTAGGTGGCGATGTGTAGCGGCGGTTGTTTCACCGTTGCTTCGGGTGTGAACTTGATTTACGAGTGTAGTACTTAAGTATATGCGAGAGAGTGCGATTGTGAGAAATTGCACACGCACAGATGCAGTCGGAGATTGTTCTTTGTAAAAGGCTTATACTGTGTGTTGTTCGTGTAATTTGAGGCAATTAAAAATAACTAGTCCGATTGCGTATGGTTGTCGCTGATAATTTAAATTAAGAATGCTAAAGTTAAGCGAATACTTGGGAAAGATAAAATCGGTAATATTTACATAACAATACCCTTGAAATGCGTTTGAAGGTTAAACACACACACACACACACACACACACACACACACACACACACACACACACACACACATACACGCGCGCGCGCACGCACGCACGCACACACACATAAAGGGTCCGATGTTAAATGATTAAATAATTTACCTTGACATTACTATGATTCACGTGTAAGGAATTTATTTAAAATAAAAAATAAAAGAATTTTCATATATATATTAATGAAAAGAAAATTTACATTACGATAAGTTCGGAATGTCCATTTATTTTTGATACAATATGTTTAAGTTTGACAAGTATATTTGTTTATTGTCCAATAAACTACAATTAAGCATGTTTTTTGTTTTTAGTCATTATATACGCTTAACATTGAAATTTGTTCATTAGGGTTTTCGATCACTTAAAAGTTACAGCAGCTTACGTCAGAGTTTAATATTTAATTGATCCATAAATAATTAGCGAACAGTGTCGCCAAAAAGGTATACAAATTAAAAAGAAAAGTCTCGTTCGTGTAAATTATATTAAGATCTTATGCGTCATAAATGTTAAAATTTTGATAGGTAACAATAAATTTTTCTATACACTATAAGAGCTTTTTTTTCTAAATTTATCTTTTTAGCATATAACGATACCATAATACATTTATATCACAATTAATAGCAAACTAAAACCATATTACGTAACTATTAAAGCTTTCTACTCCAACGACAATTTTTGACAACTATAAGCACCGAACAGACGGGAAAACCCGTCCGCTATTATATACACCTTTTCACCCACGTCGCTTGCTCGCAGGCTTCCGATTAGGTAGCCACCAAATCCGCCGAATCCGCATTCCCTCATGATCACATACACATACCCGTACCCATCGTGATGTTCTCCCACACTGACGACACGAACAATGGGATCACGCGCTACGTCACACACAGGCCGTACGCGCACGGGGTGCTCCTCGCTCATCAGAACGCAGTGCTCGTTTGCTCATTTATTTATAGAAATTCACAGCGGAGTAGGCTTACACCTCGGTATATAGGTATATACAAATAATGGCCAATTAACAGTGGCGCGCGCACCGCACGCGGCACGCGTCGCGAGGGACAACGCGCACTTGGGTTCCGTTATTCGCGCGTGTATTTTTGGTCCGCCACTCGAGGACGATCCTTGGCGCACGCGGGCGGTGATAACGAAATGGAAGACGAGTGAAAGTTGGGAGAAAAGATCGGTCGGGGTCGTCTCGAGGTTTTGCGAGCGGAGATTTATTGGGCGCTTTGTGCGTAATAATAAGGGGGGGGGGGGGTATATTTGAATGGAAGCTTTTAGCGGGAGAGATTGATGCTTGATTGCGGCGCTCGATTACATGGGTGGTGCAGTTGACTCTGGCTTTGTTTGGTATAATATGGGTTTGGATGATGTTGCGTAATATGAGGTTTGCAGAATCGGTCGGGTGGAGATGAATTATATTCGCGTTATCAAGAATACGGTGGCTGCCTGTAGTGTTATGTTATTACTGTACAACGAGTGGCGCAAATTTTACGGTGTCTCAATCTTGCGAAATTTTATTGCAATGTAAAAGATCTATAGTCCCGATAGCTTTTGACAAATTCGAAGTATCCCGAGTGATTTATGATGTTTGAAAAAGTATTAACTACGCGAACTCTGTATATAAATTTAAAATTCTCACTTGATTCAATTAAGCCGTGTAACGCTCTCGTGAATATGGGTTGACTACACTTGGAATGTTCGCGAATTTTCAATAATAAATTGAAATATGAAAATATGAAAAAAACTTATTAGAATTTTTTATCGTGAAATAAAAACAACTTCACCTACAATACAAAAAATTTATTAAAATATTAATATATTTACAATAATCGTTATCGTAAAATATGTATATTTTATATATTAAAAAACAGTTATACACATTTACAAATACCGTAGTAAAAAATTCTCTAGCTCATGCATAAAGTCTCCTTTTTGTGCGTACTCATTCGATCGAATAATTTAATAAATAAAATTTAAAGAAAAACATAAAAACCTAACAAACACCGGGCACATTTATAAACGAACCTCGCACATATATTTACACATTTAAATTCATTACGACTGCGGCGTGATTATTTGCATTATGTACTCGAGCATCCTGATCAGGTCGTTCTCCTGCTCGGCCTCGGCAGGCGATAGCTGCAGCGTCAGCCGGCAGATGGCTGTGTGCAAGCATTGTGAGAAACCGTAGGTACGAGCGATCAGTTTGCCCTTCTGGTTGTTGCTAATTAAAGACCAGAGCATCGAGCCAGCGAGCTCGATGTCCGTACTCGTGCCCTCCTTCAGCGACGTCAGAAGCAGCTCGAGGAATTCGGCTATAAGAGTGGAAGAAGAAGAGAAGCAGGAGAGGAATGTTAAATGTACTTTGTTTCACGCGATTTTTATACGATTGTAAACGGGCGACTTTCGTGCTTGCGCGCGTTTACGGTCCTCTTGCGGATGAGTTATAATATTTTTAGGGTCAGTAAAATTAACGCGATTGGGTCGTTATACAAAAGAGTGGAGAGTAAAGGCAAAGATATTATTGTCATTGAGTTTTATCGCTGAGCGTCATTGGGGCTATAAAATATTTGGGGTGGCTTTTAAAACTGCAGTAAATAAGATATACTTTTCCTTTCATCTTTTAGTACTCGTCAAATTAAAAAGGCATATGTAAAACAATTTTTAGGAAGAGTATCGTATGATAAAAAGGTAAATAAAAAATTTCTATCAATTTTTCTTGCAGTAGCAAGAGTCATTAACTTGATTAAGCACAAGCTATTGAATTTTGCACATATGTAGACTCATTTCCAGCTCACTGTCTTAAAATATCCCAGTAAAAGCCGACTAAAATAATATTTTGTTACTTACTGGAACCTAAAAGTCTTGGCCGATTGGTCACATTAAACGCCAAGTTCCGTAAAATCGAAATAGCCAAAAGTCTTGTAGAACCGGTCGACAGTCGGGCCAAATTTATCAGTACTTCCATGCTGTCCACAGCCTGAAATAAACAGCAGAGTTGCAGTTATAAAGTATCCTGTAGTTTATATTGAATCATTATTGCTTGTTAAATATCGAAGAATACATACTATTAAATATATATAAGCCGCTATTTAATATTTCCGATTATCTCTTACGAAATGATTCATTGCGAATACATAAATGTTTACTTGGCTAATTATATAATGAATCAGAAAGTGTTAAATATTTTATGTAAAAGTGTTAATTGAATTGTCTCCAACGTAACGATAAATTTTAACTGAACGATATTTATCTTCTTGAACAAACGTGATTTTTCGTTACACAATATCGAATTTCAAAATTTATTGCAAGTTAAATTTTCATCGTTAAGTATTAATAGGCAACTATAACAGCGATAAGTCGTTCTATCAATCAAGAGTACAAACAAATATATCAAAGACGACATGTCGAAAGTTCATGACTTCCAAATCACAGTCGCTTGAACATGCACGAGATAAGAGATCTAAGAGGTTTCGATCGTAAATTAAGAAAAGGGGGGAATAGCGTCGCACCTTGGAAACTGCCAGCTGGCCTTCGTCGTAAAACGTGAAGTCTATCAAAAACTCCAGGAAGTGAATCTCCACTATCTGCCAAATTTTCGTTCTCTTCGTCGTGGCTGGATGGATCTTGGTGAAAAGTTGCAGGAGGTTGGTCTGCGCAGAAATAGAATGGAATAAGTAAAGATGTACATGATATTGGTGAAGTTTAACAACTTTCTAAGCTTAAAGATAATTGATTACGCGATAATCTATAACTCTCCTCGATAATTATGATACGTATGCTTGTCTTTGTATGAGTACAATGCATGTAAATTAGTAGAGTAAATTGAGAAACTTCATAAATCATTAAATTTTATTGAATGACTTTACCTGCGTATTACGCTAATGAACTCTTTTAGATTTATTCCATTGAAAAAGCTTATACTAATAAAAAATTTATAGTCTTTCTTAATCGTATACGTTATGAGGCTCATAAGAATAGATTTTATTTGCCTTTTCAAGGATTAAACTCTGCATTTTTAAGGCAACATATAAGGTTAAAAAAATTAGGTCGCAAATAATCGGATAAAATTTTTTTCTCTGATTTCTCATAAATAAAAATAAACGCGAAAAAAAATAAAACGCTTAAAAATTAAATAAGAATACATTGACGTCACAGTTGAAAACAGCCAGAATATGATTATTTTGCGTCATATATCTTTATTACTTAATGTCCGCTAAGGTCTTAATGTGAATTATATAATCGTCAAATCGAACCTCTGAAAATCAAGATATTAAACGAAATGTCTCTGCAGTCCATTGATAACTCCTTCATTAATAATATCTGCACCGACGTATGAATTTGCGCAACGTAATGCACAATGAAACGCAGCATATAATAACCCCGCTCATACATGGATAACTCGACAAAAGTCATTCCCTCGTGTATCGATGTATATATTAAACTTATTAAAGCAGTCCTCACCTTTGAGATGACGACGCGACACTCGTGATTGTGAATAGCGTTGCGCAGTGTGTGAAATGCAAAGTTCAGCTTCTGACAGTCGCCGGCCCGGCCGATCAGCTCGACCTCTTCGATGATGAGGTGAACGATTAAATGCACAAGGGAAACGGAATTCGGTGTCTTTCGTAGCCCGACGCCCGGCGTTACCGACGTCAGGGGTAATGATTGAGATGCTGCACAGACATATGTATGTATTTCTGTGTGTAATGATGCGCACAGTGCCCTATTTTTTATCCATGTACGGGCTTACGACATAGTGTGTTCTTTTTTATGGTCGCGAGCAGACAAAGTCGATTATTAGTTCAAACTAATGATTATTGAGTTTTTATGATGGGACAAAAATCACGTGCAAAGAAGTTGATTCTCTCATGTTCTCGAAGATCTATTCTCAAAGAAAAAAGAACCAGTGCTCCTTTCAAGTATTTTTTACCCGTGAATAAAATTTTTTCAAACGCTATCATTACGCGTAAATTCAAGGTTGCAAAATTTTTTTCATCATTTTAACATCAAATTTTATTTTATTTTTTCACGAGTAAAAACATGTTTTTGTTCGCATTGTAGCTTTTATACCTTCTAAGCATCCCGAGGTGAACGTTGACATCATTTTCAGCGTGGTGATTAAGACCTTTTTGTTCAGCGATGTGTACGCCCACAGTTTGTGAATGATGTCAGCCAGGCCGGCAACGGCGAAAATTTCTTTGACCTCCGCGCTATCGTACATGAAGTTCATCAACATTATGTAAATCGAGTCGATCTCGTGTAACAAAGGATGCGCCTGCAAAAGAAGCGGAGAGATAAAAAGCGCGAGAATGTTAATGGCCGGTCCGTAATACATAGTGATGTGAAGAGGAGGTAAAGCTCGCGCGCGCGCGCGCACGCGGGAAAACCCGGCGTTTTCTCAATGCTAATTTCTCCAATGAAATAATCATAAGATCGAAAAAGCTGTTAACGTCAGGAAATTTTTCTGTATCATCTGGAGAGAGAGAGAGAGAGAGAGAGAGAGAGAGAGAGAGAGAGAGAGAGAGAGAGAGAGAGAGAGAGAGAGAGAGAGAGAGAGAGAGAGAGAGAGAGAGAGAGAGAGAGAGAGAGAGAGAGAGAGAGAGAGAGAGAGAGAGAGAGAGAGAGAGAGAGAGAGAGAGAGAGAGAGAGAGAGAGAGAGAGAGAGAGAGAGAGAGAGAGAGAGAGAGAGAGAGAGAGAGAGAGAGAGAGAGAGAGAGAGAGAGAGAGAGAGAGGTCACTTTTTTCCTCGTAAAAAGCGCATAATACCTTTTGACCCCGGTCGTTCTGCGATTTGAATGTTTGAACTGAAATGCCGTTGAGCTTCACGTAAGTCTCCTTCAGTACCATTAGGCAGATGTTGGGAAAATTTTCCGCTAACGCCTGTTTCTTCGCTTCAGTCGATATACAGAGTAAATTTGTAAGGGCAACTAAGATCAAGTCTTTGTCGTTCCACTGTCTGCTCTTCTTCAATGGTTTCGCGTAGCTGAACGCAATGAAGAGGTTTATCAGAATCTTGCAAATGTCAGCACCCATGCGGAGCTGTTCCCCGCCAGCGGCGACGTTCCTGTTCCGCTCGGTGGGATTCTCGATAGAACCCGCACCGAAATTAGTCTTCGCGGGTGGTTTGTGGGCGTTTGATGAGGCTGTGTTAGGGCCATTGTCCCAGGGTCCACTCGGATCGGTGGTGTACTTTGTATCTAATAAGTCTTTTATAGGGGTGACTTTGTCGTCTTCGCATTCCCTCTGCATTTCTTGGGATAAAAGGAACACAAAGAAGCTGAGGGCACTCATTCCGAGCTCGGATCTGGAATGTTTTATTATGTTGCATATTGTTTTGATGAAGACTTCTGCATCGATGTTTTCCAAAACTGATTGAATGGAATCGAAGTGTTGATTTTCGGTTAGAGTTAAAGAGACTAAAAATTTGAAGATTTCAGTTCCTAGTCGGTTACGTAATTCAACCAATCTAGGAGTGTTTGTAACTAAAAAAAATAATAAATTTGAATTAAACACTCAAGCTTACTATGAGAAGATTTATAAAATCATAAGGTGATAGAAACTTACAATACAAATCTGTGTTTAATAATTCAAACAATTGTTTGATAAAATCTGACGGAAAAATAACTATCGATGCAAAGTCTGGACTATGAATTACGCAGTTCGTAAGTACAGTGCATAAAGCAGTGTACATTTCCAGTACGTCGCAATAATGTTCCAAGTTTCTTTCTCCGCTAATTGTTTTTGGAATTTCGCTGAAGCATCTAAGAAAATATGAGACATTGATTATTAATTACTTTCATCTTTCTCTGATTGTAAAAAATAATCACAAGTTACCCCATTATGAATTTATACAGAGAATGTTCAAATATTTCATGTATAACTTCATGTTCTCCAATAGCAATCAGATTATTAAGCATTGAACACAAGGTTGTAATTAAACTTGGTGTAGCTATGAATTGCATATGATCGTCATCATCAGTATTATCAGAGTTCCTAGCGGAATCTAAAAATACATTTAATAAAAACTAAGTTTCAAACTATAAATTTTCACGGATTTGTTTCAAATAATATTTTTAATTAAGCTAAAAAATGTTAATAGAAGTTATAATGTTTAAGTTACATAAAAACTTATGATTATTAATATGATTTATAAGGTTTTTTAGAGTCAGATTTTATTTTATTTACTTACATCCCTGCAAATCATCTCCACAATTATACAAATAATAAATTGTTTTAGGAACCATCGAGATAGTGGTAGCAGAGCGACTACTCGCTAATGATTGCATTTGTGTGCCTTCAGACTCTGTTAATTCAGACATGTCGGGATCTAGCGTAGCGAACATATAACAATTTGAACACATTATGGCGATTTCATGATAGACATTACATTCTTTCATGTACGATAGAATCGAACATGGTTTTAATGCATCAACCTAAAATTAAAATTTTTGTTATCAGAGACATTCAAGAGCAACAACTAATTCTAAAAGTCATAAAAAAATAATACATTTAATACTTTGAAATCATTCAAAGTTATTAATCGAAATAAAGATTATTCTAGACGAACTGCGATAAAATTACAAATCAAAATTAACGCACAAACAACTTTCGACGCCCATCTTGAAAAAAATTAGGAAAATCATTACCGCTGACGACCGAAAGTTTTCCTCCGCGGCTGAATAGCGCGGGGGAAACCAATAGCTTATTTCTTGGTAACGCGGGATAGCATATACTTACGTATTGAAAGGCAATCGTATTGGAATTCCTAATTAGATTGCTCATCGTGAGGCAGGCCTCCTCCTTGACAATGCACGACTCCTCCTGGGTGGTTATGAAATAGAGTAGCGAGTGACATAATTCGCCTGGAGATGAGTCGATTGCATTCAAGAGCTGTAGCGCCGTGTGAGGTCCATTAATCAGGCTCGCGAGCAATTGCAATGCTGAGGCGCGCACCAGCGGATCGCGGCTCCGCCACAGCGCCGGAAGCCAGCTTAGAGATTGGACCTCCTCGTACCAGAACTTTACCCAGAGCTGGAAATGAATTTTTTATTTTTTATTTTTTTTTTAAGTCAATTTATGGATTGTTGTTGCAATTTTATTGAAAAAAAAAAAATGAATTTATAATGCGATTGGAATGATTGATGTACGATCTACTCACGTTTTTATTTAAATTGATTTGCATCTGGTGGAGTATGTGGTTTAAACAAATTATGCAGTTTCTAGTTATTGTTAAGCCCATGAAACTAACGGTCCCTTCCCGATGAAACGACAAAATTAGCTCGATTAAAACATTTCCAATGGACTTGAGCGTATCATTGTGACTTTTCCATTGACATTTTCCAATTACGTAAGTCAATGTAGACAATACCCAATCCAAAAATGCTAAAATAATTATAAATTATTTTTTTTAATCATGTAATGCATAAAACTACTCAACTTTTTACTGAAATTTTACTTCTCAATTTACCTAGATTGTAGTAATCTCCATAGACTAAATTAGAAACTGCATATTCAACGAAAGTTATCCAGGAACCTTTTGATTCATCATTGTCTTCTAAGTCTATCATTGAACACGCGCGTGCCAATCTAAGAACAGATTGGTGAACATCTTCAGTGCCCTCTTCACTGGTACGCAGCCATTCTCCTAGTGTCTTTATCATATTTTTTACAGCCTTACAAAGCCATGTAGTCTCTTCTAAATTCAAACAGTAATTATTCAAGTATTTTTTACGATTTGAGTTAAATAGTACATTTTAATATTTATAATAAGGTATGTAAAAAGTTTTTACCGCTGCTTGTTACTTTTATATACAAATGAAGGAAATTTAAAACGTTTATAAATAATTCATGATCTTCTTTACTTGATGGATGAGAATGTAAAAATCTTTCAAACGTATTTGCCCACGGGAGGTGTAGTACGTTTTCAAAATTTTCGGAATCCAGTAAATTAGATAAATTTAAGTATCTGTAACAAATATGAGTTTTAATTATTGATTAAACATTGACATCATACAAGGGTACTTTGCTATAATAATGTCTTACATTGTGAGATAGTCGATTGCACATGATACTCCATTATGAGTAATTGAATTTTGAATATTATACAACTGTTTTTGCAAACAATAAGGGAGTGATGTATACGTTAAACCGGCCAGTTCAGTTTCTCTGATCATCAGACTTTCAACCATCATAGGATCATTGATTTCGTCCCACTTTTTGAGTAACAATTTTTCACCTCCATTCCATTCCCATGCCCAATATTGTCTAATAAATGTCAAAGCAATGGGATTGCTTCTGTGTAGAACTATAAAAATAATGTAATAAATATATTTTGTACATAAAAGTTATGATAATGTAGAACCAATATTATATCATACTTGAAATATCTGATCTTCTGTGAACACTTGTTTTCCAATGAGCTTTGCATGTAAATGGCAGTTTCATTTTTAAAGTTATTATATATGGTAAAGAAATATTGAAAGGACTACTTGAAATCCTTTCTGTAAGGCTCATAATATATCCACTGTATAATAGCAAAGCTAACAGTTGAGCAGCATCCATTTTGATACAGTCATTATTAGGGTACAGAAATAAACCTGAATGAAAAAAAAAAATGAATTATTTTATATTCAGATTTTTCCCTTAAGAAAACAAAACTTACTTCGTAAAATATTATAATAAACATCAATTCGATTGGATAATTCTATCCTTACGGAACATTCAGAGGATGCAAGAAGTTTCAAAATAGTTACAATAGAAATTACCGAATCAGGGTAATTGACAAAATCTTTCTCAATCTAAAAATGTATAATATTAATAAAATAAAGGTATTTTCAGTAACTAAATAAATATTTAAAACTTTTACCAGAGCTTTAGAAAAAATATCTAAAATTAATGATAAGCCATTTTCTGAAATGAAGGTTTTATGTAATGAGCTATCGGATAGCATTACACTGACTTGAACTAATGCTGATTTTCTCACTTTTGGTTCAACATGAGACGACCGTAGCATTTCTAATACTGACAAAAGTGCACTTTTCTGTAACGAATTTAGATAAAATATCAAATAAATTTGATACATGAAATAATTAACATTTAATTATCAATAGTACTGACCTGATAAGTTCCTTCTGATCGTTTAGCAGACATTTGTTTATCAAATACACATAGCGAACCGAGAGGGAGACCATGAAGTGATGTCAGACGAGGTAATTTTTTAACTGAATTCTTTTCTTGGGCTAGTAACCAAAGTATTCGACACAATGCTTCATCTCTTGTATCTGGTATTGGAGAAAACATCAACCTAATGTTACCTTTTAAAACCTTGAAGATAAATTTATTTATCTATTAAAAAATGTTATCTTAATAAAAGTTGAGGTATAAGAAAAAATATTACCTCTATAAATGGAAGTTGTATACTTGTGGAAAAATCGGGATCAACCATTTTTGTAATTGATTTTCCTAATGAAGAAGATGGATGAGCAAAGCATTGCAAAAGAGGTAACACTGGAATCAATGCTTCCATTAGCATTGACCACCCCGGTTCCGTCATTTGAGGTTTTCCTTTTAGTAAAAACAAAAGTATATCACTCGCCATACTTCTTATCTAGAAAAAGAAAATCTTTGTTGTAAAATAAATTCTTTTTCGTGTACTAAAGAAATCTTTTCACATTACTTTTTCATTTTCATGCATAGTTCCATGACAAATTATTTCAGTTAATATGCTTGGTTCCATTAGAAACATAAAATTTTTCCAACTATTCTTGTTATTGTGATCAAGTTGAAGAGCTGTTGCAACTAATAAATGACACTCTGTATATATTGCTTCTTGTACTTCTTCATCACTATGTGCCAAAAGTGTAAGTAACATTTTTTTAATTATATCTTTATCTTCTGCTCTTAATTTACACCTTAAATAAAAGTTTTCACAATTATATTCTTCATTCAATAGACTTTTTTTTTTATATTTTAAAATAATCAAAAGTATGATACCAACCCTGCTTTATTTTGGACTAAAGTTATAAATTTTTTTATTAATTTAAAATTTTTATGGTAAAGTAAGCTAAGTTTTGAGGAATAAATCATTTTCAATTCATTTGAATAGCTTTCGTCCTTTACATTTTTCATCAAAGAAATAGCAGCTTTCATTGACTTTGTGACCAAACGAGTTTCATCCAACAATTTAATCAATTCACATTCTTGTCCACCATGAAATCTCTAAAAATAACGTTATTAATAAATATTATTTTACAATATCAAAAATTGATTCGATGTTTAAGTTTTATTCATACCCTTGCATATTCTTGTAGAGTCACATGCATTGATGAATACATTAAGTATACAGGAGCATCCATAATGGCATTACATATGGATAGTTTCATATTTTTCGGTATTACTTGATCAGCCAATTCTAGTGGCATAATATTACTCATTAACTTCACTGTTAGCCATAAAAAATATATATAAGTTGCCCTATGGTAATCAACATTATTGAATTGTCCAAAATAATCCAAAATTTCACTTAATAATTCAAATAACGTTTTTATATTTTCATGAATTTTAAGGGCAATAGTATCATTGCAAAACCATACTGTAGGCATAACACTAGTTATAAATAATTGCACTAGTTCATACACTAAATCCGCAATATATCTAACTATTTTTAGTGGACGAGTTGAATGACTTGGAATGCTTAATAACTTCAAAACACTTATTACACTTTCTGTACAGTAATCAGGTATAAACATCTGCTGTAGCTGAAGCACTGCATCATCTACATCATCTATTAAACTAGGAGATCTATTATTTATTCTCTGAAAAATTTTACAGATGAAAATTTTACATTAATTTTACAAAAATATGAATGTAATAAACAAGTTCAAAATAATTTTTACAGCTTCATCTGGATCAGAATTTTGATCAGGAGGTTCTCCTTCTGGACTGTCTCTTTTTTGTAATATTGGACGACCTTCACTTTCCAAATTCCTTGCTAATATCTATAATAATAAAGTTATATCATCAACATCAACTTTACTTGTTTCACATTAGAAAAAACGTTTTTAAATTATTAAAATGATTATTGTTACCTTTTGTGCTTTATGTGCGATGCTAGGATCACAATAATAATATATCCGAAACCTTAATGTTCGAGTAAGTTTATAAAGAGTTTTTAATATTGTTATAATTAAATTTTGTGATTCTGGATTAGGTTCATCCTTATAAGACTGAAGAAGAGCTAATAAAATCTAAAAAAGATCATTTTTATTTAACTGTGTACTGTGGTGTTATATGAGTTTTAAAATGTTTTGAATTTACATTAACAGTAGTTGGTCTATGTAAAAAGACTTCAGCTGGAAAATCTTGTAACATGATATTTGTAATAAAATGACATGTTTGAACTTTTTTTGCAATATCAGTAGAATTACTTAAGGTATCTTCTAACGTAGACAGAACACCTTTATCTGATGTAGCTAGTACTTGCCAAGGCATGACCAGCCATTTGATACTACTTTCTGATCTTCTTGGTATCACAGTGCCATCGCCACAATTCATCGTTAAATCAAATGGCATAGAACTAAATATATAAAATAATTTACTAGCTTTTATAATTATTTTTATTTTGTAAAATTTAAAGAAGTTATTGTTAACATACCTATCTAATGCAGATATAGGTGAAAAATTACTTGATTCTGCAGTATCATTTTGATAGTGATAATTATGAATATTTTCAGGCATTTCATATGTAATAGGTGGAATATCCTGTAGACAATACATGTATTTAAAACAACTTATAAATCTGACGAAATTTGATAGAATAATGATAGCCATACCCCAAAATTTTGTATAAATTTCTCTGGATCCGATGCAATTTCTTGCATCAAATTTAATTTACCATGCCATCTTGAATCTAATCTTGCCCTCAAGTCCCGTAATTCATTTTGAAATCTTGTTCTCCCTAAAGAGTTTAAATAACTGCCAGCATCAGCCTGGAAACAAAATTCAAACTTGGTAAGTAAAATAAAATTAAATCGATTCAACCTTCAGATCATAAAATTACCTTTATTAATTTTATCATCAAGTCCAATACTTTTTCTGTTTCGATGATAGGCTCGATTGAAAACCAATTAAAAAGTTTGAGAAGTAGTTCTTTTTTAATAGCATTGCAATCACATTCAAAACCAAGTTCCAATTTCAGAAGTATATTTTCCAATGCTCTTAGACGAATTTCATCGATGGGATGATCTTAAAAAAACACAATCTTTCATAAAAATGTGAATGTGTATATTGCACATGTGTAAACATAGCCAATTGGCATGACAACTGTCTAGCAGAATGTAAACAAAGGTACAGTGTAGGTTCTATTTTTATCAATAAAAGATTATAACGTACCGAGCTTTCTTATGTGTGCATTTGATATCGTGCTGAACGTAGACATTTTTTACATAAATTAAAAAAAACGGTACCGAGGTTAAATCCAAGACATTTTTACAATCGGCGAATACGACTTTTGAAAAGCCGAAAGTGATATATGTGCTTAAATCATTGAAGTGTTTTCATGAATGTGTATGTGCATTCGTGATGTCATTCATTCAAGTTTATTTACAAACTACGAAAAACTCTTTCATTGGCTGCGCACGTAAAATGCACTGTGCGTGCAACAGAAAGAGAGCGAGAACAGACCTATTTCTGTTTGGGTAGACATCTGATTGGCTATTTGCTCATTGGCGCTCTTTTTCTGGCCGCGTGCTCCGAAATTCCAAAATGAAGATAAATATTCTACGAGTGTCGACCATTATAGCTTTAATATGTGCTAATGGAAATCCCATTTGTATTTACTGATATTTTATTGATGAATCCAATTACGGCCAGCACGAATTATGGATTTGGACAAGTCCATTCGATCGAGAGTCAGTTTCCCACGCAGTTACGGATCTTGTAAGTAGGGTTAGGTTTCCTTTTAATGCGCATGCGCAAATCGCAGCGTCGGAGTCGATCGACATTTTGTAGGTATATAAATGCAGAAGCAAATGTGACTACAAAGCGGAGAGAACTTTAACACACCCCTCTTTTCTGTCTTTTTCAATGAAATTCTTTGTATTACAATATATTCTAATATCATTAAGATTGTTCGTCTTTAAAATTCGTTTTGGATATTTTTCATGAACTTTAATATTACAATAAAATTATTGTTAATTATGCTAATGTTCACACATAATTTGTTACACTAACATTTTGTTTAACTGTAAGCATAACGGGTAATAAAATTTCATACATTGATCAACGTGACCTGGATATAGTTTAGCATGCATAAGTTAATTTTAATTATTTGTCAAAATAGAAAAATTAATATTTTAACCAGTACTTACTTTGATCTTTTCTGAATTGTAGATTTGAAAAATTAGTAATAAAAATAAAAGTAAAAAAAATGAAAAATTGGCATGTTCTTGTTTGTGCACATAAGGATTGTGCACATATTTATTGTGCACAGATAGCATTGGTACAGATCTATATATATAGATATATACCAATGTTAAAGTGTGCACAATTAATATGTGCACAATCAGTATGTGCATAAACAAGAACACGTCGAAAAATTGATCACTGTCAATTATAAGATTAATCGCTTATTAAATCTATTTTTGTAAGAAATACAAAAAATTAAAACGAAATACTGCGTGTATTTTCAAAATTCTTTTTTTATTCTAATAGATGAAAGAATATTTATTATAATATTTATAAAATTTATAAAAATAATAATCATATAAAGAGCAAATAAAGAGCAAAAATTACTGTTACTTGATTATCTATAACTTTATGTCTGTGACTTCGAGGGTTAACCACATAAGTTACTTTTTTAGTTTTTGAGAAAAAAATGTTTTAATGCTCAAACTTATCTGTAAGATCGGAACAAACGAGATAGGGTGAGATACTGTACTAGTCAATTGACACATTCAACACATATTTACACGGTGGTACGACCAGGTTATATATTTTCTGCTTCGTGAAAACTCGCAAAAGTATAATGAAGTTATGTCGTTATGCCGGAAACTGTAGACCTTATCTAATATTGCTGATCAATAAATTAAAAAGTTAATAATTTATGATATAAACTGATAAATAAACATTAGCCTACATTTTATTATTAAAATTATATGAAATTATTATACAGTATGTTAAAAATATTTCGTTAACAGTAGAAAGTAAAATAATTTAAATGTATAGTTTTTTTATAGACTCTAACAACTTTAAAAATTACTGTTTTACGTACTTCAATTAACTTACAGTAATGTTATTAGAGAAATTTTTCACCTAAAATTATGCACGAACATTTGTACATAACAAATGCTATAGCATTTTTTTTTTTCGTAAAAGAAAAGGTAAGTACTGGAATTTTCAAAATTCTCCCGTTTATGCACTTAAGGACGTTCTCCGAAAAATCACATTTCTTGTAATTTTTACGAAACTTGATGAGAAAGCTTAAGGGTGCGATCCCACACATGAGTTCCGTAAAATTAAACGGAACGACAAAATCGGAGTGAACTTGCAATTCGAATAATGGCCTATTTCCCATGAGGGTGCGATCCCATGGCGTTCCGAAAAATTAGACGGAACCGTTTAAGCCCGTGAGTGTGAGAGAGAGGTTCTTCCGTGAATATCTCTTTCGCTCTCACAGGCTTAAATGGTTCCGTCTAATTTTTCGGAACGCCATGGGATCGCACCCTAATTTAGTGTCCTTAGTACATACATGCTTCAAACCCCGGCAACCAAAGCGGTATTCAAAATAGAAATAATTGACTTCAAAGTTACAGCGTTAACATAGGATCTCTATCTAACCTCGTTTGCGAAATACATTTTAATTTTCAATTAGGATAAATAAAATAAACCACAACTACAAAAACCCATCAAATGATAGACTTATGTTGTTATGCCGCGCACAAAATCTGAAAAAATGGACTTATGATGTTTCGTTTTTGGTTTATATCCTAGCTTTAGGACAATATTTTAGTTATTTCCAACATTCTTAAATGGAAAGAACTTATTTGAAGATCTAAGGTTTCTCCAATTTAAAACAAAAATGGACTTATGTGGTTATGCCTCGAAGCCACAGATGTATTCTTGTAGTCTATAATACGAAAGTTAAATGCAATGAAACAACTACAAATAAAGAAGGAACATCGGGAAAAGTGGGACAGGAAACCAATGAAAAGCCCATCGTCAAAACGCATTTTTATTTATTTATTATTTTTTTTATCATATCCCATATCAGCGCCGCGAGAAAGTCGCACGGCGCGCTCGCATCCGGAGCGCCAGCCGCGCGAATTCCCGGCGCCGATCGGGACGCTTTTTATTTTATACACAATATCTGTTGTTGCTGTTTATTTTTTTTTTAATCATCTTAGTTTCTTGTCGCTAAACATACACATCGTCATTGAAGGGGAATCGAACGATTGAACCACGGATAAAACGGGCGCTTCGCGTTATTTATTTTTTATTTATTTTTTTATTATTTTTCTTCTTCTTTCGTCGCCGCCGGGAAGCTTCGAGGAATATACAATATAAGGAATCACCGTATCGTCGTCTTTATTACTCCACTCAGAAGGACATTTCGAATATTTCTGGATTTTTTTTCCTTGAAAGTCGAAGCGAGCTCGCGCGCCAATCGGCTTATATATTTTTATGTTATTTATCACGCTTCGTAGTATAAGTATGTGGTACACACACGTATATACGGTATATAGTTATGATATTTTATACGAGAATTTTGCGTTTGTTAATTTCGCGTATTTGCGGGTTGAGGAATATTTGTCTCGGCGCACTTTGGTGCGCGCGCTCGCTTTTACAATGTTAATTAACATCGATAATACACATGTATATTATTTAACTGCATATAAACGTACAAAATAGGTTTAAAATCGCTATTATATACGTATGACGTTTGCGCGCAAATATAATGACACATGACGTACGTATATTTTTTCATAATTCTCCAGCGCTGATTTAATGACTGTGAAATTGAGAGCGTATAATTTGCTCTCTCTCTCTCTCTCTCTCTCTCTCTCTCTCTTTCTCTCTTTTCATCTCGCGTGCATTACAATTTTGTGCTTTCTTAATTTGCTCTCTCTTTTTTTTTAGATTTTCGGCTTTTTTGAGGCTGCTCGAGCATGTGTTGATCGGATGACTTTTTCGACGATAATGTGTGTATAATACGCACGCGTGACACCTTTTTCAAAGGCGTCGAACGCCGCGTCAAACAATAATATATATATATATATATATATCATATCACTTAGAGTTACACACAATTTTTTGTTTTCAATATCCGTCAGATCTAATAAAATTCCTAAAAATTCATTATCCCTCTAACATCAATAAGTTCTTATAAATATATTCTATACCCGAAGATACCGTCGTTATTATTATAATATATAAAGACCTGAAAATGCATATGAAAAAATGCAATATAACACACACGCACACACCAATGGAAACAGACTTATTTATTGCAACTCCGGGCGCAAAGTATAACATAAAGCGCGCAAAAATCAGCGTATATACGCATAATCGATTACGCAGAGCATGCAGCGCGGAAAAAATTAGCCTCCCATACCTATATGCATGCATACACGTACATCACTGCAACTATACAGTAGTAGTATAGGAGCAGCAGCCTTCGATTGGATTCGGCCTGCGCGCTCCGGAGATCCAATTATCTCGGTCGCGCGCGCGCGCTTCGGAGAGCCAATCTTCGGTGGAGCCAGGGCGCGTCCAGTCGGCCGATGTATATACCTACATATACAAAGGACGGCGCGTAGGTTCTCATTTGCATCGCGCGCGCGCGCACCCGCGACGCTCGATTACGCGCAGTTCTCGTGATGTGTCACTCGAGCCGGTAAAACGTATAATATATGTATATATATGCATGCCACATCGATGCGTCGCGCAGCGTAATACAAGAGTAATATAAGATTGTATTCATATGTATATAATATGTCGACATATAATAAGGTGTATAACGGTATAATGTAATAGCATATATATATATATATATAATCGTTGTTGGTTCACTTATGCGCTTCCGGTTTTTATGTGACGGGTTATTGGATCGTACAGAGTGAGCTCTCGATTTGTATAACAATATATAATAACGTATTGCTTGATTCATCTTACCGGATTACACGGCCTGGACTTATATGGTATACATATATAGGTTGACGATGATCTGTTTCTCCCCTTTTGCCTTATTATGTATATATTGTTTGTTTCTTTTTCTGGTCGTTTTTTTTTTGTCATTTGCTTTCTCTCCGCGCTCAGGACACGATCCTCCAAAATCACTTTTTCCCCCTCAAAATTTATTTCATACCATCCTCTTAAAAAAAAGGGGGGGGAAAGTCAATTTCCCAACAAAAACCCTACTAAATATAACCCTCTCACCAAAAAATACACACACCTACTCTCGACAGGTTATAGGTTGAATTCCTCGGCTGACAAAAAAGGATCGTTATCCCTCGCGCGGTATAGCTCTCGCGTACGTGGAAAAGAGGGGTTTTCACCGCCCCGTGCTGTCTGTCTATGTATATATACATATACAAAAAAAAATCTCCACATCATCGTCAACGTTTACTCGCGCGCGCGTTTTCTGTGCACACGGCGATCTATTTTCCTCTCCGCACCTGTATACATATATACAGGCTCGCTTACGAAAAAAAAGAGGAACGAACGTGTGCAGTATACGAGCGCGCGCTTTTGGGGTTTTATTGTTCTCTCTCGAGCCCTCGGGTCGGTGGGTGGGTTGTAAGCAGTAAAAGCAAAAGTTGCGACCGTAAAAATTTTGCGATTTAATTAATAATAAAGTGACTCTGTGTGTGGGTGTGTATGTTTTACGTATAACGTTTATTGTTATTATTTCTTTTTTTTTTTTTGTAACCTTAAACAACCCTGTAATATTGCTTTACGACGCTTTTACGAGTATAAACATAACGGCCGAGTCGACGCCGTGCACGCTGTAATAAGTATACTTTTCGCCTCTTTCTCGTGCTCTCCTCGCGAAAATTCCCACTCGCAGGGGGGATACAATAAATATTCTCGTAATCGTGGGTGTATAATATATAAATGTATAATTATGTATACATATACGTATCGGTATCGCCTCTGCGCATATTATAGTTTTTCAGACTATACACTGCCGCAGCCTCACACATTTCAGCATCCGCAAAAAGAACATAAACGCACACATCACTCACTCGCTATGTGAAAAAAAAGGAGAAACCGCCGATCGAGCGATTTGCTTTGTTACACGCGCGAGTTGGGATCGAAGTGAACGCGAGCGCAAAGCCTCTGCGACGAGAGCGCAAAAGAGCCCCATTAAAGGGCCACCGGAAGCGCTTATCGATTCGCATTATACACGTGCGCTTGCCGCAGCAGCCATTCGTCATCCACGCGTATAAGTGAAACTGATTAGCGCCGGGGTTTGCGCTCGTTCTACCTTCCTCGTCATTGACTGCGGCGAGCAATCGAAGGCAGCCGCCCTTCCGTCATAATCGAGAGCGCGCGATCGATCGGCGTACATATACATGTAGTAATATTCGCGTGTGCGCGAAACGGGCTAACGAATTAGTACTGCTACAACTGCGTCGTGTGCATCGGGGCTCGGAATTTTTCGGAGCTGATTGCGGAAACACACACACGCGCACTGACTCTTTGATCTGGTTTCGGCGGGGAATTGTATGTTTTTTTTTTCGTTTTGCGCGCACATGTGTATATGCGAGCGACGTTTGAAAAGTTGCGCGCCTGAGCGCAGTTGGCCGATGACTCGTGGAAATTCGTTTTTCGTATATTTGCCGAGGAATAAAAGCTCGCGTGTGCGTTGTATTTTCCTTTTAGATCGGCTTTGATATATGCGCGTGTACGTTTATATGTATACGAAACAAAAAAATTGCATGCCGCGGAGAGGCAGATTGCTGCGGGTGCGCAGTTAATGCGAGATCGGTTAATAGTTTATTCGTGGAAGCGGTAAAAGCTTCAGCGTCGGAATGACTTTGACTTTCTTTAGTGTGTGGTTCCGCGAATTCACTTTGCTCCGAAGAATTACGAGGGACACACCCGCGCGTTTCGTTAGAATAATTTTATTTTAAGAGGTCTGAGAATGGCCGAAGGGTGCCAAGCTGGCTGTGACTCATATCTCGTATATATGCATTTATAGCTGAGAGAATGCTGGTACTTTATGTTATGTTTTGGGAGGGTGAGAGTCAAGTCTGTTGGTATATTAGGTTGCAAGGCGATTAAAAGATAAAAGAAGTTTAATCAAATCTTTGATGGCTTGGCCTACAAGTACAAAAAAATCGTATGAAGCTTATATTGGCGATATAAACGTGTATGAACGTTATATAATATTACCCAAAATGAAAATTCATTTGCTCGATCGCTCGCCTATTGCGAATTTCAATTTATATTACAGCTCATACAATTTTTTACACTTTGCAGAAATATTGTGCTCACTAATCATCATTCATTCGTTAAACAAATTAAAAAACACAGTAATTTTAACCCCGAGAAAATTGCATTCTCACTCAAAATGTCCTCGTTTTCCAAACGAAGAACACGTCAAGCCGGCACTAGCAATTCTCTCGAAATAAAACCACGCGCGCGTGTGGCGCGTTATACTGTTTACCAATACTGTTTTCTTTTTTTACAATACTCATTAGAAACACAATTCCCCGGTGGTGTCGTAACCTTTAAAACAATTACGCGGCCCACTAAAGATCCATTATCATTAACGAACGCCACTACGCGGCCTCCGCGTTTAAAAACCAACTCAAATTTCCTAATTTCCTACTCTACTAAAAAAGAAAAATTCCCCCACCTTTGAGAGAAAAAAAGCCCGCGCAAAAACCCAAAGCCCGGCTAGGTAATTGCTTCCTTGCCGCCGCCACCGCCGCTGCTGCACAATTGAAAAGTCCCTTCGAAAAAGGGAGTATATAGGTGGATAAACCGCTGTTATTGTTGTTGCGTCATTTCTCGCGTAATTGCCGCACGCGCATAACTTTAATTGTGAAAGGCGAGCAAACCCGCGTGCGCGCGTATATATATAAGTCCACCGCGAACAATGAGAAGTTTCGCGGCGGGGATTTTCTCGCGCCTCCCTAAATGCACGCGCCTCGCTCTATATAAAACCGAATAGAACGGAACTTTCGTGAAAAGTATAAAGCCGGAAGACAGCGAGCGAGAGAAAGATCGTAATTTATTATTGCTTTCGCGCTCCGTTATTTTTCACGGATACGTGGAATAGGTACATATAATATATATACGCGGCGTGTCGCGAGTGCTGCTAGGGGACAATGACACGACGAAACTGCCAGACGGAAGCGCGCGCGAGCGGCGTTTTATCGAAAATGATTAGAGAGGAGCGATTTGATGCTTATCGTATGCTCGCTCGCGAGTGGTACTTCGTCTCCGTCGGGCGCGAGGCGGCAGGCCGATTTGAATGAATCGTCAGTGTCGTGCGGGCGAGCGTGCGAACGTATATAGTGCCACGGGAAATGGGCGAACTTCCCGTGTGGACGCGGAAATATATTTTACCAATTACGCGGGGGGGGGGGGGGGAGGGACGTGAGTCGGCGATTTTCTTTGCTTCTTTTTTTTTTTTAAAGAAAAATCGCGCGCTTTTGTATACGGTCCTGAGAGAATACGCAGAGTTTCTCGCGGTTTTGAATAATTGATTGTTGGGGTTTCGGCTTTTATATATGAGAGAAGCGATGACGAGTGCGGGTGTTTGAATATAAAGAAAACGAAATGAAAAGTACATAGTCATGGCTATTTAACTGAATGAAATTTAGAATAGTCGATCCACCGTGTGTATAAATAATACAAAATAATCCGTGGGTAATGAATTTCGTAGTTGGAAATAATATCGATTTCAATTATTATACTTTACGATGATTTTACTTTTCGATAACTGCGAGGAAATGTAATCAACAACCGCAAGATACAGAGTAATGACCGCGTGTTCCATTACACGCGTAAATAATTCATTGCTTAATGCGCGAGCTTCTATCAGCGAAAGGCACGAAAACAAATTAACCCAAATTATATATATATACATATATGTATAGAACGTCAACAAATTTTCATAAGCAAACAAAATCCCGCTCGGTTTCGCGCCGAGCCCATTAACTTTCTCTTCCCCTATTCGCGCAACAAAAAACATCCATCCTTTAAACGTCCAATTCAAAAACAAATCCCCGAGATCTGCATACTTCCGCGTATATATAAAACACGCGGCGAAGTGCCGCGGCCAATTTCCCCTTCCCCGCGCGCGCGAACACTAACCGGCGGGTAATGAAAATCGCTGCGCTCCAATCCTAAGGAGAGAGAAAAAAAAGAAATCTGTTCCTCTCGCTCTTTCCCTGGCACGTGCGCGCGAGAGCTTGCGCGTTAGCTCCCGGGCCAATAAAGCAAGAATCGCCTGGGGGAGATTAAAAAAGGAAAAATAAAAAAATCTCTTTCTCTCTCACACCTGTGCGCGCAGGCTATATATACGTACGTGTATATATAGGTAGAGCGACGCGAACGGCGAAGCTCTCTCGAATGGAAAAATCTGGAGTATCAGTGCGGGTAATCCCGCTGAAAATTTACAGCTGCACACTCGCAGTAGCAGCAGAGGCGGCGGCGGAACCGAGTCGCGGGGATTGCGGGCTTTCAAAGGTGGGTCCCGTGGGATGTTTGATCAATAGGAAGCGAGGCACGATCGATACGTATGTACGCGTATACCAGTGTGTGTGTGTGTGTGTGTGTATGAGTGTGAGAACGTAGGTATGTATATACGTGTACATTTTCAGTGGCAATTTCATATAGCGCGCAAGGAGAGGATTCCTAGATTCGCGAGGAGCTGCGCAAATGCAACGGGGAAATTTTGCTCTTTGTTCTGGAGCGCCGCCGCGACTCGACGAAGTTTCTTTTGCGCAGCTGCACGTTCTATATGCGAGCGCGCGCGCTTGCGTGCATAGCTATGTATACTCGTAAAAGGGGATGCGCCATGCAGTCGCGCTTAAAAAATGTCATAGAAAATTTTTTTCTTTCTCCCTTTGCGGTGTTCATCGCGGTGTGTACGCAGCGTCGCGGGTTATTTAACACTCTACTACCGTTCTTTCTTCGACTATTACTTTACGCATAGGTATAGAATTGAATGGCTAGAGAGGATAATTACTGGATTACAATATTGAGAGAGTCTTTTTTTTTTCAAAGAGAGAATTTTTCCATTTTTTGTTTGGACTAGAGAAACAGGGACGACACGTCTTATTTATATGCAGTTAAACAATCGATACAGAGACAGGAATAATTATCGCGTCTTCTCTCGGTTAATCGCTACGATTTGCAAAAATCGAACAGGAAAAACAATTCTAATGGATAAAGACGAGATTTACTTACAGAGTAAGGAGACGCGGTCAAAAGCGACCTTTGTATAACGTGATAGACGTCGTTTTCTTTTTTTTTTTGCTTTTTTCCCTTCTTCCTCTCCGTTTTAACGCCACTAATAACAGTTTTTTTTCAACGTTTTATTCCTTTTTAGATATTTAGAGAATTGGACGAAAGAACGTTGATTTCTCTTATAGAGATATCTATTTACAAACACACACACATCACGGAATGAGATTAATCCTATTATAAAAATAAGAAAATAACGATTAACAGGGGATTTCCTCTTTTTTTTTTGTCGAAATTTCATCAAGGGCGTCGCGCGCAAAAATGACACGAACGGCAGATTGCACTTAAATATACTTGCGCGCACGTGATCACTAATTCTTGCGAGCGTTTCTCCCGAGTATCGCGAAAATAAAGAAACGCGCGCGACGCTTGCGAAAGTATATATGTATTTTTACATAATCTCTACGCACGCGAATGTATTATACCTAATAATAACAGTACTAAGGAGAATAATATATAAGGATTTAACGCTGGTATGTACGGCTCTGAGATCGTTTTGCGAATTAGGATAGGGTATAGGCTATTACACGCGGGGCGTAATAATTCCGTTGACGCGCCGCTCATTATTACACGTTATACATACATATATACGAAAAAGGATTAAAAAACGGGCGCGCGTGAGTATAATAAAAAAGTGGCGCCCTGTTTTAAAGCTTCGCCTCGGCTTTCTCGCGCGCGGTTAAAAACGACGGTTTAAAAAAGAGAACGAAACGACATTAAACACGCTAATATTATTTCTAGAGATTCCTTAGTTTTGTTTCTTTTCTTCCTCGCTCTCTCTCCCAATTTTTTTTTTTTTAAATACTGTCTGTAAACTTTTGTTTGTTCGATATCCAATTCTCTCCGCGCTTCTTTCTCTTTCTTTCCACTTCTCTCCCACTCTATTCCGGTGTTCTAGCTCGCGCGCGATGCTTCTTACTTTCGCTCGCTCCGTTGGTGTATTTTCCGTGTGTAATACTCGTGTGTGCGTCTCATCACTTCGTGTATATAGTCTTATTTGTGACTCGTGCGCACTTTTTTTTCCCTCTGTGTTGCTCATGTTCGATCATATATGTATGGTGGGGGTGTGTATTAAATGTAGATGTTCGCGATTTTTTTTTTTAATTTATATACTATTTACACAATACACGTATATAATTTAATAAAATTTAGATCTAGACGAGCGCATACGGTACGCGCCTTACAATGTATATATATATAATGTATATCGATTCAAGTATGCCTCGTACAATGTATAATATATATATATAATGTATATATTTATATAACCTTTTTTTCCTTTTATTGTATATTGATATGTACCAGTGGTAAATATACATCATAAATTATTATTAAATACTCTCATTATATACGCTCTCTAGGCTTGCTCTCGTTAAAACTAGTGATATGTATCGCGATTTGCTCTCTTCCACTCCGCTTCTTTTGAACTGATATTACTTTGATATGGCCCTGCCTACGCGTGAATCAGGAACCGGGCGATGAAGAAATTGCGCGTTTCTACAGCCCGCCGCCAATCGAATAAATTTTCAAATATATATATACGTTTTTTCTCTCTTCTTCGATTTTATTTTTTTTTCATAATTAAAAGCTCGTCATTGTTAGCTGTGTAATTGGAATTTCACATTACATCCGTGCAAGTCTATTGTTTTTCATTGAAAAATAATATTTTTATTGTTTGAAGTACTATAGAGTGGTAGTACGCTGTATCTTGTAATTAATTCGAAGAACACGTTTCCATTGTGGTAGAATAGTGGAAGATTTTCAATTTTAATGAAAGCGATCATTATAGGAACTTTAATACTACACTTATAATCAGATTCAATTTAGCACAGCTAACCATAGCCGAGCTTTTCGTCTCTCGATATATTTCATTTTGATTGAAAAATATATGTACACATTTTTTTTTTTTTTAGGTAAATAATCTCTAATCTTTTCATAGTAACGTCGTTTCAGGGGCGAAAAAGTAACGAGGACACTTCATAACTCGAATACAAATTGGAAGTCATTATAGCAAATTTGAAAATATATGATATATATATACAACCAATGGCATTATAATGACACATCTTATAATAATAAGAAAATATCACGATTTCTCACAGATAAGATTTTGAGAGATTCTCCACATTTGCTTTATACACACAAGTCAATTACTTTAAACGCGAAGAATATGTATATATAAAAAGCGCAATACAGCTTCATTAAAACCTTTTATCGTAACGAATTATCGCTGTCTCATACCGCGCACTTCGCCACTTTCGATAGATCAGATGGAAATCTATCCTCGAAAGCCTCGTGCCCGCGCCGTTTTATCGCCGACACACATCAGCCACGCGCACTGCGCGGAGGGGCAATAATGCCCATCATTTTCTGACTCTTCAACGTACGCGCGCACGTGTCGAAACTTTTTTCCATTATATATATATATGAAAACGCCGACACGTGCCTCCAATAACGAAGCTCACGCGTTGACCCTTGAGTATATACTCGAATTAAGCGCGGAAAATATTTCTGTGTTATATATATACAAAACTTCGTGAATATATACTAGGAAGAAAAAGAAAAAAGGTCGGCAAAAATTGACAGAAATAGTTATGCCGTTTTCGCATGACCGAACGACTTTCGTAATTTCCATAGGCCTGATTTGTGAAAATCCTAAACAACCCATGAAATTTCAAGCGTCACGCGACTACCGTGTTTATATATATATGTACGGGCAACCTGAATCTTTACCGAGTACTTTTGTTGTTTACTGGCGAATCAATAAGAAAAGCAATTTGCTTGTTTATGTTCGGCCGTTCTTTTTTTGCGGGGTTTATGCTGAGCCTAGTAATTTTTTGCTAAATAACGAATAAAATCTTAATTGATTGTTAAACAGTAATATAAGGGCCGTCGCGTGTAGTGCTGTACTTTATAACGGGAATAAAGCTTTTTTTTATAATTTTAGCAATCTAAATCTGTTTTACGATTCTGTAATTTGGTGCATTAAAGCGTAGTTCTGTTAGATGCTTTCTCGAGATAGTGCGCGCACTACAATTTTATTATCCTTCTTTTTATTGCATAATAATGACGCACAGAAATGTTCTTGTAACTCGGCAATATACAGAAAATGAATTATTTGAGAAATATTTTCCGTGGAAATTCGAGTCAAGTATTTCGATACGTGAGCAGATAACAATCGTTCGTAATTTGATAAGTTTAATAAATATCGATCGACGTAAGTGTCACGTTTTAATAAGTTTACCCTCGTTACTTTTCCCCCCTTCTTCCGTGCAATTAAATCGACGCGGGTGGCCTTTTATTTCTTCTTCGCGTTTTCTTTTTTATACATAACGCGTAGCTTTTTCTTATATGACTAGGCAGAATTAATGATATGTTCCGTTTCATTGATCACCAATGGTTTCCTTAATCTATAATTACGCGCGATAATTTCGTAATTTTCTAGACGTCGAATACTTTCTTAATTTGATGATAGTCTTGTAAATTGATTAATACAAGAGATTGCACAGTTATAAATAAGCATATCCAATAATGGAATAATAATGTTTTATCCGATTCTGTCAATTCATTTGTTCGTTTCGATAAAGAATGTAACGTGATTATCAACTGATAGGTTCTAGGTAAAACATTTATCTAAAAATTTTCAAGGTAGAACGAATGAATATATTAGTGTAATAGAGTGTTATTGGTGTGACCTTTTCTATCACTTCATGTTTGTAACAACCTATATATAAAAGTTTCACATAAACATCGTATTATCCTAGTTAATGAGGAATACATTCATAGTAAAAGCATATCTCATGGATTTATGCATTTAATTTAAACATTTACGACTGTTATAAATAACAAACTATCTATAAAAATTGAAATCTATAACAGAATTAAAAATATAATTGTATATCTTAAATAATGATTTATCAGAAGCAATATCAACGTTTTTACTACGTAAATATTAATGACAAAGTAGGTTTTTTTTTTATTTTGAGCATTAGCTCAAATTCTGATTCTCCGACTTCGTCATGAGAAATTTTGCGACCATTTCAGTTTGTAGTTTTATTATATAATAAGAAACTAAGAGGATCTAAAACTTTGTAAACGTACTCCAAGAATGTAATAAGAAACTCGATAAACTCAAAAAAGTAGCACTTAAGAAGAGTCCTTAAAGTTCACAAATGTTTGCCCAGACAATTGGATCTTCCTGCCGGATTATTTTTAGACTCAAAAAAGGAGATTTATGACGCACATCATTTTCTTGCGAATAATTTCATTTTATTCTTAAACGAATTTTTTTTTTAAAATCAATTATTAAATAACTTGATTTTTCAAGCTGCATACCCCCAACATTATCTTTCCTTTAATATTTTAGAAAGAAAGTTATGAAAATATAATATCAAAAGCTTCAATTTGATACAACAATCTGGTCCTGGATAATTCACAATTCCACTGTATGTTTTATTTTTTCGAGGAAACCAAGAGAAACCATAAGTACCGCACCTACAGTAAATTTCTTATCCCAAACAAAGAGTAAGTATTTGTTTTCCGATTAAATCGCGCCTCACCATAACCATCCTCGATCCACTCGCTCGACAATCAAGTTTACCCCTGCAGCTCCTGTACCAATTAAAAAGTCCCTCTCTTACCTCGCGCTCTGCAATATTAAAAGATCGCATTGAGACAAATTGATTTTCTCTCTCGCGACATACCCTCGCGGGGCGAAGGCCGTGTCGCGTGAGCCTTCCTCCTCCTCCTCCTTCGAGAAACTTTCAAGTGCAAGTGCACAGAGAGAAGAAAGGATCTCCTCCACACCTCCGTCGGCGCAATTGTTGCGCGCCTCCCTCTTTTGACGCTCCGGCCGGCCTCGCTGCAATATTCAGGCACACTTTCTATACATATATACCCTCAAAACTGAAGAAGCTCCGCGCAATTTTCCGAGATAAGTCGATTACTTCGGCCATTGGGAATTGTTAATGTTTTCCTCGGGTTTTCGAGATGTATAATAGGGTTAGGTGCGGGTGGGAGAGGAAGTGAGTAGGGAGAGAGGCTGTTGTAAAGTGGGAGCGCTGACGCGTGCGGAGGACGAGACTTATTTCCCTTCGCGTACGAGCGAGGTCCTCTCTCGCTCTTTGTTGATCTTTCTCGAGGAGGAAGAGACTTAGGGGCGGAGCGCGCAGCACACACAGAGAGAGACGGCGAGGTAATGGAATTTTCAGTGACGTTGGAAATTAAGTTGACGAATCAACTCTCTCTCTCTCTCTCTCTGCGAGGCTGTGGTGCGCGCTTACCTTTTTTACGTTCCGCGATGAGCTCGCTCTCTTTGCACGCGTGTGTTGATGCTCAGCGACGGTCGGAAAATATTTGGGCAAGGCTCGCTCTGTGACCGGGGATTGGCGCGTTTATAATTTTGTTTTCGTTTTTGTTATGCTGTTAGATAAAATGTATAACGGGGGTTCTTTTAGAGTCTGGGCGGAACATTATTTTGCTTGTTAGTGGAGCACGTTTATTCAAATTAGGGGAAAAGGAAATTAATTTATGTTTTTATCAAAATATGTAGTTGAGATGGGAACGTGAACGCAGGAACAAGGCTAACAATTTTTTTTATGTATTTAAGATTTTTTTTTACTCTAAATATAAATTATCTTCTCGATGTCTTTGATCATATATTTTGATTTCAATTTTTTTTTTCTTCGAAGACAGTTCACTATACAAAATATCTTTTGACCTCGCTATATTCAAATTTGAAGCGAAAATTTGGCATCTCTACGTAGTCTACGCAATAATAACATTATATACTATATCTAGAAATTTAATTTAGACTCTCTATATCGTTATACAAACTGGTCGCAAAATACTCGACGAAGAAACGAGAACCTCGTAAAACAAATCCTCCCTATACTATAGAAGTTATAGAAGTATAGAAGTGAATATAACATATACCCGCGCAAAAGTTCGCGATTCACGAATCGACAGGACGATGATTACTTACGTGCTAGTGATATGTTGATTCGAACCCCCAATGTTGCTGCCCACCCAAAAACTTTATCCTCTATACAAAAAAACAGTCGTTGACGGCTCATCTGCGCGGTCGTAAACTGTTTTCATTAGCGTAATAATTATTATTAATCATGGAACACAGACAAAAATGCATTTTTAATTCTCACTCACAATAATCTCATCCACACAAATTAATATGTATATAGTGTAGTTCGTTAATCTAGAATAATCTTATACGCACGCGTCGGGCGGTGAAGACTCGGGAATATGCGAAGCTCGAAGGCTCTAAGAAACTCGTTTCCTTTTGCACTCTCCCCTGTATATAGCGATCGCGTGTGCAACTTCTTCTGGCGGGGCTTAGTCTCCCCGGTGTATTTCTCGCTTACGTTTTTCATGAGAGAATATAACGATCTATACGGGGTTTCCTGAGTGTACGTATATATAATGTATGTGTGTTTGTTAATCGTACGGACAGTGAGTGCACGCAGTGTAGTGAGATCAAGTTATTTCAAGTCTCTTGTATTCTTTATGAAAGTCGTAAAAATGTTAATTCCATCATTCTTGAAAGCTAAGTTATATACCGAATCTAGAAATGCAATTTTATCGTTGAGTAATTGGGTTATCTGATTAGGATGAAAAATTTATTTCGCCAAATGTAAGAGCGAGAATTATCTCTAAACTATTGTTAAAGGTATTATGAAAAGGGGAATTTCAATTCATAATTTTTATTTTTAATTGAGTTAGACAACTGCAGTAATTGATGACGATATATACTTCGCATTAATTAGTGTTAAAATCGAGGTGAATTTTATTCTATTATTATTGCTGAACCCGATGACTCGATATTTTATACTAGTATAAAAGCTTTTTATCTCTTTTTTTTCCTTTCGCAATATTTGACGAATTTTCAAAAAAATTTCCGACTGACAAATATAATGCGATTACGCAGATCCGAATTCCCAAATGAAAATCGAATCTAAAAACTCGAAAAAAAAAAGAATTTATTTTATTCCATATCCAGAAATTTGATTAAATTTCCTCCTGCACTACACTTTCAACGCAATCACTTAATAATGAACTACAGAAACACAAAGCGACCAACGCCTCTTCATCCATCCCTATCCCTTCATCCATCTGTACGCTTATCAACGTTCCGTTCACGCGCACGTACACCTCTCCTCTCCCCCGTCCCGACAACAACAACAACAACGAGGCACGCGCGCGCCTAAGCGCGCTTCGGGAATAATTCGCGCTTGAATTCTATTCGTCAAAGCGAGACACTCGACGTGCAGAGGCATACGGATACAACGGGCTCACGCGCGCGCGGCTGCGATTACGACGCATTGTTTGCCGCGCGGGACGAAATCGAATGCGGCGTCCCCGTAACTCCGGCCACTGCCTCGTAAACTCGTCAAGTCGCGCGCGCTCGGCCGCGACAAATTCGTATACCTACGTGTGCGCGCGAAAATTGCTTAAAAGGACACACGTGCGCCGGCTCTGAAGTTGGCGGTGATCGTAAATTTCGCGCAGGCTTCCCCGGATTGACGTTATTAATGCATGCGGGACTGATTAAACGTGGAAGCGTGTTGCGTTAATCAAGGGGACAGTGTCGGGGTGAGGAGTTATTTTTTTTTTGTAGGTGGTGGAGGGGTTTTGCTGGTGATGAATTTTCAATGGGACGAGTATGTTGGTGTTTGTTTTTGGGATGGAGGGATACGTGGAGAAGTGTATAATATCGGGGATTCGGATAACGAAGTATATCCCGATGTGTTCTTGAAAAATATTGAATAAATGTGGGAGCAGCGTGGCGGTGTGTGCTATAAATATATATATCTAGAATCGAGAACTCGAGTCGATATTTTTTGTGTTTTTTTTTTCTTGTTATGGAGTTGTAAAGTGAACTTTTGAAATTTCGGAATATAGGTCGAGAAGAGAGAGGTAGATTTGAAAATAGCAATAAGATTTTAGAAATATTGCGCGATGCATAAAACGTATATTATAACTTGAATTTTAAATGTAGAAATTTTTAATTGTTTAATTAAATTCGAAAATTTATCACTGTTAATTTTGGACAAATGCTGTAAAGGATGAAAAATGCGAATGTGTAGCCAGCGGATGCCAATGTAATTTGGTAAATTATAAACGTAACAGTACCACTGCATAATTAATTTTGAAGCATCGAAGGAAATTAATTGGATATGAGATATCCATCGATTGGAATGTTCCGCGCTGGCCAGATGAAATATTTATAATTAGACTGACGATGGAATACATCACAATTAGATAATATATATATAAAAGTGTAAATTGAATATATGCAGTGAGTATCGACGATTCACTTGCAAAGATATATTACGTATACGTCATACCGCGACAGAGCTCTTGAATATTCAAAAAATCGACATCATACAAAAAGCGCCGCAGACGCGCGCGCGTTTTATTATAAAATCCGTCTATAATAAATTCATCAAAATCAATTTGTACGGTCAAAGAATGAAACGACACTCCGAAATAACGTCGATACAAATATCCAATATTATCGGCTTTTACAAAAAACGGGACAAGACGACGGCGAATATACATACGCGAGCCAGAAGAAATTGCGCATCGCGATCTAACGTAATGTAGCCACGATGATGTGCGATGAAAGATGCGTGTAGTTATTTCTCTGGTATGTTATTATTATACTTTAAAAGCTACGACACAGATTCTATATCGTTAAAAGACTTCGAGTACAGTGTTGTCTCTCCGCGTATACTCTCTGGCACACTTTGTATCTCATGTTATTTTCTTCTTCTTTATTTTTTTGTTAAACTTTTACGTATATCTTTGTTTATTTTTCTTTTGTCTTCATCGTTTCGCGTTTCGTTTAAAAATGTGGGGGAGAGAAAAAATGTAGATAAAATTCATACAATAGCAATATTATCCGTAAAATATGTCCCAACAATGTCAGTAAGCACAACTATAGTAAAAGTGTATATATTTATCACAATGTCGATATGTATATTCGTCGCGCACGGCGAGAAGACACCTTGCGCCCGCGATGTGATACGGAAGATAATCCCCCGTGTTTACACTTATACGTCTCTTTGTTTGTTTGTTTGTCTTCTATTTTTCTTCGTCTTATATAGGAACTTAACTACAGCAAGATTACATGACTTCGCCTTGTTCCTCTATATTCGAGCGCCTCGCCTTCGAGCTTCGATCCGCGTTGGAGCTTCGCACGCGCGCGCGGCTTCACAGGGTTTTTTTCGTCGTGTGTCGTGGGGCATAGTCTCTCTCTCTCTCTCTCTCTCTCTCTCTCTCTCTCTCTCTCTCTCTCTCTCTCTCTGCAGAGAGAAAGACATATATATGTATAGGACTCCGACTCGCTTTCTTTCTTTCCTTCTTTTTTACAGACAGCAGATCGTCGCCTTGTGCAGCGCGCTTCTTCTCTTTTTTTTATAGTAGCGCCGCGCGCGGTCGTAAAAATTTTACACGCTTTCCGCCGTCAGACTGTCGATTTGATTTCTTTTCTCTTTTCTTGTTCTCTCGTGGCGGGAAGGGGAACATTTTGCTGGTTAAGCATGAAGTTTCAGAACGTCGAGTTTGGTGTAAGCGACGAAGAATCCGTTTAAAGTTGATTAAATAATACGGCGGCGAATGTGCGCGTATATATATACGCGTGTGCGGTGCTCGCTACCACTTTCCAAGTAGAACGAGTCAGCGCTATGGCTAGACCTATGTACATATCAGATGTACCTTTCGGATTATTCAGTCAAGTTTAACCGTGTTTGTCTTGGAAATGATCTTTTCCCGAGGTAGGTATATGCCGCACGGTTAAAGGATAATTCTTAATTTCGTTGTGTACGTCTGCGTCTGCGTCTCTGTGTGTGTGTTTCTCATTCGCGCTTAATCAAACTTCTTCTACATCCACGTTTGTCTTAAAACTTGCAGCTGGCTTGAAGATCGACGCAGTTTGGAAATGCAGGAACGGTTGATAAAAAGCGTCGTTGAGAAAATGGGAGCTCCAAAGTAAAGGTAGGTAGGTATATGTACGCGTTCAAAAACCTTTCGCTTGTTCCTCGTATTACTTGTCGCGTAATTATTTGTATATCAAAAAATTGCATACCCGCGCCAAGTAACGTATTTATCGATATAAGCTTATAACCAGTCTTCGTGCTTTGTTTCATTATTTTATTATTTTTATTTTCTTTGTTTTTTCTTTTTTTTTTTAAGAAAATCACAGACGGATTCTTCATTGTGTACTTAATCAGCGCGCGTTTACATTGTTTTACTTTTTTGTTTTAATCCACTTAAGCTTGCCACAGTAGCTTAGAAAATTTGTCTTCTTAATAATCATTTTGTGCTGTGTGTCAACGGACATTCTCTTCATTTTTTTTTATTTCGTTTTATTATTACCGTGTACGTATAAATTGCGTTCGCAAATTTGTACTTGCGTGATACGATACGATTTTCGCGTCATACATATGCGCGCGCATGCCGTCGCTTATTCAATTTAATGTCTTATTTGCTTTTGACGTTTATATTATGTGATTCTCGGAAAAAATGGTTCACACCCGTCGGCCTCGCTGTTGTTATTTACATCGTAAAATTTACACTTCACGATTTAGCGCGTCTCTCCCTCTCTCTCGATGTCTGCTCTGCGCTGTTTTGACGTCGGGTTTTACGAACGAAAAAAAAAAGATTGCATTTTTCCATTTTCCTTCTTATTTTTTACGGCTCTAATAAACTCGTATTTGCCCGAAAAAAAAGACATATCTCGTATATACAATTTCGAACTGAAAATTCCAGAATATTTTCCAAAATTCTCACCGTTGCTTTTCCAATTATAACTATCTGCGAACTTTTGCATCGCCCCTCTCTGCCTCTCTCTCTCTCTCTCTCTCTCTCTCTATCGGCCCCTACGCTACTAAATTACAACCGTCCGAAATTCACCCGACAACGAAACCCCAAACTTTCGTCGAACCTCGTCCCACATTCCTCAACAACTTGAAACTCGCGAAACAGACGCGCGCTCGCCACGTGTACACACTATTGCTCTCCTATCTAAATGATGCACATCCTGCTGCAGAGAAAAAAGCATCAGTCCTCCGCATCTTACCCAGCTTCTTCACTTCAGCGCGAATGAAGTATCTGGGAATCGAACGGCGGATTACGCCGCGCATGAATTTCCACCTACGATGCTCTAGCCGTGTTTGCACGTCAAATATTATTTTTGCCGCGCGCCCGCGCAGAGGCTGGTGGGTTATCGATAGACAGGGAGTGAGAGAGAGCTTTAACCCTCGCCATATCTCTCGCTTTTTATGATTATGCGAATTTCGCGGCGAGTACGCTGCGGGTAAATAGAAACGAAAAAAAAAGAAAACTGATGGGGTCCGAAGCGCAGAGGTCGTTAAATAATTCGCCGACTTTGACGGGTTCGCGTTTTTGTTTTTAGGGGAGGTTGGAAATGTGGTGAAATATTGATGGGTGATATATTTGGGGATGATGGTATATATTTGAAAGACGGTGGTATAGGTGCCTAATATTAAATGAGACATATAAAATTTCTCAGAGACGCGAATACGACGGTTTATACGGATGGCTTTGAGGGCAAATTGAATTCGGGAATTCGCTCTGGAAAATTGGAAATGTCGTTTCGAGAGAGACTGATTGCATACGTATACGTCAAATTCGACTTTTGTTATTAAATTAAAAAAAAACGCCTATTTTCGTATAGAGTTTCATCGCGACGGTTTATCAATGATTTTCCAAATATTTAAATTAAATCTGATACGACGAAATCTAATACATTATTACGCTTTATACGTCGTATTAAATACCAAAATAGTTTTTCGTAATAGCATTACAACCAATACCAGTCACTGTCAATTAAGCTAATCCGAACAAAGGCGATATACTCCCAGGCTGATCCAGCCCAATTAATACCATCGACCGTAACAACTCAACTCGCGCCCGCCGCAAACGCAAAACTACACCCCATCCGCATGAATATTTCACTCGCGACCGCCAATAAAGTATCAATCTCACGGCAGCCCGCGGGAAGGGGAGCTAGGATCAGAAACACTCCGAAGCCTTGGGGATAGAGAGCTTTCACCCCTTTTACCCTTCCCCGGTTTCCGACTGAGCAATAAAGCGCCTCCTCCTCCTCCTCCACCTCCGGAAAATATCACGTATAACCGAGTTTATCGAGGTGCTGCTGCTCTCCCACGCGCGCCTCGGTATTGCTTACTTCGCCTCCCCCCTCGCACAAATGGTTATTCAATTAACGGCGATGGGAGCATTCCCGCTTTGCGATAAACGGGGGATCTCTCTATTTCTCGCTTGAATAAATACCCCGGGAGCAGTACGCACACACATATATAACGAAGCATCGGAGCTCTCGAAACTCCTGGTCAAGTTTCAAATTTCAACTTTCTAATGGGGGGCGCGCGCCGCGATGGCTTTTCAGGCTGGAATGACGATTCTAAGATGTGTTTTAGCATAGCATATAGGTTTGTAAGTGGTAGAGGGTTGATGGATAGGGAGATGGCGGAGGGGGAGTTTGTTCGAAGAACGAGGGCGCGCTCGATAGGAGAGATAATCGAATGATCGATCGGAAGATTAACGGGGGGTTGGCTAATTTTGTTGCTCGAGTGTCGGAGGGATGCTGGGGTAGAGGGGAAAATCAGGTTGTTATTTCGACAAAGGAGTTTAATCTACTCTTTTTCGGTGAAATCAGATTTTACGTTTGAATTTTCAATATGGCCTTCGATTTAACGGGGCGCTCGTTGTTGAGTTTCGAGGAAAGTTGCTTGGGTATACTATTAGAATTAGTTTTACCTTCTCGGAACTGCTCGCAGCTCATAATCCCGCTGATCCCCGCGAGTCGGAACTCGGCCAATTTGAAACTCGTCGGCGGGGGGGATGCAAAAGTTCTGGCTTCTGACCAAATAAATCTATAACTGCTTATTATACGTGTTCGAAATTAATTTATACACATAGTGTCCGTGTATATCTGAGGCGATCTCGTGAAATACAGTCTCGTTTGCGTATATATTTTACTTACTCGTAGTGAGACAATTAATTTTAAAATTTACGACATTTTTTACGAAAAGTTTACGCATTAAAATATTATGAAGAGCGATAAAATATTTTTAGAACTTTCACGTGTATGATACGCGAGAATAATGCGAACACGCGTAAATTCTTTATCGTTTGAACTTTATTTATGATTCAAGTGATTTATGCGCATCGTGTTTTCCCCATCCATGAATGCAAAAACCATTTAGCCACTTCATTTTCCCCGTTAAAATCCGAAGTGAATTAAAAAGCAATTTCGAATAAAATGAAAAAAAAAATGTCAATCCCATTTTCTTCTTCTTCTTTTACATAATTCCGAAAAAAAATTTCATTTCCAAACCACCCCTTCATCAAAACTTGGCACCTCGACGTATATCCCGTGTCTATATACCATCTTCACCCAATCATAAAACGCATGCTCAGCCGCCTTGCGTCCCAACTTTTAATTAATCGAGGATAACCCTCTCAACCTCTTGTAATTCTATTTGCGGCGGATCCGAAGACAACGACGACGACGACATCGATGCATGCGCGCGCATATATACACATCGTCCACTACCTCTCTCTCTCTCTCTCTCGCGTTAATTGTTTTACGGGAGATTTCGCGAATTAATTGAGCGTGCGCTCACTCGCTCGCTCGCGCTTTCAGAAGTTTCACGTGCACGCGGCCCGTAATTGGAAATTATACAGAGAGAGTCGGCGAGGATTATTACAAGCGACGATCTGCTGCTGCTACTGCCTGTGGAATGCATGTATGTAGATAGCATACATAGACGTCGGAGTCGCATATAGTCGCCACGGTTGGACGCGTGTGTATAGTGGGATAGAAGTAGGGTTTGCGCGTCGACTGCTTCTATATATGTGGTGGTTTTATTTGTGGTTTGAGAGGGACTTCCAGGGGAGCCGTGAAAATCACGTACCGCGCGGGTCTCGATCAAGGGGGCAGTTATTCTATAGTCTTATCGGAGGTTATTTCTGCTGCTGTCGTTCCTTCGCGAACGCCGCTCCGACGTTTTAAAGCTTTTTTTCCTATGACTTATATCAATTTAACGTTTTATACTTACGCACTAAGGGCTCGGAGCGCGCGCGTGCGCGTAAGAACGACATATGCATAAGTTATACGAGTATAACTTTCCGATGGTATGCTCGAGCAGCAGATTCGTAAATAAGATATAGAGTGTCCCTCGATCGGTCACGGTCGCGTACGTTTTTTTTTCTCTTCGCGACCCTCGCCGAAAGCCGCGTCCTTCCGTATAAGAGTCGTTTCGATCAAAGCTTATACGCAGTTGCGATCGGAATCGCACGAGAAGCAATACTCGAAACGAGAATTCAACAAAAGATGGTGGTGGGGGGGGTGTCTCAGCTTAAATTCAAGTATACAATTTTGTCGTTTCAATTATGTATAATAGTATAATGTGTACTGTATAATATATATAATAATATGTATAATAATGCGATTATGATATGTACTTGTTGTATTTTTTTTTCTTCTTCATAATATATATATATAGCTTAACGATTAAATGTAATAACAACTTCCAATGTGGATTAGAAAAATATTAAATCTTCTCTTTGCAATTGTAACTATATATATTTATATATATATAGTAATCCCTAACGTTACGTCGATTATCACGGACCAATATGATCCATGCGCTTTCTCTCTCTCTCTCTCTCTCTCTCTCTCTCTTTCTCTCTTTCTATTTATTATTATACTTTCTCACACACGCTCTCCCATCACCTCCGTCGCGTCGCTTCGTGTTTTTTTTTTTCATCATCGTACCGTACTTTCTTACTCTTTTTGGCCAGCACATTATATTTCTTACCGCTCGCTTATATACTTGCGAGCCTTTCGGAATGAGTCTCCTCTCTCTCTCTTTCTCTCTTACGGTTGTGTATTTTTTTCTATACGGCGTTTTCAGTCTTCCCCCCTCGACGCCTTTTTCTCTCTTTCTCTTTCTCCTTCGACGGATACGACACTTTTTTTTGTCGTGGTACAGCACGCAGTATAGAGTGTTGCGATCAATCACAAAATAGACAGATGCGTGTGCGTGCATTTGTACCTTATATATATATTCGCCGCGGTGATAAAGCTTCAGTCTTAAAAGAGGATTCGTCGCGCAAGCGCTGCGGATGTATATAAGTTGATGATAGTTCGGTGCCACGTATATGATTGATATATCGCAGTGTGGTCATATATACTCGCAGAAAATAAAGCATATACGCGCGCTTGCGCGTACAATAATAATAATATAACAATGATTGCATCAAAACTGTTTTCTTTTGAGAATCAAAGGTACGCGCGCGAAAGAGCGCGTGGCGGTGCGGGTACACAAAGTAGTTTCTTTCTCCGTCAAAACTCAACGCTTTTCTCCTTCTTTTTTGATTAAACAACGCCGCGCATATATATACCTCCTCCACCGCCACGCTCTCTCTCTCTCTCTCTTACGAGAGATTGTACAAACAATGGTCCGCTAAATCGGCGTTTCGTCAATTCGCTTAAAAACACACTCACACACATATAAACACACACACAGAGCACTAAAGTCACTAAAAGACTCCGAGTGCCGAGGGAGAGATTTAAAAGTCTCTCACGCGCGCGCCCCCGAAATTCACGCAACCACACACACGCATACGCGCCCGGATTAAATCCGCCCACACTCTTTTCCGCCGAGTTTTCTCGCTCGAGCGATTCATCGCATAAAGGAACCGCAGCAAGCGCGCGCCAGTTCCTTTGACATAATTCCACATATACGCTTTGAGCGTGCGCGCGCGCACCTTTGAATTTCGTCGTCGCGCCCCGCGCGGCTCTGGGACTGGAAAAAACAACAAACCGAACGAGGTCGAGCGCAAAAAATCCACGTACATATACATTATATGCGTATAAGCGCGGATATATATATATGTACGGTCAAGCTTTGTGCGGCGATTAATTAAGTATGCGAGCGCAAGCGGCCGGTTTTCAATCCGCGCGAGTGGCGAGTTAAACGGTTAAACAAATTTTACCGAACGTACGGCGTTTAAAAATCGTCGAGGTAGTATGCGTATGAGGATCGGAAAATCAGGTGGACGATGAAGAGAGGTATGGTTGGAACAATATAATACGGGACCAGAGGCAGAGTTTTGATTTTGATACGGCAGGGGAGACCGGGAATATTATTTTTTTTTTTTTTTTTTTTGACAGAATAATAAATTGTTGCGCGACGTATCGAGCGTTTGAAAATTTAACGCCGTTTGGTTCAACGCAAATATTATCGGATGGATTTTAACGCTTTTATATATCGAATTGAATGCGCGCGCGCCCACGTCGAAAAACGCGCCGGCTTATTCGAATAAAGCTTTCACGAAACAAAGCGAAAAAGTACGAGCGATTTAATTTCACCTCTATATATACGCGAGACTCTACGAATTTAATATAACTCATTCGTATTCCTAACCTTCTCTTGAATCCCCCGTAATTCACTTATCATTTTTCCCCCATAAAAATCCTACTGAAAAGAAAACAATCTCACCTCATCCTTCCGCGATGGAGAGAAAAAAAAACTACATCCGCTTCTTTCGCGGAAAGTCACGTTGGTGTCTCAAAGAAGCGCCCAAGTGCCAGCGCCCTCTATAAACGCGCATTTTTCGCCATCGGGGCGAATTAACGTTAGCAGCGGCACTAATGCGGCAAAGTCGCAGGCGCGCGGCGCCTCAAAGCCATCACCCGCGGCTCCTCGTTAATAAGCAGACGGCTTTGAGCTGCTAACACGCATCTCTCTCGGGTTATTCCGCGCCGCGTGCGCTCCCGCTATAGACGTGCATGACGTGCTCGTGATTCATCGCAGTCTGTTGGAATTTCACGCGAGAGGAGAAATGCTGCAGTGGTTGGCATAAAGCTGATTTTGAAAATAAGCTTCTGTAGAGCTATTGTTCTTCGTTCGAATAAGAGAATTATAACCGTCTATTTCCGCGAATGCGTCTTATGTAATTACCGGATTACTATATATAAATGTATTTTCAGTGAGATGTGTGTAATTCAATACAGTGCAGCCAATCGAATTTAATTTCTCCCCTCTATACCGCGGGGCGGTCCCGTATATAGTTTCAACTTGATTTTACCTTAATGGAATTGAACCTAACATTAGCAAAGCAAACATAGGAGGCTATATAGCACGCCGAAAATAACCATCACGCGTATACGTATTATAAACTTCCACGGGGCGCTCGCAAATATAGAAAGTATAACGCAAATATAACAGACGAGAAGCGAGTCGAATTCAAAATATATATACCAGAATAGCGCGGCCGCGGTCTATTTTCCCTAATTACACACTTCATTCACCGGAATAAACCAGCCGCTCGCGCGCGATATCATTCGCCTGCATATAGAGTGAAAACAAATTACACCCCGCTGCTAGCACTATATACAGCACTATAGAGAACTGAAAATCATTCTTCCCAATCAAACGGCAAATTAATTTCGTCCAGGCGGCACTCTCACCTCATTCTTTAATTTTCCTCCCTCCTCTATACTACGAAACAAAAGAAAAAAAAAGAAGCCGTCCGACTGTGCACACCCACACCCCCGCGGTCGCGCTCTCGTGGCGTAATTAGTTTCGCCGCGGGGGGCTCGCACGAACGATCGCTTTCTCTCCCTCCCTCGTTCAGCTATTGTTTTCCCGAATTGCATTCGAAGCGCAAAATATTTCTCGTCGAAGGAGAAAGAGCCAACGATGGCGACGTCGTCGTGTATATACATTCGTCGACGTCTTTGGCTTTTCATTAATTTCGAGTTCGCGCGCGAACAAAGCCTGCAGCAGCAGCTCTCTTTCTCTCCGCGCGCGGGAGAGAGAATAATCGATCTTGCGCCCGCAGCTGCACAGTTTATTGGCTTTCTCTGCTGCAGTGAGTCAGTTTCTTCGTGCTCGCGCTTTCTCATTTCGTTTGTTTGTTTGTGTATACGTAATACGTGCGGGCACACAAATGAGAGAGCTCGCGGTGCGCGGCTGGAAGCCGGATTTTCGTAACAAGGCGGCAGTATAGCAGCTCTGATGAATTAGCTCCTGCGCTCGCTTTTGTGTATGTGTGTCAGGGCTTGACGGCGTCAATTTGAAAAGGATGAAATTCCGGTTGACGTTTTTTTACCTCCTACAGCGCGCGCGCGGGCGTTTATTTCGATAATTATATCACCAGGCGCTACAGCTGGAATCGTTAATTCGCGCGGGCGCTTTATGCTCGACGTTTTTTGCCGGCAGCTAAAGGGGTTACATTGAAATTTCCTCGTTTTCAATTAAAAAGAAGAAAAAACGCGTCCCCGCGCGCGCTGTCAGACCGTAATTATTGTGCATAATTTCGAAACGTCCATCGCATATATACACAGCGTGTAATTGCATCTAAATTATGAGCGATTCGACGAGGTATTACAGTCGAATCAGACCATGACACACACGCACTTACTCTCGCGCATAAACATCGTTATCGCCTGCGTGTTACAACGCGCCCACGCGTTACTCTCTCTCTCTCTCTCTCTCTCTCTCTCTCTCGTTGTAATCAGCTAATTACCGAGGCAATTACGCCCACGCGCAAGCTGCTCGAATCAGGCGCTGCTGCTGCTGCTGGCTGTTTTCGTCGACACTTAACTATTATAGGGATATTAATATATACGCTATAAATACGATCGTTATTATAAAGTTCGCTAAATTTCGAAACATTGTCGCGCCCACCCCCTGCACTATACTATAACGGCATAGCGTAGGGTTTTTTTAATTCGAGAAACCACTATTTATACGTACTATGTGCGTATATATTATCATACGCGTCTCTCGTTTCATCTACTTCGCGCGGGCGTATAACAGGAAACTCTTCTAACACTTAACATCCACTGGCGGAAATTCGAACGGAAAAGCATGAGCTGAGAGAAAACGACGGTTCTTAACTCGTACCATCAGCAGCAGCGCCGTATACTTATACATATAACACTCGAGCCGCTCGCGCGCTCCTCATATATATCTGTACACTTCCAGCCGCGTGGCTGCAGCATCTACATGTACGCGCACTCAACCGCGAGGGGGATAAGACACACTCGGTGCCGTGCGGCCTATACGTGATCCGAGAAGAAGTAGCAGAAGAAGAAGAAGAAGAACAAGACGAAGAAGAGCAAGAAGAACAAGTAGAAGAACGAGAAATATCGAGAGGAAACTAGTCTACCAGCTCTCTCGCTCTCACGCGCGCGTGCATACGTCGACTCTCTTCGCACGCTCGCGAGAGAGAGAGAGGGCACGTCGTATAAAACGAAAGAACCGCTGCGTCGCAGTGTGCAAAAGAAACGATGAAGTAGGTAGTATAGCTTTCTCTCTTCGGTGTTGTAAGAGAGGGAGAATGAAAGAGAGAGAGCGGCCTGTCTGTGTGTACGGTAGAAAGAGACTCATTCCTCGGGCCAACCGAGATCCTCGCCGACGAGCTCGTAAAAGCGCTGATTGTGCTCGTTGAAGAACTTACGTAGCTTCGTGACGACCATCGGGTTGACGCGGGGATGCCTTCGGCCCTTGCTCTCGCGCAGGCACTTCTCCGCGGTGTCGTTGCGCATGCAGTAGAAGCCCTTGGTGCGATTGAAGTAGAAGTTGTGGCGGCCGATGCGCGGCTCCAGCCGCAGAAAGCTCTCGATGCGCTTCAGCTGGGGCACCGGGTCGTCGATCAGCTGGTCGCCGTTCACCACCAGGATCTGACGGCGCTCGAACACCTCCAGCCAGCGGTACATGTGCAGATGGTAGATGGAGATGGCGATCGGCCGGTACGACTCGTTTATACTGCCGTCAGGCCGGACCACCAGGTCCTCGAAGCTGCGCTGTTGGTGCACGGAGTTGGCTGCATTGTTGTTGTTAGAGTAGTAGCTGTTGTTGGTGGGAGTGGACGAGGTGGCGGCGTGGCTGCGGAGCTGCGCGTAGTCGGAGATCGCGCGAGTTACCGGCTCGCGCACGATCAGCACCAGCCGCACGCTCGAGTTCATCGCGTAGATGCGCTCCGGTACCTGTGTGCCAGCACGGGGTAGAGTTAGATGGACGGGGTTGTGGTGGCGGTTCGGGGGTTCGGTATAGGATGACTGCATGTAGAATATCGCGAGGAAATTAATAATTTTGAGCGCGACGCGAAGTATATGAGAAACGGCGAGGCAGTGGAATGGTAATTAAATAGTATGGTTGATGAACGATATAAATTCATAGGCAGTAGCATATTTGTCGAGAAAAAAGAAAACAAATAAAACACAACAAAGCCACGTTTCAATATTGTCGATCGATTTCGGAATTGAATTTCACAAAAATAACCGAAATTTGGATAGCGCACGCTACCCTATTTATACGCATGTATATGTATATATATGTAGACAACAAAGTCGTCGCTTTCATAGAGTTGTTGTTTATGACAAGGTCGTTGTTTTATCCACGGCCCCGGTCGTTCACCAGGTGTGCACCGGGTCACTCTTTTTTTTTGTTATATTGATGCAGTCATCCTATACATTGGGCCGGGCAATTGATGTCCGGGAGGTACGTTAAGCTCTCGGAAAAATGGCTTGTCAAACGCAAGCTTTCAAAAATTGTGTTGCAAATTTCGAATACTGTTTCGTTATCCAAATTGTTTTAAAGAATCGACTTTTTGGTTCCACTTTGATTTTTTCTTTTTTTTTCTTTTGTTGCCAATTTTTACAGGGGAAAGTGATACGAGAAGGGCTTCGTTTTCAAAAGTATCATTTTTCAAAAATTAATTGGTTTTTTGAAAGCTTTCGTTCTGGATCTTGATTAGATTTTCCAAAAGCGTATGGAAATACCTGAAACTATAAATAAAGTTTGATTTTATAATATTTATGTAATATTGTTGATTATTGTAAAAAATAATTATGCATATTGAGAAGGAATTAAATAAAAAATGAAAGATATGACTTTTTAATATATACTTTGAATACAATTTTTACATTTGTAATAATTATATATATATATATATATATATATATAAAATATTTTATTTTAGAAAAGCCTAAATTATATAGTCATCGACAAGATCTATTGTTAATAATGTTTGTTGTAATTAACCCCATTGGTCTTAATTGCAACATCAGAAATAGATTAGGACTCTTGCCAACGTAATAAACAAAACACGTGTTACAATTTATTTTTGATTATTACAATGATCAGGATACCAAGCACCTCAAGATAAATAAAAAAGGTTTGTTTTTCAGGTATCAACATGACTCAGTATACGTACCTCCTTCGGATTGTTACGCTTGTTCTATCCGTTCGAATGTAAACACTCAATTCATTAACGAAAATTCCCCCAAAAAAATATCGACTATACACTTTAAATTAATTCCGACTCAACTTCCTCCAAAACAAAATAAAATCTACACGAATAGCTAACACGCGAATAGCTAATCCGACTCTTAGTACGCAGCACGCGAACGCTGCAGTTATACACATCAAAGCCGCGGATTTAACTCCGCAACCGCTTCACTCTGCGGCTGTACGTGCGGCATTCGATTAAATTAATCAATCTCGTAATTAACCCTTTCGCGTCCGCAAAGGCACGCTACGCGCTTTTACCACAAAAATGCGCGGCTCGACGCTACATACGTATACTTATACTACTGCCTCTACGCCGTCGATCGATCTCACGGTGCAAAAAGCTTTTTCCACTTCTCTCTCTCAGCGCGTAACGCAAGCGTAACAAGCCCGGCCTCTCGTATGTATATCTGTATATACACATATATATCGTTTTACCTCTGATTGTATATGCATGCGCGCGGGCGGGCGGGCGCGCGTGCGACGATACGTTAATATACTGCCGCCATCGCGCGCGCGCGCACCCGCCGCACGCGCGTGCGAGAGTTATACGTACGTGAAACGGGGACATAGTAGGTAGTGAGTGGCTAGTGAGTGCATCGAGTGCTTGGAAGTGCGTGGACGCGCGCAGATAGACACAGTTGATGCACATACACACGGTGATAGATATATAGAGAGATATATTTAAATATTGTTAGTGCTCTGCTGCGGTGCTGGTGCAATCGGTGATTTTTCTTTTATATAATATGTATATAAAAATAATATATATATATGCGTAAAAATACATAAGTGACAAAACGATTGTGCGTAATATAATTAGTATGCGAGCGAACACTACCCTATCCTTTCAGCCTCTATAGCCCATAGCCAACCAATCTGGTATAATTGAGCGGATTCTCGCTTTCTTTTGCGCGTATGAGTTTTGCCTCCGAGACGATGATAAATGCTTTTTTCGCCGTGGGCACAGAGAAAAGGGTTGGGCTACAGAGCGGCAAGATAGAGCAGTAGTCCGCCAGACGCGCGGGCACTAAGGTAATGCAAGTAGACTGACAGAGATGAACGCGCGGCTGTCCATTATATTTTCGGTGCGCGCGAGGTGCTGCTCTCCTCCTGCTGTTGCCGCTGCGGGTGTCTTATTTCGTCGAATGAGGGGAGGATTGAATTTTTAAGTGGTTCCGTTGCGATTAAACTTTGATGAAAGTAGTGGAATTCCTCATCGCCTGCATGTTTAATTCGGCGCCGAGGGAAGGAACGCCGGCGGATGGATGCCGCGAATAACGATTTCCGTTTAACGATCGGATAGGACGACACACGTACATCTCATTTTCGCGCGCCGACGGTTCGGTTTGGTAGGTCTATATGTAAGATAATGGTGGCGACTGGTGGGGAATAATGAATGACCCCCGTGGTCACGACGTCTTTAGTATTAATGCGCTACGATTTGACGGGTTAGAGTATGACTTTAATCATACCGCGCGAAATTAATAAGTCACATTGAGTGGATCGAGAAAAACGGCTATTCTTAGGACTCTTGATTTTTACGAATGATGGAGAAATAACTTTCCTTTTCCCACGATTTTCATCAAAGTTTAATCCAACCTTATATAGGTATAGCCATAAAAACACACAACCTATATAAAAATAAACAACATGTACACACCATACACACCATTCAAAACTATGTCACGCACATAACGCGTCCCCCCTATTTTATCCATTACTATATACGTCGCGACACAACCGATCTAAGCCCTCCCCTCCGTCCTCTCGCGTTTTTCTCGTAAACCGAAGGTATCAGATATACATATATACACGTACATCGGCCCATATATATACGCGACCCACATATGCGTGCTGAATTTTTTGTTATCGCGTCACAGGAGCGCAAGCGCGCGGCTTTTACGACGCTCCGGAATTTTTCGAATGCAAGCATTTTTTCGCGATACACCCCATACTCATATATAAATATACATGTGCGTGCACGCAATCGTTTCAGGCGTCCGCGGTGAAAATGCCTGCGCGCGCGCGAGCGTGTCACTTTTTTTTCGTCGGCGCTCGAATCGTAAAGTAATATCGCGGTGCGCTGCGTATATCTGCGATAGATTACACTCTCGAAATAACGCGCGATGGCGGCGTTGTTTTTGTGGGTGGATAGGGGGGCGGGGGATGTAGTAGAGAAAGGCGTAAAAAGAATTTATTGGGCGAGTGATATCTTGGATCGTTGTGATTGCCGGTGGTGTATGTAGCATGGGAGAGAGGGAGTGGGGATGTTTAATTAATATTGCGGAAGTAATGTTAAATGAACAGGGGAGGAATTGGTGTATACGCGTGGGTTGCAGGAAATATAAGTATATGTAACGTTGACTGTGTGAATTAATAATGTGGTTTGTTTTGAGGATAAATTTAAATATTAACGTTAAATTAATATATGTTGTGATAATTAATAAACTTGCTCGCATTGAATAAACTAACTTTAAACATAAGTAAAACTGTGTACATAACTTTCGGGAATTATTAGGACTGTGTTCCAAAAAATTTAGATATTTTTATTAACAAAGAAAAACTAAAGAGAGTGGACATGTGTAAATATTTGAGGATTAATTTTGATTATAATCTAAAATGGGATGAACATATTGACTACCTAATAAAAAAAACAAGTTGCTTAAATTTCATCTTCTACAAAATTAATAAATTTATGCAAATAAATACTTTAAAGGTTATATACTATGCGTTTTTTCACAGTGTGATTAATTATGGGATAATTGCTTTGGGTGGTGTCTACAAAAATAATCAACATTTGCTCCAAAATATTCAAAACAGATTACTTAAACTAGTTAAAAAAAAACTTTTGAGCAAAATAAACCAATGAATATTAAGCAACTATTCACATTGGACTGTTTAAAATATTATTACAACGAAATAAAAAATATATTTACAAATTCAAATAGTAAGGACAAGAAATAAATCTATCATATTACCTAAAATAAACAAAAGAGTAAGTGAAAAAAATAATTACATAACTGCAATAAAGAATTTCGATCTACTTCCAAACGAGCTCAAAACTCTAGAAATAGACAAAAGACCTACTATGTACAAGTTAAAAAAATGGATTGTGAATAATATTCTTTGAAACCGATTTGATCCTATAATTTTGTTATAGGAATTCAAGTCTAAAACTTAGATACATGTGTATAACATATATACTTATTACTGTTTACATAAATTTTTATTATGTTATAAAATAAAGATGTTTTATTTAGTTTTAACATTTAGTATTAGTTTTAGTTTTAAGTAACTTTATACTCCGAACCTGCAAACAGGGAATTTATTTTCCTCTGCAGGGTTACTATATGTAATGTAATGTATTTATTACTCTGAATAAATAAATAAATAAATAAAAATAAATAAATAATGGTGTAAATTTGTACTAGAATATCGTATACTTTTAGGAACAATATGATAATATTTATTGAACCGTATATGTAATGTATGAGGTTTTGAATTCGTTAAAAGAGCGGTTGTAACTGACAAGGAAGGTACCCCAAGTGTAAGTCGCCGATTTGGACGATATTGCAATATGTTGTAGTACATTAAAAAATAAGAGACACGTATTTTTTTTACGTGCTGATAGACACTTTAAGGGGGTGAAATCTACCCCTAAAGTTCACCCTCAAAAACAGTTTTTTTCAAATATTTCAAAAACGAATAAAGCTAGTTTAATGAAACCGACGCCAAAAGTTGTAGAATAAAAAAGCCTTCAAAACAGCATTACTTTCAATTTTAAGGGTAGCAACCCCTATTTTTTTTTTTTCAAGAAAACTAAGCTCTTCTCATCAATTTTCAGCTATAAAAATTACAATAAATTATATATCGCCTCAAAACAGATTTCATTTAAAAGAAAATTAAAAAATAAAGTTGATCTGTCTTGTGGTTTTGGCCAAAATTATTTTTTAGGGGGTAACTACCCCTTATTTATATTTTGTTCATTATTTCAGAAATAAATAAAGACATCTTAATAAAACCAACGCTAAAAATTTTAAAATAAGAAAGGCTTCAAAACAGCATTATTTTCAATTTTAAGGGTAGCAACCCCTATTTTTTTCAAGACAACTAAGCTTTTTTCATCATTTTTCAGCTATAAAAATTATAATAAATTATATATCGCCTTAAAACTGATTCCATTTAAAAGAAAATTAAAAAATAAAGTTCACCTGTCCCGTGGTTTTAACCAAAATTATTTTTTAGGGGTAACTACCCCTTATTTTTATTTTGTTCATTATTTCAGAAATAAATAAAGATACCTTAAGGGGGCTAGACACCTTTTTTCTCTGAAATAAGAAGTCACATTTTAATACATAAATGTAAACTAATTATTTCATACTTTTTACATATAAAAGTGGGTATATTTACCTTACCTTAAAACTTTCTCCGATGGACCTTTTATATGGTCCAGAACCATAGTCATCGATGAAACAAGTTTTTTCACTAACCGTAAGCTTTGAAATTTTCCTGTGGATGGATTGACTTCAGATTTGAACTAAATTACTCCTGAATAGTATAATTCTCATATGAGTGTAGGGATTTAGGATTAAATGTCGGAAAAAATTTTTACATCAGAAAAATTATGAAAAAATATAAAAAATTTAAAAAAATTAAAAAAAAAACTCTTGAAAAACAGCACAATTTTTTTTTCTCATTAGATCAAAAATCCCTACACTCATATGAGAATTATACTATTCAGGAGTAATTTAGTTCAAATCTGAAGTCAATCCATCCACAGGAAAATTTCAAAGCTTACGGTTAGTGAAAAAACTTGTTTCATCGATGACTATGGTTCTGGACCATATAAAAGGCCCATCGGAGAAAGTTTTAAGGTAAGGTAAATATACCCACTTTTATATGTAAAAAGTATGAAATAATTAGTTTACATTTATGTATTAAAATGTGACTTCTTATTTCAGAGAAAAAAGGTGTCTAGCCCCCTTAATAAAACTAACGCTAAAAATCTTAAAATTAAAAAGGCCACAAATCTGCATAACTTTCAATTTTAAGGGTAGCAACCCCTATTTCTTTAAAGGAAATTAAGTTTTTTTATCAATTTTCAGCTATAAAAATTACAATAAATATATCTCTTTAAAAACCATTCCATTGAAAAGATTGACCATACAATTTTGACCAATAACACAGACAAACACTATGTAATTTTAGCGCTTTCGGGCAATACGAAATACTAATTTATCATTAATTTTGCAAAATTAGTTTGGTTAAACTACTTGTTTAAACGGATTATTGTAAAGCTTTTTCGAAAAACTAATTTTGACTTGAATTCCACAAGAAAAGTAACATGTTTATTTAAACTTTTATATGTTGTAGTGAACCAAAAAACGAAAAATATTTATATTTTTTATCTGTGAATAATACATTTTAAAGGGGTGCAAATCATCCCCGGAAGTTCATTATGTTCTTACTTCCCTTTATTATATTTTATGTATTATTATAAATACTTCGTCAAAGGCAATCGTACCGTTTTGATACGTGATAAATAAAGCATTAAAAAAAATGAATGTGTATGTGCGTGTGTGTACGTGGATGTAAGTGATTTTTATGCAGTAAATAAGAGTAATCGCTGATTGTGAATGAGAAAATAATATGTTATTTTTATGTTATTATGAGACTGATATTTATAGATTGGTGATTTAACTCGTAGTTTCATATATTGCTGGCAAACATTGTATTTATAAATCGGTAGAGTTCCAGTCGTGCAGTGTTGTTTTGTGAAAGTGGTTATTTCTACAATATTGTGGCTGTAATATTGCATCAATTCATTTTTTTTAATGTCAGCAGCACTACAAAACTACAGGTAAATGTCTATTTATATATCAGATCTAATGCATTAATTGTAAGAATTTCGTATCTGTCTATAGGCTTTAATAAAATTATAACAGCTTTTCAAAATTATATTTTGCGTTATTTTTAATGAACATATTAGAAAGTATGCAATTTCGTACATTGTTACATTTTTTGGAGATATATTTGACGTTATAGAGCACAAATAGTTTAAATTGATTTTTCTTTAATTTTAAAGATTTAAAAAATCCTGATTTATAAGTGAATAAAGTATTTTTAATATTTTTACGAAAATTAAAAAATGTATCAAATATACTTTATTGTGTATACTGTATTGTTTACTTTCTGTTATTAACAAAATTATAGACTCCTGATTCAATTTTTAGCCAAAATTGTATACGGTTCCTTTACTATTAGATGTTTTACAAATAATAAATTTTACATACAAATAATAATTTTAAATAACTAAATCTTAATTTTAATAAATCTAAATTAACAGGCATTGTGCAATACATCTTATCGATTACTGTTTACAAATTTAAAAAAAAACTCGAGATTACCTTCTTTTCAGTTTAATCAAGCGCTTTAGTAAAGAAATATACAGATACGATATTCTTAATAGATTCTTAACAGGATGGCCCAAAGTATAAATATTTGTTTTATTTGTATGTGTCGCCTTTTTAAATGCAACATTATTATCTTGTGAAAATATGGTATTTTTTTAATATTTAAACAAATATTTCCCGGTAAAAAGACATTGGTCGCATGATGGCGTACATCAGTAAAAGCGTACAACGTACAACGTACAAAGCTTCCTCATTGAGAAATAGCTATGTTCTCGCAACATAGTAATGTAACGTTTAGAGGGGTGACGCATAAAAATTAAAAAAATGTTTTTATTTTCAGCATTCTATATATGTGTGTTGTAAAGATACTATTTCTGTATGCAATTATTCTTATAAATGTTTGATTATTTTAGCACTCAAAATGAAAATTAATCCTCTGAATGTTATTAATTTGCTGCTTGCCTATTTCCAAACACTTGATATTTCAATATCAACATCTATGCTATTAGACGATTCCATTAAATCTAACAGTATCATTTGAAAATGGTCTTTTATTTCTATTTCTTTCCAAATGATACTGTTAGATTTAATGGAATCGTCTAATAGCATAGATGTTATAATGGAAAAATCGTTGGATTTTCAAGAAGAATATAAAGAAACAGATGCACGTATTGTGGAAGATGTTGATTTACATACACTTCCTTACTATCCTGAATTACCTACGGATCAATGTACGGGACATGAAGAACCATTGAGTTTTGAATACAAAAAAAGGGCTGTAGAATATTGGAGAAGTGGAAAAACAAAAAAGAATTTATCGCTTAAAACAATTCAAAATAGATTCAGGAAAGTCAGTTCTGAAACACAGTTACATCGCTGGGCTCACCAAATCAATCAAGATGGAACTTATCGAGAAAAAATTGCAAGAATTTGCGATTTCACACTAGAAAATTTTAAAGCTGCTACTGAAGCTGGATTAATAATTCATGACAACGATTTAAGAAGATGGGCTCTACAAGCACGAAAATTAATCGGAAATGAGGACGTAAGATTTACAGCTTCAAAACATTGACTTTCAAAATTTAAAAACACCCATAGAATTGTTTCTCAAAAAATTAATAAATTTATCACAAAAAAAAGTATAGAAAATGGAAATGATTTGCATAAAAAAGAAGTAGAATTCGTAACAGAAATCAAACAATTGATTAATCAAATAGCCGCTGACAATAACATATAATTCAGACCAGTCTGGTTTTCAGTTGGAAATACATTCTGGTCGATCTCTTGCTTTTGAAGGAGAAAAGAAATTACAGTGCCTTGTACAGTCGGTTACATCAACAACTCATAGCTATACTGTACAGCCGACAATTTCAGCCACAGGAAAGTTACTATCACCATTATTTTTAGTATTAAAGGAACGAAGGGGAGAATTTGGACCAATTGTCTCACAAAATTTGTTTGTGCCTACAAACGTATATGTTACATCCTCGACATCTGGAAAACTAAATCAGGTAAAATCACGTTCTATTAATTTCTAAAAATAAAACGTTAATTATTTCGGAAGACACATTTAAATAAAATCAAAATTTGTAGAACTCTTTAATGCGTGGTTAAAAGAGGTATATTTTTCTCAAGTTGGACCTAGAAGCATGCTGCTAATTGATTCGTGGAGTGGTCGTTGTCCAACGATTGTACAGGAAGTTACGCCACACAATAAACCCCTACATCTCAAAATGATACCTGCAGGAACGACTGGAAACATACAGCCGTTAGATGTATATGGATTCCGCACATGGAAGAACTATGTTAAACATTTTTCAGACCATGTTTTGCTCATAGACGAAGACTTAAATTTACATTTGAGAAATAATATAATTAAATTACAGTCTTTGGTTCATAACCAATTTTCATCTCCACGATATGAAAATCTATTTAAATATTCGTGGTATAAAAGTGGGTATCTTGTGAATCGACCAGGAGATTTCGATGACCCCGTAAGTTTCAGTTTCGGAGATTCCTGTGCAACGCATTGTGAGATCAATGGTTGTAATAATGTTGCAATTGTTAGATGTTCGTGGTGTAAAAAATCTTTATGCTTAAAACACTTTTTTGAAGAATATCATTATTGTACAACTTACAATCCATAATGCCTCGAGCTATTCGACAAACAATTACTTTTTTGAGAATACTTTAAATTTTTTGTAGTAATAGTAATAATAAAACTTGTGTTGTTAAAACAAAAACCATATTTACATTAGTTATCATTTCATTTTGTATTTTTCTGCAACACGTAACTTTAATTTTTATTATTTTTTTGAAAAAAAATTAATCTCACTAAATTTTGATTATTTACGCAATTTTTTCAGAAAAAAGTAATAAACACATTTACCCTCCCTGGTAGAAAAAGTTAGTAGAAGTCGATAAAAATCGATAAGTTTCACCATTGAAGTCAATAAAGTCTCTTAATTTCCTTAAAAAGAGAAAAATAGGGGTTCCTACCCTTAAAATTGAAAGTGATACAGATTTGTGGCCTTTTTAATTTTAAGATTTTTAGCGTTAGTTTTATTAAGGTAGTTACCCCCTAAAAAATAATTTTGGCCAAAACCACGAGACAGGTCAACTTTATTTTTTAATTTTCTTTTAAATGGAATCAGTTTTGAGGCGATATAATATTTATTGTAATTTTTATAGCTGAAAATTGATGAAAAAAGCTTAGTTTTCTTGAAAAAAAAATAGGGGTTGCTACCCTTAAAATTGAAAGTAATGCTGTTTTGAAGCCTTTTCTAAAATTTTTAGCGTTGGTTTTATTAAGGTATCTTTATTTATTTCTGAAATAATGAACAAAATATAAATAAGGGGTAGTTACCCCCTAAAAAATAATTTTGGCCAAAACCACGAGACAGGTCAACTTTATTTTTTAATTTTCTTTTAAATGGAATCAGTTTTGAGGCGATATATAATTTATTGTAATTTTTATAGCTGAAAATTGATGAAAAAAGCTTAGTTTTCTTGAAAAAAAATAGGGGTTGCTACCCTTAAAATTGAAAGTAATGCTGTTTTGAAGGCTTTTTTATTCTACAACTTTTGGCGTCGGTTTCATTAAGCTAGCTTTATTCGTTTTTGAAATATTTGAAAAAAACTGTTTTTGAGGGTGAACTTTAGGGGTAGATTTCACCCCCTTAAAGTGTCTATCAGCACGTAAAAAAAAAATACGTGTCTCTTATTTTTTAATGTACTACAACATATTGCAATATCGGCCAAATCGGCGACTTACACTTGGGGTACCTTCCTTGTGAGTGTAACGCACACGCTCTACTAAACTTGTCGAAATTGTGCATTGTTATATTTCGCGAAAGTGGCTCGCGAGCGCGAAATAATAATATAATACCGCGGCAAACGACTTTCATCTTCGTGAATTATTGCACAATGAGCCAAAATAATTAACTCCGCGGTGCCACTTTGTTCATTACACCGCCGCTTCCCTTTCGCCTACGACATTAATTAAAACAAACATATTAATATTTAATTTATTCATTGGGCTCTGTGTGCGCGCTACGCTTATCGAAATAATACGCTATATCCCCGCCGTTGTATATAATACACTTTCGAATAATATTTCCCCGACAGTATATACGGGGAATAATTAAAATTATCGATATATTTCGCGGCATAATCGCAGAGCGCAGTAAATTATTGTATAAAATGACGAATAGCGCCGCGGTATTAATAAAAAACAAAAATATGTACAAGTCAATGGGAGCAACGTCGCGTGAATTCACCCGTCGTTAGGCTCGAACCGAATGAAATTTTAATGCCACGCGGAACCTTTGATTTTTACTGCACACACACGCGACGAGAACAAACGCGCCCTGGTGTGACCCATATAAAACAGCCTCCCTGTACCCGCTGCTCGATATGATTTACGAACGCTCTTTCAAAACATCCACACAGGCATACACACACACACGTTCAAAATTTCGCGCTCTGCGCCCTCGTATGCACAAAGGGCGCGAGTCGATTATTATAGGAGTGAGTATACAAAGGACGCAGCAGTGCCGGAAGCTCGACTTGTCTCTCTCTCTCTCTTTGGTGCCCTGTGCAAAAAATCGATTAAGGCTGTGAGTGCGAGTGCAGTGAGTGCTGTGGTGGTGCGAAAGCCATGGCAGCGCCTGCATGCGCGATTTCCATTGACGATGACGAGATGTATCCCCCAGTGCGCGGGAAGTTTAATTAGATTACGGTTACGATGCGTGAGATTTTCTTATTGACAGTATTGATTATATTTATTTCGCGCTTTTTATTAGATGCATTACACGAAGGTATTATATAATATGCGTTATTTCACGTAATCTGCAGATGTGCGTGTTTACCTTTTCAATTATATAATAAATCTGGCGCGTGTAAGAGGACCACCTATATGCAGAAGTATAGAAGCGAGGTACGCTCGAAACGCGTGGGCGTAATGTTTTTATAAAAGTGTTGTGCGCTAGTCGCTCGGTCGAATGAGTACCCGAGGATTATATATACCATGAGCGCATTTCAAAGGTTTCTTTTAAATTTAATTCGAAGCGGATTTTAATTTAATTTTCACGTTCGCGGTTAGCGCGAAAGCGGCAATCCGGATGAACGATTCGGAGAAGCGAAATGCATAATATTGCGCAAAAATAATAATAACGTTAAAAATAAATATTTTTCGTGTACACAAGAGTCGGAGTAATTCCTGAATAATTTGTGTTTAGAATTTCAGATGAAGCGCGCGCGCGTGCGCGGCGAACTATTTCGCGCGCGTACATTGTGATGCTAATGCGGCCAAATATTTTGGCGACATTTTAATGGAATATTAGAATTGTTAATGACGCGAGTGTAAGCTTAGCGACATCTGCGTTCCCCGAAAACATTATATATTCATAATAATAATAATAATAAACTAGAGAAAACATCGAATTACATTACGGGAAAAACTTCCCTTCTATTATTACACGCTGACGTGCGTTTCCCCTCTCCCCCGCGGCTCAATCATCGCGAAAGCATCCAACTTTTCCATTTGCCCTCCTCCCTCTTACACAATGTGCTCGGGCGCGTATATATACACCGAAAAATTCCATATCGCACAAAGCGGGCGCGCGCGAAACTTCCTCGCAGCCACTCCATATAAAAGCGAAAAACTCTATCTCTCTCTCGAAGATCACACACAGGCGCTGTCTGACTGACGCGTGCAGCACTATATATATAGTACAATACACTCTCGGTGTGCTCTGTGAGTGCGCAGCGGAAGTAAAAATCAAGCACTGCAACCGTACAAAGAAGACGAAGGCTAGAGACAGAATGAGAATACACACACACACAAGTATACGTGGCAGACGGAACGAGTCACTCACCTCGGGCGTGACGAAGTAGCTCGGGCTCTTCTCAATCGTGACCTGTCCCTTGAACGAGTAGGGCATTTTGCGTCTGTACCACTCGAGGCCCTTCTCGTAGTTCTCCGCCCGGTCGAAGAAGTGCACCTCACCCGCGGCCTTCTGTATCTGCGGGTGCAGGAACATCATCTCTAGGAGCGCGCGAGTGCCGCATTTGCGCACGCCGATGATGATCGCCTGGGGCAGGTGGCGATTCGTCTTGGGGAAATGGACTTTGGCGCCGGGCATGGGACCACCCGGCGAGGCGGACATGAAGGAGGAGGCCGACGGCGAGGGTGACTCCCCAGGGGCTGAGGTATCCGACGATGGGTCACGTTCGATCGCGTTGGAGGACTCGAGGAGGAGCTGCTCGAGGGTACGCGGCTCGCCGCCGTTGCTGTTGCCGTTGGAGGAGGTGGCGGCGGCCGCGCGCAAACTGTACACCGCGCTGTCGTAGAGGATGTGGAAGGTGAGGAAGAGCGAGAGCAGGGCGACCGTGAGGAAGGCCGCGGCGATCTTCGGCCGCGAGACGCCGACCACCAGGATGCAGTCGGACGGCGCATCGCAGTCGACCGGCCTCATCGCAGAGCGCGGCATGCATCTGAAATTTAAGAATTGTTATGGAAGAAAAATTAGTTTCAATTTATAAGTATAGTTTTGGATAAATTGTAGGACCTTTTTTTTGTCGTAGAACGAAAGTAAATAATATAATATGTACATAAAATCTTTTATAAAAGAAATGTAATAATTTTACATTCATCTAACGATGTATATGTATGAAAGAGAAAACATATTTTTCTTATAAAATACTAGCAAGTTCAGGCGCGCTGCGTGTACTCTTCCTTTACCTTGATTATACCTGTACAATTAATATTATAATATTATGAATTTAAAATTTATTTTATTTTTTAACATACCGCGCAAATTTATCCAATATTTTTTATTGAAACTTGGATTGTATTTATTTTAGTTTATTCCTACAATACAAAAATTTGGAGGTTAGAAATTTAACTGTTATCAGAACAGTATTCATAGTCCTTCATTGTTAACTATAACACTTTAATATTTATTTGTTATACAAAACCAAATTTTAAGTCATTAATACTATTTACGACTTATATTTTTTGTTTAAATATTCCATAATTCCAAACTTTGTGGGTTTTATTTGGACCAATCAGCTTGTTTTTCTTATTTTAAAATACTAGCTACTTTTAGCGCGCTTCGCGCGTATCATTTATCTCTTTGTTTTTTTGTTTTTGAGGTTATGAACATGATCAAGTTTCATTTTAAAAGTTTGTTTTAAATAGTTTAAATTATACGATAATAACGTAAGTCTCATAAATAAAATCATGAAATTTTTCTTATACTATTCAGTTTTAAATATTCAAAGTCAAGAATCCAATCTTCAAAATTCAAACATACTCGATTTTGGCGCTTGTTCTATGTAGACCAATCAAATGAGCCAGCAACAACCAATCAAAACAGTCTTATTGTGATGACAGATTTCCTCCATCACTTTTTTAAGAGAGGAAATATTTTGATGCTATTTTGATTATATTGTTTTAAATAAAAATCAATTTCATTTTTAAAAATTCAAACCTCTCAATCTTAAACAATTCACAAAGCAAATCTTGATGCCTATTCTACATAGAGCAATCAAAATCAAGCCTTTAGGTGCTTCTACATGGCCGCTTATCACTTTTTTAAGAAGGGATACACTATTTAAAAAAATGCTTACTTTACATGTGTAAAATGAATTGTACACTGAGAAAATTTCCTTTTTAATTTATAAAATATTTTATCGTCGGCCATGAATAAATCCTTTTATTAATTCAATAATACCTCCATCTATCTTGGAGAGAAATTGATTTAACTAAAAAATATTGCACTAATACTGAAGGACAGCGTAGCTACTTTCAATGAAATCATTTTCTTATAACGATTAAAAAAATTTTTAATTAATAAATTTATTTTATACATTTCAGCAATAGAGCTTTCTTGAATCCAACAAAATACTTGCCAGTATATCCATATGAAATGATTAATGCCTAGAAATGAATTTCCAGTTAATGTGATTGATCGATGTTCAATTAATTAATTCAAATAATTTCCAAAGATACCATTACATTGTCATAATTAAATCAAAATAATGGGAGTTAGCAGAAATGTAATCAGTTAAGCCGAACATTCTTTATTTTGCTAAAATTTAATTACACAGATCGAAATAAAATCCATTAATCATAGTTACACCGAAGAATGGAATATAACTTCAATCTCGAGAAATATCAAAGACAATATCGACCATACATCGAAAACCTATTAATAGAAACCGTACAATCACGTCTACACATCGGCAAAATTATATTTCAATTATATTACCAAAAATTCCACCGGCAATACCTCCACCTATTCTTTCCCACTTTAATTCCAGATAATAAATATTGTTCTCTTTCTCTTCCGGCCGAAACTCCCACACTGCACTCTCACGGCCGACAGCCTAATACAAATGGCTTTTCGCAAAAGAACCAGCCAGGGTATAACCCGAGCGCTGCAGCTATATGCGCGCTGCAATCAGAACGAGAATAAAAGATCATGAATTTCAGAAAAGTTTACCCTCGGCCCGGGCGTTCCCCAGAGGAGGTAGTGGTGGTGGCGGAAAAACGCGCGTGCTCGAAATTACAATCGTGAATTCGCGAAATATAATCCGAAAGTGTGCCTAAACGCATGCGAGGAAGGAGTAGGACGGCGGCGCGGATTTCGCGTGTTTTGCTATGCGCTAGCGCGCGCGGTGTAAAGTTTTAATGGAAACAACAATTGTACTTCAGAAACTTTCGGTATTTATAACTGCATAATTGTGAAGTTTAAAATACAAAACAATTAATTCGATGGGTGGGAGCAGGGTAAAGTTGGGGAGAGAGAGAGAGAGAGAAAGAGAACTATTTTTTAAACGCGCCTATTATGTGTGTGTTTGTATGATGGGTTGAATTGGAACGTCGCGAAGTTTGTTCTATTCTTGGAATTGGGTGAAATCGCTGGTGCGTGCGCGTTTTTGCTGAACCATTAATCAAAAAATTTTATAACGAAAGTATAACGTCGCTGGAACACACGGCGAGTTATATAAACGTCTATGTTGCAAACAATGTATCGAGAAAACAAAAGTATGTAATGGTGGCTCTACTGCACATCTACTGCTATATTGATACAACTAAATTTTATAGCATCGCCGTTTATTATATTGCAGTTATACGGTTTGCGATTGATACAGCTTAAAGTATAACAATAAAGTAACTTTACTGAAATCATATAGAAATGGTAACTGCATCCTGAGAATTAAACCTCTTATTAACTATTTTTATACACACTTCTTCGCGTAAGTATGACATATACGAAATTCTGATATTTCCTAAATTCAGAACTTCCATTCCCTGGTAGAAATGTTAACCAGAAATAAATTATGGTTTTTACATTTCATAAAATATGTATTTTAAGTAATAGTAGCAACTTTTAGATGAATTATATTATTTTTGCATGATTTTTGCTAAAAATGCTTCCATTTAATTAACACGTTAGCTATATAAAATATACTTAATTTTCTAATAGGGTTTCCACAGTAATTATTACTTTTCACCACCACCATGTTTTTACGCCAGCTTACTCTTACTTTTTTCCAACCCTATCCACCCACTATATAAACATTATTATCCCGTAACTCCGGTACCGCGACAAGGATCTTTTGATTGCCGGCCGCGCGTTTACTACCGTGCATTATTACAATTTTAATGAGAAGTGCTTTCCGTTAAACAACAAATCTTGTTAGAGCTTTTCTCTTTGCGCCTTGGCAAAATGCGATCCGCTACTATACGCTATGCACACACGCGCACATATTTTTTTCCGTGCCCCCGCACGCCCCAGAAATTCGCCTGAAAAACGCTCCGCTTGTGTGTGCGCGTATACGTTTCGCGTGTCGCGCATAGCACACACTATTAAAAAATGCACGGCACTCCTTCCCTTTGTGAGCGGCTGTTTCTGTTTATTATATTCGGCCCACCGCCCGCCCGTGCGGACGCCAAACGACCAGGTAGTCGCACTTTCATATAATACAACGTATATATAAGTACATATAATACACGAATACGAGAGATAAAATTCATTACTGAAAATCATACACCGAAATGATATTTAAACGAATGAATAGCATTGCAAATTACAGTGACTATGCTCCCTTACCATCACGCACACAGAAACAACCCATCCTCCTCCTCCTCCTACACCGCCTGCACTTTACACAATCTCGAATGGCAGCCGACACGACAGCACGTAAAGTCGAACACGTGTTCTACACCTGTACTCCTATATACATACACCCACATATACATATACAGACCCGCGCGCAGCGGTAAAAATACAAATCGAGCCCGCGGATCTCCGGAATAATAAACGCGCGCAGGGGCCGTTTCTTCCTCTCTCTCTCTCTCTCTCTTTTTCTTTTTTTCACGACGGGCGCGCGCTCGCGTATAGCACACGCCATGCGGACATTACTTTCCCGCCCGGCCGCTTTTCTTTTCTTATTCCGGCGCAAGCGAGCGACACGCGCATGTATAGTTGGAGAAACAATGCCTCCGGGGTATACGCGCGCGCGGATGTAGGTATGAAGCGGAGCGCTGTCGAGAAAGCGCGGCGGAGCCCGACGCGATTGCATGGCAGTTGAGCGGATGGGGATTTGCCGTGTACATGTGAGTGAGGATGCGGTAGCGGAAGATTTATTTATATTCCGAATGAGAATGCGGGAGGCGGCTGGGCGGGTTTAGAGTGAAATGTGGATGGGTGACGCGATTCTTGGGTAGAAGGTGTAGTGTAGTTGTGATTTTGGTTATAATAAGCGTAGAGAAAAAAGGTTAGTCGAATATGTGACATTGAATAATATACGGGCCAATTAATAGATGTTGCAATGTTATGTTATATTGATCGGCGTAATTTAATAGATTGGTGTGCGTTTGTATAATAATAGTTTCGGTTGATTTCATTTCAGTGGGACAGGTCCTCGGCAACTGACATATTATATACGTATACGTATGTAATTACGTGAATTGGTATCCGTCGACTAATTACATTTGTTGTTATTTCCGTACTTAATTAGGAAACGTAACTAAACACAGAACAAATACGAAATATACAGATAAGCCCTTGTTTCTAAGAAACGAATTCTGTTGTTCAATCAAAATTTCAATTTAGAACTGTAAGAGCATTTAATTAATTAAATTAAATAGTTTCCACTGCGCTCGGAGATGCGATAACCGTAGTAATTACGCCGAATATATATAAAACAATATAATTATAATATTAATGTAAATGATATGGTACCAATACAACTCCGCCTGTTTTAATTTCGAATATAATTAACGAGAGAGTGAAAATGACACTGCAGCGCTCACACGAATCGGCGCGCAAGTCATATACATATATCGTCACGCGGTATGAAGAAAAGCCAATTTGGAAGTTATACAAGCGAAGAAAAGCCAAAAACGCGTCTAAGGCGAAGAAAAGCCAGTTTGAATCTTCCCAGTCGAAGAAAAGCTAGTTTGCGCCGTTCCTGCGGAGAAAAAATCCCAACTGATGGCATCTAATCAATTACTAGTCATCTAATTATCTTGACTAATCATCTTTTTATCTTATCTTTTTAAAAAGATTTTTAATCTTTTTGGTTATCTTTTTATCTTTAGCTTATCTAATTATCTGAACGTTATCTACAAGATACCAACTAAATCTTACTTTCATTTGAGAAAAGTCAAACTGGCTTTTCTTCGTCTGGGAGGGGCGCAAACGGGCTTTTCTTCGTCTAGGAGGGCGCAAACTGTCTTTTCTTCGCCTTAGACGCATTTTTGGCTTCTCGTCGCCTGTAACTTCCAAGTTGGCTTTTCTTCGTACCGCGCGACGATATACGAATTTTGTTTTTACTTACGACTTACGGACATACCAGCTCGCGCGCGCTGCTATTGGCCATTCAATAATTAATTCCGTCGACCTCGTAATAATATTCCCGCGAATGTATAACTCGTGTATTAACGGAAATTAGACCGTCATGTTCCACAATTTCGGATTGCTCTATACATGCATGCTATATACTTTATTATAGCGTCCGCCCAACCGAACCCAACAGCCGCAACAACAGCGATATAATTATAAAAAAAAAAAATATCTTCCCGCCACGTTCTTTTTCTCGACTATGCACACACACCTACTTCACCGCGCGCGTCGCCGCGAGCGACTAAATAATGAAAAAATTACACCTCCCAACACAAGGAGATTAAATTAATAATGAATTTAAACGCGCGCGCCCCCGCAGTCGTAAATGCGCGCCGGGCATAAATTACCCCCTTCATCTCCGCCACCCCCGCGTAATTTTACGACCTCTCTACTGTGCGCGTATTGCGCGAAGGAGTAGAGGTATGCATGCAGCGCTGCATCGGGGGTACGATTACGAAATTAACTTTACATCGGCGTGCGGACTTGGAAAACGCGATGATGCATCATACCACGCGGGCGGGAGGCGGGGGAGGGGGCGATCCAATTACGACCGCCGCCCGCGCGTGGTATAGACTTTGAATTCCCGATCGCGGATATAATTAATTCGAGTAAATAATTCATCGACGCGGGCTGCTGGGTGTAGTGCAGAAGTGCGTCCTCGTTCGAGCGATATTCGAGTTTATTAAATTATGTATGATTTCTGCGCACACGGGTCCAAAGAGTGCACGAGAGTTTCGAGTGTATTAATCATCCAATTGAGCTAACTGTATGTATGTATACCCGAGAACTGAGCGATGTATATATATTCAAGGAAAATTCAGCGGGCGGATCGTTAGGGGATGCGCGGGTGGGCGGCAATAAAAATGAGATTGAAAATAATTCGATTCCCGATTGGATTTTTAATTGCCCTCCATCCAATTATTTCCTTCGTCCTCCTTCGCCGTCGCCGTCGTATAGTCCGCACGCCCTCCGCTCGGACTCGTTAAAAGACGAGGGGACTCGATTGTCAATAAAGCCAGCCCGTCGCTCTCACTCTCACTCTGGACTACTCGCCGACAAAAAAAAAAGAAGAAGAAAAAGAGGCAGAGTCTACCTTCTCCTGAAGTACACTCTCTTCTCCGAAAGAACTAGCGCATTACGGCCGAGGCTTCGTTATACACGCCCATCTACATCTCCGCGCGTACATGTTTACACGAATCCGAAAAATCCGTCCGCCTCGCCCACGCGAGATATAACCAGCACGTGTATACCCTTATATACTTAAACGAGAGGCGAGGAAAAAAATTTCTTCTCGCGCTCACCTTTTTTTTGCCTTCCCTACCTACCTCCCTCTCGGACCCTCCTTGTTACAGGAAGCGAGCGCGAAATCCCGCGCGTGACTGTTAATCCCGGCGCCCCCCCCCCTCGTTATACCTGCCGTCATCGCGTGCGGGCCGACATTTCTCGTATATAGCGGCGAGGGAGTGAGGGTGCAACAACCCGCCCGCAAGCAGCGCGTGTGGGTTTGGTGTATGTATAGGTATATATGTATACACACGAAGGCACCGAATGGTATGCGAAAGTTGCAGTCGGAAAAATTGTCTCGCGCAAAAAGTAGCGCCGTGCGGTTGTGGCCTGTTAGGAGAAGTGCCGTATAGGGGTGTGTGAGTGCGGTAGAGGAGCATTTCGGGGGAATTGAGTTTTTCCTGCGCGCCGAGGTGATTTGGCGGTTGCTGTTTGCGAAATGCCTTCACTTTCTTTTTTTTTTCAAGGTTCGTGGAGAGAGAGAGAGAGAGAGTAAGGTTGGTTTCGTGATATTTTAATGAGGAGTGTGTTTGGAGTAATTTGATTTTAGAGCGAAGTGTGTATATGGCCGGTTTAACGCATTTTATATTGTTGCAATTTTCGACGGGATTAAATGTGGCGTGCATTTTTTATACGAAATTTAGTCGACTTGTTTCCATTATCGAGTGTTCTGGTGAAAAATATAATAAAAATTCCCGGTACATGGGCGAGAATATATTTAAATATTTAATAACGAGGTGTCCGACTAAACTCGCCGCTGCTCTACTGAATACGTAATTTATGAATATATTTTCATTTTAACGCCATTCTAATGGGTTTTTCCTATTTTTCCATATTGTTGAGAAAAAGTTCAAAGCTTTTCTCACTTCTCAAAGTACTCCGATAAATTTACGATAGAAGAATTTTTTTCCAAAAGAAGGTATAGGTAGTATCCCTTGTTAGCAAAAGATGAAATATTTATTTTTCTTATCCGTCACCACTGAAGCGTAAATTCTCAACGTGAAAATGTTGATAGATATTTTCTAAAGAAACGGTGATTATTATTTTTAATTATAATGAAAGCATTAATTAAACACGCAATAAAACTCGTTTGCATTTATCGACAAAATTCTCATTAAAAATTAATTTATCAGAGCAAACGACACAGTATTACGGCTACACTACAGCTCGTTTGTTCCGAAAAGTTCAGTCGGGTCATTCACCCTTAAAACCCAACTATCGTTGACAATCCTCCGCTCCATCTCAAAGTCAAACTTCTCCCCCTCAATGACCGCGCGAACAGCTACACGATTAAAAAAATTACCGACACATCGCTTTAAACCCTCAATACCGCATACACGACAACAGCAGCAGGTTAGAGTTGCTACACGGAGAACTTCGCGCGTCTAAAACTCAAAAAAGAAACTACCACTACTACCAGCAGCGCAGCAGTAATAGCGCCCTGAAAACGCCTTATATATACCTCTCGGCTAAAAAGCGGATGCGAGAGAGAGAGAGAGAGAGAGAGAGAGAAAGAGAAAAAAGAAGCCTGCAACGGTAAGGACTCTTGGCCCGCGCTGCTTCTCTTACTCTCTTTCTCCTCTCTTCCTTCCTCTCTCTCCGCGAGAAAGCAGCAGCAGCAGCAGCATATATAGCCGCACTCGCACACCTCGACGACTTTCATTGCTCTTGTTGGTGCCATAATTCAAGGGAAGGAGAGATAGATAAAGCGGCGCGAGCGCGCGACGGACGTCCGACTCGGGAGAGATGCAGCGACGCTTCCTCTCTCTCTCCCTCTCTCCCTTTCGCCCGCGGGGATTCGCCTAGCGAACGCTTCTTCTTCTTCTTCGTCATCGTCTTTCTCTGGGAGAACCGGGGGGTGAGCGCCACCGGAATATAACGAATGGCCGGCTTTTTATCGAGCTGTCGAATTTCGAGCATGACGGGATTGATCTGGTGTGCGTATAGATGTGAACGGCGGATGGCGGATATGAGCGATGGTTGAGCGCTGCGAGGAGATGAGGGAATTGCTGAGGTGATGGGATGATATGACAGGTTGTGGTGAGCTTTTTTTAGGGGATGGAGAGGACGCGGGGAATACTGGAGGAGTAGGTGTCATGGGGGAATGCGAACGTTTTGTTTGCAATGTGGCTTTGGATTTGGGTCGTTAAGTTAAGGGGAATTTGTAACGAAAATTAAATTGTACCCTGTTTTTGGAAATTTTATTCTCTAAACATTGAATAAAAATAAGTATTCAAATATTTGTAAGCGTGGGGAGATCGAATAATCCGTTTAATTCGAACATGTTACTTTTAAATAAGTCTTCTTTCATAAACCATATAGAACACATTTTATTTGTGTTCCACAATTTATTATTTAAATATTCGCCCCGAATTAAATGATAACACAAATGGCTTTAATCCCAGGTATTGCTTATTTACAACGCACATATTTACGATCGAGAGCAAACATTTTTTAAATCTTTAGAGGTTTTACTGGATGTGGGCGCATTGAAAAATGTATAGGAAAAAAAACAACTTTTACGAGTAACCAAACACTGCATGAGTAATTGAATGGGCGAGCCTAAATGGAATACACGGGATGATATAATATTTATACCACACCACTTCGAAAAGTTTGCTCGCATTTCGAGCTTTATTACATATATTTCTTTATCGCGTAATTGAAATCACAATTTACCCACTTTAGATGCTTATATTTTCCCAACCTGATTCCTTTTCAAATCACCGAAAATAATCTAAAGAGTTCGCTCAACCCCGCGCTCTCCTTATCCACACCACGCCACCGAGTAATATTAACCTTCATGCCCCTCATTCGTGCGCAGCGCCTCCTTAAAACACCCTCATTACCACTCGAGCTCTCACAAAAGGAGCCAACCATTTGCTCGCGAACGCTTCACCTCTGTATAAGAAGCCTCTCTCGCGCGAAACTCCGCACCCTCACCTCCGAACCATAATAATAATCGTAAATTATGGCCTCTCACCTGCGTGCCACGCAGTCCCCAACGCGGCTGCAGTGCCAATGTATCACGAGCGTCGCCGCTTTTTCCTCTCAGCGCCGGGACAAATATTTGCAATAGCTCCCGGCGGGATGCCAAATATTTATTTGGCCCGCTCAATTGGAGACGCGCGTTCGCGGGTGGGAGGTCTTTGAAAATGGCGCCGGCGAGATATTTAATTTTACGGGAGATTTCATTTCAATTTCGCCTCGCTCGCGCAAAGGACGCCGAGAGATGAAAGAGAACGGAAGTGAGCAATTAATGGATTCAGGAAAGAGAGAAAGAGAGAGAGAGGGCTCAAAGGAAAAGGTGTCAAGTATTCATATATATACGCGCACGTGTGCGTAGCGCGCGCCGCTCGTTCCGTGGGAGATTCTTCTTTTTCGGCTTTGTTGCCGTTTGTAATAGGAATGAAAACGGTGCTGGAGTGGTGAATAATAATCGATGCTGGTTTATGTGAAACTTTTCTTAACGGATTATTTGAAAGCAATTAGGGCGTTATTCATATAGCTGGAAAAAAGTTAAATGATAGAAAATCATTATACCGCGTTTGTATGTTCTCAAATAGAGCGCTGAGTTAAAAGCGTTTGAAAAAGTTAATGATTTTTTAAACACTTGCGATGAAAGCGTATTGAAAAACTGAATAAAAAATGCAATGCTCGTCTATGTCTAAATTACTTAAAGCTGTAAAATATTATTGCTATAAGCATTGAATGTAGAATAGTCGTAAAACTTTCATTTCTACATTATTGACATATCCACACTAAAAGCTCACGTGAAATTTGAAAATTTAAAGACAGTATATCGTTTTACGATTATGATTGACGTAAAAAACTTTCCTATTCCTTCTTCATGTAAATTTAATTTAAATAATCGAATATATATCATTATTCTTTTACCTTCCCCGACGATTGACATAATATAAGGTTGTAAAAAACTTCAACATGCTATAGCTCGTAAAAATGACTTTGAAACAATAATTCCAAAGATCATGCGATAACACGAGTATAACAATATAAACTGCAAGTAACAGCTTATCAAGAACAAGATTACAACTTAGCTCCTGGGGTATATAATTAACCGTTCTTCTACCCTAAGATTACTGGGATTACTTTACTGCGGTTTTCGGGACCTTGCCTGACGGATCAATGCAACGACACTCCAAAACTACACTATATGCAGCAGAATGCAATTAGCGCGATCTCTCGTGTAATTTAGCAATTTACAACGACCCCCGACCCAATCAAATTTACAACATATTTCCTCATTCCTCTCCCCACAACGTAAATCACACGAAATATAAAATCAATTCCGCTCAACCACAAAATAACAAAAAAAAAAGGAATAATCCACCAACAACCACGGCCGCGCACAATCATCATCACCGCATGCGGCACGCGCGGGCGGGCGGCCGGCGCGCCTCGTTTTCCAAATGGAAATTAGAAACAAATTGGATCGCAAATAACGACTTCGCCTCGCTACTACTACCTCGCCCGCGCGCGCTGCAATTTGGGTGATGATATCGTTGCAATTTAACCAAGGGCCCGGCGCGCCCTTATCGAGCTAACCCAGTTCTCGCCCTTATATACTCCCCGGCTCTCTCTCTCTCTCTCTCTCAGCAGAGTTTGCGGTCTATCATTTGTACATCCAAAACGTCGGCCTCCACCGCGCGGCCATAATTCCTTGATCAAATAAACTCGCTAAAAGGATTTTCATTCCCCGCGCGCGGCTAACTTTCGGCGCGACCCATTTTTACAGACGAGAAAAACTTTCGCGCGATTATTACTCCCGAGCTCGAGCTGCTGCTACACTTCTCGCGCGTTCGCGAAAAAAAGGGGAAAGCGGAAACACGTCGATAAAGTCGCCGAATTACTTTATCAAAGAGGTACGTGCACTTATATATTTAATTAAAATATTAGCGCACGCATGATTGCGCTTTAATAAACCGCGCGCGGGCGCTTTATATACCGCCCGCGATAACGATAATGACGAGCGCGCGCGCGCGCGGCAGTGTTGTATTACGCGCCTTGACTTACGTTACGCCGCCGTCGCGGGAAAAACGCGCCCATTCGCGCAACGTTAATTAGGCCATATAGAGAAGCGCGTGCGCAAGAGAGAGAGAGAGAGAGTAAGAAAAAAAGACAAAGTACGCGTACGCAGGTATATATACATACAGAGTCTGTGCTCTCGGATGCAAAAGCGGCATTATAGAGGCCTCCCCTGACGTTTTATACATGCGCGCCGTCCGCACTGCTGCTGCTGCTGCAGCGACGGCGGCAGCTCGGCTCTTCGTGACTGGGCGCCGTGTTTTCCGCGTTAAAATTGAAGACCTTATCTCGTAAATCGCCTCAATTACAGCGCGGCCCGCGCGAGCTCGCGGAAAGCAGCGATTTTCTCGTCATGGTTCCTCACGCGTGCTAGGTCGGTACGTGTGTGTTATATATGTGTATGTGCGCGAAACTTTAATTAGCTAATGGTGTATCGCGTCTCGGCATGGCGAAAGAGGGAGAGGGGGAAGATTGCAGCGAATTGAGAGGTACACGAGACGACTGGTGTCCGATTTTTAATGGGATTACCGCGAAGACGATCGTTTTCGCGCTAGTAGCGTGTGGTCCATGACCCTTTCAATTAGCACGTAATATACAAGGTAGAGGAATGTGGCAAGAGTGAGGGAGTCGGTAGTTTTGTCGTCGCACGAGTCGAATTGGGGTAATGGGAGATTAACGGCGCGTGGAAGACGATTTCAATTGGTTGGAAGAAACGGCACTACGCGCGTGGTTTGTTCGAGCGTGTATAAGTGGGATTATGTAGTTGAATGCCGGTGTCTTCTTTTTCTCTCTTTTCATTTAAAGAGTCTACTTTGTGTTTCGATTCAGTTAAGACTGTTGTTGTGAGATTATTCCGGCAAGTGATTCTATAGGGCAACGAATGATGGTCACTATAACAGAAGCGATAAAGATATTTATCATCTCTTTGTGTTTTGATGTAACCATTGTCCAATGCATTGTAGGATTATTTTTATGAGTATGCAATGTCAACAGAGTTTCAAATTAATTCTTCTTTTTTATTCCCGATAATTTAATTAACACTATATGTAACTTTTGTCAACGCAAAGAATGCACTTCCACGATTGATGGGATAACAATAGGTTACAAAGTTTCTAGATACTACTCAATGTAATTACAGTGTACGTGCGCGTGTGTATATACGTCCAAGGGCTCGGCTCGTTCGGCCTTGACATTTGCAAAAACTATTCTACAAAGCTAAAGCCAATTAGATTAAGTAGTTGAAGTGTTACTTTGTTAATTTCTCCCAACAATGCATTTCGCCTAATGAGCCTTGTTATTAACAACTAAAAGAAAAAAAAGAAAAAAAAAACTATAACTACCACCGACACGTGAGAGAGCAAAATCGCATTTCGCTCGGGAAGTTGAGCGATGAAGCGTGGGCTATTAGCGAGAGAAACCGATTTCGCGAAAAACGCTGGCAGTTTAGCTCGTAGTTATAGCCTCAGCCGCGAGCCTTCGACTTACTGCCCGATGGCCGCCGCAGCGATCGACTGCACTTCGATATGTAACCGCTATATATATACACATCGCGCAATTTCGAAATGGTATTCGGCCCCGCGCGCGCGCTGCACTATCGTGACCAAGGCACATTTGACTTAGGCATTTTACGATATGCTCACGTCTCTCGGCAATTTATCTCGCGATTAAAGATGCATTGCATACCAGGCGAGCGCTTTTTTTCTTCCGCGAAAAGCTATATAGTGGTTGTCTGTCCTACGCGTAACCGTGCGGTGAATGAATGTAAAAGTAATCGATACTACTGTTTACGGCGTAAACAAGCCTCGTGAAACTTTGATTACAGTCGTAGTCCACTGTCTCACTGTGACCGAGGGGAAGGAGGGAATTTACACTCGACACGCGAATCCGATTAATTACTCCGACGCCTACCGGTCTTTACATCTTTTATTCGCTGCTTGAAGCATCTTAATTGCGCTGTTTTTTTTTTAGATACCCGTCGTAAAGAATAGAAGCGCATTCAATCTGAGTGTACGTCGCACATTCTCAGCTCGATGAAATCGATTTTACTTTGTATTAATAACGTAAACTTACGAATTGCCCTTCGACGTACTAATTCGCAGGTGAGCGATCGCTTTATAATTTATATATGCACTCACCGCGGAAGTTCATCCTCTACACAAAAATAAATTACCCCAAAACGGTCGTCCGATAAATCAATACAAATTACTTTTAATTCCCATCAACGTTAATTATACAGTCCCGAGTATGTACGTAGAAGAAAGAAAAAGAAAAAAAAAACGAATCGCCTCTCATAAATAATCGTCGGCAATATACTCGGGTCCTCGAAAAGTCCCCCATCGTCGCCGGCCACGAAAAATCGATAAGTTTTATCAGATATCCAGCTCCGCCGGCAAAGGAAAGTAGGCTAATTTTTCTCGGCACTTGTTTGAGCGTAATTACACATCGCGCTGCTGCTGCCACCTTCCACCCCTTTCCGCCAGATAACGAAATAATTACGGCGTACACACGAGTACGCGAAATTAAATTTTCGCCGCGTCGTAGTATATCGAGTGCATTAGTTAATTATCGCCCGATGAGGAAAAAACAGACGGAGAAAAAAGGTACTCACAAGACATCTAGAGGGAATTGGGGAGGCCAGTCGTGACGAGACCAAGCCTTGACGGGCATTTGCCTTTGCCCGCGCCACACTGCCGCCTCTATAGCGTAGTCGTGTGACGCCGTCGTTGACCGACGCTTTCACTGCTGGTGCGACTGCTGCTGCTGCTACTGACTCGCCGCGAGCCGGAGTGGCTCACATTTTAGCCCTGTGTGTGTGTCTGTAAATGAAAATGACACGAGGGGGATTAATCTTCGGTATACATAGGAATAATTATATGACTCGCTTGTATATTAACTTAATTAATTCGGGGTTATAGCTTTTATTTTTATTTTTCTGTATGTATACAGTTGGTTTTTCAGCTGTCTCGATGGTAAGCGCATTGGGCTTAAATTGTAAACGGCGCTTATGCGGAGATGGCCTTTCATATCGTATAATCAAAGTAGCCTACATTGGTATTAAGCAAAAGCGGTTAGTAAGAAGGCGATGAATTAAAGCCAAATTTCGGAACTCTTTTCTAGGTCGTAAGAAGTTGACAAAATTCAATTGAAAACGATTTTCTTCGTTCCCGCACGGTCGATCTACTTCTACAATCACTTAAGGTAGTTCTTACCCAAGAAAACGATCGTTAAAAAAGTATTGTGTATAAGCTATTGCTCAAATATTATATTACAAGTGATAGTAAAATTCAAAAGTAGGTTGCTTTAAGTAACAGAAAAAATTTTTCAAATATAAATTATATACATTAAAGCCTAAAATTTGCTAAATAAGGAAAAATATCACAAAAAGTCATGAATTATTTTTGTTTTTTATTCAATTTTTTTTATTAAAAACGCTATTTTGTTTCTCAAGCGTTCCTCGATAAATTCACCGCATGAAATTATCAACAAATCATTTTACACAAAGTTAGAGAAATTTGTTTAAAAGAAAATTACAAAAACTTAGCAACTAATAGCTCTAACTTTGTGTAAAATGATTTGTTGACAATTTCATGCGGTGAATATATCAAGGAACGTTTCAGAAACAAAATAGCGTTTTTAATAAAAAAATCGAATAAAAAACAAAAATAATTCATGACTTTTTGTGATATTTTTCCTTATTTACCAACTTTTAGGCTTTAATGTATATAATTTATATTTGAAAAATTTTTCTGTTACTTAAAGCAACCTACTTTTGGATTTTACTATCACTTGTAATATAATATTTGAGCAATAGCTTATACACAATACTTTTTTAACGATCGTTTTCTTGGGTAAGAACTACCTTAAGGGGTTAGATACACTTGTAAGGCAAACTTATTTTGAGATTTTTTTTAAAGACAGGTTCATATATTTTGTTATCAATGTTTGAATATTCAATAAATACATATTTGAAGATATTGAATTAATTTTTATATGGAAAAATAGCGACAAACAGTCGAGTTAAAGCCCATCTGCCAGAGTTCCATAAAAATAAAGTTCCATAATACTTTTGGTTGTACTTGAACGAAGAATTTAACCAATATTTTAAGTTTCAATAGAATGGTTAAATTCTTCGTTCAAGTACAAGCGAAAGTAGTTATCTAACTAATCTCACCGGATTTTTTATTTCAGATGATCCAGCCATGAGTAGCTTCAGTCACCGAAACACGAGTTTTTTTTATGGAACTCTGGCAGATGGTATGTAACCTGACTATGTCTCTAGTTATTTTTCCATATTATATAAACATTAATTTAATATCTTCAAATATGTAGTTATTGAATATTGAAATATTGGAAACAAAATATATGAACCTGTCTTTAAAAAAAATCGCAAAACACTTTTTCTTTGCCTTACAAGTGTATCTATCCCCTTAATATTGGGTTAAAATTTGGTATTCAATGTCCTTCCGCATTAATGCTATAATTAACAAGCTACTGTACTTTTAATTCAACAGCTTTTTATAGTTCGAATTGACGCTACATCTTCATCACATTATGTATAAATAATGAAATTGAACCGCTCTCAATCCCATTTTCTAATAATAAAACCAATGTTTCATACAACACCGCTTTGCATAACTTTGTAGAATTAATTTTATATAAATCTCCTGCTTTTAAATATTCATTAAAAATTCACCTACGCGTCTTTCAAATATTCAAATTTTAACGTGTATTGAATAAATCAAACCGAACAAACATTATCCCAATTATTATCACCGTGACCCAGACAGTAAATAATACAGGAATTTAATCTATTTGAATTACAAACTATACTTGCACTATACCCCGATCAAACTGCACGAATCCACTTTTCAACACACATACCCAACGTCCTAACTCGATAGAGAACACAGTACACAAATAAAAGGGAGAATGAAAGAAGCGAAGCCGCCGAAAAAGAAAAGGGAGACGAAGACCTTTAGATAATTTAGATGGAAAAGTTTCGTCTTTTACGAGGCGCGGCAGACCACCAGTAGCAGCAGCACTGCACCGTACTACTACCGCCGGTGCATCCGCCTCCGCGCCAGCGGCACCTTTTACTACTTACGTCCGATCGTACGGACTATTACTACTTAACGACTGACCGTAACCTGCGCTCACCTTGTCTCTCTCTCTCTCTCTCTCTCTCTCTCTCTCTCTCTCTCTCTCTCTCTCTCTCTCTGTCTCTCTCTCTCTCTCTCTCTCTCTATCTCCTCTCTCTTTCTTGCGCTAGGGTAATCTATACACGTATTTAAGGCGGACGCGCGTACAACGTTAATGGAATAGCCGAGTGCGAGCGAACGAGCTTTTTTCTCTGCGTACCGAGCGAGTGAGTTTTACGCTGCTGCTCGCGCTTTGAAAATTCGAAGCCGAAGGGGAGAAAGAAAAAGAGAGAAATTAGAAGGAGCTGCCGCAGAGGCTGCATGCAAACGAGGGCCGTCGTGTTTACCGATTTCGTGGTCTGATTTCGAGATTATGGATTAGTCGTTCTCTCTCTCTCTCTTCCTCTCTCAGGGTTTGATTTACGTGCTCGTTAATTTATTAGCGTCTTTTTACGCGTTACCTCCCCACAGATTCTAGAGCCCATCGATGACAATCTGTTCGACAAGCCAAAGCCATAAAACTTTCACTTAGCGTGATTGATAAATGGGAAGGCGCATAGTGTGTATATAGCAACTGCGGAGGCATCAATATTAAATTGGTCGAAAAATAAACGCTCTGTTTCGGCGTTTAGAGGGAGGATCGATGGAGCCATAGATTATTGCACCGAGCGCTCATTCACAATTGGAAAGGCGAAAACAAACGCTGCTGGTACTCGTACAGACGTACGAATAAAGCGGGTCGTTAATTACTAATTCAAACGCGCACGAGATGACGACAGCGACGGCTCCTGCTGCTACTGTCGGAACGGAAAAGGGGAGGGGAAGATTTCAATTACGAGTAGTAGTAGTAGTCGCTTTAACGGCCGACAGCGCGCGGCGATTACGCCGAATCGGCGAAAAATGGGTGAGTAGAGAAAAGAGAGTGAGAGAGAGAGAGACTGGGCCGTCCTTCTCGCTGTCAGCGGCAGAAAAGCGCGCGCGGCAGCAGCTGCAGTCGAGCTGTCTGAGAAGAGTAAAAAGCGGCAGCGAGAGCGAGAGAGACTTAATATAAACAGGAGTCCTGCTCCGCCAGCTGAATAATAGATTGATTCTATATCGGAAAAAAGCGATTGCGCGTTCTCGCTTCGCTATATACACCGCTTATTCAGTCTTTTCTTTGCCAGTCAGCGTGGTTTTTTTTGTACGTATATAATACGCTGCAGCGACGGCTTGGCTTGAGCGATATTCGAGACGGAAAATTACGCATTTAGCCGGTGTGTCGAGGAAATATATCTCGCGAGCCTTTAAATTTCATAGAATTTTTTCGGACGCAAGAGAGCTCGCGTGAATAGTAATGAGGACTGAGTACGGAGGAGCGTGTGTTTGGGATTTTAAGTGTAATGAATAGGCGGGTGTAACTCGCGTGGCTTTTGGGGAGGCCGGTTGTGAAATATGCGCCCTGCTGTTGGGGCTGAGGAGCGCGAAAAGTTTAATAAGAATGTTAAAGGTTTTATGAAGGTAGGTTACGGGGTTAACGTATGATTTGGAGATGTACATTCTGAACGTACTTATGAGTTACGCGGAAACGTCATACGTTATTGGATTTTCAAGTGACTTTCTTAAAATGAAATGTTGAAAGTTGTATTGAGTTTAATTTTAAAAACTCCCTCGTTATGTGTATGATATTTTTAAATTAAAAACTGTCTTATTATGTATGATATTTTTAACTTTCGTTAGTTGACGATACAGTATATTATTTAAAACATTTCATTCGCATGTAATTTTAACAGCTTACTGGAAAAGTTGGAAAGTCCTGGAACTTGACGTCATAAATTTTTACTTTGCAAAATTAATATTTCAACTATTCATGCTTCCTAATGTATATCATGGCTATTGCAACAAAAGATTATAATTCAATTATGCCTGATCAAATACAAGCCAAAATCACCTAAATCACGGATATCCATCTAACCCAACCATTTACTCTCCACCATTAACCTGCCATCACGACCAGCGGCATCCCCCGACATTCCAAAGCAAATCAACCCCGCAGCCAACAGCCGGCTTTTCCACTACACCCTCCTGAAAGAGACAGCCCTCTTAATTCCCCGACTAATACAGCAAAGAAGGCCGCTGCCAGCCAACATCCGCCAGATAGCTTTTCCCCCGCACGCGCGCGCGCGCTCGCGCGACCTTTAACCGAGCAACTCCCTTCCTTATGCCATTTCAGCGCATCCGATTGACTCTCCGTGCTCACCTCCCCTCCCCGCTCGCAAAATAACAAGGCCGCATCGGAATCGATATACGCCTGCGCGCCGAGAGACGGCCGCGGATATAGACGTAGTTGTGGAGGAACGGTGTGCTACACACACATATACAGGTGTATGGACAGTATCTACATCGAGATAGAGGACAGAGAGAGAGTGAGATGGTGTGGGCATTGGTGTTTTTCGCTTAATTATCGCGATGCGATTGTGGAGGAGGGTTAAGATGATGATGATGATGATGCAGATACGATTGGGCGCGGGAAAGAGAGGGGTGTATGTAAATACGTGTGGGTACAGGTTTTGATTGCGGGGAGGGATTATTTTGTCGAGGAATTTTGGGGAATGGATGTTTTGTTCGACGTGGGGGCGAGGGGGACACGGTTTATGTGGCCGTGGCACGAGCACACACAGGGGGGCGGTCTGTGTAGCTGATGTTTCTTTAATCGAAGGCTGATTCGAGCGTGCGCGAGGCTCGTATCGTGTATTTTGATAAAATGAAAAATTAATCAAGCCGAGGGGCTGGCTTTTTGTAAGATTATACCGCATGGATTATTATTTATTAACGAAGAGAAATAAATTGCTTGGTGGTTTATGTTCTACTTTTACGATGTAAAATATAGCTGTACGTTCATTTTGATGTTATATTATTATTAATTCATTGTACTTCCGACGTCGATTTGATGATTCAACAAAAAGTATGGTGAATTTAATAATTTGGAAAAAAGGGTAAAGTATGAATGTGAAAATGATGTTAACAAACCGGTGAAATTATAATATGTTATTCAATTTGCTATCGTTTTTATTTGCCTTTTTATTTTTATTTTATTATACTCGTTGGACAGTCATTCGCCATAACTATGTTATTTTTTCATTAGTGTAATTATTATGGACAATGACTTGTCAAAATTGGACTTACAATATGGCCTACTTTTCTTTACATACAAATAAAGTACAACAATTGCATTTCTTCGTTCGATACTTATGTTAATCTAACAACTTCTTTTGTAGATTATTGCGTTTTCATTGTATTAGACATTGTCGTGATACAAAAGTTTGTATAGTTAAAAACTGAACAGAAAATCATTAAAAGAAAATTACATTTAAACTATTATGCCTTTCAATGTGTATAAATGATTTATACGATGTACCTATGAAAGAAAGAATTATTTCTTCTGTACGTAGATGATACAGCATTTTATATATAAAAATTCAAACCCGCTAGAGGTCACGAAAAAAGCAAGTCATGTTTAAAATAAATGGACTGGAAATGGTTTCAATGTAAACCTCATTTAGTTCATTCAAAATAACAAAATGGGTGACAAATTTAACCCAGTTTTGTTATAAAAATAAAAAGTATTACCCTTCAAAATCAAATGTCACATCAAAATGACTGTGATATATCACTATGTGGTAGTTCATTGAAAGAACGTCTTTAATCAAGGCAAGTATCGCTTGCATTTAAAAAATTTAACCAAAGATCTAAGAAAAGCACAATTAAGTGGACTAAACATCAAGCTATTCATATCCTTAAAATACCAAGTGTATAGCTTTTTGCAGTTAAAAAAAGAATATGACTGATATAATCGAAATCGTTAGCAGTACCTAGAACTAAGTCATAGATACCTGGAAAATATGTCGTTAGAATATAATTGTAATATCGTTTATCTTAAATCGTATTTGATAGTTATCAACATTATATTTATCACAATTTTAATCTTTATCGAACGGTACTGGTTTTTTACTCGTAATAAAAAAATGTTGTTAGGTCAAAGTAATCTAATATACATAAAACTTGGACATCTTTTATTACAGCACATTGGAATACATAATAAAAAAGCAGGAAGTAAAATATGCGGAATACAAAGTAAACACAAGAAGCAAGTAAAGTTTATAAGTGGAAATACCAAAACATAAAAAGAACTATAGAACCGAGACGGCAGTACGGCCGCGCAGCGGTGAAAGGTACTCAATAAACTTCCATTTCACGGCAGAAATAAGCCAATATCGCGAGAAAATATGCGCCGACGGATATTAAAAAGTGGATTAAGACCGTTAAAAAGTGTTGCCATTGTATTAAAAGCTCAATGGTGGAAAAAAGTAGGTTAATTAAGTTCCCTTTTAATTCTTCACATTGTTATCGATTGCATAAAATTCAATTAACGAAAATGATGTATGAAGGTGTATACGCAACTTTACACGTTTTACAAAGTTACGCAGTTAATAAACGTATCAATCATTTTCAGAGTACAACGTGCCGCTGTAAAATATTCTATTCATAAATAAACTTAATGGCAAATGTACCTTGTATCTTGTATCTTTACACTGCGTAATCTCCCCCTGCGCGCGTTACCCAAAGTCGTAATATAATTATACAGCAGAAAATGAAATTACGAATTCAAATGACGTTTAATCCTTTGCGAGTGAATGACACCTGTTTACGTCAAGGGCGGAGCATAAACACACGTGACTCATATAAATACTTCAAGGATATACACATATACCAAGAACAACTTTTTTATTTCATTTTATTTCCTTGGAAAAAAAATTTAATAAGATATATGTATATTCGCGGGGAAAAATAAGTTACACGTCACGCAGTCGTAAAACTTTTATTTGATACTCTCCTAGATCGTGCTGACGCTTAAAAATATTATCCCAAAAATAACCATTCAAATTTAATTTCCCTTCGGAAATTTTAATTCAGCCAACTGATAATCTCGTATCACCCTACTTTCATCTAAAAATGTTATTCATTCTGAACGTATTTTTGAACAAACCAAACCCTTTTGCTATTTTAACAACGACATCAATCCCCACCTAAAAATACCTCCACAGCTTCGCACACACACACACACACGTGTACTAACTAACACAATCGCTATTTGTATGAACCCCGCCGCTCCGAAAATCGTAATCAATAATTTCCTCCTCCGCGGCGTCACCATAATCTTCCCGCCCGTAATTCCCATTTCCCCCCTCATAATCAAGACATTTCAAGTCCCTATCGTACCCCCATAACACTTCTCTCTCTCTCTCTCTCTCTCACTCTCTCTCTCTCTCTCTCTCTCTCTCTCTCTCTCTCTCTCTTTCTCTCTCTCTCTCTCTCTCTCTCTCTCTCTCTCTCTCTCTCACCTACGTTACCTTCCCCATCGATCCTACGCGAACGTGCGAGAGAAAGACAGACTCTCTCCCTCGTCGCTGCGGTGGTTGGATGTATCGCCCGTTGCTCGCGGCAGGTCAAGGAACGCGTAGGCGCGAGGATTAGCGGACGGCCAGAGTGAGAGAGAGATTGAGATTTAGATCGAGATTAAGATTCATTAACGAGCTCTAGCGTCCTCGCCGTTAAAGTGCGGCTGCGGGATTTATAGGCAGAGGGGGGAGAGAGAGAAAGAGAGAGAGAGAGAGAGAGAGGGCGCAGGATGGTTTGTGTACGTATATATGTGTGTATGTGTGTGGAAGGAAGAGCGAGGATGTATGTGTGCGTAGCAGTGATTGATGAATGAAAATTGATGTGCAGCGGCGAAGGTGTGCAGTGTGTGTATAAGCGGACGCGCCTCGCGTCGCTTCGTTGCAGTGTGATATATAGCGGGCTGCACTCGCGAGGGTTTAATGAAGTTTCCAAGTTTTGTAAACACAAGAAGAGTTTTCTTTGCTGCCTCGATGAGGGTTTCGTTTGTTATCGCGCTGTTGTGCACGGGGAGTAGCTGCGGATGGTTTTTTACGGGCGAATGATGGTAATTATGATTGAAGAACTGCAGGTGATGCGGGTGCAGTATGGTTGATGTTATTCCAGAGATTCAAATTATTTTGAAATATATACCATCACAGTAGAAAATATTTTTTCCTGACACCGGGCCGAAAGTGCCTCATTCCCGCCCGGCTCCGAAACGGAAATATGGGATTTTCGGCCTCGATGTGAGGAAAAATAGTATACGCACCACGGGAGTAAAATTGGCCAGCCCCCAGCTCGTGTTTGCCACCCTCGCCTTCAGCTCGGACGGCAATTTACACGAGTTGTGGACTGTCCAAGTTTTTTCCTCCCTTGGTGCGTAATATACTATTCCCTGTTTCAGTAGGAGAATCTATCTCAAGCCTTTTTTCTTTTTGATAATAATTATAAAAAAAAAACTTGATTTATAAAATATAATTTTAAATATAAAAAGACAAACTAATATACCTCTCAACTGCGATTTACACCGTCAAACAGTAATGTTGTAATAAACAAAACGAAACCATCACGCAGCCTACAATCAAATCATCAATCACAAAAAACTCGGCGCCCCCGCGTCCGTAATTAACCATTCCCAATAAATAAACCCAGCCTGCACGTCTGGGGCGCTCGTGAATTCTTCAGCTCTGCGTACATATATACATAAACATACACACACACACACACACACACACACACACACATATATATAACTGCACGCACGTGTATCGTTCGGCGTGAAAAACTGTGAACGCTTCCACGTTATAAAGCGATCTATCACGGCGCGGCAATTTTCACCATTAAAAACTTTATAGGATCCAGGTCAGCAGCCGGCGAGAGTTTGGTCCCCGAAGCATCATATCGATTTCACGTGTGTGAGTGCGCGCACTCGTATTTTTTTTTTTGTTTTGCGAACACGCGGAATAAAAAGAGTATACTCGAATGGCATATATATGTAAGCACAGTGGTTTAAATAGTTTGGTAAGTGCCGGTCGATCGGGAGTTTCCGAGTATTTTTGTAAAATGATTTCGAGTGAATTGGTTCGGGAAGCTTGAAAAATGTAATTGAATTATGATTACGTAGAACGAAAATTTAATGGAAGCCCCAAGAAATGGGATTTTTTTCTTCTTTTATGAGGAAAATATTTTCTTCGCTGGAACTCGATCAATTCTTTCAACTCCCGCCGCTCCCGCGGACTTTTAATTAAAAGCTCATTTTGTTCAACTGATTGGGAAATCTAATGAAAATTCAAGCGCTTTACGAGATATTACCATATATCAACAAATCAGACTTCCATTATACCCTACTAAAAAAAAGGCTCATCACCAGTTAAAAATACCCGTCCACACATTTTTTTAACCCATTCAACACTCAGATCCCTGCAATCTCCAAAAAAAAGCCGCAGCCGCTCAAATCGCATCCATCAGGCCTCACCTCTCTCGCAAATTTACAGCCATCACAACAAAATCCCCTATCGCGCACACCTACGCGCGACGATAAAACAAAACAGCAATAAAATCAGCAGAATCGCGCGTCAGAGCCGTTAGCGGCGCGCTCTGTTCGTCGTCACTCGAGATAAAAAAGGAATAAAGTCTAACAAACGCGTGAACGCGCGTATATACACACAGCCCATCAGCGAAATTGCCGAACTTTCACGCGCGCGCGCGCGCAACCTGACGACAAGACGGATTATCCTGAGCGCGATATCCTCCGCCCACGCTGTATATAGAAGCACCGCACTCAATGCCAAAGTGTGTGCTCGTATAACGCGGCTATATCTATACTATTATACATATATATTTATTCGTATATATACACATGTAACCCTGTGCGAGAGAGAGAGAGAGAGAGAGCGTCGCTCGATAGGCAAAGGCCAAAGGACGAGTCAATCACGTCTCAATCCCCGCGAGCGCTCGCACCCACGTACAACTATACACAACGTAGTAGTGCAGGCTTTATATATACGTACACGTGCACATATATATACGGAGGAACGTCGATGATCGATCGGCGGCCCACACGCGACGCGCCGTCGCCGTATAACGTCACGCGCACGTGGGCGAGCGTAGGTGCGGTTCATTCTCTCCCACCCTGCCTCTGTATATGAGTAATTTCGCGGTACTTTTCAAATTCCAGTTACTCTTTCATATCTTTAGAAATACTAACTACATGGAATTCTGTGCAGGTTGTAGTTCTTAAATGGGGTTAGAAGAACATCATCTTGGTACCAAAACCCAATTTAGAATCGTACAAATTATGTATGATAAGGAGAAAGACTAAAATTCAAGGCATACTCAAGTGGTACTCATACAAATTATTATTTTCTTTATGCGATTAAAAAGTGGCTTTTCTCTAAATGATATGAAAAAGTTTTTTCACAACTGTTTTAACATGTACTTTCAAGAAGTCAACTTCAGATATGTGTGCCTATTAATAAACGACTTACATATAACGAGTTATTTAAGGGTTTCAAGATTTTTTCAAATATTGAATTTTTTTCTCTATACTGCTTTTTAAAAAATGGCTTTGCATTTTTTTAGGTCTTTATAATGGAAAAACATTTGTTTTATCATAACAAATAATATGATTTGTACCGCTATATATCAGTGTGCCGCTTACAGAATTTATTTTACATTACTTTGAATGACGTTATTAAAAACGAAACCCGTTTTAAAAAACACAATTAATCGCTGGTACACTGACAAAGTCAATGAAAAATAACTTTGTGTGTCGAAATCAATACATTTTATCCCTCACAAAAACATATACCGCATGTCGAAATAGGCAAGTAAGTAGTTTTTCACTTACTATATAAAAACCGACGACTTTTATACAGAAAAGATTATCACGAACTACTAGATGTTCCCATAGCTTTCATATATGAATTATCCGGTAAAAAAAATGGCTTTGAAAAAAAAAATGAGTAACGCTATCACTTTTTCACTATTTAAGGTCTAGAAAGGAAGAAAAAAGGTCATATGAAAGTGTACTTTTAATTTTATTTTTCATTTTCTTTCTAGCTCAAATTTCAAAAGTTTGGCGGAATTACTCATATGTGTACGTGTGTGAGCGCAAGCGAGCAATCGAACGAGCGAGTGCATGTACAGTAGGTACGAGAGAGAGAGAGAGAGAGAGAGAGAGAGAGAGAGAGAGAGAAAGAGAGAGAGAGAGAGAGAGAGAGAGAGAGAGAGAGAGAGAGAGAGAGAGAGAGAGAGAGAGAGAGAGAGAGAGAGAGAGAGAGAGAGAGAGAGAGAGAGAGAGAGAGAGAGAGAGAGAGAGGGCTTTTCGCGGTTCTATAGATAGGCAGGTATTGTATATTAAAGAGGTGCAAAGGAGAGAGGGTGGGATGTTCATTTTATGAAGGGTGAGGTTTGAAAAAATTATTTATGGGTATCAATTATATACGCTTGTTAGTTGGTATAATGAAAATTATTTGTATATACGCAAATGCTTTGAATTTCAACGTATTCAAGCAATGTTTATAATTTTTTCTTTTATTTATTTTAATTTCAATACAGGCAAAATATTGATAAAAATTTTTTTATATTTTTACTACGGAAAAATTGTTTTTTGAAATACAAACCGTATAATCGGTTTATTGTTCAAATTCCTGCGGGTTTTCACTGTATGAATATTTTTTACTTTTAGTATGAATATAATATCTCTATCAAAATCCTATATCCTTGATTGTTATAAGTTTATAAGAGTATAAAAAAGTGATTAATAGGATTAAATATCGGACGGTAACTGCACTGCCAGAAAACTTCCATATATATAGATATGTTGTGTTTATATTTTGCGATTCCAAATGTACACATTGTACATGGAAGTTCTCTAACAGTGTGTAGTTGCTACACGTACAGTAATTTAATCAATCTTTCATGATTTTCATTAAAAAACTAGCAATTTTCACATGAAAAAGTTCTTTATTACGAAATCATAAAAAAACAATCCCCAAATAAAATATAGGTTTATGATTACATAAGCCTAAAAAATATTTAAACACCTTAGTATAAAAAATTGAATGTGTGTAAATAATTCCTAAAATTATGATGAATCCGATTAGAATAATCAACTATTATAACAATCCTGATAATCACCTGAGATTAAATTGACTGCACATCAGTCATTAATCCCAACAATCATTTAATTTTGATAAATTGAATACCCCCCGCCGCACACCTCGACAATACATCCCCCACCACCATAATTACACTCCCCAACAAATGCATATATAACCTACCTCCCTCCACCGCAAATAAATCTCAATAAAAGTACCTCCACTCACAGAGTAAATACCTCACCACCACCACCACCAGCCGCGCTATACATACATATGAAAAAAAGCCGCGACACGCGACAAAGCCATAAATTATCCATCCGACCTATACTCTGCTATATACACACGGCGACGCCAGGCGTGCGCGCGCGTCGGAATCTTCACAATGCGCGAGTGGCGTCGGCGTGACGCGTGTATATATACGGTCACCGAGTCAAGGCCGCCGACGCCGCCTTTCGAACTGGAGAGAAAATGCGAGGCGGGGGCTGTAACCTTCGGTTTTATATAAGCGCGCCGAGGGTGGGAAGAGAGTGGGCGGATACAGGTATATGCAAGGGCTAGAGTTTTCACGGATCGCATAGGCCGCGAGGGTGAGTGGAAGAGAGATCATCATCTTTTTCTCCGGCTGCGAGGCCGAGGGAGGAACGAGGTGTCGTTGCCCTCGCTCGGAGTGCTGATGTTTTTTTTTTATTGAGGGAAAGTTTTTGCTTTGTGCGAAGTAGCCTAGGGCTTTTTCGAGAGGGGCGAATGAACTATTCGAGGTGGCTGTGGGTGATTCTGGAATGAGGGATGAATACATGGAAATGATTTTTTTGTTCGTTTTGTAAGGTGGAGAGTTATTCATTTGGAAGAAGCTCAATTAAACAATAGTTTCGTAAAGAAAATGTGAAGCCGAAATAAAACCTTTGCGATTGGTCAAGTCCGTTTTAAAGGAGCCCATGGTTGATCGACGGTGACTTTAGCATTTCGCTTAAGGTCTTAGCTGATTAGTCCAAATAAAAGTTTAGAATTATGAAATATTTAAGGTAAAAATATAAACCATAAATAGTATTAATGACTTAAAATTTGATTTTGTATAACAAAATAGTATTCAAATTTTATACGTAGTTAACAATGAAGGACTATGAGTGCTGTTCTGATTACAGTTAAATTTCTAACCTCCTTGGATTGTAGGAATAAAGTGAAATAAATACAACCAAATTTTCAATAAAAAACATTGGATTTTAAATTTATAATATTTCAATATAAATTGTATAAGTTAAGGGAAAGGAAGAGCATGCGCAGCGCGCCTGAACTTGCTAGTGTTCATAAAATCATAACGTTGATATGATTGACGTAGCGGAGGATTGAGTTTAAATACAAGTTCAAGTCTAGCGTTTGCATTTGAACTTTATCAACTCTCTAAATTATAGGTAATGCCATGAATTTTGACATGCGAACGCATAATACAGTAGCTATACGCTAGAAAATAACTGCCGTGTACTTGATAGAATATTTCGACGATACAAATTTTCCTTTAGAACTTCAGTAATAAACTGGAGACATTCCAGCACCGACAATTCGTTTACTCCATAAACATATTTATTGTACGACATACTTCCGAATAAACTGCTACTTACGTAACGACAGCGTTCCAAACATCCTGACATGCTACCGTGTACATCCATGATCTATAGCTTCATAATTCACAATTACACTTGTCCACTTAAACTAGATCTCCCCTGAGCTACATACAAACATTACTTGCTCTCCCACATTCTCCTTCCAGTTGCATATCAACTATGCAACGAGAAAAATAGACTGTCTTTGCTCTCTCTTTCTCCCTCCTTCTCCTCCTCTACAGCGTTATACAACTTTCCAGCAAGTGAGCGGCTCGTGTGTATATACACAGCGAATGAGACTTCGAGATCATGCGTCCGTGAAGAATTATTCATTGCTCATCGATCCGGCAGACTTCTCTCCTCTGCTCGCTCGGTTCGCGCATTGAAAATCGATTTCCCATTTTATTATATGCGCGCGTCTGTAGCGTGTAGTGTATATACATACATACACATATATGACGTAGAGACCTATAGACTTTGTTGCGCGCGAGAAACGAGGTAAGGGTGTCGCGAGAGAGCGAGAGAGGGGGGATGAAAGAGAGTATATATAGGAGTCTTACGGCGCCGCGCGCGGCGGTAGGTAATTTATGATTCGAGAACGATGAGTAGTTTACGTAATCGATGCTCGAGTGGCCTTTACGACGGTCCATTTTTTACTCCCGCGTCGCGAGACATAAGAGCGCGGTGGACGCGCGGTGAACGCGTCTGAGTGTAGAGGGAGAGAATTTTCCTCGCTTTTAACGTTTAATATTCAATTTGGCCAGTTTCAATTCCAAGAGGAGAGAGAGAAAGAGTTATTGTTTTGGGGGATTGAAATATGGCTTCTACTATTGGCTGACCAATTTTGGTTATTTCGAAGGAATACAGTGGGGGAGCAGAATGAATATTGAACGCGTGCGGGAGTAATTTCCCTGTTTTGTGTAGAAGGATGATTTTGTGGAATATATACTTTCTCGCTAGAGATGTTTAATAATTTTACGTTAATCAATATTTCATCTTGTTGATAGGGAAGGTCGTTTTTTGTATTTAAAATGCGTTTATGGCTATGAAAGTATTACAAGGACATCCATAATGTAATTGGAAGCTGCATGATATAAAATATTCATACAATTAATAGCGTCCTTTATAAATTAATACATTTATAAGATGGAAATAGTAAAATATATCTTCAAAAATGACTTTTTAAATATTTTCCATTTTATAATGTTGAAAAATTAAAAGTTTTTCGTTTACCTAAAAACTTCGTGAAAATTTTGAAGTTACTCAAAGTTGTTTCGCTAGACTGACTCCACTAAAAAAATTACACGTCATACTTTTTTTTTAAAGGATTCTTTTATTATTTACGCACGTATACGGCACATAAAATATTTGTTTATTTACGACCATTCTTTGGCGAACAAAGCGTACAAACGTTTGTGTGCATCGAAAGAGAAATATTTTCAGCCTCACTGTGTCCTCTGTCTGCCCTGAAGAAAGGCGAGCCGCGATGGTTCCGAAACGTCAGCGCTGCACTGAGCAACAAAACATGCATTCGAAGCACCAAAAACCATAGATTCAAATCAACGTGAAAGCTCCGAATGGTTTTCCCTTTCAAAGCTCGAAGTCCTGTCAACAGAGGCCATACGAAAAAAAAACACGTTTGTTCTTCAGTAGCCTTTCAATAGATCTGGCTCCTGCAGTTTTGACCCAAAAACGCGATCATTATAGGTTAAATATAATTTTTAAATTTTATCACCCACTGGCAATCACGTTAAAAATTTATTTTAAAGAATTCACACTGCTTGTCGCGGAATTCGTGACCGAATTACAGCATTCCAAATAAAGGCTTGATTATTTAAATTTCTGACATTTACTAATAATCTTAATCATTTCCTTTGGTTCAGATACTTATTAACCCTTAAAGATCTCCAAAGAGGTAAAACTAACTACTAAAATATTGATTGACAGCTGATAACATCCGTATGACATCCTCTTAACTTCTCACGCCTCAAAGCCACGTTCGATACAGACACCCCCTTACACAACAAAATAAAATTTTAAAACCGCCCTTCCGCAGAAGAGACCCCCAAAATACCATCACCCCTCAATACACCATTAACCCACAAACCAACCATCCTTACAAACTACCCTCAGCAATCCGGTCCCTCACACCTTTCCTCGCTCACCCCTCGATAAATAACCAAAGAAAGCTCATCTCTCCCCTACTACTGAATCGCCACCTTCCACTCTCCATCCACAATCTGCGCTCGGGGCTAAAAAGTTATAAAGGCCGCGCCGCCGTCGTCGCGGCGCAACTTTAAAGCGCGCGCGCGCGCGCGCAGACGACGGCTCTTCAGGGGTCGCCGGCCTGGCGAAAGATCGCTTGAGAAAGAGAGAGGTGAGGTGGAGGCAGCTACCTACCTACCTACTTACTACTACTACTCCTTGTCGCGCCGAGCCATCAGACGTCGAAGTTTACAACGCTTTTACCGCGACGTGAATAATAGAGTGGGCAATTTGCGCGGAAGACTCTCGCTCTCTCTCTCTCTCTCTCGCTAGCTCTCGCTCAGCATCGTGGTTTTTTCCGAGGTTCTAGGTTCACGTGTGTGTGTAAGTGTGAGTATGTGTCGGTACAAGTTTGCACGTGCGCGCAAGCACGCGTAGGGAATCCGTGCGCGCAAGCACGCGTAGGGAATCCGTGCGCGCGGGAATAGTTGGCTGCGCAGTTTTCGAGGTGTATGGGCGGTCGTGGATAAGGAAAAGCACGAAGGGCGAAATTTCGGGGGAGTTGGATTGTTGCGGGTTGAGGTGCGGAGAGAGAGAGAGAGAGAGAGAGAGAGAGAGAGAGAGAGAGAGAGAGAGAGAGAATGAGACGCCGTGGTAGCGGGAGGCGTGTGTATGCGGATACCTTGGCGGGAGAATTTTCAGGGAATTTTAGGGGTGAACGTGTTTTGAGTATATATATATAAGTGGTGGAGTGTTAGAGAAATATAGTTTTTAAGTAGATTGGTAAAGGTAGTTCTTTTGATATCTTTTGGATCAAATTACGAAAGACAAGCTAAAAGGATTAACTTTTGTAGATAGCATGGAAAGTAACGTGTTTAATCGTTTTACGATACAGCGGATAATGACTCTCTACTTTTATCTGGTATTACTAGAGTTCGCTCCAATTCGACGATCGCTTAATGAATTTTAATTGCTGCAAAAAAGAAAAAAAAAAGTAAAAATATTTCAGCTGAATTCGGTCAGACCTTTCTTTTTTCGCGGCGAAAATAATGACGGTGTACCGAAAGAATACGTTTTTAATTTAAAAGCTTTTGTGCAAATGAAAGCAAAAGGAATTTTTTTCCCTCCCATTTTGCGATATACGCGTATTGTGGCGAGAAAGAGATATACCGAAACAGAGGAGGAATTTCAACTCCGACGTGAAGTGTAGCGTGTCCAGAAAGTAGGTTATGGATTTGAGTCTAATGAGGTTCGTTTTTCAATTCAGCCATTGAATTTTTAATTAAAATTATGTTTTACAAGTTGTATCGCTCTAAAGATTTAATTGTCATTAATTGCTAAAGAGTTTCTCGTAAAAACGGAAAAAAAATATTTACTTTTACACTGAGTTTCGTTTTAAGTAACATTGTTCCAGAATTTCTCGATCAATAAAATCTTTTATTTAGAGTTACACGTTTTCCACGTATACAGCTTCAATTGACTTTATACCTTTAATCGAATCATCTCGGGACTTCATAGTTTATCGTTCAATAAACACGATTAACCAAAGCCAATATAATCACGTTCGTAGACTGCTAATTTATAATTGTATAAACTACCCTCCCTCCCTCTCTCTCTCTCTCTTTCTCTCTCTCTCTTTCTGTCTCTCTCTCTCTCTTTCTGTCTCTCTCTCTCTCCTTCGCCAATTGTTTCAACCAATCTCTTGCCCCGCGATCCGCGTAAAAACGTCCGCGTCCCCCGGCTTATATTCAACATTGCAGCTCCTACAACGCGGGCGAGAGAAAGCAAATAATTGCACAGCGACGGAGTCTCGCGCAATTTTTCCGCGTTTTTCCCCTCAACCTTCCGTAGCAGCACCTCTCGGTAACTATTTATCCCCCGCGCTCTAATGGAAAGCAAGCAATCCATATTTCCCCGAGTCTTCCAAAAAACTCTCCCTCACCGAATTTCCCTTACCAGACAACCGCCAGCGCGTACCCACGTCGAGGACAAAAGACACACAGAGAGAATACCTGTGCGCGAGCCGCGGAAATTATCGGAGAAGCGCGCCCCGGAGAGAGAGGGGTAGGAAAATAGGATACGCGCACGGAGCTTTGCAAACAAGCGCTTGCACTCGCGCTGGCATTGCCGCATTCGTTCGTTGGACAAACAGTTCTCCTCCCGCCTCTCTTCGCTTTCCTCTCTGGGCGAATATAGTCTGTCAACCCGGACACATGAGAGAGGGAGATTCGATTTCGTTCCGCATCCCCCGCTGAGAAAGCGTATAGATAGTAGGTTATACGAAACGTAAGTATATCAGCAGGTTCGTATACGCGGCGTGTCCTGTTTCCGATGATTTAACCCCTTGTGCGTATTTGGGCATTACCGTGATAACGCGTAACAATGATGCTGTGCCGGAGACAAAAACGAAGACGGGGGCTTTTGTTTCGCCCTTTGGTTCGTCCACTACGTGTCTGTCCATCTGTGTGTATATAATTTGCGGCGATTGGAGCGTAGGACACAACGAGCTGTCTTTTATTCGGTTATGGTTAGGTTTGTTTGAGACTGAAGAGAGAAGAATGGGCATGGAATTTTAATTGTCAGCGAGATGAAGCGACGTGGAAGATGGACGTGACGGATATTACGTGGACTTTATACCTCTCTCTCTCTCTCAACCTGCGCTTTAAAATGTCAATTAACTCGATGAAAACAAACCATTCGACTGTACACCATTCGTTGGGTCATTCAATGTATTATGTATCCTATGATATGCTGCACAATTAATGTCAGCTCGCGAAGACGGGCGGAACGCGCTCCGTCACAGCGGGACAAATTTATTTCAATGCGCGTCGTCGTCGCGCGCTCGCCAGCTAGCTCACATTTCGATCCGATGAATATTTAATTCAACCTATAGTCTCTCTCTTATCTATCTCTTTCTCTTTCTCTTTCATAAACAGCATTATATATTTTTCGCCGCTCTCATTACATTAAAGACCTCGTCGGCATTTTTACGATGAATAAATGATAGCATCGTCGCCTCTTCTTCTACCCTATACCGCGTGCTCTCTTTATAAAGCACGCATCCCGCATGCTCTATCTCAACACCAAACCTCTCCTCGTATCATATTAAACGCACGCGCGCCGAGTCGGATATAATCTAAAGCGCTCAGCCCACGCAAACGGCTAATCGCGATTACCCCGCCAGTGCTGCAATCGCACTTGCGTGGATATGTGTATCTCTCTCTCTCTCTCTCTCTCTCTCTCTCTCAATCTCTATTTCCTTATACGCTTGCGATAGAAGAGGCGAGGGTCAAAGGAGAGTCGGAGGGGAAGGGTGATTTTGACCTACCCTACTTCGGATGAATTAATTCCGACCGGGAGGGAGGGAGAGAATTAGAGTCGATTCGATTGAAAGAGGCAGAGAGAGAGAGCCTATATACCCTCTCGCAGGGCGCACAATCGAATTCGAATGACTTTATTATGACGCGCGGAGCCCCGGCCATACCGGGGACGGTAAGTTTTAATTGATGCGTATCAATTGTGCGGACGAGGGTAATTAATTGACGGGGTGTATGTAGGGTGTACGTCGCGTCGGTAATAATGAAGTCGTATACGCGAGAATGATGGGAGATTTCGGTTTGCGGTGATGTCGATGTTTATTTGCGAGAACGTTAAAAATGTTTGTTATTTTTAGTTTTGCCGAGAGATATGAGAAATAGAAATTGTTTTATATAGAGAGAATAATGGATAAAAATATATATATGATGCTTGATGTTATTTTCTCGATACGCTAATGCACATCATCCATAATATAATGAAAAAACTCAATGGTATATATTCTAGTCGATTTTTAATTATAGATGAAAACAATTTTTTTATTAGAATATGATTTTATTTTAATTACAAAGCTTTGTTGGCAGAGTTACTTTTAGTTGAATTTAATGAACGCGCTAAAATAAACATTTTCATTATATTTATACGCTCGTATATACCTATAAATACGTTTATTCAATTAAGTTTAATATTCATATTAATCAGAGCTACAATGTACGGTGGCCGTAATATTTCATACAAAATAAACGACGACATCAATTATACACATTTCATCGAGACGTGCGTACGGATAAGGGGAAATTCATATAAGGGATATAACGCATTTTAAAAGCGACATGTCCGATATAAATTCACTCTACGTTTTATATTTTAATTATTCTAACGCTCCCGAATTCCCGCCACGTTTTCAACATTCTAAAATTATCATTCCTTCATATACAGTATACTGTTCCGTCGAATAGAAATATAACCGCACGGCCGCAATCGGGCGATCATTTTTCACAAAAAAAAATTATTCTGGTACTGGTCTGGGAGAGGTCTGGCTGAATTAATCTGGTTAAAGTATGGGCGTAGTCTGGCTGCGGTCACTATGCCAGACTTATAATTTTTTTCTCAAATAAGTCTGTCAAAAATGCCAGACTTTTGGCAGACTATTTTTTGTTCTCAAATAAGACTGAGATTCCTCGAAGGGGTCATGTCGGAAACTTTAAATTTTTACTTTTCCGGAGGCTATAAGACGGCGCAATGACGTGACAGCGGCGTAGGAAATTATCGCTCTGGATCTCTGATTACACTAAGGCCCAGCTCACCATCGAGAGCGGCGTGTACGCGACATCCTCATCGAAGGCGAGGTTCACGTCTACGATTGGATACGAAACTCGTGCATTTAACTCTTGTGGGCACATTCCCATCGTCTTCGTTGTACCCGTTGCCGCTGCTCTGATAAGTATGACATATCATGTAGATCGTCATCTAAGAAAAAAAATCATCACAAAGCATTTTATTCCAAAATAAATGTAATATATTTCGTAATAAAAATACTTATCTGATAATCGACTTCATTGCAGTTTCCCGTCTTCTTCCATTATTTAAGCCTGTCTGTATTTACTTCTAAAATAGTTAAGAACCAACTGATAACCCCTTGCTGTCGTGAGACTCGTGAGATGAAAATATTTCAAAGTCCGAATAACATGAACTAGGTAAACATACTACGCATGGAAGCTGCATATTCAGGTTATCGACAAAACACATTATACGATAGGTTCATGTTGTTTGGCCATCAACAAATTTATAAGTCTGGCATACTAGCCAGACTAAGCCCATACGTTAACCAGACTAATTCAGCCAGACCTCTCCCAGACCAGTACCAGACTAATTTATTTACACGGAAAAGCATACGTTTGATGCGCTGATACTTATAGATGCTCTTCACATACGTATTGGACCGCTGATTGACGTGCGCGTTGGAGTTACTGGGCTTCCAATTTACCTCAGTTTTATAAATGTATTAACGAGATTGCTTTTCGACTTTGCATTCTCGAGCAGGACAGTGCGTGAGATAAACGCAAGACTAGTGGAAAGCGACGTGCTGAACGTGAATAGCAGACAGCAAAGATCCGATGAGACGAGTCTGGTTCGCACGCTTTAGTTACAGGCGTTTCAAATGCGGGCATTAAATGTCGCGAAAATTATCTTCTTCACTAGTGCCAAGCATTCGGGGAATTTGTTGAAATTTTGTCAAATCAAATAAGTTTTGCCGAAATTGTTTCCGGGCGCATGAGGGAACGTGCAACAGCTCGCGTTGCAAAAGATGCAATAGATTTCACCGTACTCTATGACACTGAACTGGTGAGAAATCGAACGCACCGAAATCTATTTCGTACTTAACGACTAACGGATCTAAAGGGGATCACTCCAATCCTAAAATACAAGCATCACTCACTAGCTTATCGCTGAACAAATCACAGTTTATGATGAGTGTCATCATCCGCGTGAAAAATTCAAGAGGTAACTTCAGTGAAGCACGTGCTTTACTCGATACATCCGCAACCGCTCACTTTATTACAGATAAACTTGCGCAATATTTACAGCTTACAATGCGTGCGTGTCCAATGACAGTCGGTGTAACAACGAGATGTCCACTTTATCAAAAAATATAATTAAAGTCAATTTTCTATCGCTTCATAGTGATTTTCCAAAAACATTACAATTTTTAACGGTAGAGAAAATTGCGGACTTCGTGCAGGATGAGACATTCTCACGCGAATCAGTAAATACTCCAGCCTATCTACAACTCGCTGACATGCAATTCCATGTGCCGCGACCTGTAGATCTTTTAATCGGCTCTGGGACAACTTTATCATTGTTATCACTTGGACAAATTAATTTATCGCGCGGTAACTTCGATTTATCTTTAATAAGTAATCGCCGGCGGATTAAGCAGCGACGAGAAAGGGCGGATCGTGTCCTGTAATTTATCAGAATTGACTATGGAAATAGTAAAGTTTTGGGAAATCGAAGAGATTAACACAAGCCCACCTAATCGCGGAAAGAACTTTGTGAGTCTCATTACATAAAAAATACGAGGCGAGATGCAAGCGGGCGATAAATAGTTCACTTGCCTTTTCGCACTAATGATTTTGATGTGGGAAACTCACGAGCATCAGAATTCCGTCGTTTTTACGCTCTTCAAAAACGATTAAACTCTGATCCTAGTCTCAATGCAGAATACAATAAAGTAATGCATTCACGAGGTCAAAGAGGTCAAAATATCGTCGTGTGCGCGAAATCGCGAGTTGCACCGTTCAAAAAAATTACTATTCCTCAGCTTGAGCTCTGCGGAGCGCTAACACTTACTCGTCTTTATAAAAAAGCTCGCTCGACTACCCGAGATCTAAACGATAGGAAATTTAATAGAATGGAGACAAGTTAGATCGAAGGATAATCCAGCAGACGCGTTATCCTGGGGACAGCTTCCAGCTGATTTTTTGCAAAATAGCATATGGTTCCAATGGCCCTTATGGCTCGCGCAGTCTGATAAAAATTGACCGGAAAATATTCAAATCGACGCTTCAAATTTGCCCGGATTGAGAAAAACTACCTGTTTATCTTTGATTTCTATTAAATGTGACATTTTTCAAGTGTTTTTCCTCGTATTGGACATTGATAAACACTATTGCATTTATTGAAGAAAAAAGTCTAGCAGTTTGTCTTAGATTTCATGCGAGACTTTTTCAAATAAAAATGTTGGTCAGCCAAAAGTCTCGCAGCTCCTCATGGGCTTTATGCGAGACTTTTTCAAATAAAAATCTTGTCTAGTAAACGTTTCGGAGTTAGTCTTAGGCTCTTTGCGGTACTTTTTAACGTACAAATTTAATCTAGCTGCAATTTTCGCAATTAATATTACATTTTGTGCGGGACTTGACAAGCTAAAAAGATTAGTCTTGCAAAGTGACCTTAGCGAGATTATTGCGAGATTCACTGGAGACTTATTTCGCGAGACTTCTGGCAGATCAATCCGAGACTAAAATTTTTACACGACGGGCATCCTTCAAATAAATACAAAGATAAAGATGTAGACACCCAAGAAAGAACTGAAGCCGAAAGAAAGGTTTTACAACTAATTCAGAAAGCAAATTTCGCTAACGAAATTACGCTTATTTCAAAGATAGGTGAAGAACAATACAAAAACAAGACTATACCTAAGGCCAATTCTTCGAGTCGGGGGTCATGTAAAAAATTCGCCCCTATAGCTTTTGACAAAAAAAATCCCATTCTATTACCGGCGTATAATCATGTCACCGATCTTATTATCCGCGATGTACATCGCAACGCACATCACACGGGTATGCAGGCTACACTGTATGCGATACGATACCGTTTTTGGTTGTTGGACGGTAAGAGTTAAGTGTGAAGAATTATTAAGCGATGTGTTATCTGTATTCGACAGAAAGCGATCGCAATACAAGCACAAACGTAAAATTTACCAAGCTTACGTGTGGGACAGGCCGGTACGTTTTCTCATACAAGCGTCGATTTTGTCGGATCATTCGTTATAAAGAAGAATAAGGACCGCAATCGTACTCGCGTCAAGGTTTAAGGGTGCGTATTTATTTGTATGGCCACGAAAGCTGTACATATTGAAATCGTAAGCGACTTAACGATAGATGGTTTCTTCTGTGCGTTTCGACGTTTTATAGCTCGTCGAGCGATACCTACACTTTTGATTTCGGGGAAATTTTAGAGGGAAGTAAAAGCTTACGTCGCGTGTAATAATATAACTTGGCATTTTCGTCTTTGGGAGATGTCCGTTAAATCTTTTAAACACCACTTAAAACAGGTTGTAGGAGGGCAGTTGCTCACATTTGAGGAACTCAAGACGCTAGAGATTGAAATCGAAGCGATATTGAACTCGCGTCCGATTTGCTCCATTTTTTCAGATCCTAATCATCTTCTAGCTTTAACACCAGCGCATTTTTTAGTTGGTCATTCTTTAACGGTGCTGCAGAAAAATCATTTTTTTCCATTCCAGCTAATCGCCTTTCAGCCTGAAAGCCCGCTAGGACTTCTGGAAACGATAGAGTACTTATCTGAACTACAAAATGCCAAACGTGGCATGACTCTAAAGATAAATTATAACTTAACTCCGTTGTTATCACCATTGACAAAAATCAACCATATGCGCAGTGGCAAGTCGAGGTGTACCCTGGCAGCGACGGAGTCAACCGAGTGGCCATTGTGAAAAGGCAAACGGAACTCTCAGAAGAAACGTTACGCAAAATTGTCCACTATGCGAAAACATGCATGTGATTTAAAAAACAAAATATGTTATATGCGTTTCGTTAAGAAAAAATATTTTTTTTTAAATGTAGTAAATCGATTTGACGGAGGCAGGTAAAACAAAAACAAATTTTTTCCTTTTATTTAGGCAACGTTTCGTTGACATGGTCCGCGTAATCTCTTTAGGCTTATTTGTTTCGTATGTCATATAGAACGCATAGCGTTAATAAGTTCGTCCATGCCAACGAAACGTTGTCTAAATAAAAAGAAAAAACTTTGTTTTTCTTTTACCTGCCTCCGTCAGATGGATTTACTACATTTTAATAACAATTGGAGGGCAATATTTATATTATAACTCAACAAAAAATATTTTTGTTTGTACATTTGGTACAATGTAAACACTTACACATTACATTTTTCTTACTCCCCTCACAACGATCCGCTAGCATACTTATACGCAAAACACAAGTATAGATACATACATACTCATACACATATACATATACCAAGTAGCACCTCCATATTCTCTTATCTAATTAATTCATATTATACAACCGTATTTTTTCATTTTCGAGGGGGTTTTGCCTTGCAGCTTTTCCTCTCTGAGCCAATAAATTTTTGTCATTATTCGCTCAATCGAGTGTTTCTTGTGTTTTATCTTTCTCCCCCTGCAATCCTTTTCCACTCCTTTTCTTTATTCATTTAAAGAAGTTAATTTTTTTTTATTCGACGCAATAGGGGAGGTTGTCCTTGTCATAGAAAGCTTTCGACGCTAAAATACGTGCAAAAATCCTTAATTAAACCTCTTCTTCTTCATCCACTCCCGCCCCCTCGAAATCAATTAATTAGACGCTAAAGAGCGCTTAACCCTGCCCCCCTCCCCCATGACTCGTGCCGAATTGCCGCGCGGGCGCCAAATTACCGAGCGCCACCGCTGCCAAAAAGCCTTGGCGAAAAAGTCGCGGGTACAAGCACAAGCGCACACACCGACAGCCACTCAGCTCGTTCTTCGCCAAAACAGAGGAGAGAGAGAAAGAGAGAGAACACGAGCTCGGTCCCTTTCGCACATAAACAAGCCTGGCGCGGCTGCGGGACCCTTAGAAAAACCTGTTTTACACGCGCGCACCACCAAAACAAAATAAAAAGCCGGCGGGCGACGTATATAACATATACGCACGCGTTGTGTGTATGTGTCACGTCGCAAAGGTGCCGCCGGCGAAGATGCTGCGCGAGCGCGAAGAAACAGGGTCAAGGATGATTAAGAACTCCTCGAGCGCGCACCCGCCCGCCCGCGTGTATATACATGGAGGTCAATGGGATTCCGCCGCGAGCGGCGCGTCGTCGCGCTCGCGAATGTCTTCGAAGGTGAGCTTTTATCCTTGCGCACGAGAGGAGAGAGAGAGCAATCGATGGCGCGGGGTGGTGAGAAATTTATCACGCGGTTAAGAGCGAGAGAGGAGAGGGGGAGATATAGTATACGCGAGAGTAATTCGAGACGGTGAGAGTGTGGGAATTTGAATTCGGAGAAGGAAGTGAGAGGATGAGGTATTGTTTCAGGTGTATATAGAAGTCGGTCGAGGGTGATTATATAGAGGGGGAAATTGAAAACGGTGGCTGGATGGCTTGATACCGCCGAGCAGATGTGTTAATGATATTCTGGAGGGATGTACACGCGGGTAAATCGTCGGGAAAAGCATAAACCCAAGGGGAAATGCACTCACGGGCCAATACTGGATCAGTATAAATTGCCAGAGTAACAGTACTGACTCCCAATCTTGGCCCATCACTCATCCAATACTGGAATGATAAGAAGGGCCCAGTAAATCCATTCCGTACTGGTGCAATACAGATTGCCATTACTGCCCCTGTACTCTTATTGATCGTGAGAAATATGAATAAATTTCTGTACTGTCGCAGTACAGAATGTTGGTACCGGGCCAGAGCATTGTATATATACGATATTAATTATATATATGGTAATTATTTAAATAAATGCATACGATTATATTTTACACAAAACATCTTTTTTATTTAACATAAGATTTATACATTTTTCTGCCTTAAAGATTTTCCTCTATCTCTGTCTACCGCTCCCGAGAACCATCTTGATATATATGTGACCATCGACGATTTGCTTGAAGGGTATTTTTCTTCTAGCAATTTTATCATCGTGGCAAAGGTGTTCTTGGCGCTGAATTTTTGCTTCGACACCCCATGAACTACTCGCCCACATGCAGAATACTGCAACTGTATGGATTTTGCAAGAATGCCCTTCAGAATTTTTTGCACAGCCTCCCTGAAATTATCTTCGCAGATGATAATTCTGGTTATGTACGTAATCTGTACAAAAATCAAAATTATTAGTGACAATTATATATATATATATATATAGAAATTTAATGTAAAATGAGTTCAATACCAAAGCAGATTTGTGGTTTTCATTATTTTGAAGACTTTCATCGAAATTTTGAAAGTCTTCATCACTTTCGAAAGGCATCGGAGGTAACAAGTTCTGAAAATCCACCGAAACCACTGAGTTAGCTGCAAGCTTTTGCCAAAACTCCTTCATCTCATATAGGATGCTACTTTTCATAGAGTTAAAGCTTTTTGAAGGGTAAATCATCAACTTTATTTGTAATCTATCGAAAAAACAGAATATTTTATAATCTATAGATCATGATAATACAAGAAACAATTTACTTGTATGTTTGAATCGCTGGCACATGCTCCATTTAGACTTGTTTCAGAAGAATAATTGTCACTACAAGTAGCACTTTTTATAGTATACTTTGTTTGATTGGTATTAATACTAGTGCAGCTTGTTTGCGAACTATTAATACTAAGAGCAGCATCGTCATCGTTGTTTGTGGTACCTTCGTTTTCTCTGAATTAAGAATTTAGTAATATATATAGTTGCCGATCGATTTATTTTTATTTTTATTAATTATTGAGTAAATACTATACAAACATGATATTGTCGTTAACCTCCGAAGAAAAGTTTCTCTCGTTGTCAGTATGTTTTGGGGCCGTCTTATTTAAAGTATCGCTTTCTGAATCATTGCTTACTGAGCTTGTAGAAGAACTTTCATAGAGCTTTGCTTTTTTCAGAGCTCTCGACTTCTTTACGTAATAATAAGATGACCGTGAAAACATGTTTATGCATTGAAACGTAATCTATGACGTTAAACTGACATATCAGCAAAATAATTTAATTTCAGTCAGTACTGGGGAAGTACCGGCTGACGTTACTGTCCCACTACTGCCGTAATAAAGACATTTGTATACTGCCTTATGGTATTAAAACGGCATTGGATCAGTACAGTTTTGTTATACCGGCCCAGTCTTATCAATCCAGTAACGTTGCAACGCTAAGCCAGTATCGGCTGCCGATTATCTGTCCTTTGGTACATAACCAGTAAAGGCCCGTTATACCACTACTGGCAATTTCCCCATGGGAAACTTTGATGATACATTTTGAGAAAAGTCAGATGTCGCATTGCAACCTTTCATTGATATACGAGGATGAAAATAGAGCGAACGTTCGTATAGTAAAAACGCGGAGAATTATAGCAGTACCGTTTGTCAATATAACGCAAAAAAAAAAATATAAACAAAATATCCATATACACGGTAAACAAGGGAAAATTGAGAGACGAGGCAAAAAGCGGGAGAAGAAGCAAACCGTGGGCGCTGCATGGTATGTTTTGCGAAATGGACCGCGCAAATGCGTTGGCCGACCGTAGCTCGTCTATTACTACTGACGCACGGTTCGGGTTTTGCAGAGCGCTGCAATATTATGTATAACATATAGCTCTTGTGCATAATGATATAAGATCAGTAGTTTTTGCGCGCGACGCGCACGCTATTATTGCAGTATTCGCGTTGTTACGCGCGTTGTTTTATTCCGCGGAATTTAAAATTAATGAGTAACTCAATTATGACGAAAAAAAAAACTGTTTTAAGAAGAAAGCACCCTTAAAAATGACCTAAAAACACAATTAACCTTGTTTCGCGCGCGCACTCGCGGAGCTTTTTTGATCTCTCTCACTCTCCCCTATTTTTAATGCACAGAGTTGTATTTTCAAAATTATGTGTAAGTACATCCTCGCGTACATTAACATACTTCTTTTTTCATTATAATAATATAATAATGCGTGGATACTATATTGTAACGTCAGAATGTTTGAACAAAGTATACGTTAATTTCGATTCCAATGCAATTTACCACAGCAGCACATAGCGAAACGAAACGAATTTTCAGCGATGTAACATTCCATTTCTAAAACGCGAGCCGCAAACGCGTTTATTACATTTTAAAATGACGATTAACTATTTCGCGCTGCACGCACGCGCGCGGCGCGGTGTACACAACAATTGGAGGCCGAGAGCGGCCGGGCGCGCATGAATAATTGAGGGAAATCAGAAAGATTGGATGGTTAATATTGACTGAGCGCATTAGCGCGCGACATTCTCCGCAGTTGACCTCGATTTAATGTAGAACATTTGTAAGGGCGTAAATAAATAATAAGTCGAAGACAGGAAATTTGGTTTGCAGCCGGCCGCGCGCTCACGTGCCATTCAGAGTTCCACGTACGTATACATTATACGTGAGAATTGTAATTTACTGCGCTGACGTTATCGGCAAACTATACGCTTTTATTCGATTTTTACAAAATTGATTACGATGCATCGCACGCGCGATGTACAGTATGATCAATATTACAATGTATCAAACAGATTAAAAACAGAGATGATCCAGCCGGGCAATACGGTTTATCATACAAATATTTTTTTAGTCATGTTTGCTTATTTATAAAAAAAGGTATACTTTTACCCTGATAGAAATGCTAGCCATCGGTTGGCGAACCGTTGGTCAATTTTGAAATTAAAAACGTCACACCATGATTATGTCGCTATTATCGACGAAAAATAACTATTTATACAGGTGAAAATATTATATTGTAGATGTTTTAAAATATAATGATAGTTTTAAATAGTTTTAATTAAATTTTAATGTTATTCTTAAGTAGAAATGCTCCCATTTGATTAACATGTTGACCAACGAAGTTGGTCTATTTTCTACCAGGGTACGTAATATAAAATAATACGATATTTTTACTATTCACTTTTTCTCCTATTTGAAATGGAGTTTCATCCATTATACGCGATCCTAACGATAAAACTCTATAAAACAATTACGCACAAAACATAAACATTTATACCTTGGAGCACAAAGGCTTAGCTGAATTTCAGCATCCGCATCGGCTGAAAAGTCGTAAAAGCGCAGCGCAGGCAGCCACGCGAGGATATCAAGACAACAACAACAACTTTGGAGTAGGGAAAATACGAGGGGCGTATAAAGACGGGCATTACACCGCTCGTATTGCTGTGTATGCGCTGAACTCGTAAGGAATACAATAAGCGCGAGAGCGCGAGATGAATGAATATTTGCTTATCTCCTTGCACTCGCTCGCGCGTGGTGTCGAGTTTATGTTACGATTACGAGACTGCATTCTCGCCTCACCTCCTTGAAGACGATCGATCGAGGAGCTGCCGCTGCCGCTGTGGGCTGAAGTTGAATTGCATTTCGCCTATAGGTATGTATAAACCGAAATGCATGCACGGAAACTTTCACTGTTCGCGCGCGCGGTGCGGGTATATTTTTTTATCGCGCGAGAGGGAAATAACAGAAGACGTCGGTTGGCTCGTCTCGCGTATATATATCCGTTTGTTCGGAATATTACCTTTCGGGAATTCTCGCGAACGTTATCTCCGGAGATTTTGTAATGTCGCGCGTTTTACGGTTTTACGCGCGGGCGAGTGGGAGGGACGCCATTTGCATCGGAATTAGTTTCGAGGGGACTTTTGTGTCCTGGGCTACTGACTGTGACTCGTGTCTAAAATTTAAATCTTTTTTTATATATGTATAAAATGGAGAACGAATGTGGATTATAATGGCGTCCGCGTCATGGAGATTAGATTTTGTTTCTTTTTTTTTTGTGTGGGAAAGGTAAGCAGTATTTCACGGGTTAAAAAAAATATATAGGAAAAGGGATAAACGTAATCGTAAAGTTTCTTTTTTGAAAATGCAGGTAAATGATGCAAGATAGGAACGCGAAATTTCTTATGAATCCTAAAAAAAAAATGAAACTGTGATAGGGTTCTTGGAAAAAATTCATTCCAAAGATAGTAAACTTAGCATTCTTCTTGTATAATACTTTAACGAAATATTCTTTTTCTCCCGTAAATTGTAATTTTCGAGCATACTTTGGATTAATTAATAAAAATATGTAAGTAGAAAAAACTGTTTATTTCAATTAAGCGTTTATTAAGAACTACATTCCTGTTAGACCCTATATATTTATTCTCTTATATTTATGTTAATATTATTATACGACACCTACCAAAACAACCAATAAAGTACCGCAAACATTTTTCGTACCATTATCCATTACCATCCACTCCTCGAAATAAGCCGCATATATTCTTCGCGAAAAACGTCATTAGAATTCTCATACACTCCAACCGCTCGCTCGCAAGGTTCCTGCTCACACATATGCGCGCCCCGACTAAATAAAATTTCATCCCGCACGCACAACTACCACCGCTGCCATCTTCTCCCCTCTCCCTGTGATAAGAATAAAATCCCAATACGGTGTCCGGCAATAAGGATATAGGTCCGAGGCAGAAGCCCCCGCCTCGTATACCTCGTCAAGGACGGAAATCCGCAGAGCATGTATATGTACGAGAGAAAGAGATCGAGGTAGAAATTTTTAAGGTAAGAGAGAGGGAGAGAAAGGGAGAAAAGAACAGCGCGAACGTGTGGCCGGGATTGCGCGGGCGCCCACCTTATCTCGCGTAACTTCTTTCCTCTCTCTATACTCTTTCGTGCGTGAGTGTATAGGTGTATGCGAGAGAGCTGAGAGGGTATATATATATATATGTGCGTATATATCGAGGACCCGTGGAGCCCCGGGCGGCGGAATGAGCGAGATATCGGGGTTCTCTTTTCTCCTTCCCTTCCCCTATACTCTCTCCGCGCGTTTTACGTACGCTGAACAAGATTGGTGAGAAATTTATGCCGGGAATTCGCGCGGAATTCGCGTAGGAGAGCGAGAGGTATGAGAAAGGTGGGGTTATTAAAATGAGAAAGTTGGAACGATTTTTTTTATGGCGGTGATTTTTTTTCCCTCCCCCGGGATGGCCGGCAATGCGAAAAAAGTCGGCCTGCTGCTGCGGGAGCGGCGGATGAAAAGTAAACCCACTTCAGCGAGCACGCGTTCATATTTCCCCTTTGTTTCGGGATTTTTGTATTACGTATAAGAAAATAATTCATTGCATGATAATGTTTTCGTATACGATAAATAATAACGAATAGTCTTTTTTTTCTAAAAAGAAAAAAAAACGAAATGATGACACATATTATATATCATAGTAAATATTAATCACACATACAAAGTGTAATACGCAGTTGTATTTCTTAGTTAGAAGCGCACACGAAAAATCAATACCCTCACGTTGCTCCGGCTAATATTGACAAATATACTGCTCCACTCCCCTCTCCAACAAGTCACAATCACAAAAACATATATAGAAAAACGCATCAACGCGACGCAAAAACTCCGCCAGCCAGCCAGGCCTTTCTTGCCACACTCTAAACTCAAAAAATTCCCGACGACACAAAAAAAAAACCATACCCACAGAGCGAGAAACCGAACCACGTAAGTAGAAACAGACCTAACCGATAAGACTCATACATAAACATACATCCCGTCCCAGCGGCACCGGAGCAAAAAACATTTTTTTACCCGTGCCACACATTCTCTCCGCACATTTACATTCTATTTATCCAACCAACGCATTCGTTTATCATTCCCCGCACCCCCACAGCCCCAATTACACGTACACGCCATCACGCGCGGTGTATGCAAACAAACTCTCATAACTCACCTGCATCCACTCACATATACATATCGTTACGTACGTTACACACACACACATACACACACATACACACACATTCACACACACATCACTGACCCTCCGTCCCCGGAAGATATACGAGATTAAGAACCGGGGGATAACTTCTTCCTCGTCAGCGTCGCCGAAATTTCTGCCACGCCGCATCGGGTTGAGATCATGCCGGGCACGTAGTAGCAGGGGCCCGCGGGGCCGTCGACGCTCGTCTTAACGAAACGCTGTGGGTGTGTGTATGATGTATGTGGGTGGGTGCAAGAAGGTAAACGAGGAAGTGGGAAGAAGTAGAAGGTGTGTGTGTACATACATCAGGATTCAGGAGACGAAGAGGGTACCGCCGTGTCTTTTTTTTGTGAATATTCATATAGAAGAGAGGGAGAGAGAAGGGTTCGCTGTGGGCAACGCTGTTTCTTCTCGGATTGTGTGCGTTATTATAAAGAGGAAAAGAGAGGAAGAGAGTCATCGATATGGCCAGACATTGTTTTGCTGCGGACGGATTGATTCTTTCGGGATGAAGCTCGGGTGTATATATACTTTAAGGACAAATGCGAATCGGTGTTTCATATACACTGGACGCGGATTCATCATTCGTGCGTGTCAGCTGTAGGCTAATAGACCTTCTCTCCGTTTATAAATGAATAATAACTCAACTGCAAGTATAAATGACATATACATGAAGTATAATTTTCAATACCACCGTGGCAGTCGTTTGTATTCTTACCCGCGAGTTACATTGCACACAATTAAATTATATCAAAACGCACCGTCATTAGTCACTCGCGTGTATACCGCCCCCCGCAATTATTCTATCCATTTCCTCAGCGCGTCCCATTTTAACTCCCCACGTGTCCGTCGAAACGAGGTTGGCGGATTTTCACCGAGGGACAAACCTTGCTCCACTGACGCGTCTTAACAAACCCGCACGGTTCGCCGGGAAGAGATAATTGCTGGTATCGACGGGGTGTTTAGAATTTTAAGTCTGAGAATCGATCGAGGAGGGTCGTTTCGAAAAGGAAAATATAGGGAAAAGTAGAGGCCACGGGATAATATGCCGAGCTGGCGAACTATAGGTGTGTGTTTACACGTGGAGAGTGACATACTTGTTCGCTTGGTTGTTACTTACAAGAACATGCATTTTTAAAACGTTGTTTCCATAAAAATATATCCTTCAAACTACCGTAAGGAGAACCGTGTCATCACTTATTTCGACATACTAAAAAAGAAAACACTTGGTTCAAGCTGAAAAATATTCATTTACCGAAATGGCATGTACACGCGCCGGAAATTCGCTCTCTCTTCGCGCTATATGCTACTATACGACGCTTGTATACGGGAAAATATGAGACCCATATATTTTTTTACGCGCCATATACGCGACTTTAGTAGGGGACGAAGAATTCACCAAAACTCATTCTCGAAAAGTTTCATTTCCCTCCCCACATCTACGCACATACGAAAACACTGCTGTACCCGTATAGTATAGAATCCCGGAATACCGGGTGTGTGTGTGTGTGTGTGTGTGTGTGTGTGTGTGTGTGTGTGTGTGTGTGTGTGTGTGTGTGTGTGTGTGTGTGTGTGTGTGTGTGTGTGTGTGTGTGTGTGTGTGTACAAAAGTAGAGCGACATCGACGCCGCGCGCATGAAAAATGCAGGCGTTCTTAAAAAAATAACCCACACCACAGCCAGACGCACAATGATTAATGCTTCGCATCGGTACACACCATTCCCCCTGGAATAAGATCGACCCTGCGCGACGGAAATATATATATGTATATATATATATAAAAAGGAGCACATAACCTTTACGGCGATGCTCTGAAAAATTTGCGTCTACGTCGATGAACGAACGCCCACACGTGGCGGACGAAAAAAAAAAAGACAGAGACCCTCGTCCCATATTTCTCGATGAACTGTCCCTCCCCCATTCGGACGACACAAAAAAAGCCTGTAACAGGCAGCCGGAGGGGACACGAAGTTTGCTCATCGCCGCCATAAATTTCACCTCTTAAACAATCTCCATATTTATATACTCGCACACACATACACCCACGCGCGCTCGGTGTTCCCGATCGTCGCTGACCCAGTGACACACCGTGGAGCGCCGTGTTCGCGAAGCAGAACACGTCGCAGTCGTTCGTAATTTCTGGGGATCGTTCTCCCGGCCCCGCTCGCGTCTCTGCGTCTTATTCGCCGAAAGTTCGCGCGTATTGTCCGCGATATACACACACACACACACACACACACACACACACACACACACACACACACACACACACACACACACACACACACACACACACACACACACATACACATATCGCACACGTATATAGACTATAGGCTTCCACAGAAATCTGTAGCCAATATAGCGATTGAATATTCACCGAGAGCGCCTCGGAGGGACGGAATCTATGTATATATGTATGCGTATACATAAGGTATACAAAGTTCGCATTTAAAGAGGAGCTCACATAAATATATACACATACACAGAGATGCGTGATGCGGCGATTATTATTGCGTGCGGACGAGGTTCGTTCGCCCCCGCATATACAATACACTGCGGCAGTCGGTATACGTGTGTAATGGCCGTACGCGTGAGCGTGGGAAAAATGGGACGCGCGTTATGAACGAGCCGCACGTGTTGTGTGTAAGTACCATTGGAAAATGTGATGTTTTGCGAATTATCGCGCGTGTTTTACAGTCTCGTTATATACTACGTAATATAGAAACGCTGCAGCGTATTATAGCACAGATAATAATATACAGTGCCCCGCCACGTATGTATTTCATCCACGGCCATGTAATAAGCATCTGCACGAGCTACGTTATTTTAGGAGCTGTATGTGTAGCCTCGTTGTTTTCTTACATAATCAGGGGTTGGCCGGGACTTTTTAATTATTGAGGTTTCGGAGCAAATGGCAGGGATGCCGCCGCCGGAGCGCTGATTTAGAGCGGCGCGGTTGCGTGCGCCTGCGCGGGTGTATTAACGATAATGATCTCACGCTCGGAGCAGTTTGATTTATTTCATTTAACATTTTAACACCTGAGAATGGTTTGATGAAACGGATTTGCCGGTGTAAATATAAATTGAAGCATGTATTTTTGTTTGAGGCTCTGCAAACATGTAGTATTTGAGAAACGTAAATGTATTTGATTTGCACGGTGAGAGTAAACATGTGAAAATTATTAATTGTAAGATATTAAACGTAATCGAGGAATAAGTTAAATATAATGAATGATGAAATGTTGACTTTTTCAACTTTTAAACGGGGTTGTTCATTACAAAAGTATTATCGATTGAGCGATATTTAACGTGCGATTATTCGCAAAGAATGTGCAAAGACTTCATCAATGTTAATCGTCCGTTATGAAACATATAAATCGCGCTAATTAAAGGTTATCAAAAATAAAACTTTATGAGCATTCCTTGATACGGAGCGCAAGGCTGATTATTACTTAATCGTAGCTCGTGTGTGTTAATTCCCATAATTAATCAGCCTCAACCGCTCTGCATTATAACTCTCATCAAGAGATATGGGGATAGTTTCTGTTTACATATAAATTTTCTACCACAATTATTAGCAAAGGCTCTCGAATAAATAGTTTTCCAGTCCCTGGTAAAAATCGTCCATTTTTCTCCCATTTTCTAGCCATTTTCTAGCGATTTCGGTCAACTCGTCATTAAATGTCTAGAAAATGGGAGAAAAATCGTTTTACAAATGGGTGAAAAATGAACGATTTCCAGCAGGGGTGTTAACTTCAAATATAAGTAAATACATTTCTCGCTGAAAACAGTGTTTCAACCAAACTGTACAATTCACGAAATATGATCGCTTATCTGTTTGCCGCATGCATTTTAACAAAATCAATACTGCACTTTAGCCGGGCTAATTTATTTAGTCTCACAAGACGTGTTTACATTGCACAAAATCCCTACCCCCCGAATGACTCCTCTCACATACACACACACACACATACACACACACACACACACACACACACACACACACACACACACACACACACACACAGACAGTCCAAAAATCAAAACACTCCCTCTGCAAACATTGTACTCACACCCCTCCCTACTTCACACCCTCACGCAACAATCGCCGCAGCGCAAACGCTCACTCACTCGCATTAGCCGGGAACAAATATTGCGTTTTCGCGGAACTACAATCACACGCGCCCTCTCTCCAATCGACCAAAAAGCGCGCAGTTGTATGGATTGCACGCTCGATTGTCACGGGAGGAGAGCCGTTGTTGACGCGAATAACATTAGCGACGTCCAATCGACGCTGGCTTCCGTTTGAGAGAGAGAGAGTGACACGTGTCACGGCCGTTATTTAAAGATTCATCGGATCGCTCGCACGCGCGCGTTGGCTGGCGTTCCCGAATTGGCGCTGATTTATAATCCTGCAGCTGGATCGACGGCAAGAGAAGCAGAGAGACGACGAATTTAAACGGATAAATTGGCTAGTTTGTGAGGAAGCGGAATCTGATTGATATGGAAAATTTGTGCTACGGAGAGAGAGAGAGAGATTGTCCTGTCAGTGAATGTTTAAATAAGTCGCCGATCGAATGCCGGATATCGTTTGGTGGATTCGATTTCATTATTCGCGTAGGTATAATGCGAATAATTTATGAAGTAGCTTGGTTGTACGATTTAAAGCTGTAAAATTTATACTGACGAATAAACGTGTTAACTAAAAAAGCACTTTTTTATACTCCTTTGCGGTGAAAATATATATGCGATGCGTTGAAAGTTTTTGAAAGGTGGGCGCGTGATATATATCACGAAAATCTTATTTCTGATCTAATGGAATATTTAAGGCGAACGAGCTATACGTCAACCCTACCAGATCAGGTTTTGTGCATGCATATTCTAAATTCGCGTGTATATAGGCGGAATTTAAGCCGCCAAAAGAGAGAAAGAGAGAGACTCGGCTCGTCACGGCCGCGGACCACCTGTTCCTCCTGAATATTACATCGAGTCAAAAATAAGGTCTTTCGCGGACTGAAATATACTGCCAATGAAAATGCTTAAGGAGCGGCTAATCTTAATTTACGCATCTCGCCCGAACTGCCGTACTCTTGGAATATTGACGATGTAAAGGCTGTGACGTATAGATGGTAAAAGAGCGCAATGTTAACGTCTTAATATTCTTATATTACACGAATTTATTGGCTATTAAATGTTATATACTTTGCAAAGTCCTCCGAGTAAAATATAACTTTAAATTCGCGCGCTTTTGATCCTAATTCAGACTGAATTAGTATTCCATTAAAGTTTTAACTCCATTAGAGCGCGAATTCATATTTAAATCAGTCATAATTTTCCCAACTTTATATACATTCCTTATGGCAAATCATTTTCCCCTATCATAAAGGCGCCGGGGAATATAATATTCAGTTATGCGATAATCCGGTAAATATTCATTATACACCGTATAAAATGACTTATATCAGAACTCCATTATCTTCATTTCAACTCTGAATTACAAACTCGCCTTCTCTCTCTATCTCTCTCGTGACGCGAGGCCCCCCGAGTAAAAACAAGCTAAAAAGCAAATCCACTTTAATCTGAAATTACCTTTCATCATATCTAATATCATCTCAGCGTATATAACCCTTACCCGCGCGCACGTATATATATACACGCTCACGAGCCATCGCTCGCAACCCTCCCTGACAGATACTTAAGACGGCGTCGGCGTCGGCGGAGTTTGTAATTATTGACGGGAAATTAAAGCGTATCACGCAGAGCTCTTTATGCACGCCCATCATTGAAATTCACTTAGTCTGCCTCCTTATTCGCCTCGAGATCTCTCACGTGCACAGTGTGTACGTGTGTAGATATACACGAGGCTTGTGAAATTCAAATTTATCTCAAATTGCAGTGGCGGCGACGAAAAAGCGAGGTCGACCCCGGCATGCTAAGGTTTTTTTTTTCGAAAAATTTACATGGATCGATGTAGCGCGGTGTGTGTGTGTGTGTTATACATGACCGCGACGGTGTTGAATTTACATGAAACGATTTTGGAATTACGTGAAGGTAGGGGTTTGGAATTTTATTCGGGGAAAGTTTCGCTGGATTAAAATGGATTGGAAAATAGCAGTGATTAGCGGCTGCTTGGTAGTCACAACCCGGCACAACGACACGGCAGCGCGCGATCGTGTTATTAAATTTTATTGGGCATATAGATATATAAGCCCCGTGCGGCGACTACCTCCCATTTTTTTAAGTGAATTATATCTCGGTGACCTCGATTTGGACAATGAAAGTCCTTCGCCGCCCCGAAGAAAATGGAAAAAAGAGCGGATTTTGAAAAAAAAAGTGCAGGAAGAGGGGGAACAAAATGTCAGAGTCGACAAAAGAAGAAGACATTCGTACCGCCGAGCTTTTTCTGCTTATTCAAATCGCGTGCCACTTGGCCCATTGTGGGTACGGCCAGTTCTTTACCAATCTCATTTGCATGACTTTTCTGGAGTATTATCAAGAGCTGGCGCGAGTTTGGCGCGCCATTGTGAGAAGCGGAAGAGGTGAATTTCGAATTTCGAGGGCTCGCAAAAGACTTTTGGCATCGTTCTTATTGTTTTCGTGAGAATCGTTTAGTCGAGAATCAAGTAGTATACAGTTACATACTTTGGCCGACGCAATCCCGTTATTCATTAAAATCTGTTGTCTGAATTATTTCTTTTAATTAATAAACCAAAATCTCAAAAATCTAGATATTACGAAAAATTATAATAAGATAAAGGTTAAGAAATGGATTAATGCTAATATATTTTACAACATAATGTTTTTAATGAATAATCTCACGGTTATTAAATTATAGGTTGGCACATCTACTATTTTGCTCAAGATAAGATATTAATCTTGTAATCTTAGATTTTAAGGTAGTTTGTAAGTGTTATTATACATACAACAGACCTATGTTTAGATACCTCTGACTATCTCTATAGAATGTTTGTTGCTTCAGATATATTAAGTGTGGCTTGAATTTAACAATATTGAAATAAATTAAATAAAATTAAAATAAATAAATGAATAAATAAAGTAGACATAATTATTATTTATAACTCATATAATTGTATGAAATAACAAAAATTAATGTATTTTCCCCAGATCACACAGAAACTTTCCAAACACGCGCAAAAATCGCAATCACCGACAGACCGAGAAAAATACCATCTTCCGCGCACCATCAGAAACGAAAATTAATCATCCGCCGGCCGGAACCTTCCCGAAATTTCATTAAACTTAATCAAATTGACATCTCCGCTCACTTACATCACACACGCAGCCACATACACATCACATATCCGCGCCAACAAGCTTACACATTAATCTCGATTCATTTCACCAAGAAGCTTGAACTTGTCCAATTATTTACTTTCCACGAACAATTCTCCTCGCTCTCTTTTTTCCACCCTCCCTCCCCGTTTCTCTCATACTCTCTCCGCACACACTTTCTCAAAAAGGAGCAAGGCATCAAAGGCAACGCCGGCGAAGAAAAGAAGTTTCTATTAGCTTTGTCGCCGTCGCGCGCTCGGCGCTAATTTATATTGCGGCCGAGAGCGCACGCGCGAAGATTCCCGTCGGCAAAGTTGCATGTCGCGAGGAAAAAACTGAGAGAGAGCGCGCGGCGTAATTATACGCGGAAAGACGCGCGCGTAGTCCGCGGTGCTCGCTCGTCAACTTTCTTGCTGTACACGGAGAGAAAGAGAGAGAAAGAGAGAGAGAGCTTGCAGCAGCAGCGTGCGCTTGCAATTAGTCCGGAATTTCGCGAGTGCCTGGCGCATTGTTCGATTTGCGGGCGATGGGTAGAGAGAGGGAGAGAGAGGGAGAGAGAGAGAGATGTAGCCTCCAGTTAAGGGCTTGTACAGCGCGTCGAATTGATGTAAAATTAATTGGGGGAAGTGCCGGATTTCGACGTTCATTTTTGCCCTTAGGAGGAGAGTTTTGATTTGATTAGGGGCGGTTTGTTAATTTAATTATTGTAAGTAGCGAATTTATATTGAAAATTACTGTTATGATTTTTTTTATTTAAAACGTATGCGACGTGGTCTAGATTTTAATATGCCTGACTGCATCAATATGATTTTTATTATTCATTAGCTTATTAAAATTTAATTCATTAGATTCTGTAATTGAAATTTGTATAATATAAAAGCAGAGAATATAAGTTGGTAATAATTCATGAATCCTTTCAACGAAATATTTTATTAAAGTTATAATGAGATGTATATTTGAAAAATTTAGATTTTTTTTTAATAATATTAAAGAAAGTTCTATAGCATAAAAGTAATTGACATTTTAAAAATATTACCCTTTTCATTTATTGCTATTCTTGAATCAACGGTCTATTTTAATGTGGATTGTTCCGTTATAAATTAGTTAAAAATTTGTACTATTATAAGTCCGCTCGCATAAAAATTTATTATTATTAAATTATTATGTATATTTTTTATTGAAAAGATTGTTTTTGGGATTTTTCGAGCAAACGTAGAGCGCAGAGACTCTATGTTCTTTGGTCGCAAGCACGGAGATGATATTCATTGACAGGGTCGCAGCTATTTCCCAAGATCGATTAATCGATAAAGAGAAATCACGTCACAAGATGCGAAGAGGCAAACTCGTGGACGTTCTGACCGTGCGAAAAAGATTCCAAAAATAATTGAACAATTATTGTTTCTTAGCAACGCGATACAAACGAAAAATCCGTCAGATTTTGTCTGTCTTTCGAAGCAAACGGACGTATTACAAATGTAACGAAACTTGTTAAATAAACTTCATAAAATTTAAATAAATTTATTTTGATTTCTTATTCAAACATGGATGGTTTGACGAAGAGAACGTTCATAAATTCAGAATAAAAATTCTCATAAAAAAACAGTAATCCAAATACAATTATAGGCCAAATTTCAATAATGCCCAAAAATCTACCTTATACGATCCAGCATTTAAAGCATAATTAACTAAAAAGAACCTTCATCCATTCTCGGAACCTAAATTCGCCATTATAAGACATCAAAAATATAGAACAGCATCAATTATTACAAGTCAATCTTATTAACTCGCTATATAAGAATCGCAAAGGCTTTTTACAAAAGAAGTTATTATACTTGGGCAGCTAATTCCGTTACGTCGACCGGACGGCTGCCTCTACTTTTAATGCACTTAACGAGAAAATGACTATTGCAAGGAGCGAGCCACAGCAGTAGCAGCGGCATTCCTAGAGGAGATGGTCCAGCGCGCGGTCTGCAATTATATTGATTACAGAGGCTACCTACTCCCTGCGCATCATTGTTTTAATGAACTGAGGAACGCTCGCTCGCTCGCCCCCGCATTATATCAAACGCGAATATCGAGGTCGGAGTAGGCAGGGAGGTGCATCGATTTTAATTAAAGGAAGGAGCAAACTTTTGCATTAGCGCGGAGCTTGTAATATACTCGCTTTTCTTTTTCTATAAAGAGACGCGAGAGATATCGCGTGAAATAATTAAGGGTCTTCGATTCATTTGGCCGGTGCGTGAGCAATGAGCGCGCGCGCGTGTGAGAGACGCGTGGGCGCCGATAATTTTGTGAGCGTGGAACAAGAGAAGAGAGATATTTTGGACGATGGAAAATCCGATATTTAGCGCCGCTCGCTCGCGCTCGTATTAAAACGTTACGTCGTTTAATATTTGCCAATGCTGTCCATCAAACTTTGACGGCCAGCGCGAGTTATCCGATTAGGTATTTACGTTATAACGGCGAGAATGAGTGACGTTATATTTTCCAGTGATTTTATACATTTTTGACGCTCGAGTTGTAACTTTACATCGGAATTGTATGAGAGCGAAAGAGCACACAATGCATAAATTATACATATATAGGAAATTGAGAAAAGGCTGTTCTACCTATAAAACAAATACTTATATAAATATATTATTATTTCCTCGACTTATTAAAACACACAAAATGGAGCGTATTTCTAACCCGTACCGTTCACCCTTTGTCCCTGAAATTAATTTTACATTTTCACCCTGCAAAAAAAAAATACATCCGCACCGGCCCATTGCCGTAACACAGAGGGATAGAGCGAGAGCGAGCACATGACTTTGTTAAAATTATGCAAATTGAAAATTTTACACAGGATAGCGGCTGCCATAATCTCTTATTAAAATGCGGCGGCGCCGTGAACTTTTCCCCCTGAAATTGATTTAAATACCTAATTACGCGAGATACAATTCCGAATCAGCGGGGCGAAAGAACTCCTCGGCTCTGTGCTATACTAGTATGTAGACACGCGCGCGGGCGCCGGCTAATAGTTTCGAATTTCCCGCGACGAGAGACCAAAATTTCCCGTCGTCTTGTCGCGCGTGCGCGGCGTTTCGGCGAGAGCAAAGTTCACACGCGCGCACGCTCTGCCGACGGTAATTAAAGCGCCGGACGCGCCACGCTAGCGCAATTAAACTTAGGTCAATTAAAGTTTTTCTCCTACTCTCGCCCCTTCCGCGTCAAGCGGCGCGTGAAAATTTTTAATTAAAAAAATTCATTCTATATTCAAATCGCGCAAGCGACCGAGGATAGAGAAAGAGAGTGAGAGAAAAGCGAGTACACGATTGCGCGCTGCACGTAGGTGATAAAATTGCGCGCGAGGTAGATTAATAGACCTCGGGCGTGAGATTTTTTGCGTTTAGAGGCTTTTATCCGTAAAGTTCGACGTATCGGGAAAGAAGAAGGTGAAGATGGTATATAGGAGAGGAGAGAGGGAGGCGAAACTATCGGAAAAACTCGGCGAAACTCGCAAGAGGAGACGATACTTCGCCGTTACACTGCATTATCACGGGTATTTTTCTTCGTCGCGCGAGTTGAGGGAACATTTTCTCTCCTTTACTGCCGCTGCGATGGCGAAAAATATTCGAGAATTATGCTGCAAGTTTCTTCCTCTTCCGCTCCCATCCCCAGCTCGGAACGGCTTTTTCTCTCCTTCGCGCAGCGCAACTAAAAAGCAATGCATATAACGACGCAAGTTTATTATCATAACCCCTTACAACATCATTATATATCGCGGATCCTCTGCCACGATTTATTTAAACAACGCGACCACTCGACATCCCGCGAATAATTGATAGCATCTGCGCGCTATAAATTAATGCCCGTTTCATGTAAATGCCAAAGTCATTTTGTATAATGTTATTATTCACTCTATATAAGGGACACACGATATACTCTCTCACGATCGCGAACGCGCGCGACTGGCATTAATCGCGTCTGGCGAGCGCGCGCGCGTTCATACATAATTTAACAGCGACGCTGCAGGCCTGATGTGTGATAGCGTGTATAGGTAGCTAGGCCCTCGCGCGCGAAATTTCAAAGTTAAACAGTTCAAAAATTTCCCGCGCGCTCGATTATTAACCGGTCGTATTGAATTTATTCTTTTACACCAGACAGAGAGAGAGGGAGGCCATGAATAAATTTGCCCCAACGAATCGATGGCCTTATCGGATGCAAAGTACCGGCGAATCGGAATCCACTCACCCGTCGCCTTTTCATTCTTTTTTCGTTCATCGTTTTTTTTCTTCTTCCTCGTCACGCGGGAGCGTTCACCGCGAAATTAATACATACCATTATCGCGCGCGTCTTACTATATACTACGCGCGAATAATTCATAAAACTCCTAAAAACACGCGTGCGTATAGCTCGCAATCTGCACCGGGCGATCATCTCTACACGCTCGCGATTAATAATTAAGCGGCGTACACGCGGATTAGTCGGTATAAATTAAGCTGGACACGGGAGAAACACACACGCACACTCACACACACGCCATGTAATAAACTTAACGTCGAACACATATATATATATAGAATAATCCCTGGCACGTATATATACATGTATAAACGCGCGCGATTCCCTGGCTACGTGTAAAATCCGCTCCGATATACGTGCTGCGCGCTGCTGCAGGGTAGAGAGAGCGAGACGCTCGTAAAAGTCAGCCGTAAAATCCGGGCTCGTCAGAACGCTTGCGAGCGAGCGGCGCGCGCGCGACGTGACAAAAGCGCCCGACACCCCCTAGTCAAACACAATCTGAATTGAGGCAAATAAAGAGGGAGAGGCGGGAGGGAGAGAAAAAACACGAGGCGAGGGCCACTACTGTGCTTCTGCTGTCCTTGGACCGAAAGTTTATCTTTGTTGACCCGTAAAGCAAGCCGCCCGGTCGCCCCTTTGTTCGCGTTAAAGACCGAGGAACAATCCAGCGTGCATTGAAATCCATATGGAGAAAAGTGCGATGATTGAGGCTACAGAACCGGTGAATGAATGAAAATTAATTTGGGGTTCGTGTAGTGAAAGGGGAGAGAAACTTGATGTACTTGGAATTTTATATTGGCGTTATTGGTAATTGGAAAGAGCCGATAGTGGTTGAGGTGGAGGGCTGTGATACTGATAAGTTTACTATTAAAAGATGTATTGATTTAATTTATTAATACAATATTTATTGATTAAGCCGGCCCGTAGTACGGTGATAGTAAGAAAAAAGTCAAAGTTAAATGAAAGACGTCGTGTACGCGTGGAGCAGCGTAAAAATGTGTATGCAAATAAGAAGCTTTGTAAAAACGCGCAAAATAAACAATTTTATCTATAATAGAATGCGCTTCAAAGGAAATTATTATTTATTTATTTATTTTATAAGTTAACGCGCTTTAGACCCAATACAACAAATAGTTTGATACATAATACAAGAACATGTTTAATTAAAATAAAATTTTAATTTCATTGATTTCATACAATTTTTAAAAGAAAAAATGGATTTCAAATTGATTGATTTAAGTTGCAGCAAATTCCAAGATCGACGAAGTCGAAATTATGATAAATTACGCCAGACTTACTGGAGAATTCTTTTAGTGGACGGACAAATCTAATATTATTATCACAAAACAATAAAATTTAAAAAAAAAGATTTATAAACTTTAAATTGGTATACGTTAACCGTAAATTGAATTAATTTATAAAATTAGATTTATTTCGTACGCATGATGACTCTTCATTGTCTTATATTATACATACACTCCGAATGATAAAGCGTCGAGCAATTGCGAATGCTTTTGCATTATATCGGGGCGAGTGTATACACACGTAAAAATCTCCCCGAGTCTAATTAATTCAAAGTAGTTTGTCATCAAAGGCTAATCTGATCTGGGATTACTCTTTAGCGCGAGCGAGCTAGTGCACGCGGGCGGAAGAGTGCTTTTGTGATGTTAAAGTAGACGTTTTAGGTCTCATCGCGCCGTGCCGCTGCTGTGTGCAGTATTTTATATAAGATTATGCGCCGCAGTACTTAGGTCAAAGCCATAAAACAATCGTTTACGTTTTTCATATTCGCGGAATGTATTTACCTGATCTGGCAATTTATTATTCTAATTTAGTGTGGACGGTATGTGTGTTCGCGACCGTATATATGTTATATTTATACACTCGGCTTATTAAACGCGCGGAACGTGGGTTTAATATATCAGCTAAATTGTTCTTGTTTTTTTTGTACAGTTTTTGTTCTCGTTCCGCTTTAAATTTAGAAAAGAAGCGGAATTACGATTTAGAGAGGTAAAAAGCATTAGATAAGACTTCGAGTAAATGAGGAAAGTTAAATTTTGTTATATTTCTGTCGAAAGAGCTTTAATCCTTGCGATATATAGGGAGCAGTTAATTAAACTTATTGAGATTGAGATAAAAAAATGAAACAACTTTAATTGTCCGCCTTTTCTACACTTTTATTGCTTTAAATAGTAGATTTTTAATGCTTTTAATAGTAGAAAGCGCGGTTAAAATATGATTCTTTGAAAAAAACTGAAGAAGTTTCTTTAATGGAATGTATTATCAAAATTTCTAATAATTAGGAAACTGACTTGCGCAGTAATATCATAATTTTTTTGTATAAAAATACTTTCAATTAAATCATAATATTTTCTGTTTTCACAAATTCAGCGCTATTCCAAGGCGGAGTTTGCTTAGATGTATCTTATCATAACCTATAAATACGCTGACGCTTTCGCTGTGGCACTTTTTAGTATCAATATTTGCGCTCTTAGAAAAACAAAACGTAATTACGGGCAAGATCGACAGTATCATCAAGGTAAACGCAGCTTTAATTTATTGCTTTAAAGTACATCCCCAATATAACTTTATAAATTGCGAGAGAAAATTGCCGAGCTTCTTTTGAAAAATTTCGACTAAAATCATCTCCCATACATTCTCTTTGAAATTAACATTTCCTTTAATTACCAGCAGCTTTAATAAACGCCCAGACAGCTGATGAATTATGAGGAAAAAAAAAGAAATATTACACGAACACCTTTTAGTAATACATAGAAGTTAAACGCACAATCTACTCCAATCAAGAATCTAAACTTATTACCCCACGAGCAAATAAAACCAGTACCTAAATATATACATTTCTAGAATAACTCCACTCACTCCTCCAACAAACACTCGTACAAAAACTTATCAAAATATCGCCAGACAAGCCAACAGCCACCCCCACTATCCCTCATCAAGACATCACATCACACACGCACACACACACACACACACACACATCGCCCCTAAATTCCTTGAACCCCCGCCGACAATAACACAAAGACTCTCCCCAATTAATCACCGAGCTCCCTGCACCCTCTCCAAAAAAGCCCCCCGCTCGCACCCTCATCAACAATTAACCTCTCCGTCTCTCAGCACACACAGCGAAAATTCAAACCCCCTTCCCCTGTAATATCGCATCTCACGGCCACCCCTCGGCATATCAACCGCATACACACACACACACACACACATACATACGCACAGGCAATTCGCTTTGTCCTGCGTGCATATAAGCTGCGTGCACGACGACGGCAGGGGGTTGAGTGCGAGTGAGGCGAGGGGCGCTTGGCGCTGGCGTTCCTTACCTGGTCTGGCGGAGCCAAGGTCGGGTTAGTAGGCCGCGGCTCTCTCTCTCACTCCGGCTACACGTTCGTCCTCCCTCCGCGGCGGCGGCAGCCCCGTGCCCCGTCCGCCAGGAACCCCCTCCTGTTATATAGCAGCAGAAGCTGTACGCACGAGCGCGCGCTCCCACGCACACGATTTATCTCTCGCGCTCTCTGCACTTCTTCTATACTCTCGTGTGATGATGCACGTCGTTGTAGAAGAAGATGACGAGTGACGGTGGTGGTAGCAGAGTAGCAGCACACTAGGCGACTACGAGGGTGGACGAGAGTGAAAGAGAGAGCACGTGAAGAGTGCAGGCGATGGACTCGCTCAGCACGGGATGCGGCGGCGGTGGAGGAGGACGACGGCGGAAGTAGTAACAGTCGGGGTAGGACAGACAGCGCGCACCGCACTTTTCTCTATGCGTGCGTATCTCCGTCTCTGCCGACAGAGTCTCGCATGATATTATATTACACACATACAGCACACACGGATCGTCGTCGACGGAGTATATAGCCTGACACGACTGCGCGCAGTGTGTCGGTCGCGCGCGGCGCGAGCTTCCGCGGTGTACTGGCCGCCCGAGCGCGCGCAGCTCGCGTATTATACGCTCTTTCTCCCTCCCTACTCCTCCTCTTCCTCCCTTCCCCCGCACACGCGCTCTCGAGAGTCTGGCTCTCCTTCGTTCGTCACCCCTACGCTCGCTCTCTTCCCCACCTGTGTGTATATTATGAGTGTAGGTGTACGCGACCGACCGCGCGCGCGCGTAGGTTCTCGCCCTCACTCTCTCACTCTCGGGTGGTAGTAGTAGTAGGAGCAGCGCCGGTGGTAGTACTACGAGCGCGCGTAGCGCAGGCGCGCTCTGACGTCGCCACCAGCCGCTCTCTCTGTTTAGCTTGGAGCTTTATATGTACGTGTGGGTGGGTAAATGCAACGCGTCGACGGCGGCTCCTCCTTTTCGAAATTATCGCGGTCTCTCGCTCGGCCGTTCTTTACCCTGGATTTATCCGGCCGTATGTATGTGTGTGTGTGTGTGGGCGCGTTTCCTTCCTGTATTCATGATTTCCGCCGCTCTGCCCGACAGGACTTTGTCTCTGTCCGGCCGCCGCCGCTGCACATGAGCTACCTGAGGCTCTGCGTGCTGTGTATGTAAGTGTATATATATATATATATACAGATGAAGAATTCGAGGTTCACGCTATCGGTTCTTCGCGTTACCGTACGCTGAAGTATATATACTTTTGAATTCTTTTTTCTTGTTTTTTTTTTGTTCGGGAAGAACTTATCTAACTTTCGCGTGTGCGAGTTTTATACGGGTTTTCTTTTTTTTTTGGTCACGGCACGCGCTTATCACGCTCCCTTTCCCGTCTCTCTACTCGTGCTGCACACTCGCCGTGTATAGTCGTTATCTCTATCAGCGGCAGTGGTGGTTCTCGCTCTCTCTCTCTCTCTCTCTCTCTCTCTCCACTTTTCGGTTTTTCTTTCGAGTTTGCGAAGAGAGGAGAGAGTGTTTTACGTTTCGAAAGTTCGTTTGTAAGTCAAAAGGGATTTCTTTTGGACACGGAAAAAGTAGTTCAAAAATGCATATAAAAAGGTTTAAGGGGAGAGCCAGATCCTCCCTCCCGCACGCATTGCCAGCTGGTTATACTCACATTTCAGTCGTGATATTTTTTGAATTTTACTTTTTGGATTTGAGAGGGACGCAGATATAGTATAGGAATATTAATTAATATAAAAATTTGAATGTATATTAAACCATATATTATGAATGGTTTTGTAGTTTTTTTTTTTAATATTTATTTTTGTTGATGAAAAATCGCCTTTTAATTAACAATTATCCATTTTTATTTTACATGATATATCTGAATAAATATATAATATTTATTTTTAACTGAACTTGCTCCAAATCGATCTTGAATAAAGTACTCGATCAAAGCTACTTTTCGACCACTATTTTTCATTTCACTTCTGACATTCCATTTGTCTAGATACGTAACTTAGATATTGAATTTAAAGCAGAAAATATTTTCCCTACTCCGCGTACGAAACCTCAAATGTATAAGTACGAGTAAATACGGGAATAACAACCGCCGAAGGAAAATACAGCAGAACGGAGGGTTGACAAAATTATACATACCTAATACAAAGTTACACTTCCCCCTTGTAATTCAGAGTAAACGTTTATTCGATTTAAAACGATATTTGCCAATTTGACGAAAAAATCGCGCCGTCAAACTACACCATTCTCCTCGCTCTTATAATAGTATATATAAGCGTAAGTTTCACCCGCGGGTATTCATTACGACTCGAAAATATACTTGCCGCCCGTGTGTTTCCTGGGCGAGATGTACGTTATTCTTATATAAGCCCCCTACACCCCGCCATACATTTAACCGACGCGCGCTACAACATCTAAGTGCGCAATCAAAGCCTGTTTGCAATCTCATAAAAATTGCGCCAGCTCTAAATTGCCCTTTTACGAGTTATAAAAGTAAAACCCAAGCGCGGAATTCATTGAAATTTTTACGAGTCGCGCTCTCGCTTGTGTACAATGGACTATACGTCCCTCGTGTAATGCTACATGACCGCGTTATATGTATATACGCACGTTATAGCGCTCTTCCAACTCCCCGCACGGCAACAATCGCGTAAACTCCCAAAAGCACTTACGGCTCTCAAAAAAAGACTCCAAACTCGAATAATCCGAAAAAAATTATCCGTAAAGGAGAAAAAAGACAGCCTATTCCCTCTCGACGAACGCGCTAGCGCAAAATAAAAGAAAAACTTAACACGTGGCGTAGATGCGGTAAATAAGTTCTCGACTAAAGCGCCCGGCGACTCTTCCTCTCCCTCGGCATAACTCCCCCTTCAAAGAAACCTTTATGAATGTCTTCATCCCGGGACTTTTCTCACACACACACACACACTATGTATAACTCTCGCACCTCTCACATTTCACCTCTCTCCCTCGTGCTCGTGCGAGAGCTTTTTTCCTAATATAACGCCGCACGTCCCTCGTTTTCTTAATTTCGCCACCGCTCCCCTCTCTCTCTCTCTCTCCTCTCTCTCTCTCTCTCGCTATGTGTGTATACATAATCTCAAGAAGTTGCTTTTCGCCCTCTTCATATACATATACACAGGTTTTTTTGCCAGTTCTTCCCGCAGCAATTCGGGTACGACTTTAAAGCCCAATGCGCGCATATATACACGCAGTCCTACCAGTTCCGTCCTCTATCTACTTACCCACATACACGCACACACACATACACATATAGTCGGGGGTTTCGTCTCTATCTACTTTGCCAGCCAAAGTCTCGTCTGCATCCCCCCACGAGCGGGCGCGCGCATGCGAGTTACGTATACGGTAGGTTTTCTTTCTCTTTTTCCCTACCTCTCACGGTTTGCTTTCCGCGCACCCGCGCTCTATTCCTCATCTAGTTTGCTACTTCCCTTCCTCTTCTCTCCTCCTTCGCTCTTTTTTTCCATCTCTCCACGGAGAGAAGAGAGAGAGAGCGCGGCGGGATTTCGGTCGACGCTTTTCCTATCCTTCCCCGCCTCTTCCGCGCGCACTCTTCCTGCTCCACCATACGTCGCTGATTTTCTTTTCGTGTTTACCCGGGCATCTTGCCGCACCCGCGACTCTTTTGTCCGATAATGGGTTGAGAGTAGGAGAGTGAAAGGATGCGTGTGCACCCTACTACTTGCGACTATTTTTCCTGCTGTGCCCCTCTCTCATTACCGCGCGCCATTTCTCGGATCCTCCTCACCCATCGCTCGTCCCGATTCTCTATCCTATATGTATCCCCACCTGCTCTTGGGTAGGTATACGAGTATATATGTAACGTGCGAGTACGCGAGCACGAGAGAGAGGTGAAAAGAGCGAGCGACGCGAAAGTAAGAAAAATGTCGGCGGAAGTGGATGTCTTAAGGGATCAAAACTCGCGTACGTGGAACGCCGGGAGGATAATCTCAAGGAGGAGAAAGAGAAGAGCGAGAGAGAGAGAGAGAGAGAGAGAGAGGAGGAGGGGAATTTGGCTGTCGTGCTCGGATTGCCAGCTTTAGAATACCGAGATTGTCTCCTTCGCGGTGCTGTTTTCATGCGGGAATTTTCATCCTTTTTTCGCGAGCGCTCACACGCGCACTCGCGTATATACTTTACAATTTCGGATGCATGAAATAGATCGGGTTTTCGTTCTTTTCCTCGCGAGAGAAACAGAGGGAGAGATGGAGGTGGAAGAAAATTAAACGAAATATCGCGTAGTCGTACATATCGCGGTGAATTCAGGTGCGGAGCGAGCGGAAATGATTGTTTGAGTTGGAAAATGACAAATGATTTGTAGACGAGGAAATTTTGCTATGATAATTTGCACTGAACTATTATGGTTGAATAAAGTCCTACTATGTTTGCTGGCAGAGCAAGTTGGAATATAAGATTGAACTGACGCGTGAAATTTAATTTATGATGAGTTATGCAGAACATAATAACACTTTATAAATTATTGCGCAAATGATTAGTTAATCAATTATAATCGACATGTTTAATTTAGTTTTCAGAGTTAATTGACAGGCGAATAAAACTATGCTGTCATATATATTATACGCATTTCTGGGTTTTCGTTGAATCTTAGTTTAATAATAAACGAGAGAGAAGTACGTTGCTTTATTATGTATTGTTAAACTTTTCACATAAACGTTGAAAATACGTTCGATTCGAAATGCAAAACTTCAACGCGCAGAGTTTCAATAATTTACGAAATATTCAAACAAACTTTCCCTAAGCGTCGTTACGATGTTTTCAGTCAACCTGAAGTTTTGTCCTCTCTCACCGGTCGCTGCGCGCGCCGCTCGCGAAGCCGGAAAATATACATACATACATACACACCTATATAAACGCGCGGCGCCAGGCATGTAAAATATTCGGAGATGAGAGAAACGAATCACATCACACTTTTCCATAACTTTTTAAATAAATCAAACGGAGTTGGTCCTTTTGTCAGCGCGAGACAAAAAGCCGACGAGTCGCTCGTCGCGTATTCCGCTTTTGTGGGCTACGTGCTATTGTTATTTATACTCTGGCGAGTTCTCGCGCCGAATTTCGCGCAAAGTACTCTTTTTTGTCTCCGTATTATGAGACTTTGCGAAAGTTAATTACGCTGTTGATAATTGTTTGAATAAAATATGAGTACCATAGATTCAACAATGACTTCCCGTTATAGAAGCAATCGTCCGTCAATTAATAATGCTAACCTTCGGTTTGCGCCAGTGTATAAAAAAAAAAAGACGAACTTTACAATCCGTGTTGTATTAATACCTATCGATTATAAAATACCTATACACCTATAAATAAACCGCGCAGACTAAGCGCACGCGGACAAATCAGTCCAGTTATTAAAACTTCAACGTTGTACCACAGCGATTACTACCCTATTCACACACACATACACACGCGGCAAGGCCAATTATTCTTTCAAGGCTATACCACCAGACATAATCCCATCCGCCAGAGCAACAAATTTTTCCCATCTCCTATATATACATTATACCAGCCAATTCGTTACATCACACCCCGCGTGCACAAGCTCATAATCATTCTTCTAGTCATCCTCGCGCCTCCCCCCAATAAACACTGCACCCCCGTAAAGAAAACCTCCTCCATTATCTCTTCCGGATGAGATTCATCTCACGAACGAATCCCCCAAAATCTCGTATACAGCAATATACTCGCGACACGTTCCTCGGTCATATCTGCATTTTCGTGTGCAGCTGCGGCTCTCTTTTGATCCCCTCGCGCCCGAGCGAGCCAATCCCGCGTAAACATCGTTTCGTCGTTGTCATTAATATTTAGACGGCGTGTGTACATTTCGCGCGTGTTTTTGTTTACATTATGTCAATGGCAAAAGAGAGAGAGAGAGAGAGAGGGGGGAGGAGTCATATAAATCGAGGCGTGAATAAAGTATGAGACGGGGGATGATCGATTACAGGATTAATAATGCAGAAAGGCTCATCAGAAGTTTCATATCGCGCGCGGGCAGAGTAGTAGTTTGTGCGATGCGGTGATGTATTAGAAGGCTGGATGATTTATTTATGAAGGTGATATTAAATATAAAATTGGACGCTTAGAATTTATCGGAGGAGGTCTCTGCGATTCTTGATTTGGGATGTGCGCGCGCGCGCATGTGTGTGTGTGGGTATTTTTGAGAAACTGCTTCAAGTTTAATGAGCTGAAGTATATGAATCCGGCACGTGAGGAAATTTCTAAGCGACAAAGTTTAATCGTCGGAGGGCGAAACCTTAAAGGTGGAATGGAATTTTCGTCGTTTATGGTTCGACACGAGAAATTTTGAAAATACGTAGATATATTTTAATTTAGAATGTTTAACATGTGAAATTCTCAAAGTTTTTCCGTTATTGTTTTAAATTACTTTTATCAAATTATTTGCGACGTGGTTAATTGTAAAACAATATTGAGCTGTACGAGTAAACTATAGTATTTACCCCGTAACTTAATTAAAACTGTTTTGCAAAAACATAAGCATTCTCAACGCAATTGTGAGCTTTTTCGAAAAAAGCATAATTAATTAAAAAGATTCTTGTTAAAATACTGTTCGCAAAAACATTTTTATTTCAAATGTTTTACTTTACCTTTGTGGTCTCACCTTGGCGTTACAGAAAAGAAAAGATTCATTATAAAGCTTTTATCATCAGAACTTTGTTGAAAAATACTAATAGAAAAATAAACTCATCGTGTTAGCTGCTTAAAAACTTAAAAATATCATTCTCCTCCGTTTCTCCCAAAGTACTTTATTAATTTAATCTTCTTATAAAAGACTTACCAACAAAGAGTAAAAGTTTTAAAAAGTATATAATAGTCATATAAAGAACGAACAAAGCGCGCGATCCATTGTCTGTCGAAAAAATTATCTTCGAATTAAATTCGGCATCTCAAACATTTCATTCATTAACACCGAATGTGTCGTCGCGAAAACACTTGTTCTGTCTCGCGCGAAAAGCCGAGCCGAAACAAAACAAAGAGAGATGCAGGCCTAGTAAAGAAAAAGCCAAACGAGACACAGCATCTTTTACTTCTGGAGGCACAAAACGAGAGCGCGAAAAAGCAAAGATAACATTCACAGCACCTAAAAGCCCATCCACAATCCAAACTCTTTCGGCCGAACCCGAACACCGATAAAACCTCTCGTTTAAAGAGAGCGAAAAGACCTATAGTCGCGCCGAGCGTAACGCGCAAACAAAGTACGCAATTTATCTCTCTCTCGCTTCTTCTCTCTCTCTCTCTCTCTCTCTCTCTCTCTTGTTCTCTACTACTCCGTACTCGTAACGCAGCCGACCATCAAAGACGCTCCTCTCTTATACTCGCACCGCAGCGTCAATCCGCGCTGATGCTCCTTCTCGAGTAAACTACCTCCTCCTCCTTCTCCTCCTCCTCCTCTCGCTCGCTCGCTCACTCTCCTCACGCGTAAATTTCCGCGGCGCGCACAGTCGCGACGTGTAACGATAATTAGAGCACTGTGCGACTTGGTGGCGCGAAATCCCCCCCCCCCCCCTCCTCTCGAACCTTAAAGGCGACGTATTGCTCCAGTTCCAACACCCCCCTTCCCCCCTCTGCACGCGCACAACAACGTCCCGTGTGCCCGGAGAAATTCCAATTAGTAGATTGAAGAGAGGGAAAGAATAATTAGAATAATAATAAAAATATAAAATAAGGGAGAGGGAGAGGGAAAGAATAATTAGAGAGACGCGCGCGAGCGGACTGTGGAGGACCGGAAGAGTTTTTTTCTGTCGCGGGGCGAGACCGCGTAATTATGCATGTGCGCAGCAGCAGCAGCGATGGTGGTGTGAAAAGGTAGAGAAGACTGTTTGGATTTTGCGCGCGCGAAGGGGAGAGGGCTAAAGAGAGGGTTTTTTTTTTAATTGTATGGTGGAAAGAGGAAGGGCGAGGAGGTGAGGTATTTTAATGGGAATTCTGAAGGGATGTTAAGGCGACCTTTCAGTGTGCGAGCTAGCCTCATTGTGCGATGGCTCTCAACGAAGTTTGTTAATGTTTTCGTAATGAATTTCGAGGGAGGTTTTTTTAATTCACGGCTCCGTTCGAGTCGAGTTTTCATTACTATATATTATATAGCCGCGCGAAATAAAGTCTTTATTTTAACTCCTTTCCATTATAGAGATAACGTATTTATTTTGAAGGATGGAATGAATGTTCTAGTTTACGTTTTTATATGCATATTATTTCATTAGTATGGATTCCGTTATTTTTACAATTTTTTTATGGGGTTAGACTGCAATATTGTTCGGAATTACTTTTCCTTCGTTCGTATAAAAAATGCATTGATTAAAAATGCAGATTGAGGTAAGAAAGTATACCGGAGAGCGAAGATGACAATAAAAAGGCAAAAAGAAGTATCGGCTCATTAATAACGCAGGGATGTTCGAGAGTCGGTAGATAAGAGGAGAATAAAAAATGAGGGGATAGAAAAAGTTACCTGACTAATGAATTCTATATATTATTGTCGTGCGCTTGTGCACGGGAAAATTCATGATGTATATTAGGTATCGGATCTTGAGAAGTAAAAATATTTAAATCAGGTCGTTTGCGGGAAAGAGACGCAAAGAACAAAGGGCGAAAGGTTCAGGCGAACGGGGGAACAAAGGTAAAAAGAAATCGCGGGGACACGGGGAGGATGCGGAATTTATCCACGGTATTTATTATTCTGTTATTGTTCAATTTAAATTGACGAATAGAATAATACGGGGAATATTATTCGAGGGAAGAGCCCGTTACACCAGGAGTGATATATATATATACACACCCCCTTTTGCATATTCTTTGGAAAAATCAATATTTTCAATACCCAATGAAACTGCTCGAATTTTTATTTCGAAAAATCAGGATACCTTTCAGCATGATATTAGCTTCGATATTCATACGGAGCTCTTCTGATATGGTTGTCTCGTAGTAAAAAATTAAGTTATCAATCTTGTAAAAGTCTATATGACTTGGATCCCGTCGTATAAGAGGATTTCCTTTTTATTAATATTTCAATACAGTCGCGTAATTGATTTTGGCAACATACTACACGTACAAAACTATAGTAAAAAAATTTCTATCTTATTGTGGGTTATCCAACTTTCTCAAGAAATTTCAAAAAAGTTGTAAAAATGTATCAGATTTACTTACTGTTTGCAATAGCAAAGAAAAATTCTCACATTGCTTACCCATTCAAAGATAGTATCTTATTGACTCCCCGAATCGAATTAAATTTTCCGATTTTCCCGGGATCGAAAGCTCAAGCATGAGTTTCCGTAAATATCATTTCCCGGCGTTAAAAAAGCTCCGCCAAAAGCGAAGGTAAACCCTGAATTTTTCAGCCATCGCAAGAAAACTCAAACACGCGCTAAAACCTCCATCCGGAGCTAAACTATCAAACGAAGGCCAACATACAAAAAAAAAATAATAACAAAACCACATTGGCTACACCTACAATTACGCAAAAAATAAAGGTAAAATCCTCCACATTCTTTCGCTACGTAAAAATCCCAAAAGAATACCCCCCTTCCTCCCCCGACAGACACTCCCACGGAAACCAAATAAACAACGCCAACCTCCCATACACTCACACAGATGCAGATCCCCTCTTCCTCTGTATCTATATACCTTCGCTTCGCGCGCGCGCGCGAGAGAGAGGAGCGGAGCAAAGACAAAGAGCGAGCGAGGGCCGCCGCGCTGCCGAATCGATAAGCGCTGTGGCGGACCACCAGCACCACCACCACCACTGCCACCTCCCCTCAGGCGCTTTCCCGCGCTCGTTTTTAGAGGTGCGCGCGCGCGCGCGAAGCGCATCGGAAACCGCTTTCCTCGCGCAGAGCGAGAGCAAGAGAGAGAGAAAGGGATCGCCCGACCGTACACGGGCATTACCACTTGCACGAGGCAAGGCCGGTGAGAGAGCGGAGCGCTATATGCAGCGCACTTTGTACGCTCGAGTGGGAAGAGGAGCTGGGTTTGATAAAAATTTCGGTGCGCAGAGGGAAACAGGAAGTGGGTTGATGTTTTTTTTTCTTTTCTGCGGGGTGGTTGTGTTTTGGTGATGGTGGTGGAGTTAAATTTGGATTTTTACGGGACACAAGTTCGCTCGGTATCGTTTTTACGGGTCGAAGCGGGTGTGCAAAGCCACATATATATATTTTTAGCGGTAGTTTTGGTTTAAAATAGTCGTATATGCGTACGTGAAGGACAAAAATATTTTTATCAATATTTAAACAGAGTTATTCGGAGCGAATAGTATATAGCATACTGTGTAGTATAGCGGAAAAAATATACCAGTTTTATATATGTTGAGGCTTCGTTCGTTTGAATTTATTTTTCCCATTGTCTAACTTCTTTTCGTGAAATATTTTTTTTGTTAACTATAGCTGAGAATGACTATAGGATAATAAGGCCTAGAATGATATATGGAGTAAAAATTAAAGAAGCTGCAATCTCAAACGGGAAAATTGATGAACCACGTCCTCCTTTCCTTAAAAAAAAAGCGCCATTACCTTTGTCGAGCTCGTAATATTTATGCTTCCCGCGCCATCCCTGTTAATATAACTTTACGGCAATATATTTACACGCATAAACGAGCTAGGCTATTTAAGAGTTCATGGCACGTATACGCAAAATGCAATGGAAACAAGTTAGGATCGACCCTAAGGTTGACGCGGCAAAGCATCAGCTCTGGTACATGCATTTTACGAGAATTTGATCTCGCTCACTTTGCGTCAAAGGATTGCTCTCGTTTTCGGTGTGTACACAAAAAGCGTAGGTGCATTTTTATATGCTTCGTTAATTTTGCCCACGTAACCATACTCTTTCGCATCAAAAACTCTTGATTATTGTGTAATCCATATTTAAAATTTTAATAAAACGCCGTTTATCGAAGTAACCGTGGGATAACAAAATATAAAAAATTATATTAATTTGTAAAAAATATGTAAAATTAAAAAAAAATAATTATCTTTGACATGAAATATTACTTGACATTAGTAAATGTAAAAATTTCATCTGCAAAATAAATATTTTTTACATTTAACTACTGAAGTTTTACAATAACATGAAAAATTTATATCGAGTATAGTCTAAAAAAAAAGTTGTAAAATGAAAATCATACATCATAAATATTTTTAATATAAAAAAAAACCTTGTCTTGAACTGAACTGAACGAACAAAAACCCAAATTTATATAACGAAATAAATATTGAAACAATTTATTATTATCAAATACTGTATCTCCTAACGAATTTTCCACCTCCTTTATGTCATTTAAACAAGCTAGGTGATTCACAGACATGACAACCGGCGTCAAGAACGTTTACAAACTAATCGCTAAACGTTTTTATAGGCACTGTTCTCTTCAATGCCTTCAGAACATACTTGTTCAGCAGACTGAGCAACATGATCTTCAGCATTACAGCATTAAGTCTCATATCCCCCCTGTTATACGAATCCTTTAACGGACAGAACACGCCATCTTCTTTTTCAATCTGACCCGGAGGATTTTTGAACCTCTGAGTTGCATGAATGGCCTTGGCAATAGCCACCTTCTGCGTGCAGCTTCCAATCGGACACAAAATGTAATTCGCCCATGTGTACGATACATCGTGTACCAACTGACCCCGAAAGACGGCCGCAAGTCTTTGTACACGGTATATAGGTTTCATTTGATGGATTTCTCGACAATCCAGTTCAGAAAACGTCGTACCTATAGATTTTTTTGAACGTCAGTATCGCCAATATATCTGCGCGTCGTTGTAAAACCTTATCATTGAGCTGTTAGTTTTATTCTCGAGACGACATCTACTTCATTCTCCATCGAATGAATTAAATTATCGTGCAGCATAGGCAGTTTCATCATGGATGAACAATCTCTCTCACATTCTCCATCGAATGAATTAAGTTATCGCGCAGCATAGGCAGTTTCATCATGGATGAAACAATCTCTCTCCTCTCTCTCTCTCTCTCTCTCTCTCTCTCTCTCTCTCTCTCTCTCTCTCTCTCTCTCTCTCTCTCTCTCTCTCTCTCTCTCTCTCTCCAATCTACTCCAGCGATCAACGTAGTATGACACAACGAATAAATCGATTTTCAAAAGAAGTAGAATCTTAAAAAAAAGCGTAGGTACAGCGTACAGCTGCTGAAGATCGACATGCTTGCGGTGATATGGACAATGTACATACCGTACATTACAAGTACGTCTACCGAGATTGTAAATGAAATCCAGACTGAACCAAAACAGATCGAAGTTCATGGTATAGCACACGGCGAATTGCGACTGTTTGTGTATTTACGAAGACTGATTTGAGAGTCGCGAGAGAGGCCACGTATCTGTAAGAGTATAATTTATGACAATATTGGGATTCGTAGTATCGTTTAGTATACTTATCCACTCGCGAGGACTGAGGGAAAGAAAGCAAAGCAACAATCGTGCCGCCAATTTGAATAGCTGTCTTTTCTTTTACGTATATGAAATTCTTTATGAGGTCGAATATTAAATCATATTTCGATACTTTTGATGAAACCATCCCGATAAGTAAATTAAATGTATAATATCAGGTTTTTAAATTAACTTTTATAATTGAAGCCGTATTGAAATTTAATTCATATAATTAAAATTCCATTTGATTCCTCCACTTTTATAGGCAGAGATTTAATATTTATTTACGAGTTTCTGCATAAATCATAATATATGAGCAGAATTTATTATATTTAAATTGAAATATGTTTTATCAATGCGGAAGTAATATTCTTCTCCCAATTAAAAATTCAGTTACCATATATGGGTAATGCTTTTGAAACAGATAGATTGACGTAGGCTCAGAGTCGGAGAGCATGAGATGAAGTAGAAAAAAGGTCGAGATGATTGAAAAAAATGCGTTAGAAACAAAATATTAAAGTTAAAAAAGAAATAGTTCCAATAAACGGTAAAGAAAAATAACTAATCTAATGAAATTAAATAAATAATAGAATAATAAAAAAAAATGACGTGTTATTCGCGGGCCCGCGAAACTCTCCAGGTTACCAGCCATGTCCTGGTGATGCCGAGCGTGGCTCGAGGCGTCACCCCCTTTTTGCCCTTGCGCGGACGGTCGTCCGCACTGGGCGAGAGATCGGACACTCCTTATGCCCGTATAAGTGACAGAATCGCTGTTGGCGGGAGTAAAGGCGGGGGTCACCTCCTGTGAGAGCCTGGCGAGAGGAGGCCCATCTCCGGCGGAGCGCGGAGGGCGAGTGAGCTCCGAAATTTCTGAGCTGAGCAGAATACCTCGGCAAGGGTTGGGGGCGAGCGGTCGCGCGTGCTGATTGGTCGCCGCAAGGCGGCGGTAAAAAAATCGACAGATAGGCTACGGCTGGGGTTGCAGATCGGCTCGCTCCCTGCTCCTCGAGACCGAAGGCGCGGCCCGGCAGCCGAGTCGTGACGCGAGCTTCTCCGAAGCTCGCAGGGTGGGTGACGTAGACGGTTTTCGGGGAAAAAGTCGTGCTCGACTAATTTCCCCAAATTTGAAAAAAAAAAGAATAAGTACGCAAACGTTGCGGACGTCAAGATATTTCATAAATGAATCAAATTAATTATATTTTTACGAATTTAATTAGTGTCGAAGTTGTATTCTTCTTGAAGCATCTTTTGATCGATTCATAAAAATATAATTACAAGAGAAACTTTCACGTTGAACATAATACAACGGTCAGTTATAAAAAGTAAAACACGTCGACTTCGTTAGAAGAAATACCTAAACACACCGACCCTGAAGGCACGTAATTTAAAAATGAAAAACTTAGCGCATAACGGGCGAAGGAAAGAAACTTTCGATTAATCAACGGCGTGTCAATGCACACCGCGCGCGTATATACTTATACACCAGAATAGAGAGAGTTAGAGAGCGACAGAGAGAGAGAGAGAGAGAGAGAGAGAGAGAGAGAGAGAGAGAGAGAGCGCAGAAGAACGCAGAAATTCATCGCCATCCATTCGCCACGAGACCGCCGACGGCTCTCCACAAAATAAAGGAGCAAGACAAACTCGCATCGCGCACGCGAAGCCGTCGCTACTGTGTTGCTGCCGGCGGAAAAAACTACATATACCTACTCCGCACGAATAAAAAACATCACGCGAGAGAAGAAATGCAAAGCGCGGTAGAAAAAGCCGGAGAGAGAGAGACCTGCACACATCCATATGCACGACAAATACGACGATGGCCGCGCGCGGGGAAAGAGCTAACGGTCTACGTTATAGTAGATGCGTCCGATATAGAGAAGCGAAGGAGAGTTGACTTATGCACGCGGGATGATAAATATTGCAAAATTGTCGGATGACGACGACGACGACGACGACGCGATGACAGGTGTGATAAAGTTGGTAAAGGATGATGGGTTTGAGAAAAAAAGGCGGATCGGAAGTCAGTGTTTTCGCGGAGTGGACGGAGAGGGAATTATCGTTAGGGGAGGTTTACTGGACAAGTTTATTTTAGTTGCAGGTGCGGGGCAAATTCGAATTGCAAAATTTATGGAAAGCAGTTTGAGACTTTGTAACAAATTTTAGATCAAGGAATTAAGAGATATTAGAAGCGAAGTAAGGACGAACAAAGTATATGGTTGCTTCGGAACCTAAATAATTAGACATTAAAAAACCGAGGATTATATTTTATTATGAAAATGTTTTTCAGAATTTCGTGAATATTCTGAATCATGTAAAATGTACATTCTATTATCTGATGCCTATTTTTGTTTCCAAAATTTATTTTATATTTGGAATTACGATCAATACATATCATAAATTAAGATACGCTCTTGGAGAAAACCAAATAACGAAAAATATTTTTAAAATTTAATACTGTAAAAATAATTTTTTCTAGATATAATAAGGAGTTGAGAAAATTTTTAAAATACTTCGCAGAGAATATAAAAAATTATTTTTTTTTTATTTTGTCATAACTTAGTTAATTGTAAATATAACCTAAATATAAATTTCGCAAATTAAAAATGAGACATAAATTCAACATATTTTAATTTTTAACAGATTAATAAAATTACTATCTAAAAATAAAATACTTTATATTTATTAATAAAATATAAACAATATACAAAACATAAATTTTTAAATATTAATTAGGGGAGATCCGGGCAAAACGGACATGTTAAGGATAAATTAAATAAAAATTATGTAAAATAAGAAAAGTTTAAATAACATTAAACATTTTTTACTTTTGTTTACAATAACAAAAAGAAGACTAAGTATGTAAATTATAATATATGCAAATAACATTAATCCTTACTTGACACACTTCTGCGGATCCAAAATTTTGATCTAAAATCCCACTGGGTTTTGGGCAGCTCATGCCATTGGCTTGAGGGGATACTGGCTTTATCAAACTATTTTGATGTCGCTTATAGACCCGTTCCCCTTTTAGGTTTACGTACTTAAAAATGGCCATGGGGTGGTTTAATTTCACCCCAGTGCGTCCAGTGTATCAAACAAGGGTTAAACAAAAAAAATGTAAGGGTCGTTGTCTTATTAGGGTTGTAAGTTATCTAAAATAATTATTAAATAAACTTTTTTCGAATACCACGGACGGGTTACTCTACACGGAGAAAAATTTATTCCTAAACTTTACTTTTTTTATAAGAAAATTTATTATTTTCATAGCAGTGCTGGGACACACACGACATGTGGGATTTTTAATTTTCAAATAGTAATTTTTAAGATTTCGTAGCAAATTTTACTTTTTAAATAATAATTTTTATTATTTTTGTAGCAAATTTTACTATCTAAATAGGAATTTTTATGACTGCAGAAAAGAAATATCACAGTATCATTCCATTTGATAGAAAAATAATAAAAATTATTATTTAAAAAGTAAATTTGCTACGAAAATCATAAAAATTATACTATTTAAAAAAGTAAAAATCCCACATGTTGAGTGCGTCCCAGCACTACTATAAAAATAATAAATTTTCTTATAAAAAAAAGTAGAATTCACAAATAAATTTTTCTCTGTGTAGTAATAACATTAAAATAAGAAATTGAAGAAAATTATTTTTAACCTGCTAAATCCAGACATGTAATTACAATACGTACTTCTGTCAAACACATATAAGGGCTAGACGAGAGCCATTCGCCCAGCCCTATAGGGCTAAAATAAAATAAAACTATAGTTTTATTTAAGGTAATCAGTCCGCACCGTGGCCATCCCAGCGTCGCGTTACGCGCCTCGCTATAGGAGCCCTTGAGCTCTTATTCAAGAAGACGATCCTGTTGGATTAAATGGGTTACTTTTGATTCAAATAGAATGTTTTCTTAGCATAAAGAAAATTCTCTATTTCCTTCAAGAGGAATCATCTTCTACAAGAATAATTTGCCTGAAAATGATTTTTCTGTGGTGCACGAGGAATTAATTCTGGCAACCAATTCAAGATGATTTCCCTCTTGGATCAAAAGGATTCCTTTTGCTTCCAATGGTCTTTTCTCTGCGTGTAGGTTAAGGGAGACCAGGGCAAGTTGGCATACTGGTCAAGTTGACCAAATGCTAATAACTTGTGATTGAAATAACAGATGTCAAGGCTGTTGATCTTAGTAACGTAAAATTGAATCAGAAATATTTGTTTTAATTTTTAATCGGAAAGCATTATTCACCGGAAAGACGCAAGTTTGAAAATTTTCTGATACCTATGTCGGAGCAAATTTTACATTTTAGGAAATATCGGATAATTCATTAAAAAATATACAATTACCTATTTTCACTTTTCACTTAATGTACATTATAGTAATTGCTTTTTTATAATTTTACGATTTTTTATTTGTTTTTATGTTTCAATTTTTAATATTATTAGCGTAATTTTTAAATTAAAATGTACTCTTGGGGCATGTTGGCTGAATTTTTTGAAACAAGCTCGCCGTTCAAATAATCACTTCACTACTACACTGAAAAAACTCTGGCACGCAAGACGCACAAAACGAGTGGCTTATTTCGTCCCTGGATTCGGCACAGCACATCTCCCCTTCTGGCACGTAATACATACCAAATATTGCCGATACTTTTAAAACCTAACCTAAATTCGCCTTAAGATATGGTATACGTGCCGCAAGGGGGAATCAGTAGCACCGTTACGGGACAACAGCCGTGCCAAACCGAAGGGACGAAATACGTCCCTCGTTTTGTGCGTCTTGTGTGCCAGAGTTTTTTCAGTGTAGATAAAAATGGTTTGATGATATAACACATAGTAACACAGAAAATCCAACAGAACCTTATAGAAACTATGTGCTAATGAAAAGTTGGATCATTTATAGTTGTTAACTCATTATAGCTTATTTTGTTGTTCAATTATTTATTATTTGTTCAATTTCATGTTCTCGAGTTTAATTGTTTTATTTAATATCATAATATCGTTAATTCTTGTATTTTATTCTAAGATTTATAGATTTATCGTCGGTGAGCTTATCCCGCAGATCCATGGCCAACCTACCCCGCTTGTGGGGCAATAATCGCTCGGTTAAAAAATTGATTCTAGCTTTTCTTGAGGTCATCCTATAAGCTTGAAAAAAAAAATCATAAATATTCTCTAAGTGGAGTACTTTGAAATAGTGAAAAAGTTTTGTTCAATAAATTTATAGTTTTTTGTAAAAAAGAATAAAATGTAAAAAGTCGTAATTAGCCCTCGTCTCCTCTACTTTAGATCTTTTAGAGGATAAAAAAAGAAATTTATAAATATAGGTTTCGATAATTGGCAAATTATTACTAAAATTATTACTAAAAAAATAAGGAATACTAAAATATTACATTTGCAAATCAATAACGAAAAATGCATTGTCGACATGCAGTATACTGAGAAACTGAGAAAAAGTTGGTGCTAGTAGGAAAAGTTAAGTCGAATAACATTTCATTTAAATTTGTTCATATGAAGTACATAAAACTATGTATAATAATTTTTTTATACATAATTTATTTTGAAATTTCAATTAGTCATAAATTATTTTTAAGAAATAATACTGTAGCTGTTTATAACAATAAAATTTTAAATGAAAAAATGGTGAGAAGATTTGTTATGCTTATAAATTTTTAACAGTATATTACGCAACTAGGGAGGTAAAAAGTTGGACAGTCCAGAGCACGTGTAAATTGCCACCCGAGCCGAAGGCGAGGGTGGCAAAAATGTGCTCTGGGGTGGCCCTCTTTATCCCCGTGTTGCGTACACTATTTTTCACCATACCCGGGCCGAAAATACCACATTCGCGTTTTTGAGCTGGGAGCGAAAGTGGTACTTTCGGCCAGGGTATGGTGAAAAAAACATTAATGATTTTAATCACTACTTTAGGAGACCATATTGGACAATTGCTTTCTTAAGCAAACCGAACCAAACCTTATTTTTACAAACTTGACTGTATACAACCAAAAAACCATTATTAAATTACAAATGAAACCGTTGATACTATTTGGAATTAAAAAGGCAAACGATTTAATAAATTGCGATGAAAAATTCAAACGTTATGCAACAGATGATAATACTATCACAAAATTATTACCTATAAAAAGATTCTTAATTGTTGAAGTTAATGTGGAATCTTTTCAGCCAATTTTGAATAATTTAAAAAATTCAGTTTATTGGAATATTCACGGACGTTTTTTTATAAAAAATACAGAAGTTAATAGCTGTATGTCTGCTTACTCATTTTTAAAAACAGCTTGGGAATTCAATATACTGTCAGCAATATTCTTTTGCAATGATCTAAAATACGGCAATAGTCTATACACATTCAATCCATATTCCGAAAAAACAACAAATTTTTGGCTAAAAATTGCTTCTTACAAACAAGAAAATGGACATTTTCTAACAATGTTTCGAAACGCAAATCGATTTATTCGTACGTAAAATAAATTAACTTATGTTATTATTACATAAATAATTAATATTAAATCCAGGAATGAATCTTTTCTGCATTTTAAAAATTATTTTGATGTTTAGATTAGCAAATAAATATAAGTAATTCTATTAATGTACTATTATATCATATAAATAACTTAAAATACATTTGAACTATTAAAATTTGTAATTATACTGATAAATTATTACTTTTGTTACAGATGTAGTGTGCGAAAAAATGTGGTTTGATAAAACTACAGATTTGAATAACTATCCAGTCGAAATGCTTACAGCAAGTTTAATGTTCAACCTTACTCAGCCTAGTGGCAAAGTGGTTTACCTAGACGGGTTTAGTAATGTTCGGGAATATTTAAACATTATCTGGCATAAATTAAAAGCAAACTATACCTATACTTTTCACGATGAAGTTGATGCTGGTTATATGTACGATGAAAACAATACGACTGGGAAACTGCATGAACTTTTACATGGCAAGTATGAACTAAGAGCTATTGATGATTATCAAATAGGTATTTGGAAGAACGAAATAATTGTTTTCGAACAATCCAGATTAAGTTTTATCACTAAAAAGAAAACACTATCAATCACCGAACAATTATCACACTTATTCCCTATGTATGTACAGCTAATGCTGTTAATAATTTTTGTTGCCAATACATTTATTTTTGCTCATTTAATGAAATCAAACTCTTCAGCAACTGCCGTCGATATATTTCGCGCTATTCTTGGAAAGCCCATGCTCCACGAACCAAAATCTTATTTAGGTAAAATAATCGTGACAAGCTTTATCTATACCTTAATAATAATTAACATGTATTTACAAGGCCAATTAAACGCAATGCTAACGATTATGTCTGTAGAACATGATAATATAAGAAATTCTTGCGATTTATTGCTCAAGGGGTACAAAGTTTACTACAGACCTCATATGCAACAGTTTTACTTGGATACATGTCTCCGTGATAATAATAAATTCGTTGATAATATTTTAGAATGTATAGATTGGGTAGAAAGAGACGATAAAATTGCTTGTATAGAAGACTCTGTTTTAATTAGTTTTCATTCACTAGAATATGAGAAACTTAATATTAGACCAGATGAATTATCGGGTAATAGATATTCTAGTATTTTACTTAAAAACGATTCACCATTATACAATAGACTTAATACACTGATTTTAGAACTATACGAACACGGAATAATACAATTTTTTTATGCAATTCGTGAATCAAGATATGAAAAGAAGTTTAATACCAATTACAAAGACATTTCATTATCCCAGTTAGAATTTACTTTCTACCTTATATTTATTGGTCATTTCTTAGCTCTTATTACCTTTATCATAGAATTTTTTTATAAATCAACGTATCATAAAATATTTTTATTATACAATAAATGTTTAAGACAATCAAATATAGGTCGTTTAAGGACTCCTAAACAGAAATAAAAATATAATAAAGTGCGTATTTTCGAAAAATAATGTCGAACTAAACTTTCTATTGCTTCCTCAAAGAGGAAGCTTTGTAATGGTGAAAACAATTTTTGAGACGAACAATGTTTAAAAACATGTTTTGAGACTTTTGGCACCAAAGTTCGTCGTTTTTGTGAAAAAAAAATATTCGCGCGTGTGCGTGTGTGTGTGTGTGTACTGGCGATAACTTTTTAACCATTAGATCGATTTTCACCGGAAAAGGCTTATTTTCTTCGTTTCGAAGGATAACAAAAAGAACATAACCTATTTTCCGATTTTATTGATTTTCTTTTTTTTTATAACCAAATTTTGAATTTTTCGATTTTTCGATTTTTTAACGTGTTACAGCTATTATTACTCGACATGATAAATTTTTATTGAAAGGTCTTTAAATTACCTACATTTTATTTTTTTAAGGCGATGTGAAATACCGACATAATTTTCAAACATGGATATCTCATGAAAATACCAATAGAATCGTCCAAAAAAAAATCTGAGAGTATAATATTAACATATACGGAGCGCTTGACAAACGTGTTTTTTTAAAAAAAATATGAGAATTTATTTAATTAAATAAAAATCGTACTGTCGATAAGTAGGAATCTGCAATTGACCTACTTTTCAAACGAGCATATCTAACGAAAATGCTAATAGAGTCACTCAAAAAAATTCCTGGATATAGTGTTTATGTGTACAGAGCGCTTGACAAAATTTGTTTTCCGAATAAACGCTTGAATGTTGATTTAAAAAATATTGAAATTCACGGTTTCACATGGCCTTAAATGTAAATTATCTTTAGTCTGTTATTTGTTATTGATGAAAATATGGTTTATACTTCTTTAATTTATTTCTAAAAAAATATTTTATTTATCAACTTCAAATTTTAACCACTTATTACACTTATCTAGTACACCATTTAGCTAAAATTGCAAGAGATGATCTTTACTTGTTTTCGAGAAAATAATTATTTTAGAAAAAAATACACGTTCTCACCAAAATAATGAAAATGAATGACTGATCTTCTCTACACAACCTCTCTAGAGAGATCAGCTCGTTTATTATTTTATTAATTTCTCATATATTCAATTATTCCTATTAATTTAATCATTTCTAATAATGTTTAAGGTGGCTTATACAGAATTATCACACAAAAACCGTTTAATCAGATTTGAGGTTTATCTTATTTGGACTAATTCAATTTTTGCATATGAAATTTAAAATGATTGCTTTCAAAATAATGGGATATGTATCATAATATGGTAAAACATTTTGCTAATAACGATGAATAGCGTTACAAAATCCAATGTGTTACTGGTTTTTAATCTACATCGCTTAAACAATTAAAATTACGCATTCTATTTTTGTCTCATTATGTATTTAACAACTAATTTGGTACTCTTTGATGAATGATATTTAAGAACATTAAATTTGAAAATTGTTTAGAGTTGGTAATAGAAATAAAATTGCAACAACAAAAGCGTTCTTACACATTGAGCTATCAATAAAATAAACACGCATGAAATATTATAAAATTATAAATATTATAACTGTAATTTTATTGAAAATAAATAAATAACATTAATAATCATTTCAAAATGCATTCTTAATTTCATCAGATGATACTTATATCCTTCAGACATCAGTACCATCTAAAAAAAAAAATCAACAAGAAGCTTCCTCTCACATATTCCCGAATTTCTCCAATCACGCGCGTCCCAAAAATATTAGGTCAAAACAGACATACGTATTACTTAATTACCAAAAACTGATGTTTGTGGAGCTTTGGGTGCGGAGTAATAAATGAGTATGTGAGAGAGAAATTTTTATTAAGGTGATGTGATACCCACACTATTACTCAATTCTCGGTTCCCGTTTTTCTCTTTCAATTTTAAACTTTTTGAAAAAAACTCTTTGACACGTTTTAAGTTTAATAAAGAACTATAAAGTATCAAAGAGTTTTTTCCTTAAAATTAAAAATTGAATGAGAAAAACGGGAACCCAACTTTGAGTAATAGCGTGGGTATCGCATCACCTTAAGTCTTTTGATACAATGACGAGAGGGCGAGTGATGCTAGCTAAACTACGAGCTAAGTGATAAACAGTGATGCTAAGTGCGCTCCGTAGATTTTTGCGTCTAAGTGTCAAAACGTACACGTCCCGGCACCCATCGGCGACCTGGAACACCTAGACAACGCATTGAGTACGTTTCAACATCTACACGCAAAAACCTACGGAGCGCACTTCCTAGACTCCATCATCGGCGACCCCGAACACCTAGACAACTCATTGGGCACATTTCGACACCTAGACGCAAAAACCTACGGAGCGCACTTCCTCGAGTTCATCTTCGACGACCTCACACACCTAGACCACGCATTGGATACTTTTCGACGCCTAGACGTGAGCTCATACATCCATTGTTTTCGACTGTTACTTAGGTTAATTCTACCTGCCCTCTGCCAAGCAAATATCTCATTTCACTGCCAAGTAAAAACTACACGGAGAAAAATAACATAGGAAAAATTGCCATATTTGATTGTAAGTCGAGGACAGACTGAAATCCTCCACAAAATTGCCATAATTTATGGTAAAAATTGCCATAAATTTATAGTAATTTTTACAATGTAGGAAAAATTGCCATAAATTTATGGCAATTTTTACCATAAATTATGGCAATTTTGTGGAGGATTTCAGTCTGTCCTCGACTTACAATCAAATATGGTAATTTTTCCTGTGTTATTTTTCTCCGTGTACTTGGGTCGATGAGCAGAAATTGCTTTACGCCGCTTACTTGGATTATCAAAGCAGATTTCGCTTGGGTCCCGAGCAGAAATAGGTGTTTTCTTTCAGTGCACCATTGTTATAAAAAATATTGTACTCAAGCCAGTGAACGAGACCTTAAACCCTCTTTTGGCAATGGCGCTCACCGAGATCAAACTGGAGGTTAGGTCGGGCACATAAAGCACATTTCGGAGTAGGATCTTTGGTTTTCCACTAGTGCTAGTATTTTGCAGCAGCAACTCTCCTTCTCCTTGAATAGACAGCTTAGATTTGTTTGTGGCCGAGACTCTCGTTGTTCTGGCTTGATGCACTTTGCTCATGAGCGATTTGTCGTGACACATGTGAGCAGATGCTCCGGAATTCAATATCCAGTCACCTCTTGTTTTGTCCCCTACCGAAAAATCTCACGTGAGATTCTGCTCGAGGGGGCAGTAAAAATCTTGCATTAATTAAAAACGAGTATTCCACAACTGAGAACTGCCTAATAGGTAGTTTTACCCCCCAAATGAATTCAAAAATACACCTTTGAAAGCGTTTCAGATAATTTTACAATTTTTAACAATTTCTCACGTGAGATCTCACGTGAGATCCCATGTGAGAAATCACGTGAGATCTCACGTGAGAAATTTTAAAAAATTGTGAAACTATCTGAACCGCTTTGAAAGGTGTATTTTTGAATTCATTTGGGGGGTAAAACTACTTATTAGGCAGTTCTCAGTTGTGGAATACTCGTTTTTAATTAATGCAAGATTTTTACTGCCCCCTCGAGCAGAATCTCACGTGAGATTTTTCGGTAGGGCGTCGCTTACTAAAGTGACTGCGAGTAGTGCGCTGGATTTGTTTGGAACTGGAGCGTGAGGCGGCGTGTCCGTGACGTCTATTGCCGTGTCGGCGAAAGAGCTAGCGAAGAACGGCGCTTGGCTCTCGGTGTCGCCCTTTACGGAGTTGGCAACTACGTCGTGCGTGTGCGTAGTTGTGATAATCATCGCGCACACGTCCTCGGGCTCCAAGTCTTTAGTTTGCGCGGCGCATGTTTTTTCGTGGTTGCGTTTCAGTTCACGGTACTCATTTGCGAAGTGTCCGAATTTGTTACAACTGTAACATCTCGTGTTGCTGGAGTATCATCTGCCAGATTACTTTTTGAAACGCTGCTTGTTGCTACTGCTGTTGTCGAGTCTCGTCCTCTACTGATACGATCTGCGCACGCGAAATTTGTTTACGCTTGCGCAGAGTCCGCTACTTTCAAAATTGTCTGTGCGTCGTTCGGACTCTATCTCTTCCAATAACTTTATTTTTACTAGATCTATTGATATGTCCTTGACTAAGCTGCCCAAGGTCATTATCATGGACTTGTATTGGGATGGTAGCCCCGCAAGTAGAAGCGCGCCGACAAGGTCATTAGGCAATCTCGTGCCTATCTCGGCTAATTTTTGCGATGCTGATATTACGCGTATATATAATCATCCATCGATTTGCAGTTTTCTAACCTTGTAGTAGAAACATCTTGTAGTAGATTGACTTTTCTAGCGAGTCCTTTATCATCGTAAGTTTTCTTGAGTTGCTCCCATGCGTCCTTTGGAGATTCGGCACTTTTAATGTGAGCGTAAATGTCGGGTTCAACGGCTAACATGATCTTAGCTTTCGCTTTTATCTTCTTAGCGCCGTCCACAGAAAGCTGGCCTCCAGGTGAAGCTTCAATGGTATTACATAAATCTTCTATCTGAAGATAAACCTTTCATCTCTGTAGACCATAATCTGTAATTATCGCGCCCTGTTAGACGATCAATGGGTTGAAAAACACTTTGCGCTAGACGGTCGTTATTTCGCATCAGCTCTCTCACACTAAATAACTTCGGTCACTCCGACACTCATGGAAACAAGTAATTTATTCAAATCACTTTGTTAGATATACCTGGGCCCATAATCTGATGTTTGTGGAGCTTTGGGTGCGGTGCGGAGTAATAAATGAGTGTGTGAGAGAGAAAGAATTAAAATTAACTTCGATCTTTATTAAATCCTTTGATACAATGAAAAGAGGGCGAATGATACTAGCTAAATTGCGTATGTTTAACTCGACGTACGAATTCACACTACTACGTGGCTTCTAAGTGGGCGGAAGACAATAAGGGTTTTAGTCAGTAGGAAGTACTGCTATATAGTCAACTTACTAGTAGCGCGCACGAAAGCTTCAAAATTCAAAACTGAAATACACATGAATAATAAATTTAATTGAAATAAAAGCTAAAATTCATCAAAAACAATTTAATCCCTACAATTATCGTAGTAATAGCTAATAAAAGGTTGCTCAAAGCATATTATAATATTTTGAAACTATAAAGTTGACTGACTCTTTATCATTTATAATAGCAGATGATACTTCGGAGGCTGGAGAAAGAAGTTTGGAGATAGAATCAAGAAGGAGAGCGGGAAGCTGTTTGGTAAGAATAATGCAAATGGAGGAGGATAGGTGGGCAAAAATCTGCTTAAGAGAGACAGCGAGAAGCATACTGAACAAGGAACCAACAAACTGGGGCAAAGAACTTCAAGAAGCTATGAGGAAAGCAGAAGAGAAAGCAATAGCAAGGAAAATATGGATGAAAGAGGAAATAGAGGAAATGGAAATACATTTAAACGAGTCGAACTGGGATCAGGTACTACTGGAAATGCAGGAAGATAGGAAAAGAATAGAGGAATCGGAGTACTGGGGGTACTATAAAAGGTGGTTACCAGAACTAAAAGGAGGACGATATTGTAATGACAAGAAAACGGAGGGCTGGGCGAAAGAGATCTGGGCAAGAACAAGAACAGGAAATATAAGCAAAGAAGACAAGAAAAGTAAGAAGAAAAATACTCTCTAAAGTTGAACTAGTGAAAAAACCACTACGCATTAGTGAATATTTCTCCACCGTAGAATTAATGAATATTCACTAATGTTTAGTGGTTTTTTCACTAATTCAACTTTAGAGAGTAGGGTTTATTATCGAGTTGATGTCGGGAAAAAAACTGTAAAGAATGAAGTAAATGGAGTAAATGTAGGTTATTATATAACGTGTACCTGAATCCTTTGTAGAAAGTCATAACAGCTGTATACTGCCGTCGGAAGCAAGAAGGTCTGTAACTTCAACAAAAATTTAATTTTCAAAAATGATTAATCTGAGGTGGTTCTTCTCGGACTCCCTAGTCAAAGCAGTGCTAAATGAAGAGATTACCTAAAATTAAAAAAAAACCATAGTTATAATATGATTTATTTATTTAAAATGATAGTGATAGTCGATGTATTATAAATAAAGTGTATTTAACATGACTAAGATAACTTTTTTGACAAAATGTCGATATTCTAGAAACTATATATTGTCACAAACAATTGTTGATAAGTCACTGGAATCTTTCGTTTCTCAACCGATTTTAACTGTAGTATAACTGTGAGTACTACCTTAAGTAATTTTATGGGGACTTAGGAAAAATTCAAAATTATTAAAAACTCAGAAAGTTATAGTCAATTAAAATAATATATTTTTTAACGACGTGCATGAATTTATGAACAATTAGCTATAACTTTCTGAGTTTTGAATAATTTTGAATTTTTCGTTCGGCAAGTTCCCATGAAATTACGTAAGGAGCAAAACGAGGCCTTCAAAACTAAAATCGGTTGAGAAACAAAAAAGATTCCAATGATTTATCAATAATTGTTTGTAGTGACAATATCGACGCTCCTCACGAAAACTAGCATGATTCAGATTGCTACGAAGACTAGCTCATTTCAGCGTTTGCCGCGAAGACTAGCACGTCCCATTGATTCGCGTCGAAGACTAGCACGATCCGCTTGACTGCCGCGAAAACTAGCACGATCCGCTTGACTGCCGTGAAAACTAGCGCGATCCTCTTGACTGCAGCGAAGACTAGCACGATCCGCTTGACTGCCGCGAAGACTAGCACGTTTCACAAGGTTACCACGAAAACTAGCACTTTTCACGAGATTGCCACGAAAACTAGCACTTTTCGGGAGAACACCTGCATTTTTTATATTACGTACATGTGACAAGTCTAAATTACGCGCCTGATAAGCGGAAACACTATATACAAATGATAATATGACCCACTGAGCACGTTTTTGAGGACTATTTCGGTGTAGGGGGACATGCTCATGCCCACAAGATAACTTCCTCGCTAATTTGAGTGTTCCTAGGGGGTTTTTCGACCTGCTGAGTAATTTAAAAAATTACTTACTATCTAAATTACTGTTTGAATGCGCATTTCTTTCCACTTGCTTCGAGAAATTATTATACCAATAAGAAAGATCTGCAATTTTGCAAATATTGTAATACCTCATTTTTAAAAATATGTTAATAGGTGATTTCTTTTACTTACAATCATCGTCATCCATTTTATTAATTTTTCGTTACATCCAGCACAGACTTAAAAAAAACGTTTACCAACTTGAATATTTCGAAAGTTCTACCATGATTAACGGTGCAACAGTTAGAAAGGTATCTACGTTACCAACATTGCTATTAAGTTTTTTAAAACGAATTTTCAACGAAGACAGCGTTGGTAATATAGAAAATGATGGTTTTCTTTATTTTCATTATAAACTTTTCCAAGATATAGGTAAGAAGAAAAATAATGATGGACTCGCAATAGAAAAAAAGCGCCGTCATGCGAAAAGTGCTAGTTTTCGTAGCAAGCTTGCAAATCACGTTACTTTTTTCGTAACAAACTCGCGAATCGTGCTAGTTTTCGCGGCAAGCTTGCGAATCGTGTTACTTTTCGTGGCAAACTCGCGAATCGTGTTAGTTTTCGTTACAAAATAGCGAATTGTACTAGTAGTAAGTCGTGAGTTGTACTAGTTTTCGTTACAAAGTCGCGAATTGTACTAGTATTCGCGGCAAAGTCGTGAGTTATGCTAGTTTTCATTGCAGTTTTCTGAAATGTGCTAGTCTTCGTAAGGAGGCCAAAAAACGTGCTAGTTTTCGTAAAGTGCGTCGATATATAGTTTCTAGAATATCGACATTTTGTCAAAAAAGTTATCTTAGTCATGTTAAATACACTTTATTTATAATACATTGACTATCTCTATCATTTTAAATAAATAAATCACATTACAATTATGGTTTTTTAAAATTTTAGGTAACCTTTTTATTTAGCACTGCTTTGACTACGGAGTCCGAGAAAAACCACCTTTATCGAAATTGCGGCGGAAGTGACATTTTGAAGTTATAGACCTTCTTGCTTACGGCGGCAGTGTACAGGGAGGAATAAATAAATAAATAAAATAGCAGATGATATTTTGTTTAAGGGTTTTTGTAATCAGCTTGTTCAACCGATTTGACGGACGTTTTTATATACTATTATAAATAATAACATAAATCTGTCAACAAAAAATAAAAAAATTTGAATCACATATTTTGTAGCAATATGTATTATCCAGATAAGCCAAACGGGGTCTCCGCTTTGCCCTGCCCGTTTTGCCCGGTAAATTCAATATAATACGGAGGGGGAGGAGGTCCAAAGTTTCGATGATTCACTTTAAAATTGAAGTCAACTATAGACGTCTTTTAGTTCGACATATGGTACTGCAGATTCTTAATTTCGAAATTCTAAATTACGAAAATCATATTTTCAAATGTAACAATTCACCTACTGTCCAAAACATCGAATTTATCAATACTATAAATGAATATAACTTGTTTCTAATAATTTATGTGTTTATTTATTTATTTATTTATTTACCAGAAATTATACAAAAAGTGATACGTAATGCAGCTCCGAAATAACAGCTGCCATCGGCCGGCACGTCGCTGTGTGCTCCCCGTGCCCCACCGGGGGGCCCGGCGTGCCCCATAAACAACGGGTTTTAAAATCATTGGTTTATATTTTACAAATATCTATCGAGATAAACAAGAAATGTACTTAAAAGTTTAAAACTTAAGCTTTCAAATGCATTTCGTTTCATATTAATCCGAGATAAATTCGCTCTTTGTCAGTAAAGCCAAAAATCAAGCCATCGTATTTTCACTGCTCCGAATTTCAACCTTATGAAATTAATTCATATCAGTTTTTTTCGTATGAAACACTCGAATATAAAAACTAGTATAGTTCTTTATGCAGTTTTATGAACATTTGTTTTTAAAGAACCCTTTACGGCTTTAATATTAAAATGCCCAACTGACCCGACATGCTCACCGTGCCCCACCTTCCCCTAATTATATTCGTACACGGAAAAAAATTTAGGATCTCCAGACCTCCGGTATATATGGACTCCGTGCAATACCATCGATCGTCTTAATTTATGACGAATTTGGAATTAAGGCGCATCCAATATCTTCGGAGTCTTCACGATTCAAAAACGTATGTTCTGAACTCCAATTCGGTCATCCCCAGACTCCGAGATTTCCGGTATTGTAGCGATTCCACTTTGGACGTCTGAGGCCCCGATCTCTGGTATCGTGGCGCGACAGCGTTGAGAGAAGGGGAACGGTCCGCATTTGCGCGTGTTTTTCATATGCGTTTCATCATTATATATCAAAGTATTATTATAGTATAATATAGTATAATATAGCGCACACGTTTTGAACCGTTTATATATATTATATTAGTATATTTATGAAGCGGCGCGCGTGAAATGCGTCCGAATGTATAGTCGACCCGCCGAGATACCAAGAATGGGGGTCTGAGGACTCCATCGGGCGGATCCTGACGGTACCGAAAGTCTCGGAGTCCCCGCCATTCCAACATGGCATACACATAATCCCATTTTGAGATCCGTACACAACCGAAATTGTTGGAGTCCACGCAATTCAATTTGGAAGTGACTACATTCAATTTTGGACGCGCACAGATACGGTATTTTTTGGATTTCTGTTAATTCCATACCTCCGACATCCCAGGCTTCCAAATTTTTTTCCGTGTACAGTTGTGAGAGCTGCACAAGATACACTGAAAGCACTAATGTATAAAGTTCTTTTGTCGGAGCATTAAATAGGTTATGATTCGCCATACATACATATTTTTCATTAAAATAATCTCGATTGATAAGTACACTGATTACAGATGAAATACGCAAAAGCGAATTGCAAACATGCGGTTGATGTGGCCGGATTCTTGACTTTTTTAGGTTATAACATGAACATTGGCTTAACGATGTAGCGTTGTCAACAAACAAATACCGGCGGCAAAACTAAATCGTACCGCTGTTAGAGCTGTACAAGCACATTTCCCACATCTGACCAATAGTGCCGTTACATTAGATACAAATGAATAGCTGCTTCAGCCGTCTGTAAGGGTAAATGAATACTATAAATAGTGTTAGTACAGAAAATCGAAACTATGGTTTCTAGCCTAAAATTTTTTTCAGTGCTTATAAAATTTTAGAAATAAATTTTACTTAAATTAATCTAGAATTTCAGGCTGTTTCAAACATGTCAGTATTTTTTAGCCATACACTTAATTTGGTTTTGATATTTTTCCGAACTGTTTTTAGTGTTTTTAGCTCTTTAGGGAGTATTTTAAAATATTTTACCGCATTAAATTTACTACTCTTAAAACTGATGGTCTTCTTAATAGATGGGAGAGTAAGTTGTTTATTTCGAAATATCTTTATTATATCCCTATTATAATACTATTAATGAAATTCGATGTTTTGGACAAGGTGAATTGTTACATTCGAAAATATAATTTTCGTAATTTAGAGTTTAAAAATTAAGAACAATCTGCAGTACTATATGTCGAACTAAAAAACGTCCATAGTTGACTTGAATTTTAAAGTGAATCATCTAAACTTTGGAGTCCTCCCCTCTACCCCCCTCTGACCGCCAAATACTTTATATAAACATGTAGAATATATATATCCATTTTTGTTTGTACCTAACAATAAATTCTTAAATTATCGATGACACATAAATCCTTAATATGTTTTAGGCATGAATAAGCACGAAGAAGTTCAAAATGCACTTACATTCTTAGCTCGGTGAAATAGTAGCGTAACCTAGAAAAATTTCTTTTTGTACTGCTTTTGTACATTCCCTTATATAAATTGAGCATTCGAGATAATCTATTTTGCCCTCGAACGATCTCGAAATCTCGAATAATCGAATCCGTCTCGAATCTCGAAAGGAGAGAAATAAGAGACGAAACAGTGGCGCCCGTAGCGCGCTGATTAACGCTAGTCCTTAATATAAATTGAGCGATCGAGATTCGTTCAGTTTTCGAGCGTTTTTACGAGGTATCTTGAAATCTCGAATCGTTCTCGAAACTCGAAGAAAATCGGGAAACAGCGAAGACAGGGTACGCGTAGCGCGACAATTATCGACTACTAGCGTTAATTTGGCGCGTAGTGCGCCCTCTCTTCGCTGTTTCTCGATTTCTTTCGAGTTTCGAGATCGATTCGAGATTTCGAGATACCTCGCAAAAACGCTCGAAAACCGAATGAATCTCGATCGCTCAATTTATATTAACGGACTTTCCACATGGGGGCTCCGTGCGCCGTGTGCGCCGTGTTTCCGCGGCACCGGATCCGTTTCGGAGCACCGTTTCGAAGCGCCGTGGTTCTAACGGAAAAGGAGTTCGACTTCTACCTATGTACATAGTTAGAGACGTAAAACTTTTACATTATTAATTCACATTGTGAATAAATAATAATAAATAATTGAATAAAAATAATTGAATAAAGAAATAATAATAAATAATAATAATAAATAATTGAATAAATTATAGTGTAAAGAAAAATTTACGTCTCTAACTATGTACATAGGTAGAAGTCGAACTCCTCTTCTTTTCCGTTGGAACCACAGCGCTTCGAAACGGGGCTCCGAAACGGATCCGGTGCCGCGGAAACACGGCGCACACGGCGCACGGAGCCCCCATGTGGAAAGCCCGTAAGGCAGGACTTAGGGAGATTGTACATAAGCGCCGTTCCGCTCTGGGGCCTTTCTACATATGTGTGTTCTGTGTGTTCTGTGTGTTCCCGACAAAGACAGATAGATCTGTTCCGTTTATGTAAGACAGAGACAGATATAGAAAGAAGTTGTTTAGAACAGACAGAACACACATATGTAGAAAGGGCTCTGCTCCTCTCTGCTCTGCTCTGCTATGCTCTGTTCTGCTCCGTTCCGCTCCATTCCGTTCCAGAACTCTGAAACAAGTAAAGGGAAAATCGCTTACAAACGGAACTAAACTGAAATTGGACCGGGTTTGAGCAGAACAGAACAGAACAGAGCAGAACAGAACGGCGCTTATGTACAATCTCCCTTACGGAGATTCCACAATACTGCTCTGCTCTGCTCTGCTCCGCTCTGCTCTGCTCGGCTCTGCCCTGGTCTGCCTTAAGCAGAATCAACATTATACCTCTACCCCCTATCCGTACCCCGTATCCGTACCCCGTCGAATTTTCTCGTAGAGTGGGCTATCTCACAAAGTCTATGGTACTTTCATAGATCCGCTTCTCATTTTCATTATCGATATCTTCGAGGACCATAGACTTTGTGAGATAGCCAACTCTAAAAGAAAATTCGATGGGATACTGATACGGGGTACGGATAGGGGGTAGGGGTATAGTGTGGATTCTGCCTTACCCGCTAAGCCTGCTTCTGGAGGTGATTAGTTAATTCCATCCATCCCATCAGTTTAGTCAAGGGAATTAACCAATCAAAGCCGGAAACAGGCTTAGCAGGTAAGGGAGATTGTACATAAGCGCCGTTCTGCTCTACTCTGCTCTGCTCTGTTCTGTTCTGCTCAAGCCCGGTCCAATTTCAGTTCAGTTCCGTTTGTAAGCGATTTTCCCTTTACTTGTTTAAAAATTCTGAAACGGAATGGAGCGGAACGGAGCAGAGCAGAGCAGAGCGGAACGGCTCTTAGGCAGAATCCACACTATACCCCTACCCCCTATCCGTACCCCGTATCCGTACCCCGTCGAATTTTCTTGTAGAGTTGGCTATCTCACCAAGTCTATGGTCCTCGAAAACATCGATAATGAAAATGAGAAGCGGATCTATGAGAGTACCATAGACTTTGTGAGATTGCCAACTCTACGAGAAAATTCGACGGGGTACGGATACGGGGTACGGATAGGGGGTAGGGGTATAGTGTGGATTCTGCCTTATGTACAATCTCTCTAAGGGGCGGTCCACAAACTTCCACGCCACGCTCCACCGCCACCGCCACCGTTGTAGTTCGCGCGTTTCACTACGTTCCAATTTTCTTAAGGGTTCTACCTTAGCGATCCATCATGATATGGATCCTGATATGCATGCTGGATCGGTAAGGAAATTAAGAAAATTGGAACGTAGTGAAACGCGCGAACTACAACGGTGGCGGTGGCGCGTGGCGTGGAAGCTTGTGGACCGCCCCTAAGGCAGAGCAGGCAGAGCAGGCAGAGCAGGGCAGAGCAGAGCAGAGCAGAGCGGAGCAGAACAGCTTAGGGTGTGTCCAGAATAGGATGGAAACTGCTCGCGCAAATCCATGCTTTAGTCATTTCTAGTGAAAATTTAGGGATATCTGGTAATTAAGGTTCAAAATCTCCGCATTTTGAACCTCATTTACCAGATATCCCTAAATTTTCACTAGAAATTACTAAAGCATATATTTGCGCGAGCAGTGTCCATCCTATTCTGGACACACCCTTATTGTGGAATCTCCGTTAGTGATTCACGTTTTAAGTTTAATAAAGAACTACAACGTATCAAACAGTTTTTTTCTTAAAATTAAAAATTGAATGAGAAAAACGGGAACCCAATTTTGAGTAATAGCGTGGGTATCGCATCACCTTAATATAAATTGAGCGATCGATATTTGTTCGGTTTTCGAGCGTTTTTGCGAGGTATCTCCAAAAACTCGAATCGTTCTCGAAACTTGAAAGAAACCGGGAAACAGCGGAGAGCTAACATTTAAATATTAGCCAATCAGCGACGAGGTCTACAAGTAATCAATGCGACAGCGTAGCGCAGCGCAGCGTAGCGCAGCGCTGCGCTACGCTTATGTACATTCTCCCTAAGGCTTTGGCCACATATGTGAATACGCTTGCGCATGAATGCGTACGACGCAGCGGAATCACTAGACGGCCTAAGCGAAACTCGCTAGTGCCAACTGTACAGGAAAGTCATTATGACTTCGTGAACCCTCTCAACAAGAGAAGTTCCTCACGAAACCATAGTAACTTTCCTGCAAAGTTGGCATTACAAAGTTTTCCTAGTGACTCCACTGCGCTATGCGGATTCGTACGCAAGCGTCCCTTATATAAATTGAGCATTCGAGATAATCTATTTTGTCCTCGAACGATCTCGAAATCTCGAATAATCGAATCCGTCTCGAATCTTGAAAGGAGAGAAACAAAAGACGAAACAGTGGCGCGCGTAGCGCGCTGATTAACGCTAGTATTCACATATGTGGCCCTTCCCTAATGCACACTGCCGACGCCATGTTGATTTTCTTGAAAATCTCGAAGCTCGAAATCTCGAATTTTTAATGCCTGTGTTCGAGACTCGAGAGTCTAGTGAGAGTTGACTCACACCTGCGCGAGATGGCGCGACGCAGAAATATTGGACTAGACGGAACAGGAGGGATCAATCAAGTTATCATCGCAAAAAATTTTAATCATACTTTAAAATGGTACGAATCTTAAGAAATATTAATCGGCAAATGTGGAGAAATCGTTAAGTGACGCGTTAATTTAAATATTTTGTGCAATTTGATTTATTTGAACTATTTATAGGAAATTATTTTTGCGTCTACAAAAGTCACTAGGAAAAGTGACTAGGAAATGAAACTATATTTATCTATGAAAAGAAAATATTTTTTATTTATTAATCGTAATAAAAAATCACAACGTTTATTATATTACCATAATCCGCAAGAACGGAGCTTTCTAATGGTATTTTTATAATAATTAATTTTTAAACTTATATCGCATAAAATAATTTAATTTAATTTAGCGCCGCGCGCCCGCTATGCAATATTTTGTTTGCAAATAACTTTTAAACTATTAATACGCAAATAAAAATAATTGCGGAGGTTAATTCGGTAAAACTGGAGGAATCGATTGGATTAAAGATTAATAAAAAATATTGATATTTATAATTTAGTTTTGCTAACTTCACGAGTCTAAAACTTAGTTGTGAAATGACCTGTTTAAGGGAGAGTGTACATAAACGCTACGCGACGTCGCGACGCAACGCGACGCTACTGTTAAAACTTGTGGAATTTGTTGCTGATTGGCTAATAAGCTTTGTTGTGTACGAGTTAACTATATATAACCGTAGGGTTACTCGGCTTATTAGCCAATCAGCAACAAATTCCACAAGCACAGTAGCGTCGCGTTGCGTAGCGTTTATGTACGCTCTCCCTAAAAAGATTTTGTCATGTCATAAATTATTTTAATTAAAGTATGACGCAGGCAACTATATAGTTACAAAATGACGGTCATAATTTTTTTGGTCATGTGACCGAAGATCAATAACATTGAGAAATCTTTGGATTTTTATAAGAATTAATATATATATATATATAAAATAACAATGACATGTATTAAAAAAATTCGTGATGACATGAATTATTTTAAATAAAATCATAACGTATGCAATTATATAGTTGCAAAATGACGGTCACAATTTTTTTGGTCACGTGACCGAAATTAATTGATATTACTAAATTATTGTATTTTATATATATTTCAATTAAGAATAAAGTAAATTAAAGTAAAAAAGGGGTTTCATATATGAAAGTAGGACCTGAGTAAAAATTAATTCAGGCATGCCGGAGTTAATAATCAGGCCATGTACAGGGTAGGTAGGGATGGCCGTATCCAGGCATGTTACGCGGATCTAGGCCTTTAAGTGGTCCCGAAAATTATGTCATATTTTCGTGCAGGGTCCTCTGACGGTCTTGTGACGGTAAAATGACCGTCATAAAAATTTCTGACCGTCATGCTGCAACACTAGTCACAGTCTATCCATATATACCTATATATACCCACATCGCATGCACGCGCGCGCCGCGCGCACGAGCGAGCGAGCGAGCGAGCAAAGTTGCGGAATAGCGTTACGTTACGTGCCCGCTGCGCGCCGAGTCCCCGGGCGGGAACTGCTTGCCTGTGTCGTCGAACTGCTGCTCTACGCACGCACACGCTCACACGACAGACGCGTACGTAGAATATTATATACTCCGAACTCCGAAGAGCTGCGCAAGGCTCCCTCGTCGAGACTCGAGAGAGAAAGAGAGAGAGAGCGCGCGACGAACGACGGCCATCCATCCGTGTGTAGGTGTATGTGAGTGTGTGTGCAGCACGCCGTGTGATGTGAATATTCGCGCGCCCTGCGAATAGAAACTAGAAAGAGCGAGAGAGCGTGCGCGTGTACTTATATCGTGTGGTGCGAGCCGCTGCTACAGCGTAGACGAGAGCCGGCGGCCCCCCAGAGTACATCCTTTCTCCGCCCTGTGTCGGCAATCAACGCGCGCCAGAATCACGAGTCGCGTGTGCGTTCTCGCGCGTGCGCCTGTGTGTGTGTGTGTGTGTGTGCGGTCGTCCAGTCGCCGGCTCGGTCGCCTGCAGAGAGAAAGAGGAGCGTGAAACCGAGGAGGTTGAAGAGTAAAGAGGTTGATAGAGAACGAGAGCGTGGTGCTGTGTGTGCATTGTCCCAGTGGAGAAGAAGAAAGATGGGGGCCTACCTGTCTGAGCCGGTCACGGAGAAAGTATCGAGCGACCAAGTCGACAAGAAGCTCAGCTACGGGGCGAGCTCGATGCAGGGCTGGCGAATCAGTCAGGAGGTACATAGTTGCAATTATTCTCTTATATGCGCCTGCCGTGCGTTGGCGGCTTTTTTCTAGGCTATGCGCCTCGCGTGCGAGGCGCGCGGTGTGCACGCTGTCCCCGCGCGCGGGAGAGCTGAGATGAAGTTACTGAAAGAGTTCTAGAGCTATTCGACGGCGATTGCATGGGGGTCTGCATATAATTTTTGGGTTAAACGTTCGTGTGAATCGTGTTTCGAGTCGTGATGATGATATATTCGTGGGGCGACTCGCGCGCGTTTTGACGTTCGATAATCCCTGTTAATTTCGTTTGATGGTAATTCAATTGACGATTGTAAGAGACTGGGGATGTTTGGGGTTGGCAGTTTGCGTTTGAAGTGGTTTTGGGAGGTTTTGATTTCGTTTTTCAGTTGAGTGCAATGGTTTCGTTATGGCCCAGAGGACTCTTGTAATTGGAAATAGTGGTTTGGTGCACTCGTTTCAAGCACACTCACTGTCTATATTCATTTATTAGATGCTGGGTATGAATTGTAGTATCTGAAGAAATGCAACTAAGTTTTCATTTCTTTTTCAGGATGATCACAACTGTTGTTTAGAGTTCGACGAAGATACATCACTGTTTGCTGTGTATGATGGTCATGGTGGACACGAAGTAGCTGCATACTGTTCTAAAAATTTACCAGATTTTATTAAAAATACAGATGCGTACAAGAGGGGGGACATAAAACAAGCTCTTATCGACGCTTTTTTGGAATTTGATGCTACACTAGCCAAACCAGAAATTATTGCCATTTTAAAAGAAATTGTTGGAACTAGACTGTCTGATGCTGAAAAAGGAAACGAAGATGATTCTGGTATGTTATTAATTTACTACTGAAAAATTAATATTTTTTTATTTATCATTTATCTTTAGAATAAAAATTTCAAAATTATAGAAAGCATTTAAAAATACTTTGTTACATTTGCATTTTGATTTGTCTCTTAGATGTAGAAGAAAATGTTAACAATCTTTGTATGGAAGCAACAATGCCAATAGAACAAGTAATGGCCAAATATCAAGCAGAGGTGGCAAATCCTGGCTTAAAAAACCTTAAAACTGAAAACTGTGCTAGTCGATCGAATTTCCCAAGTCCATTTTTACGCAGTCGAAGGATTAAAGATAAAGCAGCTTGTTCTTCATCAGGTGCAGGATGTTCATCATCAACATCATGGAATACCAATGAAGCAGATGTAAGTAGCTCCAGTCAGCCTTGCGAATTATCTTCTTCGAGTTCAGATCGAAAGACAGTTGAAGCTGCTGGTAGTAGCGAGGCTGATCAGATATTAGATTCTACTACAAGCAATGGTGATGTTCCTCGTACGTCTCAGGTGGGCTCCTCCGAAGATGCAGAACCAGCAAAGTCATCGGAAATGCCGGACAGCTCTGAAGATGCCAATGATGAAGTATCACCTAGCAAAAGCAATTCAAGCTCTACACCAAATGAAGCAGAAACAAACGGAGAAACCTCGACTAAAAGTGTTGAGGCGGCAGACAGTAGTAAAAATGCTGGTGATAATGAATGTAGCAGTTCTTGTACACCATTAGAAAATGGGGAAGCTGAACAGCTGGAGAAAATAACTAGCAGTGGTCGCAGAAAAAGTCGATTGCTTGATCTTTACAAAAATATGTTAAGTAAACCAGAAAACAGTTCCGATGATGAGGATGATGACGACGAAGATGATGATAATGAAGATGAAGATGAAACTTTTGATGGTCAACCTGAAAGGTGACAAACAGTTTCAAATTGCACATATTTATAATTTGTATCGTATGGCTAACTTCTCGAATTTTCTTCTGTTTCAGTGAGGAAGATCAAGATTTAGATAATGATGATAGTAATGACGAAGATGATGAAGATGATGATGATGAGGATGAGGAAGATGATGACGATGCATCCATGGACCTGCATGAAGAAGTTAGTACAAATAATCACTCATATATCTTTATCTCTGTTCTTCCATTACAAGTAGTAATTAATTCTTTAATTTTATATAGCCTGGTTCTGATAGTGGATGTACAGCAGTAGTAGCGATATTGAAAGGAAATGAATTATATGTAGCAAATGCAGGTGATTCTAGATGCGTTCTTTGCAGAGATGGTAAAGCTATTGAATTAAGTTTTGACCACAAACCAGAAGATCAACCAGAAATGGAACGAATAGTCAAAGCTGGTGGAAAAGTTACTGCTGATGGTAGAGTTAATGGTGGACTCAACTTATCAAGAGCACTCGGTGATCACGCTTACAAAAGAAACAAAGATTTACCACCAGAAGAGCAAATGATATCAGCGTTACCAGACATTAAGACTATCACGTTAGATTTAGAAAAAGATGAGTTTATGGTACTAGCATGCGACGGTATTTGGAATTTTATGTCAAGCCAAAATGTAATCAATTTTATACGCTCACGCTTGGATCGTTATGAAAATATTTCCAAAATTTGTGAAGAGGTTTGTTAAAGTTGATCAGCTTTTGTAAAATAACTTCCTGTAATATATGTTATAAATTATTGGAATGAAACTAAGTATTGTCATTTTTTCAGCTTTTTGACCATTGTTTAGCACCAAACACTCTTGGTGATGGAACAGGTTGCGACAACATGACTGCTATAATTATCCGATTTAAACCAATACAAGCAAATAAAGAAGAACCCACCACAGCAGAAGTTACATCAGTGACAAAGAAAAGGCCCATGTCACCGAATGGATCCGCTGAAGCAATGGAATGCTCTAGCGAAGAGAATGTGATAGAACGTAAGCGCATAAAAACAGAGACGTGCTGAGAACATTGGGCATGAAAAACCAGAAACTGACCTATGAGAGCTGTTGCATTGAATGTGAATTTTTGTAAAATTATTAAACTTGTAAAGCTGTGGATTATTTTAAGTTCATAGCACCATATGTTATAGTTTTATGTATAAAAGAATGTATCAGCGTTGACTATTGGTGATGGACTGATGGAAATTTGGAGTACATGAGGATGATATACATTTAACAATACATATTTTCAACTCAAAGCTCACACACACCAATAACTGTTAACTTTATTTAAAAAAAAAAAATTAACTAGAAAAAAAATTCATAATCGGCTAAGGTATATCTAGTTATTTTTATTAAATAAAACATTATTCATCATATCTATTTTTTAACTTCATAGATTGTATTATTTTATTTTAGATAATAAGTAAGATAGCTTAAAGCCTTAGGGAACTTTAGTATAATAAATTACTATAATTACTTTGGATTGTACACATAGCTTTACTTGTAGCAATACAAGTCTTGAACATTTACACTTCTATTTTTTTATATTTTTATGACAGCATGAGGTGTTTCTTCAATTATGTTGTTTATAACTAAGCCATTATAGAAAGGCATTTTTAACATTCACAATATTATCCCATTTGCTCCATTAATATCAAGGCTCAATATTTTTTAAATTTGCATATGTTTGTAAAATTATTTTTCAATTATCATCTTATAACTAAGTGAATTATGCAGACACCAAGTTTCTTATTAAGAAAATATTAAATCTTTTTTATTTCATTAGTTAAATCGCTCTTTTAGGTATATACGTGTACATATTTATAAAACTAGCCTGTAGAATTTGTACTTGTAATTTGAAACAAGACCATTTTTTATTTTTATTGTATTAAATAAAGTTTATTTTTGAATCCCTGTCACAGTGTTGTATGAATGTGTGACAATAGTTATCTACGTAATGCTATTAATGGACTACGACGATTCTTGAAACTTTGTTGTAAATTCTAAAATTAGAAAGAGCAATTTGTAATATGAAAAATCGTGCGTTTATTGTTCAAGTAAATGTAAAGAGGATTAATGGAACCTCGATCTTTTATAAAAAAAAAAAAAAAATAGAAATAATTACATACGTACTTTAACATAAAAAGTCAATGATAATCTTGTTAGGCATAATAATATAAACCTAACTGCCCTGTTCATACAGTACAAAAAAATGTATTTTTATTCTAAATTATATAATTGGACAGATTTTTATTATATTCCTATTGAAAAAGTGTATTTTTTTGTTCTGCATTAATAGAGTACTAACTACTGATTGTTGAAATATATTTATTATAACTTATTTCATTATTGTTCCAGATAGTTTTTTAATGTTCATTCAATAAAATGAAAATTAATATATTGAACGCAATAAAAGTACTTTTTAGTAAACTCATTTGAATAAAGTAACTCATTATAGTTTATTCTATAAGTCATTAAAAATTGAATTTCTGGCATTATTTTACAAGATATTTAATTGTTTTGAGTAAACAATCGATATTACATTGCATTAGTAATTGCATAGTTAATTCACGTTTCGTTTAATACAAAAACAATCGTTGACCAACAAAATTATGAAGTATAATCCTTATAATGGTAATGAATACTAAGAAAAAGCTTTCATTATAAATATAATTTACTCTTTATAACAGAAATTTGGTACTAAAATAATTTTCAGTAATTTTCTATAAAAAAAAATTAAACATTTATACTAATGTGCCTTCCTTCTGCAAGGGTTACTTATTTTAATTATTTAATGCTAACGTTTTCGTGGTCTTGGCGAGGAAAAGCCTGCCTAAACATCGAAAAATAATTGTATGCCCACATATTCATTTAAATACATAAACCTTAATATAGATGTAATTGAATAAATATACAGCGTTTATTAAATTAAATCATTGAAGTAAAAACAAATTTCTTTATATTGAAATACAGTTATTACATTATTTATGAAAACGTTTCATCAATAATTGATTCGCTGAAGAAAAATATCTATCGAACACAACACAATATTTTAATTGCATCCTTTTCTATTTGATAAATCAATCATCTAATGATATTTTTAAGTATATAAATTTTATTTTAGCACACAGGGCTCAGAAATGGACTTGGTTATACAAATTTAGTATCCTAAACGCACGCAATAGCACACTCATAAACCATACCAAGAAACTTTTAATTTATACTAACTTTACAAAATTTAAAAGAAACTTTATAATTTTTAGCGCTTTTTATAATATTACGATCACTATGATTACAAAGATAAATAAATATATTACTGATTAAGCTCTACGCCATACTGACAATATAATACTGTTTTTTTTTCCAGCATTATACTTGCCTACCTATCTACTTTACTTTTACACAAAAAAATAAAAGCTCGAAAAAACCTAATATTTAAAATTACTCTAACCTCTCCTAATACTCTATTCTCCCTCAATCATTTCTTTTTCTTGCTATTCTTATACTTCTGCTGAATACTAGCACCTTAGTCTTTTTTTCCTGCTTAGCAAATGAGCTTCATCTTTAAAAAATGTTGTCACTTGCCTAGTATATTATATTATATCGTTCGCGATTATATACTATAACCAATTATATCCTACCAAGTTCGCAATGTATACAAATAGAATAATAACGGGCTAAAATGGATCTATACACCCCTGTCTTAAATTCTTGATTTTATGATCCAAAATTCTTCTGTAAACTTATTTCCATTCCTTACCTTCACTTTGGTTTCTTCGCAGATTCTTTATTTGATTCTCTCTATCAGATATTTGATAATTCTCAGTTTTTCTGAAGTTTCCCAAATAATAATTTTCCTTTCTACCGTATCATATCAAATGCAGCCTTCAGATCGATAAGTAATGCGTATACTCCCGTTTGAAAAGATCCAATAAAAACTAATACAAATTTGTTGATTCGGATGCAAAAACCGTTAGGCTTCTGCACCCTTTTTATCTGGTTTTATCAGACCTTTTCTTAAGGGGGCTTACTCTTTCCTTTTCCTAGTATTTTGAATTACATGATTGAGAATATAAATATTTTATTCATCGTTATCTATCTTTCCAAAAGATTGCTTCTCCCTCTGGTAGCAGTCCTTTTCCTTCAATTTTTATTCCTATTTACTTACGTATACAGTTTGTACGCAGTTGACAAAAATGAGATTCCGCGGTAACTCTTAGCCTTATTTAGTCCAGGCGGTAGAGCATTCGAGGTGGACCTTCTTTGAAGTAGAGCATATTATAACGTAGAAAGTTCCGAAATAATATGTAGAAAAAGAATCCGAGTTTGCCTATTCAAAAAAATGTCTGCTAAATTCAGTATAGCAACAAATGTACCGAAATAACGTAAAAAGGCCTATTTTTCGGCATATTTTCTCTTATAACTTGAGAAGGAAGCGTTTAATCGAAAATAGTCATAGGACATTTTTTGTTTATCTGATGTTTTTCTACAAAGTTAATGTATTTCCGAATCGAAAAATTTTATTTTGCGCTAGCAATGAGTAAAAAACCGTTAAAAATGATATGTAAAATGTAACTAATTTTTAAGGGGCGTAAAAATCAATGAATGTTAATGAAAATTTGTGAAATGGTAGCTCATATGATAATACTACATAAAAAAATTCAGGATGATCGACGGTGTAGTGTTCCAGTACGGCTGTTGTTAACTAAAAATTTATAACAATTTTGTCGCGTGCCATGGGTTTAAATAAAGACTCCACGCGGTCGCTGAATTTTTTACACATACTTTGGCTTATAGTTAATAATATGCAATATCAACAATAGCCTTCTTTGCATTATACGGGTGCTTTAGAATTTTTTTAAATTTTTTCAATTTTTTTTTTTATAAATAAATGCAATTACATGAAAACGGCTCGATGAAAATGCAATGTTAAAAAAGGATTGAGAAGCTGATTAAAAAACGCTTTAATCGAGCTAAAACCGACCCGATTCAAATGACTACAACCGGAGATATTAGAGCTTTAAGTCAACCTAAATTTACGGCTGACTTAATCGTGAAGTAGACAAATAAAAAATGTAATGTTGTAGCTAATTGTAAGAGCTTTCAATATCCGTTGAGTGCATTTCCGGCACTTATTTGCTTCATTAAATAAAAATTATGAAAGGAAGCCTGATCGTTGAAATTTCTCGGCGGAACGGCGCGGGAGGCGGAGTGGGGATGACTGCGAGCAGCTTATATATATATATATATATATATATATATATATATATATATATATATATATATATATATATATATATATATATATATATATATATATATATATATAGATATATATAAATAGATATATATATATAAATATATATCTATATATATATATATATATATATATATATATATATATATATATATATATATATATATATATATATATATATATATATATATATATATATATATATATATATATATATATATATATATATATATATTCATGTAAGTATTCTGTTCCTATGATTGAAATACTAAAAATTTTAGAGAACATTCCTATATCAATAATATCATTTCAATAAATTATAAAGTCGCTGCTAAATACTATATAGCACATATTATTTTGCAGCTTCTATTCTAATGTAATGGCTGATCAAGTGGATTGTATGATTTGTGAAAAGTCGCTAAATATCGGTGCTATTCGTACATTGAAAGAAGAAAGTATTCGAAGTTGCGTCGCATCAAGCATAAGGAGACAAGACAAAAAACATTTGCAATTTCGGAAATTCAGTTCCATTAACGTTCATGCTAATTGTGCGAAATCTTATACATGGGAAAAGAATGTTCTCTAAAATTTTTAGTATTTCAATCATAGGAACAGAATACTTATATATATATATATATATATATATATATATATATATATATATATATATATATATATATATATATATATATATATATATATATATATATATATATATATATATATATATATATATATATATATATATATATATATATATATATATATATATATATATATATATTCATGTAAGTATTCTGTTCCTATGATTGAAATACTAAAAATTTTAGAGATCACACACACACACACACACATATATATATATATATATATATATATATATATATAACCGACTGAAAGACGTTACAGACTGTTCTACACAACCTATACTATTATAAAGGACGGTTTTCATAAGTGCTGCGGGATGCCGTTCATTCCAAGAACGACAGCATCTCTGATTGGTTTGTCTCACCCGACTGGCCATGTAGCCGTGTAAGCGAAACATATACTAAGATTTAAAACAGGGGGGGGGGGGATTACAAAGTGCGTTGACCTTCGTACCTTTCGTGTCAATACAAACGGTTACCTACCTGGAGTACAATAGACCGCTTTTACCTGCCGATCCACTAATACAGTTCGTTTACCTGAACTGAAGTTATTCAGTTTGTATAGATGTTAACATAACAATATATTTACATACAATGAAAAAATATACTGTTTAATTTAAATATATTTATAATAAAAATACACATTTTTTACAAATAAATTGCAAAATCATTAATTTAGAATAATCTGTTAGTTATTAATTTACTTTAAAAACATTAATTTCATGTCATAAATAAATTTTTAATGAAAAAAAAAATTGCTTAATTCTTCATGCGTAAAATTCACTTAGAATTTATTTATTTACATAATTTTAAATGCGAAATTCATATTCCTCTCGATTCGCAATATCAAATTAAAAAAAAAATGAAGTCTATAAGTTAATTCGTTCCCAAGAAAAGTTAAGTTTTATCGCGCATATCCGTTTTGAAGAGACAGTGCCGCGCGGCAGCACAGCTGCTTGCAGTCATCCCCACTCATTTGTAGTCATTTGAATCGGGTCGGTTTTAGCTCGATTAAAGCGTTTTTTAATCAGCTTCTCAATCCTTTTTTAACATTGCATTTTCATCGAGCCGTTTTCATGTAATTGCATTTATTTATAAAAAAAAAAATTGAAAAAATTTAAAAAAATTCTAAAGCACCCGTATAATGCAAAGAAGGCTATTTTTGATATTGCATATTATTAACTATAAGCCAAAGTATGTGTAAAAAATTCAGCGACCGCGTGGAGTCTTTATTTAAACCCATGGCACGCAACAAAATTGTTATAAATTTTTAGTTAACAACAGCCGTACTGGAAAACTACACCGTCGATCATCCTGAATTTTTTTATGTAGTATTATCATATAATGAGCTACCATTTCACAAATTTTCATTAACATTCATTGATTTTTACGCCCCTTAAAAATTAGTTACATTTTACATATCATTTTTAACGGTTTTTTACTCATTGTTAGCGCAAAATAAAATTTTTCGATTCGGAAATACATTAACTTTGTAGAAAAATATCAGATAAACAAAAAATGTCCTATGACTATTTTCGATTAAACGCTTCCTTCTCAAGTTATAAGAGAAAATATGCCGAAAAATAGTCCTTTTTACGTTATTTCGGTACATTTGTTGCTATACTGAATTTAGCAGACATTTTTTTGAATAGGCAAACTCGGATTCTTTTTCTACATATTATTTCGGAACTTTCTACGTTATAATATGCTCTACTTCAAAGAAGGTCCACCAAAGCTTGGTTTTACTGCTCTACCGCCTGGACTAATTTACCTTTCCTTTTTTGTTAGTGTGGCACAATCATCGCCAATTTCCAGTTTTTCGGAATGTCATCTTCGGCCCAAATATACCCTGCCGGTTAATTGTTACCGATTGAGTTGTATAGGCGCTTACATTCGGTGCCTCAACACCGCGATACAAGTCTGTGGTTCTGAAAGACCGAAATTACTCCGCATACCTACATTAAGGTAGTTCATCACACACATATAATAGCAATATATATAAGCTATTCGTAATGAATTTTGTTTGTTTTGTCTTTTATATTTGATACAACCAGATCAAGTTTATTCGAATGATGGGTGTCTTAAGAAGTATAAAACATTTTTTTCATGCAAAATCACGTAGTATTGGCGCTAATATCAGCAATTAATTATTTTGAAATTTTACTAACACGTCGCTTCTATGAAAATTTTTATTATACATGCAATCGCATCGATCAAAGTCACATTTTGTTCCTTATGAAATTTCAGGATAGGTTCGCGGTAACGTTATTGTTATATAACCGATCTGAACGGCGCTAGATCTCATTGTTTATCGAAAATTCATGAAAATTCACTGTAATTTCGATAAACAATGAGATCTAGTGCCATTCAGATCGGTTATACAACAATATCGTTACCGCGAACCTACCCTCAAATTTCATAAGGAACAAAATGAGACTTTGATCGATACGATTGCATGTATAATAAAAATTTGCATAGAAGCGACGTGTTAGTAAAATTTCAAAATAATTAATTGCTGATATTAGCGCTAATACTAAAAATTACTACGTAATTTTGCATGAAAAAAATGTTTTCTACTTCTTAAGACACCCTTTATTCGAATAAACCTGATCTGGTTGTATCAAATATAAAAGACAAAACAAAAAAAAATTTATTACGAATATAGCTATATATATTGCTATATATGTGATGAACTACCTTAAATATAGGAAGTGTTTGGAACAAGCAAAGCGCCGCAAAACTTTCGGTTGTCTCGATCTTGGAAGAATATATCCTTGGACTTCAAGTAGTGACTTGACCAGGGTCAAGCCATGAAGTAGACGTGACACGCGAGCAGCTCAAAACACTATGCGTTATTTTGCGCTCGTAAAGCGTATGCCAAAGGTAGGTGCCCTGCTAAAAAGGACCGATCAAAACCGATTAATTTACAAAAATCCATATTAGAAACAATTAGAACCGATTTAATACGAGATAAAAAATGAATCGATTTCAATCGGTTGCAATTTGGAATTGTGTAAATTAATTGGTTTTAATACACGGAGAAAAATGGTGTAACAAAAATTACTATATTTATAGTAATCGTGGGACAGACTTAAATTATCATAAAATTTACTACAATTTATAATAAAAATTCCTATGTTTTGAGCAATTTTTACTATGTACATGGCAATTTATACTATAAATTGTAGTAAATTTTATGATAATTCGAGTCTGTCCCAAAGTTCCTATCGAACATAATAATTTTTCTTACATTTATAGTAAATTTTCCTAAACATTTCTCTCAGTGTAGGTTTGAATCTGTCATTTCTAGCGGTCATGACCTTTACGATGCATCGTAAAGGGAATAATAAAATTCAAACTCTCAATGTCAGCTTACGCTATTTAAAAAAAATCACGTACTCAAAGACTGCATAAAATAGGTCTTCGCAACCTTCGAGAAAGCCCTTCCGGAAGGATATCTATTTATTATTGTTCCCATCAATAACACTTCCCACTTAGAATAAGCTCATATAATACCTTTAAGGATTAGACACCCAAAACTAAACGTTTTCGTAAGATTATTTTCTTATGATCCTATTCCATTTTCTTCATTTACTGCTTTCTCCTCTATTTATTAAAACTTTTTTTTTGTAATATATGTATAAAAAGATATAGGTTCTTAATTATTAAAATTGTTTATTAAATATTTAAAATTTGTCATAAGGGGAACTTGATTAATTGTAATTGCGTAAAATTCTTCGGAATAAATATACTTAAACTTAATTCGATGTCAAATGTTCAATAGTTTCAAGCTGCTCCATTTCAATTTTTTTCAGTGATTCGTATTGTACTCGTAATCTTTCTAATTCCATACTTTTCTCCAATACCAATGCCTGCAAAGACGAAATATATCGATTTAAAAATAATTTTAATGTTTGAATAGTTATAATAATTTTAATACATTTTAAATAAAGGCCATAATTTATAATCTTACTTCTAATTGCTGTTTTTCTGCATCGTGCTCTTTGCTGACGGAATGCAATAAATTCCGAATACCAATTGCCCGCATTTTTTCTCTCTCTACCTGCTCTGCTAAATGGGTCATTATCTTGATAAATTCTTCGGCTGCTTTATGAAAATCACCTATTCCTATAGCAAAAAAAAGGAGACTAAATTTATTATTAATTGTTAATTAATTATAATAACATAAATATCTATAGAAACATCTGAAAGCATTTATAACAATTAGTAACAACAATAGCAATTAATAATAAAAAAAATATAAGAAAATACATGCTTGTCCAATAAGTACTTTTATTCAAGTTTTTTTTATCAGTACAAGAAGTATAAATGCCTCTAATCAGAATCATTCTAAATAATATATATTCTCATCCATTTCTATTAAGGGGGTTAGTGCGGTAACATACAAGCCAAAAGTACAGCTGGTCGAACGCCGTACGCCTCACGCTCTCTCGAGTCTCCCCACTCTCAAAATTTCACGCGAGACTGTCCACGCACACATAGTGCCGCTTCATCTGTGTGTACATACACATAGAAGCGCTACGTCTGTGTAGACACACACGCAGCGAGCCTTCGTTTGTTTACACGCACACAAGGACACGCGCGGCGTCGTCTACCCTGAGGCTACGTACTTTAAACAACTGTATCTCGAAAACGGTGAAGCTAGGCTTCCTGAAATTTGCAGAGGACATTCAAAGTATTGTTCTTAGTAACATATCTCTTTTTCTTTCAAGTCTTAAGAAAACTTTCCAAGTTATTGACGAAAACGTTCATTTTTTTACATTTCATGACGACGGTCCCATAAGACACCGTGTTAAATTTCGTAACTTTGGGAGCTTATATCTCACAAACGGGGAAGCTAGGCTTTCTGAAATTTACAGATACTGCGTATAATAGTAATATGAGTCTACCCTGCAAGTTTCAAGAAATTCTTAAGAAAAGCCAATATCGCACTAACCCCCTTAAAAAAAAAATATTTGTTTTAACTATTTCAACAAACGAATAGCGCATTAATAAACAAATGCTCATCGACACAAACACAAGGGTATATAAAACCAAAACACGACAATAAGTATAGCGATCGTTCAATCAAAGAATAAAAATTAAAGCGCATCTTTCGATAACTCACTGGTTACAAAATTTTGGCATTCCTCGCGCAATTTGTCGGTCTGCGAGGCGACCTCGGGCTCGAGCACGCGAACCTTCGCTAAATCGTCGAGGAAGAGACCGTACTTCTTGAGGGAGTCTGCCATGTTTTGCTCGCCCCGTTGCCACCCTGGTAACCAAGTGCGCGGAGCGTCAAAACAAAAACGTCATCGACGGGGCGGTGACATGCGCATTGGGGTTGGAATATACCAAAAATTAATTAATTTAATGAATTATGGGGAAATAATAATAATGTGTATTGATATGTATAAATGAATCGGTATTTTAAATCTTAAGAATTTCATAGTTTATATCCAGATGAGTATATACAACTGGAAAGAATGTTGAATAAGATAATAGATTAATTATTCAATTATTCTATTATTTTAAATATTGTTGTTTAGTTATATCAATTATTATTAATTATAAAGAATTTGTTTAATAAATTCTATTATGAAAAGGATTTAATAAATATCTAAATGAAATACATTGCTATAATATTATATTAGTTATTATTACATAGAGTTCAACACCTTATTAATTAGTATCATATAAATAGATTTTATTATAAATACGTAATATCAATAACAATTCTTCTTTTAAACGACGCACACTTACCCGAGTCGCTGCCGTGCAAGTACCCAACAATATTATATATTATTGGAGTTTCGGAGCAATCGAAGCACAATCAAAATGAGTATCAATAAAGGCTTCCTTACAGCACCCAGTTCGCTTGCATCAGCATTGAAAACAGACACTCACATTGGGCAATTATATTATTCTTCTTATAGCTCTAGTTTTCGTGCGCAGGCGCTGCATATAATCTATAGCTGTTAGCAGTTAACTAGGCTTAGATCGTTTCAAAACAATAATCAGATATAAGAGCGAGAGAGACAGACAGAGCACTGAGTCGTCGAGCTGCAAAGCTGCAATATAGGTACACGTCCAACAGACAGTCCATTATATACTTCACGAGCAAGGTGTATATGCGGGCGCGCCTGTGTGTACCTATGTGTGTGTGTGCGACGTGCGTGCACGAAAGTTCGATCATGATGGAGTGCTGTAGCTGCTGCTACTCGACGATACTCTAGGGGCGTGTTTGCGATAGACACATAGTCTGACTAGCTCGTGTGCGGGTACAATTACGCGATTGCGGTGAAAACGCACAAATAGGAAGTATGGCTATGATTGAGGCGACCTGAGGCCTTCTTGTACTCACTGCTTACATTACACCCCATCTACGACGACTCGCTAATTGCACCAACCGGTGGCTCGTATGGATTAAATGTTGAGTCTGGCGCTCGAGAAAATTGACATCTCGTCATCGGCAGCCGCCACCGCCTCCACGTCGTCGTCGTCGTCGTCGCACTCGTCGTCGCCGACCTGGACGCTAGTGGACCCGACCGAGCCTGAGATCCTTGTCAAGTCCTTCGTCATGTCTGGCACGCAGTCTGGTATGAAGTGTCCCTCCGAATATGTCAAGCTTAACATTGGTGGCTCGCTCCACTATACCACCATTAGTACGCTTAGGAAGCATGATACCATGCTTCGTGCCATGTTCAGCGGTAGGATGGAGGTTCTCACCGACTCTGAAGGTATGTAGTAATGTTGATGTTTTGAGGATAGACTTGATGAACTGACTGGTACTTATGCTTTTTATTTACAGGCTGGATATTGATAGACAGATGTGGTAAACATTTTGGCACAATACTCAACTTTCTGAGAGATGGAACAGTTCCTCTGCCCGAAAGTACCAGGGAAATGGCAGAGCTCCTTGTCGAGGCAAAATATTATTGTATCACAGAATTAGCTGAATCCTGTGAACAGGCTCTTCAGAAAAAAGAGAGAGAAACTGATCCTATTTGCAGGGTACCTCTGATTACTTCTCAAAAGGAAGAGCAGCTGCTTATTAGCAATACTTCAAAACCTGTCGTGAAATTGCTAGTTAACAGGCACAATAATAAATATTCATATACAAGGTATTGTATGACACACTTGCAGTATTACCACTTTAAAATAATAAATATAAACATAAATCTTTACTAATATTACTTTTTTCATTTTTGCTTCATTTGAAAAGATTTTGTAATAATATATGTCTAATTTGAAAATCTACTTTTTGAGTTTTGACATCAACCGTTAGAGGTTATGTTTGGTATCTAAATTAAAAAAAAATTTTTAAAAAGAGGTTTTTTTATTATAAATAACAAATAAAAAAAAAAGATTTATGTTAATATTTTGCATTTATATATACAGTAAATAATTTTTACTTTTATTTTACAGTACATCTGATGACAATCTGTTAAAAAATATAGAACTGTTCGATAAAATGTCCCTCCGATTTAGTGGTAGAGTTCTTTTTATTAAAGATGTTATAGGCTCTAGTGAAATTTGTTGTTGGACTTTTTATGGACATGGTCGTAAAGTGGCTGAAGTTTGTTGTCATTCTATAGTTTATACAACTGATAAGAAACATACAAAGGTAATTTATTACTTATTGTGCTGAAAAATATTTTTACTCCTAAAATTGGTTGTAAATCATAATATTGCACCCATTTTATTTTGACTTTCCTAGGTTGAATTCCCAGAAGCGCGCATTTATGAAGAAACTCTGAATATACTGTTGTATGAAAATCGAAATGGACCAGATCAAGAGCTCATGCAAGCGACATCATCAAGAGGCGCAGTTAGTGGAGCACCTGCTTGTACATCGGATGAAGAAGAGGGTGAGCGTTCTGGCTTGGCACGACTTCGCTCCAACAAGCAGAACACTAACTGACCCATCCTTCTTCCTCCTCCTCCAGCAGTCCGTAATGTAGTGCGCTCCCTTAAGGCTCGAGCCAACATTAAATAGCTTGTTTCATGAACGTCTTAAGAGGAGGCTTATGATAAATGATTATATAAATTTGATTTAGCTACTATTTAGCTAACTGAATAGTAATTTTTCAACCTTTTTATATAAAAACAAAGTTTGAATATAACTTAATAAATTTTTTTATAATGTTTATGCTTTTTCTACTTATAATGAAGGATATCTTTTTTATTTGAATAATGTTTAATTCTTAAAATATAGTATTTGTTATTAATTAGATAGGTTTTTTAAGAATATGTTCAAAGGATCCATTTTTTAAATTATTAAACTTTTGTATTTCAATTTAAAAGATGTATTACAAACTAATAAGGAATGGAAATGATAGTATGATACAGCGATTTTGCAAAGATTGCCTTAAAGCATATATTTTTCAGATTTTGCCATAGGCTCCTCTTAAGTTTTTCATCAATTTACACACAATGATACAAGCACTAACTTCAATAACGAATTATCGACACTTAAACTTCGAATTCAGCTAGCAGTACGAGTTATTTTATATACAAATATACGAAGAAAATAAGTTACTTCATATACAAAAACTTTGCAAGTCTCGGGGTTTAGTTCAAATCGATCGTCACTTCGTAAAACAATTTTGCCTTTATTTAATGTATTTTCTTATAACGAGCGTTTAATCATCAATATAGACATTTTTCATCAGTTTTTGGCAAATCTAAGGTACCTACTTTAAATAACGCGATTGTCAATTCATCTCACGTGCCAAACTTTTACATCCACGAGGTAGTCAAAAACTAACTAAAAGATGCCATTCTGACTAAACTTAAACGAGACCGCTTATTATTTCTATCGTAAAAGGTCATTTTAATTACGAATGTAGTTAAAAGAATTTAGGTACAATTAATAATAATTTTATGCAAAGCGTAATATTTTGTTTTTCCGTTTGTTAATATGATATTGACTGAAACTTATCTGTTGAAAGTATTTATTACGATTTATTTACATTTGTTACAATTATTTCATTTACGATTAATTAGCGACAAATAAATCGAGACATTGTAAACATGTCAATTAAGTAATTCTTTAATTTATAAGACATACTGCCGACTTTTCATCGGCTGTAGTCTATTAATGTAATTAAATTTCTAATTAAATCTATAGTATTTAATATTTTACATTTTCACTAATTTATCAAAAATCTATTATACGTATTTAATTGAAAATAAAGTTAATGATATTTTTATTTTCGCCTGAAAAGGTTATTCATAAATCTTCTGAAATCGAATAAATTGTATTGAAATACATGTTTCTACATACTGCCTTACCAAAACATATTTCATATTCAAATATCAGCAAAACTTATATCGCCACAAACCTTAAATACAATTTGGTCTCATAACAGAACTAATGAAACATAATTTTTCCAAGGTGTAAATGTTCCTTTTGTACTTACTAAAAATAAGTTTATAACGAAAAATTTTTCGCACTCATTTCTCTTTGATAGTACTTTTAAACACAGCGATTTTCTTAACTATATATGAAACAGTAAATCATTCAATTTGTGTCTTAGTTTTGATAAAGACTTAATTTAGACAAAGTTAGACATGTATGAATAAAATTCTTTATTGACAATTGATGTATATTGTAACATCGACTATATCTGATGATATAACGTATTTTAAAACTAGAATACGAACGAATAAAAATTACAGTTATATTAAAAAATTAATCGCCTGATATTCAACAGGGTAACATTAAACATAATCTACAGAATTATAGTGTTGGCTGCAGTGTAATAATAACACAAATGCATATGTCATGACATTAGAAGTGGAAGCTGCATCAATTATTTTTAATTTCTACTTTTGAATCGAATATAATAAGGCCTATAAAAACTAGGTTTATTATTACTTCGTAAAATAATAGTTTAATTAAATTAATTATAAATTAATAATTTTCATGTTATCTTGATTAATACTGTTAAGAAGAAATTTGAATAAATTTTGATTTTAATTAGTAATACAACTTTAGTGAATATTTATATTTATTTATTGCTTAATAATGCAGTAATTATTATTATTATTATTATTATGTATGTATAATCGTAAAACAATTTTATTCTCATAGAGAAATAATAGGAGAATTTTGCACAGTGCGGCGTAAATTTGTAGTTTATTGGTATAAAAGTGCCAAAATTGGAAAATTTAAAAACATCGATATTTATGATGTTGCATTAAATCTACAAATTTATTTGATGATATAATTATATAATAAAGAATTTAATGAAAATGCGCTTTGCTTTTTATCTCTCACTTTAAACATGTTTATACCACTCTAACCTCAAAATCACAACTTTGGTATGATTTTTCGGCGCTCGTGGTATAAAATACCGTTCGAAGCTAATGCGTAAGTCGATTATTTAGCTGGTCTGCTGGTGTGACTTTTTCGCACTCGCTTCGCTCGTGCAAAAAGTCACACCAGCTAAATAATTGACTTCCCCACCCGTGTCGAAATGTACTATTCTTAGTATTTCATTTGTATTTGTTTTATTTTAATTATATTTTAACACATTTTGCATTCATATTTATGTATTATGTTTGAGTTTTCATTCATTTAGCTATTGCAGTGTTTGGCTAAGTAGTAAGATGTTTTTTCGTTTGTTCCACTGCTTTAACACGAAGTAACAATGACAGCAATTTTATGCCATTAAAATAATTTAATTATTATTTTTATTTTGACAGCCAAAGTAAAAAATAAGCCCTCTGTCACCAAATAGTAAAAGATTACACGTGCAATTGCACTCACTTCATAGTTATTTAAGGATTGAGTAGCTGAATTAACTTAAGACAATAAAGAAAACTTAACAAGAATTTTTATGAACATAGAAGAAATAGTAAAATTCTTCAATTTAAGACGTAGTGCAGATTAAGGGGTGATAGTGTTACATAGAATATTTGAAACTCCCGCTAGTATACGCTTCGTTTATATATATATAGACACGACATCTACAGGACTACATTGTCACCACTTGACGCCTCGGCTCAAACTCGATGGTTGAGTTTTCAAGTTTTGGTTCGACGGATGTGGAAGCGTTTGACTTTTCTTTCTGAAAAATGGGAAAACCCAGGGATGGCAGTTCAGATGAGGAACTTAATATGGGTAAATAAAAATTTATCATTATGTATTTTAGTATTAGAGAAAAACATTTTTCTAGTGAGCTTGCATTTATTTATCTTGGTTATCTATGGATATCAATAAAGCATTTCAAACACGAACTATATTAATATAAGAACAGCATGCATATACCGTTTATTATAGCAATGCAGAGCCATCTGTACGCGAATGTTCTTTTAATTTTATAGAGATGAGAGATCTTTTAAACTGTAGTTATTAAATGATATTTTTTTTTATTTAGATTCAACTACCAGCGCACTACCACAAAAGAAGCATAAAAAACATAAACACAAAAAACATAAAAGGAAGAAATTATCACACGATGGGGAAAGTTATGTAGATGTTTCTGTAGATTCAGATTTGAAAAAAACTTTTAAAGTCAGGATTAAAAAAGAAGAAGATAAAAGGTAAATTATTAAATTATAAGTAGGCCATCTATCATGTGAATTATAAATCAATATCATATTTTAAATAAGTAAATATTCTTTCAGCTTTGATAAATCAAAAGAAAAGGTGTTTAAGATAACAAACCCTAATATGGCAAGTACGAGTACAGGCCTTTCACCAAAAACAATAAAGAAAAAAGTGCTGAAAACCAACAAGGGTAAAGATAGTGGTACAAGTAGTGAAGAAGAAAGATGGCTTGATGCTATAGAGTCTGGAAAATTAGAAGAAGTAAGAATATTTAACATAGTTTATTTAAATCATTAATTATTTTGTATTAATCTGTAAAATAAGTACTCATGAAAATCTTTGATTTTAGGTGGATGATGAGCTAAAAAAGATTAAACCCAAAGATCCAAAATTAATGACTGCCAGACAGAGAGCAATGTTTGAGAGAAAGACTGACACAGAACCAAATTCCAATATGGAACAACTTATGTCTTTACCTACTGGTTACAAAGAAAAAGTTATGACAGCAGAAGCAATACAAAAAGCTGCTTTAAAATCTTTGAAGCGTAAACAACTTGCTGATGAGAAAAGAGAGAAGGATAAAGTAAGATCAATATTAAATTATCAAAAATAATAAATTACAAGTACATTAAACAACTCTTATGTTGCATTAAAGAAAAAAACCATGGAGAGGTTACTGAAAAAACAAGAGTCCAAGACATCAAAGGTAGTGTCAAAGGGTAAAATATCCAAGCGCCAGGTTCCCCTTATTATGTACAAAGTAACTGTAGAAGGCAGTTCAATTTCTCTGCCACCTGGAGAGCTGTTTCCGCTAGCTCCTATCAAAGTGTAAGATTTTTATGTTATAAATTGTAATATTGTGTTTTATTCTCATATATGTAATATATTGCATTTTTTCAGCGAAGAACCATCAGCTCCAAGTCTGTGTGGTGTACCGCCATGTTCGAATCCAAAAAAGTATTCTTGCTCAAGAACTGGAATCCCATTGTGTAGTTTAGCTTGCTATAAGTCGAATTTAACAGGAATTGTGATGTAAATTGAACAAATTTTCACTATTATTTAAGGTATCTTGTATATATGGTAATTTTATTTTTGTATAAAAATCACACCAAATAAAATAGTTAATTTATTTCTAACGACTACACTTTAACAATTAAAAAATATAATTCAACGAGAATTACACTACCTTATATTTTTAAGTTTACTGTGGACAGATGTTGCATATAGGAATCATTTGAGTTGCATTATTTTTATAGTAATACATCATAAAGTATGTAATATATAAAACTAAAATAACGAAGTCTTTTGGAGTATAAACGTAATTTCATAAGCGTAAACGTCAACCCACTAAATAATTGAATTATTTTACGAAACTTAAATTTCCGTAAGTTGTAAAATAAAATTAATTAAAAACAACTACAATAAGAAACCAAATAAAAATTTTATTTGACTATAAAGCACTTTTCACCTAATAATTCATTGTTAGTAAAGTCAAATTCACACATATATTAATGTTATTTCAAATAAATATAACTATGTTTACATTATTTTCTTTCATTTCTCATGAATCAATTATCATTCAAGCGTATCGAGTACTTATACCGTAATAATGGAAACTCGGAAGACTAAGCATTAGGAACTTCTATTACATGTTCGATGCTAATTGGCTTTTCGCATGTTTCATTGCCTCGTCGAGCGCACGCAAAACCAAATCCACGTGTCCCGATGTAGCGTTCACTCCCATTAAACCGATACGTATGACTTTGCCAACGCTCGGTCCGAGACCTCCACTGATCTCAAGATTGTATCTGAAATTAAAATAATAATTTTATAATTATTATTTTTCAACTTGTAAAATTAGATATAATTAATAAAAATATTTGTAACTTAATTGCAATACAATAGAATAGAATAACATATTTAACCATTTATAAAGTAATGCTACGACTGGAGATTAAAAAATTTATTTAGCCATCGACTTGCTTCAGATTCTCGGCACGATTGTGCAAATAATTTTATAAATGACGTCAGAATGGCCATCGCGAAAATACAAACAACCGGCAGAGCCTCCTTTACATTTTGATGCGGGTTTAACGACGTCCGCGTGACAACAACGAGCTATCGCTTTAAAAATCGCCACGTATATGAACTAATCGCTTTTTTAAAAGGACATCCGTTCCTCTTTTTGGCTAGTACCAAAGTCGTAGAGAAACTTTTTGTCTTGCCTCTGTACATACGTATTTTGCATACATATTGCATGTATTCAGTACCTCGGTATAATATTCTGTTGTCAAACTATACGAACCTCAATAATAAACTTTACACATAAAAAAATTACATAATAATAATAATAACAGTAACAGGAACGAGTATGTAGATATTTATTATTTGATTTAAAAAGTTTTCCTCGAAATATAATGTTTCATTTTTTTTTTCATTACTTTGGTATCATTCGACGAACAATTTAACAAAATCAACAACCGCATAAAGTAAATTTGCAGAATTTAAAAAAATATATTTTCAACTTTTCATCTGCCTGCGTAAAATTAAATACTCCAATATTCGCGATTTTCCTGGTATTTTGTGTCGCCCATCCTATTCTTTAATTCATTACGACCAACCGAGGACTGTGTAATTCACTTTTTTTTTATTTTAAAAATTCTTCGGATTTCCTCTTCCTCTTAATTAAATATTCACAGCTGCATGCTACTATATAAATTGTATCGACATTTTCGTATATTTAAATATTCTTTTTCAATTTTCAATTTTTAACACGATATTTGTAGTAATAATTCCTCATTCCTTAAATAACCAAGCGCGTGCTGATTACGGGCAGTCAAACAAGCAAAAAAAAACTAACAAAAATTACGAAAGGTTCAACCGCTCCGAAAGTAAGTATAATACACTACCTCTCCATAGCATATCGAATGACCACAGAAGCTTCGACGCCGGTCGGCAGCATGATCGCGCTGACAGTCTTCAGCCTATGCTGGGGCTCCTTGACGAAGAATTCGTAGCCGCGACGGATGAGGCCCTCGTGAAATTTCTCGGTAACGGAAGCGTGGCGCGCCCATGAAGCGACAAGGCCCTCCTCCGCCAGCTGGGCCAGGGCCTCGCGCAAGCCGTAGACGAGGGTAGCGCTGATCGTGTGGTGGTAGGGCCGCGGGCCCTGGTTCTCAAAGCAGTTCCAATAGCGGCCGAGCCATGTCATGTCCCAGTAGAACACGGGAATGGGCGTCTGCCGCGTGAGGATCTTCTTTCTATGCGGGGAAAAAAATGTCGATGTTAAAAAAGTGTTTGAGTGAAGATTTGGGATATTGAAGTTTTTCTTCTTTTTTTTTTTTAGAATTGGAACGCGATATTAGCGTGAAGAGATGTTTCGGTTTATAAAAGATTCGGTGAATTTTATTTTATTTTAACTGTATTTAATGGATAATAATATAATGCGTTAATATACATTTAGAAGTTTTAAATAACAAATTTCATTTCGAACTAAAATAAAAATATTTTTTATATCTTTCAGTTGTGACTACAGCTACACACATAGCGAAAAATCAATTTTAATATGCAGCGATATACACCTGAATTGCTAATTCAATTCGAGGATATAGTTTTCGACAGAAGATTCACTCGAACGAATTTCCAAACGAACGTACATAATGTTTATTCATCTCGTTAAATTTTAATGACTCCAGTAGGCATGAGCTTCAATTTGGAATCACGCTACTTTTACTAAACGTTCCAATTGCATTTCATTACACGCGGCCCGTGCGCTCGCCGCGTGAAAGTCAAAAACTTTCGAGGCACGAGCAGCAGCAGCAGCAGCAGCAGCAGCTCATGCATATACTATAATATACGCGGCTAGCAGCTATATACCTACTAAACCGCGCGCAAGTTCGGATCCGCACTACGAGCTCAAAATCATTTCGAAATCGTTCCCCCGTAAAATTGACTTTCAACCGTACAGCCCGAGCCTCGCATACTAAAGTGAAAAAAAAAATCTAAATGAAAGCTTCGCTAATCTCACGATTACACTGCGCGTTTTACTAATAACTCACTCATTACCCATGATGATATACAATAACACAATCACAATACAGTATTTACTCTTCCATACTTTGCCATTATTTCAATCAGACTCTACTATTTGAAAAATGATTAACAAACGTTGATAATTTTTCGCGTTCCCCATTACTTGATGCTATCTATCTCTGCACACACACACAACAGTCTGCCGGCGGCGGCCAACCTCTAGGCATACACTTACCATGAGTAATCGCGCGCGCTCGCTCGCCTCCGCGCGAGTAAGGCACATTTGTCCGGCGCGATAACAACAGCCTCAAAACACTTTATCACCTAAAAAGCCGGCGCGAGTACACTCCCTTTCCGCCTCTCGACATACCGATCGCCGCCGCGCGTACTTACGCTCGTGCGATTTCACCCAGAGGGGAAGGAACACACACACACACACACACACACACACACACACACACACACACACACACACACACACACACACACACACACACACACACACACACACACACACTCATCGCGGAAGAGGTGCGCGAGTAGAGAGAGCCGTACAGTAATCGGCGTGACTCGATGCCGCCGCTTCGTGACTCACGCGCACTGCATGCCCGGCGCACATTGATATTCCGCGCGCGGCAAAGCGGCCCGCGCTTTATAATTGGGAATTTGCATGCGCGCCGCGCGACACTTTTTTCCCGCTCCTCCGTATGTGCGGTTTTGACGCGTATGTGTGTGTGGATATGTAGATATAGAGTGCACATGGAGGGTGTGGGAAAGATTTGATAATCGCGGTGTGTGATCCGATCGTCGCGCCGGGTGTGTGAGCGGGATAATATGGTTTTGATGAGTCAGGCGCGGTTGTCCATTGGCAGAATGTTACGGAGTTTATGATGAAAGTTTGATGGGCGTCGCGACGAGCGCGAGGTGCGTCATGATGTTTAGTTGTAACCGAGTAACGGATCCGCGATGATACGAAATCTATATGTATACATCGAGTGATACTTTCGTCGGAATATCGCTCTTTAGCGGATGATACACTGACGCGCGCTTTGATATATATACTTAGTCAATTTCTGATGTGTGGGATATTCCATGTTTTATTTGAGAGCAGGAATTTTTCCCAATAAATGGACCTCTTTTCGACGAAAAGTTTATCAATAACATTAAAAGCCGACGTGCTTTGTGTACAGTCTTCGTGACCAATAAAGTGGCTATTGTGGTTTTCAAAAGGTTATAATAATATTATCTTCTATAGCACATTATATAGATGCGAACGAAATTCAGGTACTCAATTGTTTCCATTATTAAACGTGTGAATATCATGAACTCCTATACGAAAGAAAAACTAATTTGTAGGCTAATTTAAAATTTCAATGACTCTACTATTTTCTACAATGTGTTCATTGTGTATTCTATTATATCCCCACATGCTATCATCGTATGTGAGCTATGTAATGAATATTGTAATTAATGGCTGTACAATATCAGATACAAATACTTTTTGTATCAATACCAATCATCCTCACATTCACCATAGTTTCATATCTCAAATTTTCAATTTCTCAATTTTCGCATGAATCCAATTATTCAATATTTTTTCTACGCATTTCCTTGATCAAAAAAATAAAAAGTTCAGAGCATTTCATCGAATACCCTCACAGATATATGCATTTTAAAAATTGGCAATATAATTTTTTTACACCCACCTTTTATACCACCCATCCCGCCAAATTCTGCCGGTTCAGCGAGAAAAAAAGCCGAAATTTCAATCTCGCTTTCACGTTTCTATTTGCTTCCTCATCATTAGCGCATACATGCACACACGTCCATCACGCTAAAAAGAAACTTCCCAATTAATCGCGCAAACTGTACCGCAACTCGAAACCTTTTATCTATACACACACGCACACATATATGTGTGTATACTCACTCGGCAGCAGGACTGAAGCTAATGGGCGTGATACCGGCCGGAGCTCCGAGGACCTTCTGGCTCCCGGTGTAGACGATGTCGACGCCCCAGGCGTCCATGAAGAACGGCTCCGCGCCCAGCGAGGCGACCGTGTCCACCATCAGCAAGCCGCCGTACCTATGGGACACAGAGAGAAAGAGAGGGGAAAAACGTAATTAATGACCGTTGGAGCAGTTTTTTGCTAGCGCGGCACGGTATAGGTATATAGGTATAGTACAGACGACGCGAGGGGGGGGGGGGGGGGGGGTGATTGACAGGAAAGCGGCCGAGGTTCGAAGAGACAGGGATTTCTTTGACGGTATGTGTGTAGGTACGGAGTGGTATGGGAGGTTACTGTACGGCGTGTGGATGTTAAGTGTCGAGGAATTAGCGTTTTATCTGATTAAGCGATCGTCGATGGGGGTCGCTGATCCCTTTGATCTTCGTTTGAGCATAATTTAACGTAATAAAATGTTTCTTTCTTCTTTTTTCTTTTTAATTATTATCATTAGTAGGTATGATTTTAAACAAAGAAAACGGTAATAATAAAGTTTTCTTTTTTTTTTTTTTTTTATTTCCGCGTCGTCGTGTACTTAGTAGTACGCGTGATTTACTTACTTGTGAACGATGTCGCCGAGCCCCTCCAATGGCTGCTTGAGGCCGGTGGACGACTCGGAGTGCGCTACAAAAACGGCTTTCGGCTGATACCTTTTTACGGCCGCCTCGAACTCGGCCAGAGTAACAGCAACACCTGGTTGCGTCTCTAACCAGTTGACCTGCGCGGAGGAAAAGCAAGCCGTCTTTATTAAGGATATATTTTATAGGGCCGAAGTCCTTTTTAAAGCGCGCGCGCGCCTTTACAATTCCACAGATAGAGAGTGAGTGAGAGAAAAATGATGGGCAAAGTCTCTTTTTGCTTTGTGCCTTTGTATATATGCCCAAAGCCGTTCTCTATTGATCGGTTTCTTTGCGCTTCGACGGCTCTCTCTCTCATCTCTCTCCCTGTATACTGATAAAAAAGTTTCGTGTTTATATGCTTTGCGCCTATAAAAAAAGTCGTATACATGTATATATATACGAATGGTAAAAAGATATATATTTTACGCTGACTAAAAAATATGGAGTGTTTTTAATATTCTAGTTTTTACCTCTCTCATGTATCAAGTTTACACGTCTGATTCTAACCAAAAGGGTATATACTTTCGCGTTTATGCGCTCTCTCGCATCATATTCGCTGAGTGAAGTTGAAAGGCTCGCGCGCAAATTACAAATCCTCGCGTATTTTTAATAACGATAAATATTTACAATTCACTCCCATATATGTGTACTTTTTATACCTTCCCCAACTGAACTTTATCGCGTTTACAACTACTACTACTATGCATCTCCCAACACTCGCCTCTATATACTAAAAAAAAGCCCTCTTCACTTATAAAACATCTCCCATGTCTATTGAACAACCGCACGCACAAAATACACACCCACACACACAGAAATACATACACGCATCATAATAGTGAACAGAGCGCGCTTTAAAATCAATTTCCCTATCATCCGCGCACTTAAAAACCCATCACTCATCTCTTCACCCATGAAAATCCTCTCTCTCTCCCACACAGGGTGCATGATATATATACGTACGTGAATGCCGAGTCGTCCGGCCATATCCGCCGCTCGCTCGCCCCAGAGTCCGGCTTTGACGATGAGGATATTCTCACCGCGCTCGAGGACGTTGCCGATCGACGCCTCCATGCCCGCGTGGCCGGAAGCACTGATCGCCAGGGTCAATTTGTTGGAGGTCTGAAAGGCGTACTGCAGGCCCGCCTTTATTTCGTCCATCAGCTGCGAGCCAAGAGAAGAAGAGTTAAAAGAGATTCTTTTTCTTTTTTTTTTTTTATTTTATTAGGTATGGGTTGAGGTTCATTAGGCGTGTGCGGCTTTCCTTTTTTTTTATTGGATGGATAAAGAATTCTGGGAAATTCGGATTGTACGGAGGTGTTGGAGAAATGGGACGGAAGAGAAATTATATGGGTGGCACACGGTGTACGGTAATTAAATTAACGTGTTTTGATTTTTCACTGGAACTGTGTTAACGTGTGATGTTATGTACAGGTGTGTGTTTTTTCACACAGATTATTGAAAGTTTTTAAAGATGATGAAAATTTCGGAAAAGAGATAGCAATCGATGATTCACTCAAAAATTGAAATCAGCTTATCAATTCCGCGATATCGAAATCGAATATTCAATTGGATTTCCTTGCTTTATATCTACTTTTATTTTACTAAAATTCGATATGCTGAACAGTAGTTTCATTGTGACAATCGAAAATATGATCTTTTTAATATCGAAGTGCACAATAAGGCACAGTTTGTATAGGGTCGTAGTCAAACTGGAGATCCTTTAGACGACTTAAAAAAAATAGTTCATCATCGAAACATCGTCCCTCTCCTCTTCTCCCAAATCGCTGCAAATAAATATATTTTTAAATATTTAACTCTCCAAAATTAAAACGTAAGCAAAAAAAAAACACCGAATCTTACTCCAAATCGACCGAAAAACTGCCGCGTAAAACACCTCTATCATTATTATACAATACCTACACCTCTGCCCATTCGAATACATCTCACCAATACACCCGCACACCGCTTCTTCCTTCCTCCACTTTCTATATAAATCCCCTCATTACCGTGCGCGCGCGAGCACAACAGACACGCACACACACAAACACCGCATGACTCTCACATCGGCCGCGCCGCACGCTTAGTATACCACCCATATATATAATAACACAACACAAACTCCCCCGCAGTCGCTGCTGCCACTGGCACACGCGGCATGGGAAAAGGAAATCGGAAAAATATGCGCTGCCGCCATACAGCGACTACGACGACACATACCTCAAGGACCTCGGGATGCATGTGACCCAGAACTTGCTGGTGTAAGGCTCTGAGCACCCGCTGAGAACAATTGCTCGGCCCCGGGCCCGTTAATATACGCTGCGGCAGCTGTAGCGGCTTGAGCAGCTCCCTGGGCGGCGGCGACAACGGCGACGACGATGCCATGGCTCGCAACGTAGACGATTGTTCCCGGGGACTCGTGTTCGATCTGGAATTATAAAGAAATGAATTTGCAATGAATGCGCGCGTATACTGTATGCGTGTGTATGTGTGTGTGTATATATGGTATACACGCTGTATGAGCATAAGCGATGGCGTTTTAAAGTATTTATAGGTAGCGTGTGTGCGGTGTGGGATGTGCAGAGGGGAATGCGAGGGTGGATGTGTATGTGTGTGTGTTGCGATGCGTGACATTGTTGCAGATGGGTGGTAGCGATATATATATGTGGGGGAGAGAAAGAGAGAGGACATGCGCGGAAGGTATTGGCGAATTGGCTTTGGAAAGTTTTGACAGTGGAGGATTTATCGCAGAGTTAGAAGTTCTTAAGTGTATCGGTAATGCCGACACAGCGTGTTTTATACTTTATAATATTTGCTTCAAAATATGTCTTATATTCACGATTCACAAGCCGGCACTGGCAGCGATAAAAATCCATTAGATTAATTAGAGTTTTATAGTGTATATATTATACTTATAAACAGATATCGTTTGACAGAGTTTACGCGATAACGTACAATATCTCTGACAAAAATTATACAGATTATAAAACAGAAAAAGTCCTACTGAAAAAAATGAGATTTCTCTCTCCCGAAGCTGTCTATCAACGTTCTTTTGGAGAAAAATGCACCACGAGCCACGCACCACCGAGAGATCACTGCATCTGCTTCGACGGCTAAAAGCCGTTTCTCATAAACAGCCAGTGCGACTTCTTATATATGCGTACGAGTACACGCGTGCCCTTGTCCAAAGTGGCGGATAACCTCGCATGACCCCACACAGACGATAGGCAAACGTATATAGTCTTACATTACAGTGACATATCGCGCGCGTCAGTCTCAATGTTGTCGTTATAATGCGCGCCTTACATATGAATTTTCCGTATCTTATCCATGCGCTAGTGTATATTGAACGTCAAGGAGAAAGTCCCTTTTGTAATCTCGACGCAGCGACATCAGACGATGGCTGCAGCTCGACTTGGACCAAGGGATGTCTGGGATTCCCCGTCTGCATGTATTGATATGCACAAATATTGTTTTGCCACACGGAGAGCTCAATTTAACTATGATAGTACGGGATCTCGTGCTATAGAAGCATCAATTTTTGTTATACTTGACTAGCATAGTAGAGCAGGCTACCGTAGGAGGAGATACCCCCATGCGCCGAAAGCAGAAAGTTTATACCACGAGAGTATGGAATTCGTGCAACGGTGCCAAACGAAACTCCTCGATTGTAAGAATCTCATACCACCGTGGTATGAACCTCTTGCTATTGACGCTCGACAGTTTCCAAGCTACACTGGTATGGTGGCGTTACTCTCCATGCACGCATTGTTTACTTCTGTGGCAGCGAATAGTATGATGTATTAGCACGAAGTAACTTTATGCTGCCGTAGCTAAAATGAGCGCTCCGTGCATCGTGTAGTTTATTTGTAGGAACGTGTGGAAATGTGTAACGCATATCACACTCTTTTTGTGCATACGTTGTAACGTATCGCGCGATCGCTGTTGTCCATCATTCACTATCACAGCATCGATATACGTGTAATGTGGATACATACAATCTTTTTGCGTCAATCGGTTATTTCGAAAAATGTTTTTCAGAGACCGGGAGAGATGGGGGACAAGTTACATTTTGGAACTCTAAAAATAATATCGTCTGATACATAGTCGTAGAATTATCTCGTTACTTTAAACGACTCAATATACATACACTTTGCTCTCAGTGTGCGAAATCGCGTACAAGGTGACTTTTCTTCATAATGTATAAATTTCGCGCACTCTTATCGGCTCTCTCGTTCGACAAGAATACAGCGCCACAAAACTTTCCCCGCGATAATAAAATACACGTAAGTATACTTTATGTAACTGGATTCTCATACAGTCGCGCGTGCAAAATTATTTGCAATGTAACCGTAAAATTGAGCCATATATTTTCTGTTATTTAATATTACCGACTTTCCCATGTACGCTAGCTACTTGTAGTGGGTACCGGTCACGCATCAGTGAGAACTCACTTTACGACGCAGAACCGAAATGAAAGGTATACCTATACTAAACGCACAATTACATAAAAACTCCGAAGGCAAATTTGAAAAATCATCAATTCATCAGTCATTCAGAAAAAGCTGAGACGCGTGTCAACACGACTTTGAAAATCGCATCTCGCCTCCTCTCGAAAAACCCATCTCGCCTCGCTGCACAGGCTAACCTTCTCTTACTCTATAAATCTGTCCCCATCATCCGAAATGTTTCCGAGCGATTGACGCTCTCTCGAAACCCAACACGTGGGCACAGCACGCGAAAATCAATGAATTATTCCGGGACATTTGACGCGAAAGACACACTCTGACTATGCAGCATTTTTTTTCTCGTAGAGGTATAAGCATCAGACAACGTCATCATCCACTTGAGCAGAATGAACCGTATTAATAATATACTAGGTATTCTTATATATATATTCAGATCAAGATTTTATCAACGAACTTCAAACTTCAAAAAATGAATTTAATTAATATCATCGAGTATTGATAACTATTAACATATAACTTAGAATCGTTTATAATATAAAATTTAAAAAAACTTCGAAACTTATTAAACAGAAAACGCCTCTTAAACAATTCACCATTCACGTGGTGCTACTAAACCTTACCCAATCTCTGGCATCACTATAGTACTGCCAGAAATTGGATAAAGATTAAAGATTTAAAAAAACATCTCTCAAACACTTCTCCACGTGGTGTGGCATCACTATCACTGCCAGGAACTGGATAAAGATGCAAATTCTTAAATCACCAAATAATTCTAACTAAACAATATTTCTGCAATTATGAATAGCACCTTAAAAACAATAATAAAAAGTAACTAATATAACTTTTTCCTTCAAACCTATAACTAAGAATAACCGAGGAGTGAGAGGTATAAGAAAAAAAAGGATGGAGAAGAAGGTCTGAAAGATGTAATAGAGGAGCAGACGTCCACTCATCTCGGAATTCGCGAACCGAATCAGCCACGTGTGATGTGAAGCAGCGAGAGCGCGCGCATATAATGCTCCACACACGCGCAGCAACGGGGCCGCCACCTGTTGCGGCACGTTGTTTAGCAGTCACTAGCACACGGCTGTTTCTCACCGTACGACGCGACGCCCATTAGAATACATTAACGACGTACGCCCGAAAGATCGGGTTATTACGTTATATATGCATGTGACTCCCCGCAACAGCGAGCGTATCGACCTGTATACCTATATATATAAGTATCCGTGTATTGATGGGATCGATTCCGAGGAGAGAAGCTCAAGTGCTCCAGGAGTTTGCGTTTTCTATCGGATCGCTCTTCTTTTTATTTATGCCTTTGTGAGAAGGATATATACCGAAGAACGCGCGGCTATCGTGTTTGGCTGTGTAAATCGATTAAATTGAGTAAGTAATTGAAAGAGAGGCTCGGGAGAATGGACTATTAATTTGGATTGAGAAGACGATTAATCTCAATGCGCGCGAGGGGGGCGCTTTTTCTGTCGGCGCTTCGCCAGCGGCTTTTTTTTCTTTTTTTTTTTTTGGGGGGGGGGCGAACGTGGTCGGAAAGGCAAATAAAAATTAGCCTCTCGATAGCCTCTCGGGTGAAGTGTCTATTCCGAGCTAACAAGATTATTGAATTTTCACTTACGCCCTATGCGATTACGATATAATCTGAGAATAAATGCTCGCCGACCTAAAAATTAAGCTTCGTTACTGAAAAAATCGCATTTTCAGACTCATTCGTAACTTCGCGCGTACTCCGATCTTCGAGATAATTTTACAAAAGAACTACTGCCATTACTGCACTTTGCCGTAATATTTGAGCATTGCAGAACGCGATAAATCAATCTCGGAGTCGCCGTAACGAGCGCTAAACCGGAGAGAAACTCAAAACCCGGCGATTACCTATTCATTACACCCCGGCGATCAGCCACCCCGCACTTATAAATCACGCTGCGCGCTCCTCCACGACTATATATCCCCTCTCTCATCCTACTCATCGTTATATACACCGACACCTATACGTATATCCATTTTCATTCATTCGCGGCCCTCAAAACTCTCTCTCTCTCCACGCGTAACTCACAGCAGCACCACCTCGATAAAGAAACCCACCCGGCGTGATTTAAACGCGAGAGATTCTCAACCCTCCCGCTCGGTAAACGACGAAATACCGCGTCCCGTAAAAATCTTGTTAACGTCAAAATAAGCTCGGCTTTGATATAACTCCTGCGCTCACCCACGCGCGCGTCTCGAGCTTGCAGCTCACGCGTCCTCCTCCTCCTACCCGTTTATTTCGAGCGAGCGAGACGCGGAAGACGCGTGGCGGCGGCCCTTCGCGCCTCGCCGAAGTCTTAAAATATCTCTCCGAATTTCACGAGCTGTACGACTGCAGGCGGAACTTGTGTGTGCGGGGAGGAAAAATGATGCGCGTGCCCGCGCGCGAGAGGAGCGAAAAAGGAGAAAAAGTATACGCGCGTGCTGCGAGCTATAAAAAAAATTGCTCGCGGCTGTTGCCCAGTGATTATTCGTGTAGAAAGTGATTTCTTGTTTGTGCGTGCGTTATATGCGTGAGTTTGTAATGAAAGGTTATTTTTGGGCTGAAGAGGCAATTCGTCGCGAGAAAGGTTCTTATTAATTCGACCGAATCTGGCGACTTTTTGTCGGTGCAGCGAGTATAAGTACAGTCGATTTCGTGAAATAAGCGGAAAGAAAGTGGGGAAGGCTTCACTCGCGCATATCCGAAAAAAGTTCCTGCCGATGTACAGCTGCAGAGAGTCGCTGCAGCGCGAGGCGCGCCCGGGACTAATTTGTCACGTTGTTAAATCTAATTTAACGAGGGAACTTACTGCGATCCGTGAGCGCGAGAGCGGAGAGGGACAAAAAATCCTTGCGCTCGCCGCGTGCGCGCGCATATACTTTTAATTAATTTGATTTATTCTAGCAAATAATGAATCGGCAAAGTTCGCGGAGGAGCGAGCGAGGAAGCGCGAGAGACTTGGCGCGGAAAGATACTGAAATTTTTAAAATATACGAGAAGTGAAATCATTAACCCGAAAAAGTTTTCATCACGGTTGATGGATCGTCGCGATGGGTCTGAAGTTTGCATCATTGGAATGCAACGAAATAATTACAATTAATTTAAGTTATGAAACAATGGAAATTTCATCTAAATCTTTATGTTATAAAGTTATTTTATTTTATAAAACACTAAATCTACACACAAAATTAATATTAATTAGTATAACCATGAACCAAAATAATTTTTTTTCTTCTAATTCGTTGCTCTCCAACGTTGCGAACTTCAAACTCATTCGTCGCATTGGCGCGCGCGCCACTTCGCCGAAATAATTGAATGGTAATTTGCGGATCGCTGTGGCAGTTTGTATGCTGTATTTTAAAGAGAAAAACCTTTAAGGGTATAATAAGAACGTTATAGCCATCGACGTTTTATCGGACCCCGATAAATATTTTTTTTCCAATGAAAAATCATCGACGATAAATTAAGAATTTGCCGCTACGTATATAGTTAGTTATAAATCGCCCGCCATTAATTGCCATCGTTTTCAATATTTCAAGAATCTCATAACATCTCCCGTAAAGACCGCCATATCTGATCGCCGACTATGTGTATATGTATACATAAAGGACCACTCTTACTTTCATCTCGAGAAAGAAAAAAAAAAGGTACCAATGATACGCCGATAAGAATCTCCTGTCGCACAGTTGGAGCTCGCCCTTCGTATACTCGAAACCATATACATATCCCCTCTTGTACCTATATATATACCTGTGTATATATCGAGCACTACGTCGTCGCTCATTAGCCCGCGCGTCGATGACCACACCACCAAAAAAAAAAGAAAAAACTGCAGCCCCTCTCCCGCAAACTTTGTCGGTCCTCCTACATACACACACGCACGGGTCAAGTTCGTCGACGCGTTATCCGATCCCGGCCTACTACCCTGCCACTCCTAGCACTTCCTATATGTATGCGTTCGAGAAAGAAAAAATAGAGATATACGAAAGAAAGGAAAGCGCGCACGCATGAGGCTCGCGCGCGTTTCTTTGTATAATACGTACGCTACTGCCGTCCCGGGGCCCGTGAATTAGCGGAAGCCGCCCCGGGGTGGCTCTCACTCTCTTTCTTTCTTTCTCACTGTGCCACGCACATAAATAGAGGTGTTTGTCGGCGCGCGCGCGCGCGCGTTTTTTATATAGATATATATACGTTCGGAGGGTGAGTGAGTCGAGCGCGCGAGAGAAAAAGACCGGGGCGGAAGCTCTCGAAGCATAGTCGTCGTCGTCGTCGGATGCTGAGCGCGCGCGCGAGAGAGGAGATGAATTGAAACGTTTTGGGCGCAGTAAGAGAGGAAGGAAGGAAGAGAGAGGGAGGGAGAAGAAGGGAGAAGTAGCATGGCGGTATAAATTGACTGTATATGGGTGTGCGCGCGCGAGTGGAGGGTGGAGAACGAGGAAAGTTGGAAGCTAGAGACAAAAGGGGCACGCGCACTCGCGTAAGTGCGAGAGAGAGAGAGAGAGGCCGCTGCCGCGAGGCGAACGCTTGTTGAAAGGTTATTAGTTATACGAGAGCACGCGGTTATATATCGACCTTTGTCGATGGGAGAATGGCGCTATGGACACGAAGGGGACGAGCGTGAGAGAGAGGGCGAAGGGGGTTTTTTATTACTATATTGATGGAGTTATAATTTTGTCTTTTGATCAGGTTTAAAATTTCGCGAGGTACGTATATGTAATACGATTTTAATATAATATACTGCTGCGCGCGGTCGATTGATTGATTCGTGGTTTATTGGGGCAAAGTGGAACCTCAATAATGTAGTTACGCCGATTTTGTTAGACCGCGCGTGATATTAATATTAATTGGAACGTCAGTTTCGTCTGCGGAATTTAGTTGCGAACGAGGTATACTACATATGCAATCGCTTTTGTCAAAGAGAACAAAAGGTTATATTGATCGGATAATTTGAGGACAATGAGGAAATGTCGCATTAAAAGTTGAGATTTCTCTCCATTGCGATGTATAATTGTTGGCGAGTGTGCGCCTCCTAAAGAACATACGGTAGGAATTATGCTACTCTTTTAATTACACCGGGGGTTTTTAGTAAAACAGAAGAGACTGCAATTAGCGGCTCTCTGCTTACGTAAAAATTATGACAAACGAACTCTGTGAAAGGATTAACGACGACGGTCGTCGGCAGCAGCAGCACCACCACCACCACTGTGAAAATACATTTTCTCACATTACGTAAACCTTACAGTTTTTTTCTGCAGCAACTCTACTCGTCGACTAAAAAGCAGCTTACCATTTGGCCTTAGGCTATTCGGCAATGTTTAAACATCGAAACAGTCGAGTCACGCAGAAATCTCATTAGAAAACGCCATCCCCCATTCACTGCCACCACCTCCTACCGCCAATACACGTCAAAAAGCCCTTGTCGTAGTCCTCGCCTTTCCCCCGACAGCCCCAGCCTTCATTAGAAAATAATTATACCCTCCGCGACAACGAAAAAGCGTCTAAGTTGACTGCCGCCGCCGTCGCCGCCGCTGCCCCCTCCAAACAAACCGACGACGTCTCGCGCGTGCGCTGGGCGAAATCACCCTCAGTCACAAACTCTGAATAGAATGCGAAGTCTCCTCCATCTCTCTCTCGCGCGCGCTGGCGACAGCAGGGGGTAAGGTACACACGCCGAGCGCAAAAAGGCGCCGCAAGGGCGGAAACTCTGACTCTCACTCTCTCTCTCTCTTTCCCCACCCCCCTCCCTTCCTTCTTCCGAGATTGAAACGTTTCGCGCAGAGGAAGGGAGGGAGAGAGAGGAATGGGAAGGAATTTTTCGGCTTTTCACGAAAAGTCGACCGTGAAAGTATAGCGACACGCGCGATATTTATCGGGCGTTTAGGGGGCCTTTTCACTTCGACGGGCCTGCGAGCGAGCGCCGAGACGGCGCGGGCGCTGTATATGGGGAACGGGTTTTTCCTTTTTACAGTTACTCGCACGCGCGCGCGTATGGGCATTGTCGGGCGATTTATCTCTCGGAGAATTGAGAGCGAGAAAAGAAGAGAGAGAGAGAGAGATTTTTACGAGCGGAGCACGGGTGTTTTGGGTGTTTTTCGGGTACTTTCGATTATTGAGCGCGAGAAAAATGAATTTAAGAGGGAGAGAAAGAGAGAGACAAGGAGAAAGAAGATTTAATGCGGCGGGACCGAAAGTGAACGTCAGTTTTCTGAGCCGATGAATTATGCATGACATAGGCAGGCAGGAGGAGGAGAAGGAGGAGGCCGAAAGGATCCAGCGTATTTTCAGCGGCGTTCAAATATTTTGATCGATGGGGACCGAGGAATATATATCGGGGGATTAAAGCCCCGTTTAATATGTTTCAATCGAGGGAGCTGGGAATAAATCTATTGTTCGTTTATTAAATCCTATATTGTCGGGATAGAATTATTACCGATTCGGTTATTAAATATACGGATTTTCTCGAATATTGCATGAGCTAGGTGCTGTAACGTTGATTTGACAATTAAGAATTATGTGAGGGTAAATTTTTGGCAGCTGACCTCGCTTCGGATGAACGATCGAACGATGCCGCGCCGCGTGGAAGTCGATTGGCTGGATTGATAGAAGACAGGATAAATCCTTCTTCGCTGCTGCCACGTTGCCGCTAAAGATTTTAAACGATCGTTTATCTAATTTTCGAGCGAACCTGTCAGCTTTTTTTGATCACTTAATTATAGGACGGATGAGTTTTTTTGACACGCCCAGCTATATATATATGAGCGCGTTTTCTCCTACCTGGAACGTTGGGTGATCACAGATTTTAAAAGCATTAGGAGCACGCGGTTCGATGATAAATTATCGACCTGTTAATTAAAATCTTTTGTCAACTATTTCGAGACGCAGCAGATTTAACTAAATCAGCTCTTTACAACATGGACGAAAAAAGTCATAATGCATAACCGATAAATCTTACACATTAATTAAATCAAATTCACACAGCAATCACACATTATTTCGTATACACACAAATCCGAGAGCAACCGCGGATAATATACGCCCCAAATCATCGAAATCCGCCTTCAGACTAACCCCTTTCCATCCCGGAAAAATCACGTTCCCGCGCTGCTGATCCTTATAAATTATTTTTTACCTCACGGAGCACTACCTTAAATCACGGAATGAAGAGGCACACGCAGCGCCAGCGCGCCATAAATTCCGACAAATTTCAAGTGCGCTGCTGCTCGCCTCGCGTCCTGGGTGTTCGCGAGCGGCCGCAATCACGCGAGCGCCGCAACCGCATCATCGGCGCGCACACGCGTTCATCAAAAAAGTATTAACAGAGAGAAGGCGGAGAGGGGAAGAGAGAAACTGGTCTCAGCCATACAGTACTGCCTGCGTGCGTTCGCGTATTTAAATGCGGCGAGAGGGAGAGAGAGAGAGAGTGGAAATTCGCGATTGAAAGGAACGGTTGGAGGAGATTTTTGGAGAGGGTATATACCACTCGCGCTCCCGCGTATATGTGGTTTTACCGGAGGGTGGCGTACGCGTGCGCGTACAGGGGAGAGAGAGAGTCTTAATGAAGTGGTTTTCAGAGAGGGTGGAAACTAGGCGGATTTTGTAACGAGCAGGGGGGGGGGGGGGGGAGAAAAATTTTAATGAAGCGAAGCGTGCGCGTCGGAATGAACGGTTTCGTTATACGTAGAATGGCGAGAGGGTGAGGTGTAGGATTACGCGGTGTAGCTTATGATGTTATAGTTTCAAAATTAATCGCGTATTCTGTGGCCGCGCCGCGGCTTCGGATTTTCTATACGCGTAGGATAGGCCATTGTTAATAATAATAGAGCTGTATAGCGAATTAATCCCCTGAAATGTGTATACGCAGCGGGACACGAAACAATGACGCGATGTGCGGCTTGGATTATATATCGGTATTATATAACGAATTCAGATCTGCACGCACAAAAGAGACTTTAAAACGCTACACAATGTGTGTGGCAGATTGACCCTAAATTTGCACGTATAGAAATAATTTTGATATTTCATATGTTATATCTGTGGCTTCGACACATAACCACATAAGTCCATTTTTTTAAAATTGGGTAAACCTTATAGATTTTGTATCTTCAAATAGGTCCTTTTCATTAAAAAATGTCAGAACCATGGCAGAAATGTTAACCAGAAGCTAGCTATATTTTTCAGTTAACTTTATGGCTAAAAACGAACATTGCTTGTGTTTCATAATTATGTACCAATTCGAAATAAATTATGGCATTTACACTTCATAAAAATGGGTCTGAAGCTTGCAACGTTGGAGTGCAACGAAATAAAAAAAAATCATTCATTTTACTTCAAATTTATGCTAATAATATTAATTTTGCGTGTAGATTTTGTGTTTTATAGTATAAAATAACTTTAAAACAAAGGTTTAGATAAAATTTCCATTGTTTAATAACTTTAATCAATCGTAAAAAATTATTTCGTTGCATTCCAACGATGCAAACTTCAGACCCATTCATAAAATATGTATTTTAAGTATAATAGTAAAACTTTTAGATGAATTACATTTTTTTTTACATTATAATTTTTGCTCAAAATGCTTCCATTTAATTAAGACGTTAGCTATCAAATATGTTTAATTTTCTACCAGGGAAGTAGGTAAAATATTCGGTAAGATATAACCAAAACGTAACAACATAAGTTCATTTTTCAGATTTTGTGCGTGGCATAACAGTATAAGTCCATCATTTGATGGTTTATTGTAGTGTAGTTTATTTTATTTATCCTAATGCAATATAAAAGTGATTATATAGGCTAATATTCATTTATTAATTTATTTCATAAATTGTTAATTTTGTAATTTATTGATCTGATTCATAATTAAGTTAAAGAATATGCTCCAAAAATAAACGAGAACAGCAATATATTAGATAAGTCCACAGTTCCCGGGATAACGACATACTTCATATATTTTTGCAAGTTTCCACGAAGCAGAAAATGTCTAACCTGGTCATACCACCGTGTAAACATCTGCGTTGAATGTGTCAATTGACTATCTTGTTTGTTCCGATCTTACATATAAGTTTGAACCAAGATTTTCTCAAAAACTCAAAAAGTGGACTTATGTATGCCTCGAAGCCACATATATATAACAAAGAGAGCTCGAAATCATTTGTCCATAAAATCCACCACGGGCACGTCTTTCATAATCACCGACTCGCCATTACTCAAAAAGCTCTCCCGCCTGAGCCCTAAAATGATAAATCAACAGCGGGACCGCTTCCATATCCATTCGCCAAAGGGTTATAACCTTCCATCCTCTCTTGTATCACGCAACATCCCAACGCACACGCACACACACACAGTGCACTCCACTTGGAGAAATTACGGTACGTCGAGGCCGGGATCAATCCCCTCCTATACACTCACGCTGCGCGCCCCGCGATAATCGGCGTTATTGATTACATCGAGTAGAGCTGTTGCTTCGCGGAATCGCGTCTGTCTGCGGCGACTCTGCGCGGTATACTCTACTTTCTTGTTCGTCTCTTTCTCGCTCGCTCTCAATGCGGTTCTCGCGTGTATAATACACATCGTGTGTATGCATGTATATATATACGTGTGGTGCGAGCGCGCGAGAGTTATGCGAATGTGTCTTTAATAAGCGTGCGTGACGGCGGCGGCGGCGGCGGCGGTAGCCTTTGCCGCGCGTGTTACGCGCGCACGCGTGCTCTTTGTGCCCGCTGATGTGCCCACCCAGTTTACAAACCACGTAACTTTCAATTTTCAGAGAGAGGCGAGCATTGGGTTCGAGTACCGCGGTGCTGGTTCTTTTTTTTCTCTTTCGATGGAGCTTTGTGAAGAGGGGCGCGTTGTTGGTTTAGGGAAAAGTGTGTGTATTGGGATGTGGATCCGCGGAAGCGACTGCCTGGAGTGTATGATAATAATGTTTGTCGGGGGCACGACTTTTACCGGACGAAGTACCATAAAAGCAGAGAAATTAATGAAAGTTTAGTGCAGCGCAACAGTGTCACGATGACTTTCGTTCGTAATAAAAAGAAAAAAAAGGTTTTCGAAGACGCTTGTATTTCTGTATGTATGCGTGTATGTACCTATTTACTCTGACCCATTTTAGTTATAAATACGAGAGTCGTGTATACGATCTAACACACTTTCGATTGATACTTTCCACGATTTTTATTGTTCGTACGTGTCTTTCGAATATCTTACGTCGATTAGTCAGGGTAACAATTTCAAAAGATATATACACCATACGTATCAGATATGTCTATATCTCGTTTGTACAATTAACCGTGATCATTTTATTTTCCTCTCGAGACCGTAGCGGCGCGGCTCTCGCGTGTGATTCACTTGCGCGCGGCCGAACGGAAAAAGGAGATTGTATATACATACATGAGTACAAGAATCCAATAATTGATTTCAATTATCCTCGATAGGCCCGGCAATTTGTGAGAGAAATTTTTATATTTACATTCACAGTATATATGACTCAATTATTCCCCCCCCCCCCCCCCCCGCGCTGCGCCGTGCCGCGACCGTGTTTACGTAATGGTAGAATAAAGAAATTTGCATATAATGCGTGATAATAAATTATAATGAAGTACCTGTCAACCTATTCCACTTTCCAGAATTATATTTCATTTCAAACGCTTTTTTCATAATATACTTTACGTCTAAAGTTGCAAATTAAAAACAATTTATAATGCAAAATTCATATAGGTCCACTAATTTGTGGTGATTTATTTAAAGTTAATTACACATTGTAAACTTTAAATTACATTTTCCGCACCAAAGTTCATGCGATTCTTTAACGACATGATGCAAAATATTAAAATATTTCACATAATTACTCATTCAATAAATTTCCGCTTAATAGATTTTGTTGGCGAAAAAAAGGAACCGCCCCGGTCTCCAACAAAATTCATTAACTTACTTCAATTACTCGTCATGATTCCCGCCCTCAATCACGGGGCACACTCTTGCTCTCTCTCTTGAATTCAGCGAAAACACAATTAACCGAGCGCGCCCCCAAAGTAAAAGTCCCTAAAGGGAGAGAGAGTTACGATTTTATTCAATTTGCGTCGGTTAATACGCCGCACTATACACACCGCACATCGTGCGGTTTCGCGTTTTTCCCCGCGAGCGTGCAGCGCACGAGGCATACTTATATACGCGTTCCCCGCCTGCCTGCCGCCGCCGCTGTGGCTGACCTTTCACCGGAACGCAATTCCCTCGCGTAATTATTATTCGCATTGGTGCCGGAGAGTCTTGCGTTCGCTCGCTCGCTCGCTTTCTTTTGCGCGTGAGAGTAGTGGTGGTGTATAAGTAAGGTAAGTCGCGAAATCGGAGATTTATTGCGAATGCTTTTGTCACGATGGAGGCGGGGGCAGCGGTAGTATAGTGGCTTATATGCTAATTTATCGGGACAGCCGTGACGAATTTTTTTAATCTCGCGTAAACGGCGCTCTCAGCAGCGCGAGACATTTTTCTCTCTTTTATATGCGTATACGTGGACGTGTGTGTGTGTGTGCAGCTTTCGGGTGTTTAATTATTCGGCGGCGAGAGTGATTGATACAGGAGCGGGCAACGGTTGCCGTGATTAAAGAGGCGGGGAGAATTTGGAAGAAAGGATATGCGGGAGTAGTTTTTATAACGAACGTACGCCGCGCCCGCGTGTAATTCGTGTGTAAATATACGTACACACACGAGTTTCTATATACCTATGGGTTATAAGGACCAGTGTGAATGGTAAATATGTGCTCTCACTCTTTCGGCCGCTGTGTTTGGGGATCATTTGCATAAGTCACCGAGGAATAAGGTAAACAGATTTTCCGCTACTTAAGCAGGCATTCGGGGTTTATTCATTCGATATAAGCTACGAGCCTGGCGCGCGTGAGAATGCTACACTTTTTTTTTCTTCATATATAGAACACGCGGCGGCGACCTGCATTGTGTGCAGCCAGGCTTTACAATGTCACAACGTGTGCGTGCGTTTAAAAAATATGTGTACGAATCAGAATAAATAAAAGTGTATGGAGCAACAATGGGGAGGGAACGTCGTAATAACGCATATTGCATCATTTGCCATGAAATAAATAAAAATATACGCACAGTGTTGTTCGCGTAAATAAGTACCCATAAATATATATGAATGATGTTTCTATTGTTAAGGTAAAATTTATCATACACACAGACAGAGTTGCTTTACAACAAATTTTGCAAATTAACGCTATTAATTATTATTACAATCATCATTACAATTATTCAAATAATTTCCTGAAGTAAGTAGTTTGCATGGATTACCGGGGCTAATGCCTCTTGATAATTCAAGACCGCACACGGGCAAGCAATCGCATTAGCCCCACAGACATGCGCACACACATACACATAGACACACGCCACCGCTGCTAATTAACAGCCTCAACAATCGAATCTCGTCATCTCACGCATCGCATACACTCACTCTCTCCCCCTACAGATGACTCAATATATGTATATACATGTATATATGGCCGCACAACCAAAGCCCACCCCGGTGTATAATGCGCGCGCGAGCTCGCGGCCACGAAATTGTTTTAAACAACGCGCTTATTATTCATTATCACTCAGCTGCAACCCGCAATTACCGCTCGCTCGCTCGCTCGCAAGCGCGACTTCGAAATCCTAATAGGACGATTTGCATAATTTTTATACCTCCGCGCGCGCCCGGCTGCGCACCACGTATATACCTATATATCTGCATAAATCGCAGCAGCGGCGCGCGCGCGCGCGCGCAGAAACTCTCTCTCTCTCTCTCACCCTTGAACCTGAACCCGGTCTTTGAAAAAAAACCGCACGCGCGCGTGGGCGGAGCCCTTGCGGCTAAAAAGTCGAGCTCTAACGAGTGCGCCGAGCGAGCTCGCGCGAAAAGGAAGAGAAAGAGCGGAGAAGAAAGGTGGGCAGCAGCAGCAGCAGCAACATACGTGTATATACGTATATATATGTATATGTGCACGTCGTTTCCCCTAATTCGGCGATGTGGAAACAATGGGGCGCGCGAGCGCGCGCATAAGTGGCAAGTGGGCGCACATGCGTGTCGTGATCGTTGCTCTGTTTTTTTTTTTTTTTTTTTTTGCTGAAGAGAGAGAGAAAAGGGTTACGTAATAAGCAGAGAAGAGAGATAAAAGTCATAGCGGGTCTAATTCGTCGCGCGCGCGTGCGGGTGTAATCTACGAGGCGAGCGCGAGGAAACGGGAGAAGATAGAGGGAGGAAGGAAGGGAAGAGTTAAGTGACGCCTTCTTCCTTCGCTCTGAGAAGAGAGGCGGCGGCGTGGTAGGGGAGGCTCGTTTTCACTTTTGACGGTTAATAACGTCGATTTCCAGGCGTCGAGGGGGCGTTCAATAAGTTTAATGGCTTTAATCACGGCTTTTTAATGGAGAGAGTGTTCGGATAGATGATGGAGTTAATTTGTTTAGTTGCCGCGCGGTGACTTGTACCATGTATATGTGAAAAAAAAGAAATATTTAGTATTAGAAGATTCGAGATTTGTAATAAACTTTTGATAAACGCGAGGTATATACTATATTCGAATAAAAAACAGCCCGCGGAATGCTTTAATATTCTCTTTTCACGCGCGTCCACGGGACATGACAGAAAGTTACATGAACTTTAAAATGAAAACGTCACCGTTCTTTGTATTGTCCGTTAGATGCGCTTGTGCCTCGTGTATATATAATATTCTTGAAAGTCGAGGCTACATAGCTAAAAGAAATGTACGGCGATTACTTTTGAAAGCGAAATTGAACGTACGAAAAGTTTAATGAAAGCAAGTCAACACCCCCAGAGAGAATCATCGCTATTCAATCTACTCGTTACAATAAAGTGCTTGGAAATATCATTCCGAACGTTATTGTATAATGCATGAACTCTCGGACGCGGCTTTTCATTTTTAATACGATGAATTAATTGATAGGTAAAATAAAACTTCGCTCCGCGATGGAATTTAATGAGCTTCGAAATTAATATTGTATATGCAAAAATTACGAGCGTATGTATAGTACACGCAGCATTCGCATAATAAACGTGATATATAAATGTTACGCGAAAATATGCTTTCGCAAAAGCTTATTCATATACAGAACCACACACATTCACACACACAAACACACACCGTACACGGACTTAGGCGCATGAGCGCGTTATTTCCAGCAACAAATCAAGCTTTTTTTCTGCGAGCCATCTCACTAAATCAACGTCCATCACAGTTTTAATTTACCGATCGTAAACGTCTCGCTTTGCTCAAAATATTCGCGAAATTAAATCGGAGCTCGTGTGTATGTACTGCCGCGGCTACTGCTGCGCCTCCCACTTTTAAAAATTACACAATCTCGCAAAAACAGTTTCGAACTTTCGTCCTCACTCTATCAAATTAAGTCTTTTTAAATTAAGCTAATTGCCCACGCAAACAAACCGCTACTTTCATTATAAAGTTAAAAACTAAGCGAACGTTGACATAAAGAGATCGTCGAGCATTCTTCAAGTTCAAAGTCAAACGCTACAACATATAAAACACAAGGAAAAAAATAACTGATAATCCCTCGTCTGCGATCTTTTTACACAACACACGATCCATCCATCCTCATCATTTCCTTAAAAATGAAATTTATCTTATCGCCGCCATATTTCCGTCACGCAATCTCGAAAAAAGCCTCCTCTCCTCCGCGCCTTCGCACTCTCTCCGAAAACAACTCCTCCTTCATATTCTCGCTCACGCTCTCTGCTCTCTCATATCCTCGCCGCCGCCGTCTCCTCCTATATCCCGCACCGCCACCGTGACCAATCCGAAACACCATAAATCAGCCGGCAACCACCCTCGCCAAAAAATCCTCAACTATTCCCATACCTATATACCGACAACAACCACACACTGCACTCTCTCTCTCTCTCTCTCTCTCTCTCTCTCCTGCAAAAAGACACAAGGAAATTCGCGGGAGGCTCGCGCGCGCGTATGTATACGCGAAGGTCCGCCTCGCAACAGACTCTACTCTCTCCTATACTACTCACCCACATACACACACACACACATACGAATATATGTATATACCTATACACGCGTAACTCCTTCGCCGCTTGCTGCTGCTGCTGCCTCAAAAGAGCGAGAGAGAGAGAGAGAGAGAGAGAGAAGGACATTAGAGGTTCTTCCCTCCTTCGCGCAAGCGGCTGCCCCCTGGCGTACGCGCGCGCGAGGCAGCGCTGTTCCTGTATATATATATACGTATATGTATAGTATATACATCTCTCTCTCTCTCGCTCATGCGCTCGCTCGTGCGCTCTCTCCACTCTGGCCGGCGCGGCACAGCCGAACCGAACGGGCGTCTGCAGCGGCAGTCTCAGCCGAGCCGCGCGCGGTGCGTCGTCGTGTTTTAGCGCAGCGCACGTGTATACCTCCCCCCGTGACGCTCCGTGCTTTCCTCGACCGATTCGAGTAGCGTGCGGTTCCTTTTTGTACGATATATAGTAAACTTTTATCTTTTTTTTTTTTAACGCATTATTATCTAAAACTTGTTTTATTTTTTTAAATTAACCTTTGTTATTATCGTGAGATATAGTTCTGTGATTGTGCGGTGACAATTTTGTTTTTTCTTTCATTGATGTTCAAGAAAATCGTGTAGAAGTTACTTTGTTCTTCTCCGACTAGCTACATATAAGGTGTGTTTTATTTGTCCCTGCGCATGGTATATCCTTTAATAATACACACACACACACACGTGCAGTGCAGCAAAGTTATTACAAGTGAATAAGAGAGGAGGAGAGGCGGCTTACTGCTCCAATATACCAAAGTGATCTGTGATCCATTACCAAATCATAAAGCCACAGAGTGTGTTGTACATGCATATATAGTGTCCGGGGAAGAGAATCCGCCGCGGAAGGAGGAGACGACGACAGCGACGGCTGTTGCCGCTGCTGTGGCCGCACAGCATCCAGAGAGCATCCGATTTGCATTGTTTATCGGCGCTAGCGCGCGGGCCAGCCTAGCGGCTAGCTTGCTGCAGCCGCGTGTGACCGCGTGCAGCGGTCGACCCTCTCGGCAAGGAGGGAGAGAGAGAGAGAGAGAAAGCAGAAGAGAACCGTCGCCGCCACTTGTCGCGCGCGCGCGCGCTCGTGACTGGACCAAGGGGAGAGCGTGGAAAGGAGAATACTGGATAGCATCGTTCTCACCGGACAGCAGCAGTGCGGCATCTCCTGCAGGTGGTGTGCGCGGTGTAAAACAGAGAAAGAGGAAGAGAGGTTGGTATTTCGGATTCCTTCTGTGGATATGGTGGGGGTGAGAGGTTAGGTAGGGATTTGGGGGTTTCCGCGAGCGCGTGAGAGAGAGAGAGAGAGAGAGAGATAGAGAGTGAAGAGGATGTTATGAAAAATAAATGCGCCGGTGTGTAGTGAATAAATTGGTAGGTGCGGATCGTGAGTGTTTTCGTTGCACGTTTATGATTTGTTAATGACGAAAGCAGGGTAGGTAGATAGGTACCTATATAGCGGGGGGGGGGGGGGGGTCCGTTTCAGTTTGTTTCGCAGGCGCGCAAAAAGCGCGCGAAGTGAACACGGGTACGTGGATATATAGGTATAACGCTCGTTTCACCGAAAACTGAGTCAACCGATTTCGCCGCTGGAATTCCGCTAACGGTTCAAACTATGGAAAACTATATACGAGTTTTCTGATAGTTTTGTGAACGTAAATACGGTTAATTCAAAATGTTTGTAAACAAATGCACTTAATGCCTCTCTGCGTACAAGTGGATCGCCTTTTGTAACCAAAATTTTACATGCCACTTGACGGAGAGAGAGAGGAGGGCGAAACTAAACTTTTTAAAAGTCCTCTCGACGACTGCCAGCCAGTTGAAACGTATATCCCATAACCCACAATTCCCACGCGCACTTCCCGAAAACTCAGCGCTCCCGCGAACCGGAGCAACTATTCTAAAAATCCCTTTCGAAAACATTCCGATTTCCGCAGGCACCGACGCTGTTGGAAAAACCGTACACCGCGCGTTCGCTCGAGGAAAGGAGAGAGCAGGGAGAACGAATTTTCACGGTATACACACTCGTGTGCGTATATAACGCTCGCGCGGGCTCCCGCAGGGGTGACTTGTTATTTTAGGAACTCTCCGCATTTTTTAGAATTTTTCGAAACTCCCTCCCGTGCCCTTTTGCAATCGAAAACCTCAGCCAACGATCGAGATCCATCTTCGATGCGCGGAGCGCGGGCGCGACTGAGCGCTCTGGGCACAAATATTGTTTCAGACCGATGAAGTTGCACTTTTGCGATTGCACCGGCGCTCGGCTGTCAATATTTGTCCCTGCACGTGTGTGTGTGTGTGTGTGTGTGTCTGTCTGTATGTGCGCGCGGGTGAGCTCGTTAAATCGGCGGCGGAAGTAGCGCAAAACGCAGCGCTGTTTGTCCTCCCTCAGCTGGCAAATATGGGGAGGAGGAGTGAGTGAGTTAAAGTATATATATGTATGTATGATGAGGCGAGTTTATTTGACGCGATGCTCGTCCGTGCGTATGTGTGTGATGGTACCGTGCGCGGAGGTATAAAAGGATCGAGATGCGTGATTTTTTTCGTGCATTGAGTTTATCGCGTATTCTCTCGCCTGAGTAATAAAGCTACTGCTGTGTGTCGCTCAGCGCACATTCCGCGATGCGAACGAAAGCGGAGTATAGTATAAAGTATTGGCGCTGCGGATAAGCCGTCGCCGCTTCTTTCGTATATAAATATATATCTAATTCGATTGGATGGGGGGGGGGGGGGGATCGTTTTGCAATACTTCGCTCTCGCCGCTCTCACCGAGGTAATCATAAACATCTCGTTTCATTCCCACATAGGTATTCATATATATGTATAATATAATACCGAAGCGATCTACCGTCGGCCTTCTCCAACTTCGTGGAAAGTCGAAAATCTCTGCCGATATATATACCGGGAATCCGATATCCCCCCCCCCCCCCCCCCCCCAACAAAGACTCTCGTGCACAATACACGCGCCCTCGGTTCACAGCTGCTGGTGCCACTGGCACCACGAGCAAGACACACCACCGGCTGCTGCTGCTGCTACCGCTGCTGTGCTCTCATTAGCATGCGTTTTAATTGCAAATAAACATCTTAATGTCAAACTTTGGGAAAAGTTTCTGGGCCCGTGCGCTTGTACGCCGAGCCACCGCTGCCGCAGCAGCGCAGCGCACCGCACGGCACATTCATCAGGAATGCGCTCGCTCGGGTATAACTCCCAGGAATTTCCCGCGCGTATTGACTCTCTCGTTTTCTCTCTCTCACTTTGTGCAGAGGTGAGCGAGAGAGAGAGAGAGAGAACACTTGGAGAGGTACTGAGGGGCTTAGCCCTTCACCGCGCTTGCGTACGCAATTAGCTTGCAATCCCTTCGCTCGCCCTCTCACTCACTCACTCGCTTTCGTTATTAATTCAGCGCCGAAAGTCCGCTGGCGTATCGATTGCCATTATTCATACGCTCGCGTTCGCTCGCCAGGGAATGAGAGGGAAACGCGCGCACTTTGTGTGTGCAAGCACGCTGGTTCTCTACATACGTATACCGGACGCGAGCAGCCGCCGCGTCGTCGTCGTAATTTATGCGCGCGGCCTTGACCACGTCGCCGCCCCCTACTCCCGAAAAACGTGCCGAGTGCTCGTGTGTGTGTGTGTGTGTCTGTGTGTTTATATATGGAAGCGGCGATGCACTTGAATCATCCTCACTCACGCGGCGTGCGCGCGTGTTCCTAAGAAAATCCCATGAGCGCTCAAATCGAAGCCCATAAATTGCCCATAAATCGGAAAATGAAAGACGCGCGTGCGAGCGCCACCGCGGCAGTGCATCATTCCGGGGCTTATAGTGCGCGAGAGCGAGCTGTGCCCCGCGAGACAGAGAAAGATGGAATTTTCGTGCACGAGAGCGAAGCAGCAGAAGAAGAGGAGGAGGAGAAGAAGAAGGAGCAGCGAGACGAAGAGAGGAGGTGTACCGGTTCGTCGAGTCCGACCGCGCCGCTGCTGCGCTGCTGCGCTGCTGCGCTGCTGCTGCCTCTTTCTCTCTCTTTTTCGTATATACACGCGCTTGCCGAGCGCCGCTTCTCTCTCTCTCTCTCTCTGCGCTTCGCCAGCGCGATTCTCGTACTCTCTCGCTCTCCCCCAGCCCACTTTCGCGAGTTTTTCTCTCTTTCTCGCTCACTCGCTGCGGCTGCTTCGCTCGTTCGTTCGTTCGTTCTTTATCCGCCTCTCTTCTTTCTATAAACTCTCTGGCGTATATATACGTATAGGCGCAGAAGAGAGAGAGAGAGAGAGAGAGAGAGAGAGAGAGAGAGAGAGAGAGAGAGAGAGAGAGAGAGAGAGAGAGAGAGAGAGAGAGAGAGAGAGAGAGAGAGAGAGAGAGAGAGAGAGAGATATTCTTGCGGCGTGCTCGCAGTGGCGAACCAACGAGTATAAGTCTACTAGGCTCTTTCTTCTTCGCTCTGTCTCTTTCTCTTCCTTTCTCCGCGGGTGTGTGCGCGCGGGTTCGGGGGTGGAGGAGGGAAAAGCCTTTCGTTTTAGAGAAGTTTTGACAGAAAATACGCGTAGCCGTAGGGTATATATAAGATAGGGGTTCAAGGGTGCGCGCGTGTCTTGGCTTGTTTTGGGAAAATATCGGCGCTCTGTTGATCCTTTCGTGGTGTGGGAGGGGGGCGACTGAAGAGGAAAGAGAGAGAAAGCACTGGCTTTTAATTAGCCGTGCCGATCGCTTTTGTGTGAAACTTGGCGTGTAACGACTTTGGGGGATACGATAACTCAGAGCTTGGAAATATATACTCAACTGTTTCGACCTCCCAACTTCTCTCTCTCTCTCTCCACTTTCGTCTTATATCTAAGAAACCATTGTTTTGAGTGATGTATCTTATATATTTTAGCGCTTAGCCTTCTACTTCGGAATTTTTCTTTTTCAATTTGCAGAAGTTATAAAACTGCAATATAGTTTTTATTTCGTACAACACTAATAATAATTCAATCACAACTTGATTCCATTACACGAGGCTGACAACAAAATAACCCCAGCACTACACCGCACAATAATCAATTAATATATCTAATAAAGTATCTCCCGCACGCATCTCTCTTTCTCTCTGTCTCGCTCATGCCAGTTATTATTTTAGCATTGAGTAACACGAACACGATCTCGCGCTCGAGCGAGTAGTAGTTTATTAGAGGCTTCGCCGGAACGATTACGAAGCTGCCGCTGCAACACTATATACGCGCGGAGCGGCGGCGGCCGCGGAATGCAGGTAAATCCACTGATACATCGCGCCTCGTGAATATATTAAGTTTTACTACGTTTCTGAGTATTTCGTATTCGGAAGAAAGCACACCACCATTGCTGCTGCTCCTCGTACTTTATTAGCAGTAAAAATTCCTTCTTCTCTCCCTCGTTCTTTTCCTTTCCCGTATCAATTGCATCCGGATGTGCCGCAGTGTTTTACCACCACTCGTTCGCACACGTCGCGCGAGCCCCCAACCCGTGAAAACTGCCGCGTTCGCAATGAAAAAAAAAAAGAGAAGAAGGTAAAGGAGTTTCCTATATAGACACTACACTCGATCTGATCGCGTTATGCAACACGGGGTTTTAAAAGGACTCTCCTGTTTCGGTGCGGGGGGCTCGGTCTCTCTCTTTCTGTCGAGTGTCCTAATGCCCCGCCGTCGGCGAAGGATCGGGCGCTCACACAGACGCGCAAAACTGATTACGCAGCAGAAAAGACAGAGAGAGAGAGAGAGCGAGGGGTCGTCGTCGTCGATAGATAGATACTTTCGCATTGTGTTCCTCTCTCTTCCCCCTAGAATCTTTCATCGAGAAGATCGCATCGCGGGAGAGATAGCGATCTCCTTTGTGCCTCATTTACATAATCGGGAATCATTATGTCACGTGGCGGCTAGCTAGAGAGTAGCAGCAGCAGCTAGAGTAGTAGACCTATTCATGAGGACAACGTCGCGTCTCTCTCTCTTCACCCATTTAAATGGCCCTACCGCAACTCTATGTTGTCTGGCCCGCCGCGGATAACGGACAATTATGTAAAAGTTCGTTTCGCGAGAGAAAGAGAGAGAGACAGAGCGGGGCATTATATTATCCGCACGCGCGAAAGAAATTTTCGCAATCTAAAGCTCGCAGAGAGATCTGAGCGCGATTTTCGTTCCGCAGCGCCTATCGGTTAATTCGCCGACGTAATTTGTTGAATTAATCCGCGATAGCAGCAGCGGGGCAGCAGCAGAGCGCTAACGCCCATTCACTTAGCATTTAAATACCGAGCGAGAAAGTGTGTACGTGTGTGAGAAAGAGGGAGATACGTGTCTTATCACTTTTACTCTCGAAGAAGACTTAGCTATCTCTTGCGCAGTCCAACATAAAAAATTCAAGAAACCCGTTTCCCCGCGCGCGTTCCTGCGACAAAAAAACTCGCGCACTCAAGCACGTGTGCCGGCGCATTAATCCCCCTGCGCACTTTCCAAACAATCCGTGAGAGCATGTGTGTGGTCCGTCGCCGAAGCAGCAGCAGCAGCAGCCTTCTTCTTCCACCGAAACCTCTCTCTTACTAACAAAAACACGCAATCCTAATCGTCCAACGCGCCCGCGCGCGACACTTTCACACACAAAAAACTACTTCTAATCCCCCCGGATCCAGGAAAAAAACGAGATGAAACGAACGCACGCGCACTGCAGTGGTGGTGGCTCTCGCTCGTTCGAGTAAACGAGAAGCCCGCGTAAGTGGGAAGTGGAGGAAGAGGCGAGAGATAGGGCTGAAGATCGACGACACGCTCGTTGGATGAAACGTTTCCGCTCTGGCGCGAGAGAGGGAGAGAGAACGTTTCTTGGTGAGTACGTCTACTCGTCTTCTCGGTATTGAGGGTAAGAGAAGGAGGGAGGGAGAAGTGCCCCATCGAAATTGCGCTCGCAGGAAGCGCCTCGAAAATTTGAGGTGGCAATATTGGGGGAGGGTTGAGCCATGCTGCTTCTGGCTGGCTGGCTGGCTGACGCTGTGCAGCGCTGACGGTATAGAGCGCGCGCGGTAGTCTGTCAGAATTTCAATAAGGTGCATACCGCGCGCCGCATTGTTGTATGTAATAAGTATGGTTGAAGTCGAAATTACGGGTGGGGCATATGAACGATGATGAACGCGGTATTTTTTTAATTTCGCCGTCGCCGCCGCCGCCGCTGCTGGTTAATGAATTTAAATCAGAAATTCTGCTCACAGGATTTAATTTGTCACTGCGGGGCTATTATTATTGTAATTATATTAAAGAGGAACACCCTTCAGTGAATATTGGTAATGAATTTTTTCGTCAAATATCGCAGCACTGCCGTTTTTATTCGCAATGTAAATACTTGGCAAAAATTTTCATTTTTTGGTAAAATTCATTTAAAATTAATTAATTATGCAAAATATCCTCTCTTTAAAAAGTGATGGAGGAAATCTGTCATCACAATAAGACTGTTTTGATTGGTTGTTGCTGGCTCATTTGATTGGTCTACATAGAATAAGCGTCAAAATCGAGTATGTCTGAATTTTGAAGATTGGATTCTTGACTTTGAATATTTAAAACTGAATAGTATAAGAAAAATTTCATGATTTTATTTATGAGACTTACGTTATTATCGTATAATTTAAACTATTTAAAACAAACTTTTAAAATGAAACTTGATCATGTTCATAACCTCAAAAACAAAGAGATAAATGATACGCGCGAAGCGCGCTAAAAGTAGCTAGTATTCCAAAATTTACATCATCAAAGTTGTTGGCTAACAAATTAAAAAAAAATTGTATTTTCAAATATACTTTCAAAAGCTTGGCCCTCTATTTACGTACTTTTTGTAATAACAATAACACTTCAACTTCTCCCGCATCAGCGTTTTTCATTAACCGAAATCCTTTCTTCTTCATTTCGCATTTTCTCTCACGGTTCAAAGTCACACATAATACTCCTTAAACCCTTCCTCGAAAATACTCCCGAAAGTAATAGCGAATCCACCCGCCGAGACTCTCCACTCTCTCCTTCTCCTTTACCTCCTCCTCCTCCTCGCCATCGTCGAGGTCAGTTCTTTCTTTAATCTTCTCTTCCCGCCTGCTGCCGCCGTCGCCGCCGCAACAACAACACGACCCAGCCCGATTTTCGCGCGCTTACTCTCTCCCATACATACCCATTGAACGCGAACGACTCTCCTTAAACGCAACAGTAGTCGGCGAGGGGGCGTGCACGCGTTGTTGCATTCGGCCTCGGTGAAACTATTTAGCGCGCACCGCCGCTGCTGCTGCTGCTCCGCTCTGTGGTGATTTCTGCGTGCACGTGCCTTTAACTTCGAGAGTAAAAGAGAAGACTGGACGAGAAAGACCACACGAGAGCTCCCCCCGCGGGCTCTTCTTCCTTTCTTTCGCGCGTATAATAATAACGTCTCTCCGCGTGACCGTTGTTTACGTCCGAGTTTTTCTCGCCTTTTCAAAACGACCGCAAGGGGAAGAGAGGAGGCGAATAGGTCAGGTATAATTTTCCCTCCGGAGGAAAGAGACGACGACGACTTTGGGGGCGAAATTTATGCGACAATCTCTATACGAGTGTGAAAGGAGTATAGTAGGTATAGGTGTGTGGGGGGTAGCTCGCATTATGCGGGTCGGTCTTATATGTGTGCGCCGCTGCTGCGTTGGTTCCTTTTGCTGATGTGATTCAGCGGGAATTTTACGCCGATTCCGAGCGGCGACGACGACGACGACGAGGATGCGCTGGATTTCACGGGTATTAGGGCCGAAAGTGGATCACGAGTGGCTTTTCGGGAGATTTTCTCTCTCTCTCTCTCTTGACTGGGGACGGGGCTTGAGGGAAGAAGGAGTGATACGGATTTTAGGGGTACACACGCGAAGGATGTGTTTTTATTTGGCTTGAGGTCGCGCGCGCGCGGTTTTGTACGCCAGCAGCCGAGGCAATATCTTTTATTACATGACTGAAACATACCGCGCTGCTTTAATGTATTTTTTATTAACATATGCGAAGTCGGGTTTTATCGTGGAATTGACGGGTTCGGTATGTATGAAAGTCGAGTTGCTATTGTTGTTGTTCAAATTGCGAGCTCGAAAAATGTAATTTTTCTTTCCATAAAAGTTTTCACGTAATTGAAATGTTACCCACTATATACGTTATTTCGTGGAAACAAAAATATATCAAAAATCATTATTTGAAGTAGTGTATAAACAAAACTCCCGCACGTAAGTGCTTCGGAACAAATTTCACGAAGACAATCAAGCTGAAACACCGAAAAAAGAGAGAAGCCCCTCCTCTTCCGTGAGCGAGCGAGATATCACAATACACCATTCGCGTATAAGACGCGGTACAATCTGTCATCTTTGTTAAGCGACGTCATTCAAACGACGAAAGTGAAAACAAACATAGCGCTGGCACAGCAGAGCGCTAAAGCTCGTCCCTCTTTCCGACTCTTAAACTTCCGCTCTGAGGAAATCGATTAAGCCTCGCTCGCGCGTACACTGCCTCTACTGCATGAGGCAGAAGAAGACAACGTCGTCGCCCTCCCTACACACGCGCGGACAAAAAGAGAAAACCCGCTAATTGTGATACACAAGTGCGTAAACACCGCGCGCTACCACCCATTTCCCCTTGTTTATTTTCCCTGTACACTGCGCGCATCCTCTCTTTTCTTTTGTTGTTTATCTCGACGCGCGCGCGCAAAGTCAGTCGTCGTCCGCGCTTCCCTTTGTCGCTGCACGAGCGAAAGAAGAGCGAGAGAGTATGTACCTCTCTCTCTCATCCAATCGAGCGGAGCAGGGAGAATAAGAAACCGCGGCCCGCGGACCGAAACTAAACGGAGTAAAAGAATTTTTTGTTTGCCGGAGGGATGTTGTATAGAGAGGGACGCAAGAAACGCGCGCGCGCACGGACTTTATATACTCGGAGAAGGATGATGAAAAGATCGAGAGAAAGAGAGCGCGGAGCAATTATGCTAATGAGGTCGCGGTAGTATAGTGGTTTCCGATGATTTTTCGCGGAACTCGCGCGTGTTTCGGGCTACATTGATATGTATATAATACTCACCGTGCGCGCGGTGATATCTTTTGTCTTTTCCTGACTGTATAATTCGTGGATATATAAATATATATATATAAAGGTACCGTTATGTTATTGCTCTTTCTTATTAATCTCTGAGTCACAATCCATACATACCGAGCATCTATGCTAATTCAAAGAAATATTCTTCTTCGCTGAATTACACTTTTACATAAACCGTCGTCAACGTTTCACTCCTCTTCCTCGGTCTTTTAACACACCCAACTATTATAGAGACTTATTATACTGTTTATCGCATAAAACATTCCATAACCATGATTCACAATACAAAAATCCGATGTACAACAACAAACACCCTTATTAACATATTACATTAGTATATAGCGGTGAAATCACGGCACAAGAATTCAAACACAGAGAGACCGAGCCGCCGCACCGCCAGCGCTCACTAACGAACAATATAATTAATTCTCTCTCTCTCTCTCCCTATCAAAATGCACGACCAATCAGCGGTTGCGAATAACCTCGCTAATGCGCAGCAGCAGCATTGCTTACGCGAGAACCCTCTTTCGCTTGCCGCTCGCGCGCGCGCATTTAGTGCCTATCGTTCCGCAATCGCTACCACCGCCGCGTGCAATTCCACGGTTGCGCACTTGCTTGCCCTCTCTCTCTCCCCTTTAGCGTGGAAATAAACTTCTCCGATCAATCGCTCTCTCTCCCTCTCACGGATACTAGTCCTCTCTCTCGCGTCCTTTACCTCGCTCGCACGACCCCCAAGGTCTCGGCTTGCACCCGTTCGCACGACGACGACGCTGCTGCTGCTTTTTCGCCCGCCCCCTTATATTGTATAATAAGGTAATGAGCGGTGGCGGTGTGTGTGCAGGTTTTTCGACGTCGCCCAGCGCTCGCGCGCGCTACTGCCCTGGCTTTTTGCCCCATTAGACGCGGAGTAGTATAGTAGTCGTAAAGCTCGCGTTTTTGCGCTTAATTAGCGTTGCGTGTTCGCCAGCACACACTGAACACGCGCGCACTCGCACACGCGTGTAATTAAATGTTTATAAAGCGCGCCAGCAGCGTGGCCTTTTATTAGTTCGGGAGGGAGCGAGAGAAGGAAAGAAGAAGGTCCTCGAGATTATCCACGTACGCGCTGAAATTGGAGCTATTTATTAGGTAGCGACGATTAATATGCAAATTGCGAACGGCAGCGTGCGATATGTATAGCCTTTGTTGTCTGATGGCGCTGCTGCCGCGCTATACCGCGATCGACTATAGTCTCGCACACGCGCTACATACACCTACACGTTTTTACTCCCGCAAACGCGCGTATAGAGTAATTTGTCAGGACGCGTCGGCTGTCTCGCGCGTGCGACTGTTTTCCCCCGATGTAAGAGTTTTGTGCGGGCTTGTTGTCACAGCGGTGCGGGAAGAGTAGAGAGGGAGCGAAAGGAATTAATGTCAGCGTGTTTTTGAACAGTCGTTTTCACGTTGTATGCACGCGCTCACGGAAGGCAGAGCGCGGCGGCGGCTTACGAAGAGTGTAATTGGGTGCGCATTACGCCTGGAAATTGGAGTAATTTGTCAGTGGAGATGCGAAAAAGAGAGAGGCGGCGAGCAAGCGAGCAGCAGTAGCATATATGCAAATTCCCGGGAAGCCATTAACGGTTGTTGCTCTCTCGATGATAAAATTTATCTCTGCGATTTGCAATTTCTTCGTTTTTTTTTTTTTTTTTTTTTTTATTTCCTCTCGGTAAGTACGGCCCGTTTATACGACCTGGCGAGAACGTGCGAGAGCTCGAATGTATTAAAAATCGATTTATCTACTTGGCCCGCGATGAAGCGGCATGTAGGTATATATATTCTTATACGGTTGGCGCGCCGCGGCGCGAGAGAGGCAAGCAAGTATATAGTAGCCGGCAAAGAGGGAGAGAGAGAGAGGGGGAGAAAACTTGGCCTGTTGTCACGGGCTCTGAAATATATGTGCAATTGTGCCTCGAATTTCGGTGTCTAATTTACATTATTCTCTCCTGCTCGAGGTCGAACCGTACAGCAAACGTCTTAAATAAGTCGCTCGCCGTATAGGAGGTAGAGAGAGAGAGAGAGAGAGAGAGAGAGAGAGAGAGAGAGAGAGAGAGAGAGAGAGAGAGAGAGAGTGAGAGAGAGAACCGGGAAGATGCTAACTTCACGTGACTTATTTACTCGCGGGTCGTACGCTTTACTTTCTATTCACCGTCGCCGCGCTTTCTCCCGAACGCTCATTTGTTTAAACATTATAGTGTTTTTTGGCCTCTGTGCCGTATATAAATTATACGGAGAGCTATACGACGTAACGTACGCGGATAGTTTCCGTATCGTTGTAAAAGGAGAACGATCGCATTTGAAACTATAGTGGTATTAAGTTTTGTGAGCCTTTACGGTAAAGCGGAACATGTTACATATTTTATTAGAGATACTTTCTTCATGCTGGATGAGAATTAAGTCATTAAAACTATATGTGAAAATAAACAAAACTCATCAATTAAAAAAAAAAAAATAAAAAAAGAAAAAAAAAACGGTTAGGAAACGCTGTTCTATTATTACAAACCATTAGCAATATATTGTAGCATATATTGCAATTCTGTGTCATCGACTCCATCATCATCAATTATTTCGTATGACGTCACCGTGTTTATCGTCAGCAGGTTTCGACTTATTTCCCGCATATCACAAACCGCTGCAACTTTACCCCATCGACGAAAACTTTTACAAACACACGTGACAGTCGACATCACTGCTTTGCAAAAAAAAAAAGTGTAAACCCTCCACTTGCCATCCGTCGCAAAAGCATAAACCCAACAATCAAGCCATCCCACTTGACTATACTCGTCACCGTCAACGACACATCCTAACCATCCCACGCGCGCGCACGCACACACCTCGAAATAATAAAAATTTCACGAGCGCGTGCGCGCGCCCGTTTCCTCTCTTTCTCTCTCGCTCCTGTTTTGTTCCTTCTCTTTTAACGCTGATGCCCTCCACTAGCACACACAGAGACGCACACCAAACGATCGTCACCACCCGCTTTTCTTCTTCCCGTTCATTCGCGTGAAACGAGCCACGGCGCCGTTCTCTCCCTCTCTCTACTGTTGTCGTATAATTCGGCATCATCATCCTTCCTCGAAAAAGAAGGACACGCGTCTCGTAAAGACGAGTAGAGAGGGAGAGAGAGAAAGGAGGAGCGGTGCGGCTGCTGCTCCACAACAGAGATTCGACGCGCTCCGAGAAACGAGAGAAAGAGAGAATGGGAGGGAGGGAGGAGCAATTTGGAGGAGTGGAGAACCGAAAAATGTGCCTACCGGCCCCGAAGTAACGGCCGATCGTTGATGCTTGGAGAGGTGATACTACGACGGCGGCGGGTGATTCTCTCGTATAAGACGGTGGGGGGGGGGGGGCGTTAATCCGGTACTTGATTGAAAAGTGATTGAAAATTACTCGCCGGCAATAGTAGTAGTAGTGTGCAGCCGTTCGGGGATAATGCGAGTAAACATATTTCGATGTTGTTTCTTTCTATCTGGTAGATTAGTTTGTTGGAAGATGGTTGGGTGGGGGGTAATACTGTTTATTGCGTTATCTTTCAATTTTCTTGCGCTCGTAAACGCAATTTAGCGTAATTACAATTTACTAGTAATCACGAGCTTTTTAAAAACAAAGATTGTGCCGTGTTATGAATTTTTTAATTTAAAAATGCCCCGTCCCTCCAAAAAATATGGAGTTCGCGAGTGTGTACGTACACAAAGCTTTTTGAAAATCCGTTTACTCGCTGCAGTTATATGAGGGAGAGAACAGCGCGGCTCTTGCTGGCCTCTGCAAGTACATAACATAGGAGAAGGTAGTCGAGAAAGAGGGGGGCAGAGAGACAGAGAGAGAGAGCAAGAGTAAGCTCGCTATATTAGTGCGCGAACCTGCCGAGAGACTCCAACAAGAGTCTCGCTGCGGCATGGCATAGCATTACATTCAAGATTACATTCCTATTTAATTAATTATATTCTATATCACGTCAGATCTTGCAGAGTAATTAACTCGCTGAGAATAAATATTTCAGCGCGTATCTAACTGAATCATCGGTGATAAACGTAAAAATTTGTTGCAGTAATTTGCGTAAACTGAATTTCTTTTCAATCTCTCGTTCGATTCTATTTTAAAACTCGTTTGTAATATTATATCTTCGAATTAAAATAAAACTTTAATGCAGTGATAGTATAGTAGTAGGTTTATAATAAAATATATAGTTTCATATTTATTCCAATTTTTTTTTTTTTTTTTTATCGAAAAAATATATAAATAAAATACAACCTTTCATCCAAAAATAAATAAATGTATTCACCAATAAATCAATAATCCAATACTATTCATACAACAAAAGTTTAAAATATTCCGTATGCTATATCGTATTCAATATAACAAAACTACTTCATGGAAACTTTAAATCCCCCGAAGGCCCAGAAACTACTTTCTAGCAACAGAAAATCCCGGTTGCATCACTTTCCCAGACCCTACCTATACATACGTACGTACCCGAAACCACAGTATACTAAATCCCCTCGCCAACTTACCAACCACAACAAAACTACTACGGAGGGGGGGGGGGGGGGGGGTGCAAAAAGCAACTAACTTGTTCGCGACCGCCGACAATCCGCTACTACTGCTGCCGCCGCCTCCCGTCCTCGTCGTCGTCGAAATCTCCTGCGAATTCGCGTTCGCACTTTGCGCTCTCATCCCCATCATCACGCACTCCTGCAGATGATTCCGTATAGCACGCACATTACAGTCGAGTCTAGTTCGGCAATGCTTGCACCGCACATTCGGCGGCTGCCTACTGATCATAATAGCCCTTAGCGTCCTCAACGAGTTATCACTACCACTGATTTTTTCGCTTTGGCTGCTGCTGCTTCTGCTGCAAGGTGGCATGTTACACGCACGCACCCTACCTCTCGTAGCACACTTTTTCACCCCGGAGCTACGCGCGGAAAAGCGCGTTGAAAAGCAAACGCGCGCGCGCGTGCTCTCACTTTCATGGAGAAGAAAAAAGCGAGCGACCGCGCGCGAGCGGGTTTTTTAAAGCGAGAGAGCTCAGAGAGCCGGAAACCGGGAAACTTTGACAGAAAGAGTGCGCGCGGCAATTCAAAACACGCGGCTAACGAACGCGCGAGCGCGAAGTCAAAAGAAGCGAAGGAACGGAAAGAAGAGAGAGAAGTGTGCACGCCGAGAGCCGCAGAGCAGCAGCAGCAAGCGCGCGCGTGCCTCTCTCTCTGCGCGATGTGAACTCTCGCGAAAGAGAGCCTCGTGAACTGCCGAAAAAACTCCTTTCCACCTCTAACAACTCTCGGGTCACCGCGCGCGCTCGGACTGAAATTTCTGCGTGCACTGCGCTAGAGAGCACTCTGACTGACTTCGCCGTCGCTGCGGTGCAAAGGCTATAGCACGCGGCGTCGGTAGAGCAGCATCTGATTCACCCGGCGACAAGTCCGTGCAAGTCCTGACTCGCGCGCCGAGAGCTGCGAGCGCGCACGCGGGCGTATATAGCGAGTCGATTCCCCGCTTACACACATACATATAGGTATATACACGCTCACCGGTGTGGGGTTATACGTTCGTCCTTTTCTAATACGAGCGTGAAGCGGCGCTTCGAAGGATAGAGAGAGAGAGAGAGGCGAAGAACGGTTTGTTGCCAGGAGAGAAAGCGCAGTTGGACGAAGGAGCGCGTATGAGGTGTGGGTAAGCAGAAAGTAGACGAGCGCCAGCGCGTCCAGGAGAAGGTTTAGGGGTAATCAGAGGGGGCGGGTGCGACGAGGGGAAGGGATGGATGACGGTTCTCGTCGTCAGCGCTCTTTGTCGAGAGGGAAGAGTAAGCTGTATATATATATAATACAAGCGTGTTGTGGCGACAGAGCTGTGCTGTACTGTACAGCCGTACAGGTATATGTACGCAGCGAACGTGGCTGTGTATGTGACTGTTGTTTTGGTTATTGATGCGGTAGTATCGTTGTGGGAGTGACGTGTCGTCGTGGTCGACGTCGACGAAACGCACGTATAGATACGTCAAGACTGGGTGCGTAAGGATTTTTATCTTTCTTTGACATTTTCAGTATATTTTATCGGGTGTTGTCAACTGATAATTTCTTGTTGCTTTTGTTTTCGATAGATTTTGTAATAGAATTTTTCTTTAAAAGTAACAACATTTCTCTGTATTTATAATAATTCCAAATATTAATTATGCGTTGCAGACAAAATTCTGGGTGCAAAATTAGTTTTATGATTATAATAAATTTAAGATAAAAAAAAAAAATATTGTTTTATTAGCTCCGAAATTTTTCGTAGTTTTAACATAGCAACATATCTTATACGGGATTACAACGCTATGTTTTTATTTTACAAACGCCTTCTTTTGTTATTGCTTTTGTTATTATACGCGTGACGCACGAAACATTTCAGATGCAAAGAATCCGCATAGCCCCCTCGACTCGGCAACAAATTAAGTAAATCGTTTTGTTTTATTACCAAATGGAGAGCACGCAGAGTGTCGGATTATTTTATTGCGTGCGAAAAAATAATTTTAGATTTCGGATAAAATTCTTGAGTAAAAGCCTCCGGGCATTAAGTGCTGATTCTATCAAATATTCATGAATTGGAAAGTGTGGAGGAACGGAGGAGAACTTGAAGTTTTTATAGTCGTATTAAGATTTTATTACATTAAACGTTTGACAGTTTGTAAGTGTTTACTAATAGAATATAAGTGGCGATTCGCTGCAATTAGCAACACTAAAATTTGTAAACGTTTAAATGCTATCTAATAAGCCGGTTTATTACTTAACTGATGCTGCTTCATACATTTTTAAATTACTCACTGTCTAATCGAACGCCGGATATTTTTAAACCGCTATTTCAACCAATTTTCATTTATTATCGAAATGGCAAATAAAAAAAAAAAAAAATATCGGATAAATTCAAGCTCTTTCATTGTACGGTAAAAAATCCTCGTAAGAAAACTATATTTTCTTTCATTTCTACCCTCATCATTTTTATTTGTCCGTCTTATCTAAAGAATTTGCGGTGGGTCAATTACTGTCACAACTCTATATACTAACCGTCATTAAGTCCGTCCGATTTCGACGATATTACTTTCGCCCGGTACTTTCGTTTCTTTCTCTGTCTCTCTCCCTCCGTTAATAATTCCGCCTCGCCGTATATACACTGGACGTCGACGACAATAATCATATTAAATTATTTGTGAAGGGTCCATGCTTCCTGCCAGATAATAACGAGACACGTGTGGTGTATATACGTGTGTATTCGCCGGCTGTATAAGCTAAAATGTGTATATCACAGCCCTGAGAGAGCGTGCGCGCGTTCATCGAATTTATCTGTTGACAAGAATACATCGGCTTACGAATCCACACGAGCGCGTTGTCGTAATCTTAAATAATCGTAGTAATGCCATCTGCGCCCACCCCGACGAGTGGGAAGTTATTATTGGTATTATACAAATACAGTAAATTATTTTTAGTCTATATATTTATATAGATGTGATTGCACGCGGTTGCACTACATTATGGGGGAAAAAATCAAGTGGCTACAGTTATTATACAGTCAGTCATTAATGACTAATCAAATACATATCATCTGTCGATCTGAATCACTTTTAGAGTCTATTGTATACCTCCAAATAACTATACCGAAAATCCACTCTCTAAAGTTCAATTAGTGAAAATTGCTCCACCATTTCAATTAGTAGAAAAAACTACTAATTTATTAGTGAATATTCACTATTTCATTAGTGGTTTTTTAAAAACTACGAATTAAATTAGTAAAAACTGCTAATCAAAATAGTAGTTTTAATAAACTACTAAATGAAATAGTGAATATTCACTAATAAATTAGAAGTTTTTTCTACTAATTGAAATGGTGGAGCAATTTTCACTAATTCAACTTTAGAGAGCATTGTTATACACACAGGCGCTACCGAAATAATGGGTAACTTGTTTCAAAAATGAAATAATTGCCCTCCCATCATCGTCATTCTAAAAAGCGTTAATTAACAACCTAAACACACGCCGCATAATTTAAATGTGAACAATGGCCCTCCTCTCTCACTCACAGACCTAAACCCGCGAAATCACTTCCACAAACAATCTCATAACTCGTCGTCGCGGCGGCGAAAGAAAAAAAGAAATCGCACGACCCACGCGCAGCGCTCTCCCAACAATAGCACAACTCCTCTTCCATCTTCGTCAAAACGATACATTTTTCTCCGAACCTCGCATCTCCCCCGTCTCAATTACGAAATATTTCGCATCTGCGTCCCCTCGCTCGTCTGTGTATATATACATACATACAATCTCGCCGGAATCGGTAAGGAAGTAAAGCAACAACTGCTGCCTCCTCTGCCTGCCCACGCTGTACTCCGAAGCTCGCTCGCGCGCGTGCGCAGCCGTCCAGATAATCATCTGGCATTCCTCGGTTCGCTTCGCGCCGGTTTTTTCGCCTCCGCGACAGCAGCAGCAGCGGCTCTCTCGTGTAAGTCTGTGTGTACACATTCCTATGGCTAACTGTGTGTGTCCCCGCAGACGCGTCGGTTACTTCCGGACAGGAAGGACAGGTCGACAACGACTGTCGCCGCCAAGTCGAAAAGTGCGCGGGTAAGGGAATTCGGTGTAGGAGAAGCAGCTAGGCGTGCGTATATATAGGGTATACTCTTCGTTTTTCGAGGGAGAGAGAGACAATAAGGCTGTGTAGTGCGCGCGCGTGTATATAAGGGTGTCGAGACAAAGGCGACGCGGATAAGTGGTAATTTGGGTTTTCTTTCGAGCTGCTAAGGAGTGAGGGGACAGATAGAGGGAGAGAGAACGAGGTGAAGGAGCAAAAATTCGAGTCGTCGCTAAAGAATCGGTTGCCATAGATACTGCATATATATACGTGTGTATTATGGACTGAAGAACTATTTCAGAGAGATGCTTAGAATAAGAATCCGGGGTGTAGATGTGTGATGGTTAACGTTTGCGATAATTGTGTATATTTTATTTTTAATAATCGTGCGAGTTTCCTCCTGGATGAGCTTCGTAATTTTTAGTGGAAGTACGAGTGTCATTAAAAATAACGAGGGCGCACGATTAAATGAGCACATTTTTTTCACATTTCTTTGCTTGTGCGCTAAATCGACGAATTTTTCCCCCCTTCTCTCTCTCTCAGAGCGTACTTGAAAAATTTTTCTAAAAAGGAAAGAAAACCATCATCATAACCGCAGCTCCTATTATATAGAAATGCAAGATTATAATTTATCGAAGCGACCAACTACTGCGATATTTTAAAATTCATTCCAAATACGCTCACTTAGCGGTGATTTATCGCGCCAGTTTACATAAACAGTAATCGCTCCACCCAATTTATGTAAGGCTACGCGTATATCTTGCTCAACGAGCATCGTCGTCGTCGTTTCAACTCTCTCTCTCACTCTCTACCCATCACATGAATAGATGCATCTCCCTCCATAAATCAATACTCTCCGAATTCTCTTGATTTACCGATCAATAAAACGTTCACCGTTCGGCGAGCAGGTTGGGATCCGCCGCGTCGCAAACACACACACACACACACACACACCGATATACCAAATCCCTCGCTAAAACGTCGAATTATCAATTCAAATTTCGCCGGCACGAAGCCAGCCGCGCCTATCAATTACAAAAAAAGCGACACATTACAGCGGGCCACACGCGCAGCCGTGAACTTTTTCTTGCAATACTTATCGCTCGGTGCAATCTTAACGCATATATATATATACCCACACATAGATATGCATAATGTACATTCATAGAGCTCCTCCAGTTCGTTTAGCGTAAGCGCGCGGCCGCGCGTAATGAGGCGCGGCGGCTTACGGGCGTAAACCGTGCGTAATTGGAGTGCCGCTCGTTAGAAACCACTGCCTCCGCGAGAGCGATCGGGAGAGGCTGTGCACGTATATATATGTGCATTGCGAACGCTCGCGCGCATGCCGATTCTCCTTCTCGCTCTCGCCTCTCAAAGGCCGTTTTCGAACAAGGAAAAACGAAAATCCAGGCATGTACACCACTAGGCAGCCGAAATAATTAACGAGGGGGGAGGAGTAGGAGAGTAAGGCTTTCGTCGAAATGCATTAAACCCTGCGTTTATGCACACAACTACTACAACCGTGTATATACGGTACACATATATTTGTATACGTCTATATATCCTTCGCTTTGACTTCTTTTCTCGTCGAGCCGCACGCGCACTTTGTTTTTTCTCATTTTCCAAGGGACGATCTTTCATTAGTGGTGTTAACGACCGCCGCGATTTTAATCGGGAGAAGGGCGAGGGAGAGGCTTACGCGTAAGCCGCTGTGGTGGCAACGGGCGGCTTTTGACGAATCACCCGCCATTTTTTCAAAGAGACGAATCGCCAAAGCCGTGCCACGGTAGCAGCGGGGCTTGCGCGTCCGGTTCCTTTGCCGCGACGCGCGGAGGAGGGAAAAAAATTAATGAGGCCAATTTGTTAGGCGGCCCCGTATACCCGCCCGCGCGCGCGCGCGCGTGAGAATCACGATACATATATATATATATATATATAGAGCTGGTGGTGTTGTATTATATACACGTCGTCTTAAAGGTGGAGGTATTTGAGTTGGGAAATTAGCGATAAGGCGATTTATCAGCAGTCAATTTGGCTGCGATAATGACGACGGCGCGGCTATGAGCATTGGAAATGTTTTGATGATTTGCAGTTCGTGATGAGAGAGTGAATGGGAACGGGGAATATAATACACGCCCGGTAATAAGATAATGAAGTCGCACTGCGTGTGTAATCTATCAATCAGAAGTCGTGTTATTTGTGATTTTGATTATTGATATTTTAGAACGTCTTCTGAAGATACCGGTTTGTAATTTCTATTTTAATATTTAATGTGCTTTTCGGTTTCAACGAAACAGCCTTAATTTGGATTATTTAAAAATTGAAATAAATAAATAAATACTGTTATTACTGAACGTTTGTCCAGCGCACTTTATACACATTAACATAACATATTTCGCAACGAATTTGTAAACTTTATATAGTTCCACGCGCATTCGATATGACAAAAATTTCCCGGAATGCCGCAAAATTAACAGCCTCGACACATACACGATACACTCGCCAATTTGAATAAAGCCGTAATAACACTAAATTTCATATAGCCGGCGCGGATACCAGCAACATATTTCATTATACAATATTTTCATTAAGCAACTCGAGCATAACCGCATTATACAACAATCTTCTCTATTACGCAACGGCGCATTCACGCGCGCGCACATAATATATATAGTCTAGTGTCTCGAATCGACAATCAACCGACCGGGAAAATCAAATACGCGAGTCCAGTTATGTGCGCATACATAGATATATAAAACCCGTCGATGGACGATTGATCATGATCGATGATTTTTCTCCCGCGGGAGGAGACAATGCGGAAGCGCCGCCGCCGCCGCCGCCGCCGCCGCTCAAAGTGCGTGCGCGCGCGCGCCTGTATAACGGTACTATAGAGTGGATTAAAAAGAAGAATGGGTATATCGCACACTCCCTCGTTACCTTGAAACTCGCCCGCGTACGCGCGGTCCAAAAGTGTATTTCCCCAGGCGGCTGTTTCCCGGCACGTGCACTCGGTGGTGGCGGCAGTCCTAGTAACGGCGGTTCCAACGTAATCTGGGAATGTTAATGCGGTTTTCGAGTAATCTGCATTAATTTCTTTATGGTGGTTTATGTCTTTAAATTGCAAATTTCGTACGGATTCTTCAATGCTTCAGCGTGATAAATTGCGATTCGCTGCGTTTTCTTCTTCCAGGGGGAGTAAAAAAGATTTTTTTTTACGTCTTAAATAAATGTATCCTTTTTTTAACAACTGAGAGGAACACGTGAAATGTACCAGTATAATAAACTATATCTATAATATGACTAACGGTTTCATTTCCTGGTCATATTTAACATACGGTATAAGCTGCAAGTATAAAATTTAAATGCGCATTGTACAAACAAACACTTAAGCAACACACACATATTTTTAATAACGAAAAGCCAAGCCTCGGCAAACCCGAGGTTACATCAGATCGATGATTACTATTTACATATACGCCCACAACCAAATAAAGACAAGAAAATAAATAAAAAATCAACAAATCTGTTTAAACACCTTCTTAGCCTCTTGCGTATCCCTGGCCGAATTCCTTGGCTGTCTTCGCACTCGCGCTCACCTCTCGGCAATATTATTACGAAACGACCTCGGCAACTGCCACTGCTAACTCTTCACGACACTGCACACACAGACACGCCCCGTCAAATTAGCTTAACTCTCCCGTGGCGGCGTCGGTGGCTCGAGACAAAAACGCTATTATCGCGGCGGCTGCTGCTGTTAGCTGCTGCCTCTCTTCCCCGCAGAAAACAATCCTATTCTCTCTCTCACTCTCCTTGGTCCTATTATCTCCACTACGATTAATAACGGCGTTCCAGGAAGCGACAGCAGCGCGGGCGCATTCGCGTATACGAAAAAGCAGCACGAGGCGGCGGGCGAATGAATAGAGAGAGAGGCCGTGCGGCGGAAAGAGGAACCAGGCCGCCACGCCGCGATGATAGAAGCTGCCGATAACGCGCCACGATAAGCCTCGAAAGAGAGAGGGGGGCTCCTCGCTTTTATTTATCGGAGAGATAAGAAGCCACCGCTGTGTGTAGATCGGAGATGCTCGTGACGTAACGAGAAAGAGCGACGGCGGCAGCTCGTCGCGCGTTCATATAATTCCCTCTCGAACCCTTTTACGTGAATAATGGACCGACGCTGTTCCCTTATTTTTTTCCTCTACCGCTATATAAGCGAGGTAGCAGCTATTTGTGTGTGTGTGTGTGTGTGTGCGCGCTCGTGCGTTTCGAAAATTACCTGGTAACACGTGAAAGCAATTTGAATATTTATCGCTTGATTTACGCGTGTACATGCGCGTGCAGTAGCTTTGTGTTGTGTGTGGGAGTGTGTATGTGTATTTTGATGGTGAAATTGTGATGAATGTCTCGGGCTTTTCTTCTTCTCTTTCTCCCGTTGTGTGTCTGTATGCGTGTGTGTGGTGTTTGTTTGTTGGGTAGGTCGAGAGGGGGTTACGTAATTTTCGGCACGAGGAGAAGTGGAGGAGAGGATGAGGCGCGTTTAAAACGAGATACGGCTTTGTAAAGAAGAGTCGGTTTTCAGGTGAGCGCGGTTATAATACAGAGTTGGAGAGCGTATAAGAGAAGATTTAAAGGGCGGCTTGCGTGTATTATAAATATTTATGGCTAATGTAAATATCATCTTTCGCCTCGTGTTTGTATAGGTGGATGCGTGTGCGCGTAATGTATATACTTTCGTGTGTGGCCGTGTATTGTATTAAGTGCAGGTTATAGTTTTGATTCATAGTAGGTGTAATGAAGGATTCAGTTATTAGAGTTTTATCAGAAGTTATTATTTTTTTTTTTTTTTATTTAAATATTTTTACTGACATTTTTAAAAATCACTGTATCTTTCTCTCTTTGTTTAGTGTATCCGTTCAAAACTGTGTATAAAATGTATGCCGGCGTATGCATTATATCTAAAAACGATAACGTACAAACAGAGCATGATAAGCTGTTTTCGGAGAGATAAATAAGGTTTCCGTCTATGGAGTTTTCACTGGGTAATAAAAAAAAGTCCATCAGTATTAAAATTTTGAGCCTTTGAACAAACGAAAAAACTTGTCGATTATGATAGAATCCTCTCATTTTCCACTTTGAGTAACATTAAATAAATAAAATCTAATATCAATTAAGTTCTTATTCATAATATAATTTATATATTGTCAGCAGTGATGTATTACCCAAAATAATTTCAAACTCATCGCACGCCATCATCGTTTCTCCTAATAAAATTACTCTCGTTTTCCACCATCTCGAAGAAAAATTAGTAAAACAAGCAGCTCACTTCCGCCACTTTGTCCAGTGAGAATTCCTCTCCTCCCCTCCATCCCTCCTATATATAACATCAAACAGGCATTCCAATAACTTTTTCGACATCCTGCGCCCCCGCCTTTCCTTTTTCCTCTCTGTCTCGCACGTTTTCGTCGTTTCCACGTCAACGCCCGAACCCGCCGTCGTCACCTAGCTCTCTCTTCCATTGATACACCCAGCGTCGTCGTCGTCGTCGTCTAACGTCGTCGTCATTTAAAGGGCGTCGGTGGCGTCGGCACTTCCTCCTCTCCCTCGGGTGCTAAAGATCGTGTCACGAAGGCAGAGCGCAGCAGCAGCTCGGCAGCGGCGACGCGTCTATTTATAGCGATGGAAAAACGCCACTTAAGAGAGGCGGTATAATTACTCCCGCCTATGGGGATCTGCATGATGTGCAGGGCGTATAGTTGTTGCGCCGCATGTCTGCGTGTCTGCGTGTATGTGAAAGAGAGTCGATCGCCGCGCGCGCGCGCATCTGTCCGTTTTCTCGGTAAATTAATCAGCGTCGACGCGACGGACATTGACACGGCCCGCACGCACGTTCGCGGTACATGTGGAGAGAGGAGGAGAGATAGCGAGTTGACGAAGAGATTGTGTTTTTCGTTTATAAACGAGAGAGCGAGCGACAAAAAAAATGTTGCCCGCGCGCATGCGTTAATATTAATTAGCGCATGGATGGTGGGAAATATCGTTGATAAGTTCCTCCTAGTCGTGTAGGTGCATATACTGCAGATATACCTGAAAAACCTGTTTATTCAATTTTTGTAATTGAAAAGCGTATAGTAGCGGCAAATTACTTTGGTTTCGAGATTAGGAAATAATTATCTGATTATGGCCAATTGCCTGCTGACGGGGAGAAAATTGAATGAGATTTCATTAGATCAGATACAGTTTTCACAGTCGTTTCGAGTATTGCAGCGAATGGAAAGCCAATCGGCGCCGCCGTCTCGTTTTTATTTAGGGGAGGGAAAATTTATTGCGTCTACGCGCCATATGTTGACTATATACTTTTCTATCTTTGTTCCAATGGCTTTCTTGATACGAGTCCTTATCGGAGGGACAGACACACACACGTGTGGCGCTGAAAGTAAAATATCCCTCCAGCTGTGTTTATAGTTCTGGGTTTTAGAGTTTCTGACGTATCGAAGAAATGAATATTGTTTTCACTTGAAAATTATAAATAGTTTTCATTAGTTTTTATTATTTACATTAAATAAATAATCATTTCAAGTACGCGGTTTGTAATTAAAAATAAAATATTTTACTGTTCACACAATTCTTATACTTTTAACGTTTTAAATTGAAGGTTTGGTTTAATGAAGAATACGCTCATATAACACTTTCGAATAAGCAAGTGTTACCCAACAGCATTTTTATTCAAGTTAAATACAGCCCGTGGAATTTTGTGTAATTTGATAAACTTCATTTCCTAAAATACTCAATTTATTGTCACGAGCAGGAAAAAACGGGCACAATGCGGAATACCAACACAATACATCGCATTCGTCAGCTAAAACCGTACACAAACCAGAAAAGATTTCTACAACTCTAGAAAGAGGGAGAGAAATCCAGTTTACAAATTGTTTTAAATCACCACACAAAAGTTTGCTCACACGCCCAATAAAACGTGCGCGCGCGCGTATTTTACGCATATTCATCATATTTACATACCGCGAAGAAGATAAACATATACAAATTTATACACCGGGCGACATCGCCCGTGTAAATACGCGTATATATATTTTATATTTGTTAACAAATTAAGCAACAATTTTAATTGCAAAGTAAACACACAAGCCCGTATGCGTTATACACGGCAAACTTTCAGACAAGTACAGCTCGCGCTTATACGGTTCATATTCAGCAGGGGAGGGGGGGGGGGGTCATTATTTTGGGGCGCGCCAGCGCAAAAGTTACGCGGATATGATTCCACAATTCCGAATGTAAATACCTCTTCGCGCAGAGCCGTTGCCGTCGACGCGCGGGTATTCCCTCCGGAGAGTGCCGAGAGAGAGACAATTCGCCCCCGGTATAACCCTATGTTCAACCGAATATATTCCCCGAATTCGCCGAATAATCAAACATCGCGCGCAAATTACACGTATTAGCCTACCTAACTATCCAAAAGCCCTTGGATATATATATTCACCACTACGCGCACGCGCGTACTTAAAATAAAAGCAGCAGCAGCATCACACACACACACATACAACTATCGTAAAACTTAAACTCTCCTCTAAACTAATTTCCAGCATAGCACTAACGATTCTCTTTCTCTTTTCGCTTGGATTTCAGGATATCGCCACCATCCATCGGCGCGCAGGTGCCGAAGAGACGCAGACATGGCGCGCGCTAGCGAGCGCGCGGCGTCTGGTCCCAGCTGCTCGCGCTAGCGCGCCGCCGCTGACGTGTGAGAACAATGGCTGGAGCGACGACCGCGGCGGCCGCGGGCGGCGCCGCCTCGTCGCTGCCGATGCCTGGCTCGGCCCGTCGGGCGAACCTCGAGTTCCCGCCACCGCCGCCCTATCCGCCGCCGCTCCACAACGGCGGCTCAGCAGCAGCATCTGCCTCCGCCGTAGCCTCGTGCTCGAGTTCCCTGCTCGACCAGCCCAGCACCTCCGCCATGGCAATGGCCCTCGATCACCACCATAACAACCATCATCATCGGTATCAGTATAACCATCATCGTGGCTTGGTCCATCACTCGCCCAGGTCGCTGCACGATTACTCGTACGCGTATTACGAGCCGGGACCCAGCACGAGCACGTGCTCGGCTTCGCTGGTCAGGCTTGGCAATCAGCATCATCCCCAAGAGTATCAGTTGCTCGAGTTGGAGCAACAGCAGCAGGAGGAAGACGAGGCCGCTGCCGCAGTGGCTGTGGCGCAGCAATCTTATCAGTCGTATCAGATTCACCAGCACAGGCAGGATCCTCAGAAAAGGCACACCTACGTGACGAGATATGGCACCGAGGAGAACATCTACGAGGAGATCTCGGAAATTGGGTGAGTAGGCCGTAATGTGCGCGGGGATTGAGAATTGTATTATGAAGGATTAGAGCGCGCATGTGTGCGTGGGTGTGTGTGGATGTCTTGTTAGCGACGTATTAGAAGGATTAAGGTTTATTTGGGACGACACGCGAGAGTGATGGGCCGAAGTGACTGTTGGTTCCGTGGAGGAGGAGAGAGCAGTGTCTGATAGTAATTAGTTTTGACTGAAGAATTAATTAGCTTTATTAGCGTCGGCATGATGTCGGTTTAGTGTCAAAATCTGTAAGGGAGATAAAGGGTCGGAGATTCGGAGTGTGTGTGTGTGTGTGTGTGTGTGTGTGTGTGTGTGTGTGTGTGTGTGTGTGTGTGTGTGTGTGTGTGTTTGTGTGTGTGTGTGTGTGTGTGTGTGTGTGTGTGTGTGTGTGTGTGTATATACTTACTTACCTATTTCCTTTTTCTCAGCTATGGGAGTTCTATAATTTTAAAAAGATTTTTCTTCGAGATTTTAATACGTAGCTTATAAAAGATTTAAAAATACCTTTTTCTCATAATTTGGTTTATTAATATAGAAGACGAATTTGTTATCTATTCGTGTATAATCATAATTTTTGTTCCATTCTATCATATCTACCGCGCATAAACAATTGCTATTGTATAAACAACGTACGAACCCTTTCATTTAAATTAAAAAATTATCACCATCATTACTTTCTTTATCGTTATTAATGAACGACATAAACGTCGCGCTGCAACATCCTCTCTCGTATATTATTTCACGCACCCATCCCCTCGCCCGCGCGATTACGAGCCGCTTTCAAAGACAATAAATATACATCACTCGTCGAGAGATTTTTCAGGGAACGAGAACAGAGCGCTCAAGAATTAGTAGTTCCCTCTACAAGCTCGTTCTGCAAAAAAAAATTCGCCTTATATGCACACGCGTGCTTAAATAACGGTCATTCATATTCGCGCGCGCGCCACACACACGGCTTATCTTCGCCGAAGCACTTGACGCGCACGAGCGAGTGCGCGATCAAACATTTCCATTATGTTGACATTATAAGCTCACTCTCTCGCTGAAGCCGAAAGCCACAGCGTTCCTCTCGAGTTGCGCCTCGCCGCGTCTGCGCCCGTAATTCGGCCTAATAAAAGTATACTCGGCCCCTGGCCGCACTGCAGGCAATATGCCGTCCAATTAATCGCCGCGCGGCGCGTGAGTGAGAGAGCAAAAAAAACACAGAAGGAATCCTATACCTACACTCGACAGAGAGAGAGAGAGCTACCGTCTCTCCGACGTCGATCACGTGTAACATCTCTCCGAACGGCGAAAATCCATCGTTCTCTCCACCTATCCTATATACGCGAAAAGAAAAAACGGTATGAAACATCGAGAGTGCGGAATCGCAGACGCGAGCGAGCAAGCGCGCGCGAAAAGCCATATTCCCTAATCTCTCTCATTCATCTCTCTCTCTCCCTTCTCGGGGGCCGTAAATACGGCTTCGACGGGTCGGGCGCTAAAAAAAAGGGAGAGGAACGCGCGCGCGCGCGAAATATGCGCGACAGCTCTCCGCGCGCGAGGCAAGTTTAATTAAAACGCGTGTGTACGAGCGAGGGAAGCCCCTCTCTCTCTCTCTCGCGTGTAAACGCGCGCGTACGGCAATTACGAGCAGCTTGCGCGCGCGCGCGTGTTTCATTGAACGATTCCGCGCGATATAAACACCTGGCAGTGTACGCGCGCGCAAGCGTTGCAGCTAGCGCGGCTGTTTTGAAACGCCGGCAGCAGCAGCGGTAGGGGAATGGCATAGATCTTCGCGAGTCGGCGAGAGTATCTGTGTGTTGTGTTTTTCGCGCTGGCCGCGTGCGTCTCGATCGATTAAAAATAATTTGTTACGGCGCGGGGCTTTTTGTGTGGAGAGCAGGAGGAGGAAAGGAGGCGGCGGCTTCGGTATGTAGGGGAGAATGGTTTTGTTATGAGAAATTGGTTGTAAAGAGGAGCGAACGAGGGGATCGGGAGAGGTTCCTAATTTGATTGATTCTGCGTGTAAAAAGTAAATTGAAATTGTTTTTCATCGTTTAGATTTATATGTGAATTTTATAGTTTCGTTGAATTCAGGTTGAAATGAATGAAGTTTAAGTGATCAAAAGGTCGTGGCTATATGAAATGCGCGGTTTCTTGGAAAACTTGGAAACTGTAAATATTTTATATCGCGGTCTTCTAATTATATTTTATTAAAGTCACGCTAGTGAAGGGTGTGTTTAAAAGCATATTAAAATTCTTTGTAAAAGAATTTTTAATATATTCTCTATATATATATCAAAAAACTCTTTGTAGCGATATAGAAGTATACTTTAAAAAATTGTATTTTTTACGGGTTTTCGTCGCTCGCTCATAGGCCATAAACATTTAAATATCTCTCCCCTTCCCTCTGCAGTACAAGTGAAATGAAGCAATAAAGTTTCAGTAATATAGGGGAATCCTTGTTTTCGCATGTGTGTGTGTGTGTGTGTGTGTGTGTGTGTGTGTGTGTGTGTATATATATATATATATATTTTATATAAAGCATTCGCAATATGATTTAATTTACTATATCATACTCTGAAAACTTCTAACTATTGTATAGTTGTATATTAGACCCTCTAGTTTTGCATTTTTAAAATTAAATTTTTCGCTAGCATTGTATTCACTCATACAAACCGTCCTATTGTTACCGTTATATTAAAAAAAGAACAAAATTACTTCTTTATCATTAAAAAACCAAGATTTACATTACCCTCGATTTCGATACTTCGATTAACCAAACAAAACTGCCATTATCTCTCTCTCTCTCTCTCTCTCTCTCTCTCTCTCTCTCTCTCTCTCTCTCTCTCTCTCTCTCTCTCTCTCTCTCTCTCTCTCTCTCTCTCTCTCTCTCTCTCTCTCTCTCTCTCTCTCTCTCTCTCTCTCTCTCTCTCTCTCTCTCTCTCTCTCTCTCTCTCTCTCTCTCTCTCTCTCTCTCTCTCTCTCTCTCTCTCTCTCTCTCTCTCTCTCTCTCTCTCTCTCTCTCTCTCTCTCTCTCTCTCTCTCTCTCTCTCTCTCTCTCTCTCTCTCTCTCTCTTTCTCTCTCTCGCTCTCTCTCTCTCTCTCTCTCTCTCTCTCTCTCTCTCTCTCTCTCTCTCTCTCTCTCTCTCTCTCTCTCTCTCTCTTCCCCTCCGTCTATATATAAAGAGTATCCTTGATAACAAGAAATCGACAGAAAACTGGCTCACCTCCAAGAAACAAACTTATATAAATACCCCGCCCTGCTAATAATACAAGCGAAGCGAAAAGCCTCATTATATTAACTCGGTTCATCGGACTTATTTACCCACATTATTTCCCCGCCCGCACGCCCAGCTGTGCAGCGACACTCTATATATACACTCGTCGCGTCCAGCGTACCGCCACCACCACCATCATCACCACCATCATCACCACCGCTGCTTTTCCGCAGATTGACAATCCAAAAACCACACCGAGCTCATTAAAACTTCACTAACCCCTATACAAGCGAGCCCTCGCGCGTTCAGTGGAACAAACAAGACCGCGAAAACCGCCTAACCACATCGCGATCAAACGAAACCTCCCGCAAAAAAAAAACATTTCCTAAATACCTATCTCTCTCTCGCTCTCCGCTCGCGCGCGATATTTCAAAGAGCCGGCGCGCGGCGTGTAATTAAACACGGCGCGATGCTCTCGCTCGATGCGCATTGATTGAAAGCACGCGCACGAGCACGGATATCTCGCTGCAAAATCAGTTTCTATCCCTCTCTCGCGCGCAGCATCTATCGCGTGTGTGTAGTATACTATAGTATACACCTCTATCTCTCTTGCTTGCTCTTGCTCTTATACCTCGTTCCGCTCGCGCCCGTAATTTTAGATCGGCAATCTTCTCTTCTCTCGCAGGCACGCGCGCGTACGAGAGCCTGAGTTCCTTCGAAAACTTGGGCAAACAGGGCGGATAGAGGGAGAGAGGAGTGAAGCCATCCTCCGTCGTTGCTACACCACCACCACCTGCCCGTCGTTGAATGGAGTTCCCGAAATTACACACACGCGCTATATAGCGGTGGCTGCTTTTTTCGAACGTGCGCTAGGTATAAAGGCGAACGCGGCGTGCGAAGCCGATCAGCTGTGATGTGCTGCAGCAGGTATATGTGTGGCAGCAGCGCGCGGATTCTCTGATGAATTATTAATTTTCGGTCGGACGTTTCGCGTGTGTGTAGCCCGTGGTTAGAGAGTGAGAGAGAGGGGGGTCTGATTTATTTTCACTTTCGGTAGTGGCTTCGGAGGATATTAGTTGCCGCTGTGTGAGCTGCTCACGGCCCCGGCCTTTCGTGTAATTCGTGCGATATCTGTCAGAGGGGATCGGAGAGGAGAGAGAGCGACTCTGAATTATAAGACTAATGAGGACTGTAATGTAATTTGTATCTCGTCGTTTCTATGAATTCGATGTCACTTTGTGTATATGGTTTTTGGAAATTGAAGGTCATTAGGCAAACTTTTTAATTTTATTAAAAGCGATAAAGCGCGGAACGACATATTAGTTTTTCTGAGAACATCGTAATGTTGGGTAAATGCAAATTAATTATACAAAACATTTTGATCGATGTTTATTTCGACTGGTTTTCACAAAGTCTACAGCACATATGTAAAATAAATATATTCAGAGAATTTAGTCAGTGCATTATACACTTTTGGTCGTTATAGTAATATTTTATTCGTTCATTATTATAAAATATTTTGTTTCGCGCGCAAACAGTATACAGTGCATAATCAAGCAGCAGTCAAAACACACATTACATTTTCAACCAAACAATCCTGCTCGCACAATTTTCGATAAATTTTCCATAAATTGCTCCATTAAAATATAAACAACGCAGACCCCCCTCTCTCTCTCTCACCCGCTCTTTATCCCCCTCTATCCTCCCAAAATCCGCATACCCTCCGGCTTAAAATTAACAAGAAATTATTAATATCCCTTGCGCACACAACCCGCAGATCGACGACGCGCTCTTCTCTCCTGCCGTACGCGTGCACACACACACACATACACACACACACACACACACACACATCAGCTTAGCCCTCTCCCTCTCCTAATTGATCGCCATAAGTTTTTGGACACCTGTCAGGCTAATGACAATGATTGAGAGCCCTCAACCACCACACCGCAGCCCGCGCGCGCTTCGTCTTATCATTACCGCAATTTCCGTGAGAGCCCTTATATAGATAAATTGGCGCTTTCGGATGCACCACCGCCGTCGCTATATGGCAACGATTTTACGAGGCTTTTGTTTATTAGGATGCGTCGGTCGTTAGTAGAGCGCCGTGCACAGAGCGCACCGCGCGAGGAATTATAGCGCTAGTTATGGGGCATCGATTTTAACTGGTAATTTTCGTTCTTCGCCCTCTGAGCGCGCAAATTGTACATGGCTATAGTGGTAGAGAGAGAGAGAAGAGTAAGAGAGGAGTTCGTTGGCCTCTCGTTAAACGCGCCTCCGGGGCTCATTTGAATGAGCCTAGACGAATTTTAATAAGTAAATAGTCGGTAGAGGGGTGGGAAGGAAGGGTACACGTATACGTACGTGCCGGCCGGGAAACGGCGGGCTTGCGCGCTTATCTTTAAGTTAATGTTTCTTAACGCGTTAAATATATATTGGAGTTTAGCGAGAAAAACGATTTTTGTTCTTAAGAACAAAGATAATAATTATTATACGCGAATAATTTGCAGAACGCGTGGATTTGTTGTCGTTAAATTTTTTTAATTAAAATCGAAGTAATTAACGGTTGATCCTTCACGTTATTACACGCGTGCCCTCCGTGCGCGCACGCATTCCGTAATAATAATCTTTTAACGTATGTGTCCGTCATTCGACACGTGCGCGGAATTTAACAATGCGGACGGACCGAGAGGCTTGTGTCGTTCCCACTACTGAGAGAGCGCCAAAGGCAAAGCCTTTGTGCCAGCCTTTATTTTAGCATACAAATTAAGCCCCGGCACGCGTATTTATTTCAAAATCAAAGCATTTCGTGTCGTTAATTACAAAAGCGACAGATGTCGGTATTTCAAGGAAAATTAATTTCGTCGGCGTTGATGTTTTCATTTTTTTTTTTTTTTTTTTTTACACGGGGGAAAATTCCTCTTTGTTATTCCAAGCGCGCGCGCAGACACAGTCAACTGGACGGCAGCGATGATATTGTCGAATTATGTATGTAATAATTTTTGCCTATTATCGAGAGCGAAATTCGAACGCGTGTGACTTTTTAATTAACGAATTTTCGTCCCCCACGTATATAAGCCGGGGGGATTGGCTTGCGCTTCGCGTGCCCATGCGGGACGAGAATATACATATATATATACATGTTGGAAAGGTATAAAACGATAGAGTTGTTCGATGCAGATTTTTATTATACACAGAGCGCATTTAAATATCCGCGTATAACTCGTTACTTCATATATAAATGAAAGGTATCAGACAGTTTTATCGATCTACATATTTGCCATTTTCACATACAAGTCGTCATCCTCTCTTTCGAATAAATATGACTCTTTAAATGACTTACTAGACATAAGCCGTGCATGCTCTCGCGCGGGAAAAATATATATACATATATATATATATATATGTATATCAGCCAGCCCTGTAAATCGAACACGACGACACATATGAGCGCGTGCACCGGCGACTGCACTCGTGCAGCTCATTTGGTATTAAAATCAATTAATAAACAACGCTACAACCACCTCGCGGCCGCTTATACATTTGCTCTCTGTCTGTTCTCTCTCGTCCCCCGAAGTAATCGAATGAAGCCTCATGCGCGCTCGTACATTGTAACGCGTGCGCGAGCATTCAGAACCACTCTATCCTGCCGTGTACCTACTACTACTACTACTACTACTACTACTACTACTACTACAACCGCAACGCCGATCGTTTATGCGACTCAAACTACCGGTCGTCGTCTGGCCAACCGGATGCTGTCTCGTTCTTCGTGTAGTCTCGAAGCTCGTGTTTATGCGCCTCGCGAATAAATAAAGCACAAGAATATGGGGAAAAATTAAAGTGGAGAGAGAGAGAAAGAGTGTGTAGTTACTATGGGCGTCGTCGTCGAATTGAGCATCGGGCGGTGTACGCACGCCCCGCGACGATGAATTGAGAGCGAGACGCAGCGGAGCTGTGGGGAGGAGGCGTTATTGAATCATCGCGGCGGTGCGGCGATCATAACACGTTCGTTAAAAAGCCATATATTTTCGAGGGGTCAAGACAGGGAAACGGAGTCGGTTCGCTTCTTCTTACGAGCGCCGCGTGCGCGAGAGAGTACAGCTGTCGCACGGACTTTTGAAGCCGGACGTGTGTGTCTTATATATGCGTATGGGAAAGTTTGTTATACGAGATGGGAGGGAATATGCTAATTAGACGTATTATGGATGTACAAAGTGACGGCTCGCTTCGTGTCGATCTTTTTTTCACAGCGCGCGTTCGATCGTTTTTATATACGGCGAATCAATTTAAACCACTTTGCGCGACTCTTGTACCTTTTGATTATTGTAGCCATTTGTGCGTAAGCACACGCGAGCTTCTCTTCCACGTATGTGTACATATATGTACGTGTGTTATTTGCGCGTTTGAAGAATGCGCTCTTAATGGCTTATAAACCGGTATAATCACATACTACACACACGCGCGTATGTCGTTGGCTTATTCATGCGTAAAACACTGCGGATTGCCGCAAGGTGTATACATACGCCGCCGCCGCAGCCTGCACCGACGTACACACATTTTTCTCTCATCGCGACAACGCGATTTCAATTGGTTTTTACTTTGTCGCGAGCGCGCGTTGCGTACGTGACACATCTCGGACGGCAACGACGACGACGCGCCTCGCTCAATGAAAGTGAATCACGCGCGCGATTTCCTAGCCCTCAATGAGCTTACTGTCTTCATTTAATCTAGACGAATGCGAGAGAATTTCTCCCGTTGCGCATCGCGCAATGACTTCATTCATCGAATCAGCTTATATCAGTCTGAGTCTTAATCAAGCGACTTTTTTCTTTCTTTTTCTTCTTCTTTCAATTAATATGTACTGACATGGCAAAGGAAGTGGATCGTTACTGAAATAATAAACAAACTGATGAATATTTGACGACATGTTAATATTACATATGCATAAACTAAAAGTTGACTGAACGTGTGTGTGCTTAATTATATTATACATTACAATAATACGAATATAATTAATTACATTTGTTATACCACTGTGCATTATGCTAGTTCAATATTAACATTAATCTATTATATCGATCATTCACCGGGCTTCTACGTTACTATATCTACTCGAAAAACAAACAACTAATCCCCCTTTCTCTCCCACAGCCGACAATGCCGCCGAGCAGCAGCCCTCCACGGATCCCGTCGCGCCCTCGTCGAGGAGGAGGTGCGCCGCGTGCAATCGCGTCACCGGCGCGTCCTCGGCGAGCTGAACCTCAGCGTGGAAGCAATGCTGATGCCGACGATCGCCGACCAGATGACCGGCGACGAGGACGAGGACGGCAATCCCGACCAGATCGTAGCGGCTAACGGTTCAGCCGCCAGCGACGATATACTTCTCACCAGTATCAGCCATCACGACGAGTTTCTGCCCGACCTCGACAGCGGTTTCAGCGGCAGTTCCAGCGCTAGCTACAGGTGAGTTGCCGCTCTGTCTCTCTGTGGCGGTATGTTTTGCTTTGTAGACGATCCGAGCGTGCTGTGTAATATAAGTGTTTATATACATGGTAGTAGGTAGTAGGCAGTGGCGTGCCGCCTGAGGGGGTTGCGCGCGACTGTTAATTTAGGCCTTGGGTTAATAACGCGATTTTGGCAGTGTTTGCTGGGATAATACCGGGGGATGTTGTTGCGCGGTCGGCGGAGTCTATGGAGTTTGAGAGAGAGAGAGAGAGAGAGAGTCGCGGAGGTAGTAGCAGGAGGTGGGGGTTTGATTTAATTTAGGGATGTTGTGATTCGACGGAAGTGCGGTGAGAGGAGGGTGTAAGGAGTACCCGCGGGTAATTTGATGTTGTTCCAACCTAAATTATATTGTTGTGAGTATACAGAAATATAGCGCTATATATACAAATTGTGTTTCCAAAGCGAGTTTCAAGGTAGATTACTGCAGCGACCTTGCTCGTCACGTTTAACTAAGAATCGCCTCCCTCGTGCCGATAAGATCACTATATATATAGCCAGCTCACCTCGCTCGCATATGCAATAAGAAAAAATCACTTTACCCTATTCGCCTTTATCGTAATATCAATTTCTCAGGAATCGGCTTTATTCCTTCTATACGCGCTCTTTCGAATCCATTAATTTTTTCCACCCACCAACGTCTTCATCTCTCCTGTATAGTAGCAGCAGCAGCCGCCAATCTTCGACACCGATACATCAAAGATTCCTTCTACAAGAATGCCCTTCGGCTCCCTCCCGCGTGCTCCCCTTTGTGCACTCGTCTCGGCTCCGGAATCATTCATACCTAAACCCAGCGGCAGCCACCGACGCCGCCGCTACCCGCCTAATCCCCTTGGATCCTTCCGTATACGCGTACCCACACACAACACGGCACACACATCCATCCGCGGCTACGCTGCTGCTGTCCAGACTCTCTCTCTCTCTTGTACCTGTCTCTGCTACGCGAGCTTAAGTAAACCCCCCGCTCTTATCTCATTCCCTCTCCTCTCCCTCTCTGCGGCGCTGGAATTAGTACACAGCACACCGCACCACAACTATACACTACCACCAGTCTCTGTACATATATATACATACATCTGTCTTTGTTCACAGATCGGGCTTGGGCTCGCTGCGTCGAAGCCTCGGTCGCACGAGCACCCCGGAGCTTCTCAACGGGCAGCTCCTCGTCGGCTGCAACGGCCAGCAGTATCATCATCATCATTATCAGCATCAGCAGCATCAGCAGCGCAGCGGTAGCGGCGGCAAGACGAAGGCCGCGATGATATGGAAGAAAGGCTGGAAGGGCTGGAAGAAGCTGCAGCAAGGACTGGCCAGCGGCGGTGCCGCGGCGAGTGCACAAAAAACTGGTAAGTCATCCTTATATATACTCTCTTCAATGCTGCGGCCTCTCTTCTTCCTTTTTTTTTGAAACTTTCTCTTTTGTGTATAAGCTGCGCCACGTAGAAGACGCGCGCGTGTGTGTGTGTGTGTGTATGTGTGTGTGTGTGTGTGGGTTTGGGTGTGTGTGTGTGTGTGTGTGTGTGTGTGTGTGTGGGTTTGGGTGTGTGTGTGTGTGTGGAGGCTTTTTGCCGCTAAGTGGGGCGCGTCTATATAATTTCCGCGGGTGTGCAGCGACGACGACGATGACGACTTTTTTTCGGTCCTGGGTGTATAAGCGGCGGGGCGTTCGTTTCTTTTTTTTATAGATAAACAAGTGAAATTCGTGGGGGCTCTTAAGCTAATTGGCGATTCCGGTTAATTTATGGGACGGCTGATTGTCGTCGTTTTTTAGCGCGCACCGCGCACGGTCTGTGTTTGGTTTGCTGATGGAATATCGGATATGAAAGGAGGAGTAGGCTGGCTGCGGCAGCATTGGCCTTTAATATCCGTTATGAGAGCACGTGAGAGTGCGGGCTTTTTTTCACGGGTTTTTGCCCTCGACGCGATTAAGCGAGAGAGAAATGTGAGAAAGTTTGAAGGCTGACGCGGATATTGTTGGTTTACCAAACTGGATAATGAGATTAGTACTGTTATCAGAGTAAACACGCATTTTTTTTGTCAATTATTCTTACACAGTCTGTCTGCAAAAACCGATCTAATCGACTCCATTCACGTTTTCGAAATAAATTCAATTAAACACCCAGTTACACACGTACGTACACGCACCCCAAAAAGAGCATACGCCGCCGCTGCTGCTGAGCACTGCTATACAAATTAAACTGCGCGCATCCGCACGTCAGTCATCCTTTGTGTACTCTCGGAACTGCAAGCGCGCGAGCGCGTGTCGTCGAGTCAATCTCGCAAATATATAACACACACACGCACACGCACACGCACACACTGCACACACACACACACACGCACACACACACACACACACACACACACACACACACACACACACACACACACACACACGAGTTTGAGTCACGCGGGGGTTAAGACTCCGCGGGTATATACACATAAACGCGAATCGCTCGACGACGATGACCTATCACTTACTCTGTCTCTCTCCTTCGCTCTCTCCCTTCACGTTTGCACGTATATTCATGCAGGGGGAATGTAGCGCACTTGCGCGTCGCCTGAATGCCGGTATTGTCGCGCGTTTATACGAGCGCAGTATAACGCTTCGCGGAATATATCCAGCGAGCGCGTCGGCTTTTGCGCGTGAAAGAGGCTCATTGATTGTCGACCGCCCGTAAAATCGTACCGTCGCGCGCGCTCGCGGGTTTTCAATTAATGAGAATGAGGGATGACGTGGCGATAGTACGGCGCGCGAGTAGTAAAATTTTAATTTGGATCCTGATGATTACGTGGAAGAGAGCTCACAGCAGCAGTAGCAGTTGTATTATACGTTTGTCTATTTTACAGAGACTCATGCTTTTGCCTCCTGCGCGTTTCGTAGAAAGTTGCAATTTTTTTGCTTAAAGAAGACAGTGTAATTCAGCCTCAGCGTTTAAAAATTTGCAGTTATATAAAAGTTTCCTGGCAAGTTGTTAAGTTAGAAAAGGAGCAGTAGTAGCATTAAAGAACTTATAACGACTTTAGTTCTTACGCAGGGGCAGAGAGAGTGAGGGAGAGAGAGAGAGAGAGAGAAAAATTGGAACATGAATCCCTACTTTAATTACAAAGATTTTGCGAAATCTGCGTCTGCTCTGTATTATATAGTCGCGTTTGTAATACACGAGGCGTATATACTCACCGCGCAAGTTTATTAATGATTTTTAAAACCGGCGGCTTCCGAGAAACTTCATGTACCCCGCACGCGCACGCGTTTAACATCTCTCGGCCGGACCCGCGCTAATGTTATTGCACTGCTGTTGCCGCTGCTGCTCAGCGGCGCTATGCTCGCGCGATACAAAGCTACATTAATAAACCCCGATAAATTAACACTGATAACTGGTGCTGAAAATAATCCAAGATACAGCAGTAGCGGCGAGCACGTATATACTTACATCTTCGCACAAAGACTCGGCGAGGCCTGCAATCATCCGCACTCTCCTCTCTATTCTCCAATCGTCCTCCCTCCCTCTCTAAACTCCCTTGAATTTTTCGCCAACCTCTTTCTATCCCTTTCAATTTTCTCTCCCTATATAAACCCACACATCGAAAAATCCACAGACACACGCGCAGAAAAACGACATCCGGCCAACAAAAACAAACCTGCCTCTCCGCGCCGTATAGAGTAACACGATAGCAGTCGCTCTCTCAAACGACGCTTGCGCGCGCGCAAGGACATCGCTCTCTCACTCACTCACTCTCGCAAAAATGCCGGCGCTGCATCTGCCGCCGCCGCCTCTCGTCGCCGTTCCCACAGGCTCTCGCTCACGCACTTATCATCGACATTGTAGCTTCTCTCTCTCTCTCTCTCTCTCTCCCTCCTCTCTCCCTGGCGTGCGCTAATCTTTGCGAAACATAAATCTCTCAAAGACAGGCCGGTGTCGCTCTCCAGAGGCTGATAACCTCTCTCTCTCTTTCTCTCTCCGCACGCTCGCACCAGCGCGGCGCTCTCGTATTATCGCCCTCGCGGGAGCGAGCGAGCGAGAGCAAACGAGCAAGAGGATCTTTCTCGGCAGCGGCGCGAATTAATTACACTGCTTGCGCCGGCTAAACAGTGTGTTAAACGCGCGGAGAAAGCCGACGTCGTCGTCGTCGCAAAACTGGAGAAGTGTGTACATATATATATAAGTATAAGTATGCGCGCACGTGTAAAAGTATATATTATATGCGCGCACGCGCGTATCTCGGTTCTTCTCTCTTCTTTTTTTTAGAAGAGGAAGCCAGCGTTTCGTTTCGACGGATTAAGTAAGGCTTGCGTAACGGGCTGTGCGCGCTTTCATGTCGGGGGGTAACGTCGTGGGAGGAGAAAAATTATATGCGTTGCACGGAGTTCAGGGAAATTAGCCGGTAGCGATAATGTGCATTTGAATATTGTGTGCTCGCGAGTGCAGAGGGATTTGTGCACCGAGTAGAGAGAAGGAGAGAGCAGCTTTTCGACGGGAAAAGGAGATTTCCGTAATGAAAGTGATTCGACGGAGGGTCTATAGTGCGTGATGTGAAGCGATGCTGCTGATGTGGCTTTTGGAGATCAAAGGGCGATTTTTCCCGGCTGCGTTGGTGCTGCGCCGCAGTTGTGTAGCTGCCGCCGCTGCGTGCAACGGGGATTTGTATTAAGTTCGGCGCTTTGGATCGTGTTGCCGGGTATTACACGCTTTTTATTCAATAAATTGCTGGCTTTATGTCTGTATTAACTGTCAAGTGTCACGCGGCTGTTTGCGCGAACATTTATGAACTTGAAGCTCGGAATTCATTGTTTTTCTTTCTCTCGTTCGTACAGCCCCATTATTCCTTTTTTTTTTGCAATACGATCAAAAAGAAAGTAATGGACTACACTCTCGTTTCAATTTCGGGGCCTCGGAACAACTCGAGCGTGTAAACTTCAATTGAGAATGACGCACCCGCCGCAGGCAAAAGGGAAGAAGAAATATCCTACACTATACTATTCTCTCGCACTATAAACGTATTCGCGTAATTTCAATTTTCGACTTCGCAGTCCGACGACTCCGAAAAGAGAGCCGCCGCCACTGCCACCGTGAACGCCGCCAAACGTAAAATTACGCCCATCCCTCATCGACCCCAAACCAAACACATACACACACACACACCCACACCCACACCCACAGCCCGGCGACTAATTTTTTTCCCCTTTCTCGCTCATGCACGTCTCACACATACAGCTTTTTCGCGAATAACCGAAGGGAAGAGAGCGAAGAACCAACGACGACTACGACGACGACGACGACGACCTGCCGAACAATTTTCGAAACCCGATATCCCCTTTCGAGCGCGCGCGCGCACTACCACCTATATCCGCACATACACACATCGGCTCAGCTGCCGTGCACGCGAAAAAGTCGAAACTCGGCGCGAGAGATGAATACGAAAGTCGTTACTGCAGGGGGGCAGAAGAGGGGGAAATTTCGGTACGGCAGGTTCTGAAACGCGGCGCGGCCCATCACGCAGCGAGTCGATGCCGCTGCTGCTGCGACTGCAGTTGTGCTGCTCCGATTCGGCGAACGGAAGTAAGTGGAATCGCGAGCACGGCGCGGCAGCATCGACGATTATTTCTCCTTTTTTTAGGTGGTTGGGAGGGGGCGAGAGAGCGGATGGAATGCGTGATGGGTTTTTGAAGGAGAACGATCTCGGTTTGGCGCTGACGGGGTTTTAATTGTGTGTTTGTGTGTATGTGTGTATGGTGGATTGTTCGAGTTGATAAAAGTAAAAAAGCCGGGTGTATGAGGGTTTTGAATGATTTGTATAAAAAGGATTCCAAGAATAATTTTATGCAATATGCATGAGATGATGTTACACTGTTTGATAACTTATACGTTTAAGAAATTATTAATAAGGAAAAATACGTCACTATTGATATTTAATGAAACAGACAGATACATTTACCACATCTATACATAATTATTAAACTGATATTTACATTCGCGGAAATCGCGGTAATTAACGTTTTACACTGAATAAATCATATTCGATAACATCGACATATCCCGAGTAAATAATTAGTTTGAAACTATTGGATCCAGCACACTTCGTAAATAAACGTCTGATGACAGCGATATAACCAACACTATATTATATACACCTCTGCTCCGCTTTTCTCGTATCAAATCCAAGCGGATAACTACCTCTTTGCAAAAAAGCCTCTCCATCAAAACAACTGCTACATGATCCAAATTAACGAACTGCCCCCCCCCCTCCCCGCCCCGTGAAAAAAGTCTGGTGCACAGCACCGTCGCTCCACCTTAATCCGCAGCCGCTCTCTGCCCATCCAACCGCTTAATAAGCAAAAACTTGCGCACCACCCCAATTTTTCTCTCTCTTTCTCCGCCCCGTGACTAATCTTCGAAAAAACGCGGAAGGACCGAAACCTTGCCGCGTGCGCGCGTGCACCCTCGTTTAATTTTATCGAGGCGACTCTCCCAGACAATGGGAGAGACCGAAAGCGTAAAACGATCGTGCGCGCGCGTGTTCACCGGCTTTGAGAAAAAAAGACGAGGCAAGAACAGTGAGAGAGAGAGGGGGGGAGGGGGCTATTTGTCTCGCTCTCTCGTCCGGCGACGTGACAATGCACCGAGCGCGCGGAGAGGAAGGTTAATGGAACCGGAGATCGCGGACGCGGAGTCTTATCGCGAGAGAGCGAGAGCGAGAGAGAGAGAGAAAGAGAGAGAAAGAGAGGAGAGTAGTATCCCCCGTGACGTAATTGATAGACGCACGCGCGGAGAGGGCTTGGAAAAGTCCGTTGTAAAAGTCGAAGGGACGAGCGAGCGATTGGAAAATACGTTTTTCTGGCGACGGATGTTTATTGCACTGCGGTAGGGATTTCTGTATTTGTATGTGTATCTGTGGGAGATGCGTGAGGTGAATGTGTAAATGAGGTGGTTTTTTTAGCGGTTAATAGGCTGATTAGATTGCAGTGGATTAATGTGACGCTCGCGCGCGCGCGGTATCGTGAACGCGTTGGCTCTAATTTAGCCTGAAATCTTTCACTTTAAAATTCTTTAAAACACGTTTTAAAGGTGTGGGATCTGGGATCTCCGGGGATTATAAGTGAGAGAGCGAGTGAGTTTCTAATTTCTTGCTTGTAGTAAAGGGAATTTATCGGAGGTCGAGAAAGAGAATTATAAGTGTGAATTGGTCGTGAAAAGTGTTTTTAAATTACATTCTTTAATGCTACGTGAATCTAATAAAACTTGAAGCGTGGCTTCAAAGTTCTCCTGTAAGTTTCACTTTTTAATCTTACATTTTTGGTAAATGAGTTTTTAATTGAAGTCTGGCCAAAATTAAAATTATATACACCGCGAGTAATTAAAAACCTTCTATATAGGTTATATACGCGAATCATAAAAAATGACATTTTGTAAAGAAACGAAAATAGACTCTCGGTAGAGCTTGTTAAAACCGTGTTTCTTAAATAAAACATGGGGAGTCGTCGTGCTTATTTCAATACAAAGAAGACCGCGTATACGAAAACTACGGTACTGCGAAAACATGATACGTCTGTGTATATACATATATGTTACGTGGGGGAAAGTGCTGCAGGTAGTTCGGGCCAGATGTGTCGCTATGCGAAATATGCTGAGCTATGCGCATATACGCCTTATTAAAAAAAAAACTCCATATTGGGAGGATTTTATTCCGAATGGAAATTCGCTTGTTCGTATATAGCATTTAATACACTGGCGCGATTCTCGGTTTTTTTTTCGAGTGAACGAATTAATTGAACAATATTACCTTCTGGCGCTAAAAGAGAAAATTATTCGGCGACCCTTTGATGTATCCGAAATAAATTCACTTTTAAAATACAATCATTTCTATTGTTTATAAAAAGCTTAAAAGTTATATTTATTGCCTTCAGCAAGCCCATAAATAACTTTTCCACTCTCAGCTAGGCTCGCATATAAGACCAACTAATTTAAACCCAATCTATTCTCTTGCGCGGGGCAAAAGTTAATGGCAAATTCGTGCTTTATAATTCAATTTGAATTATTATAAATAGCCGTGTTACAAACAATATCTCGCATTGCGCATTACCGCTGTCTTTCTCGCTCCTAACGACTTAACGTTATTTACAGCTGGCGAAACCCGCGGCGCACGCGCGGGGACATAAATCGCCAAGTAGTAAATCCGACGTTTTACGTTTCGCACCATTGTTATCTCTCCCCGCAGAACAATTATTGATTTCGAATATATATTCTTAACGCGCTTTTTCGCCCTTCCCTCCCCTGGCATTGTGCAATTCTCTTCGACACTTGTCGAAACAAAAACTCTCTCCCCCGCAGAAACAGTCCATGTATCGCACGTATATACGCGCCGTTGACCCGCCTGCTGCCGGGCCGTTTCGCAATCGCTGTGTATAGGTACGCGTTGATTCCGTCAATACCGAATAAATTACCAGTCTCGCGCGATCGCACGTGCGGTAATTATTGCGCTTAAGCGCGCGCGCACAGCGTGTGAGTGTGTGTGTGTGTACCCGGGATCTCCTCGAGACTACTATCGCGCTCGGAATAATTCTGTCGATTTTTACATCGAGGTCCCAGAGAGTTATCTAGCCCTTTCACCCGCGAAAATCGAGCACCGACGTCGCTAACAGACACATATACACACACGGTTACGGTTCCGTTCCACTGATCCGTGTCTGTGAACGAGCGCGCGCAGCGACTTTCATAAACAAAGGCGCCGTTTTTCCCCCTCGTGCCAACGCGCCACAGGTATTTTCAGGTCCCCCCGCTTCGCTAGTCGAGCGTTGCGCCGCCGCCCGCACGCGCATTTGCATTATTCAAATTTGTTTATTGTTAGCGCTCGTTGATGGCTCTCTTTCGATTTAGCGGGCATTTTGCGTCGATTCAGTTCTGTTTTTTTTTCCTACGCCTGCGGAGGTTCGGGGGAAGAGTGAGAGAGAGAAAGAGGGAGAGGAACACGCGGTTGGATATTTAGTGTACGGAACGCGAGAGATATTTAACGTGCGGTACGTGTGCGACTGGAAACGAGCGTTTGAGAGAGGCAGTGTATCAATAAATGATGAATGTAGGCACGCGCGTATGTATGTATATATATGCCTTCTCGTATTTAAATTGAGAATATTAGATTCCTTTTGAAGTGAGTGTGTATAGCATGTACATATATATATGTTAGAAACGTTTATCTTTCCAGCGCATGTATTTAAATCGAAGAAAATGTAGACGAGTCACTTCTATGATTCATAGGAGGCTTTTAACCTGTCAATTATGATTGAAGTAATATACGTTACATTCGTTTGTGATGTTTACGACCGAACACCAGAGAGAGTCGATATACATTCCGGGCTCCACTATTAATGAAAGCAATCGAGAGGGAGTAGAAAATTTGATATTTACCTTTCAAATGCCCACGCGTATAAAACGCCGCGATGTATACTTAAATTTTCATTAGCATCTCTATAGTACACCGCGGCGCGTATGGATACTTTTAGAAAATCAATTTTACCGCCGTTAGAAAAAACCTCCGCGAAGTGATTACTTTCCACAGTCAATACAACTTCGACCGCGCGCTGCCGCCGCAATGTATATATCAGCGATAAGAGAGAGAGAGAGAGAGAGAGAGAGAGAGAGAGAGAGAGAGAGAGAGAGAGAGAGAGAGAATGAGCGAGAGCGAGATGCCCTTTAAAAGATGCAAATTGCAAGGCAAACCGAGCCCCTCGATCGTGGCGCTCGAGCATTCATTTTCGATTTCCACTTCCGACCGGCAAGCAGGCTGGCAGGCAGGCAGACACCCCGTTACGAACTTTCAATCTCTCTCTCTCTCGCGCCATTCTCTTACCTCCAACCTCACCCCCCGCTTGCGAAAAAGTCAAACACGGGGCCCACCGCCAAGAACTCGCGGAAACTCTCTGTCTCTCTTGCAGCTGCCTCCCTTATCTCCCTCTCCCCGCGCGCGCGCGCGCTTCGAAGTTTCCCTCGGATCCTCCCCTTTGCCTCCCTCCCGCGAAGGTCAACACACATCGCTCTTAATATTTCAGCCGTGCCGTGCCGTCGAGTGACGAGAGAGGGAGAGAGAGAGAAGGAGGCAAAGACAGAGAGTAAGAGAAAACAAAAGAGCACTGTTCTCTCTCTCTCTCTCTCTCTCGCTCGCTCCTCTCACGGGATCATCCTGCGCGCGCTCGGCGGCGCCGCACAGTCGTGTACGTATGTGTGTGTATGTGTGTGTACGTGTTATCGAACTCGAGGGCTTCATAATTCACGGTATCTATATCGAATATCGCACTACTCTCTCTCTCTCTGTCTCTCTATCTCTCTCTATCTCTCTCTCTCTCTCTCTCTCTCTCTCTCTTTCTCCCTCTCTCTCTCTCTCTCTCTCTCTGTCTCTCTCTCTCTCTCTCTCTCTCTCTCTCTCTCTCTCTTTCTCTCTCTCTCTCTCTCTCTCGTTCTGTAATGGTCTGTAATACACTGCAGAGCTTGGAGGAGGATGACGCAAGCGGCTCATCGTACCTATATAGCTGCACCACGCGCACTGTAAGCGGATGAAATGGCTCCGGAGTTTACGGACGGGGATAGAAAGAGCGAGTGTCAATTAAAAAATTTTATTAGGCAACGAGTGAGAACACAGAGGATGATAGAGAGAGCAGAGGGCGACTATTGTTTTAATTGATTTAGAGGGCCGCTTTGATCAATTACGCGCTCGCGCGCGTGAAAGCAAAAGAGAGGAGTATACGTATATATATACGGTATGTTGTCATGCTGCGTAAGAGGGATGCGAGAGTAATTTTTTTGACGCTGAAAAAATAGAAAGAGGGATTTATGGCTTTTTATGCGCCCGCTGCCGTTATATACGAGCTTTCATTTTTTACAAGTGAAAATTCCGCTATACACCTTATGTACACAGACAGAGAGAGAGGACGTTCGGTTGCTGCTGTTGCTGTTATTATTGCGGATCGTTACGGTGAAATATAGATCGGATATTTTTCGCGCGTGCGAGCGAGCGCGCCCGTCGGATGAGAGTCGCCTCTTTACGAGTGCAATGAAATTTAATGAAGATAATGCCGTTTTAAAAGTTCCACGCGCGTCTTGCCCCGGCCTGATTGATTGTTCAATTACTTTTAACGGCCATATGGGGGGATTTTATCGAATTTTTTTCTTTTTATATAAGAAGATTCTCGTGTATAGTGTCTTTGAACAATGGCAATACGGGCCTTAAATCAAGCATCGTCTCTAAATTATATTTTATTGGAAGCGAGAAATATACTAGTTAACATCAATCACCATCTTATAAAAGACAAAAATCAAAAATTGCGATTGTTCTGTTTTGGTATACGGGGTGAAATAAATAAACAAAATTTACAACTGTACATATCGAAAATAAAACGTGGAGAAATATATTGATAAAAATTTATTCGAAACCGTCGGCGTCGCCTCTCCCCGCCCTAAATCATCCATCAACCATCCGCAGATCAAGTTCAGCGTTTTATCGAGCCCCGCGCGCATGGGGCCATAAATTTCCGAAAGAGTCGAAAAATCCGGTTCATCTCTCTCTCTCTCCCTCTTTCGCCCTGCGGTGCAATCTTACACTGCATAACTCGCGATTCGATTGCACCACAGTGCTGTCCCTCTCTCTCTCTCTCGCGTTATAAAAAGTATAATTAAACCAGCGAAAAAATGCATACGTAAACTTTCTCTCTCTCTCTCTCTCTCTCTCTCTCTCTCTCTCTCTCTCTCTCACTCCTTATATATACGGCCACGACAGAGTTAATCATCGGTACTGGCGCTCACGAGAGAGAGAAAGGGTCAGCGTCACCGCGTGCACACATAGCCGGGTCACTACACCCGGCAGATGCGTGCCACGTGCGCACCTCTCTCCCTCCTCCCATTGGCCCAGTAAAAACAATGTATATACGTATACATAGTACATGTACCGGTGAACCTAAGGAACGTCTGTTGCTCGCGAGCTGTTGTTGTTTCCCCGTGGGGACGACGCGGAATTAATGGGCTACGCGCGAGCACGCGGCTGGTACGTATAAGGTACTTGAGATCCGTGATACGTGCCGCGCGGGGGGACACAGCGGCGCTCAAGGTTGCCGAGAGTCTGGATGCACATGGCATAGTTTTCATATGGGGGGGAGGGAAGGGTCTTTAGCTTCGTTTAGGTCAATTTGAGCGCGGGCCGTGAGAGAGAATTATGTGAATGGGCCGTGCAGAGCGGCGGCGGTTTTCTTTTTCTCGTTCGGTGCTTAGCGAGGGCAGAGTGGGGTATAATATGGTGTATAGACGATTTAATGGGCGATTAAGGAGTGTTCGGTTGGTTGATGATGCGACGACGACGAGGGCCTTGAATTTCAGAGGTTTTCTTCGTAATTAGGCGTTTGTAGGGCGCGCGCGTTCGATAGATTATACACGCGCGTAACCTAAGCGATGTTCACTTTACAAGTTGTTGTAATTAGCTGTCTTTAGGGGGGATATACCGTGTCTAATGGGTTCTACGATTTCTGAATTTTTAAAGAATGACTTTGAAAATATTATACTTACTGCGCGAAACAGTTATATCTTCGCTGTGTTCCTTATTTTCTCATGACTCTGTACTTAAGAACCCTTATAGTAAGTACAAAGAGGCTCGTTTATCAAGGTGCAAACAGAATCCTTTTTGTTCTGGTTTCGCAAGGTCTGTTTTAAACGCGTTAAATGTATACACATACGCACGCTTGAAACCCAGAAAACTGTGTCAAATATCAACGAATATAATACACATATTTGACAATTTTTCAACAGTGTCAACAACACTCTTCAATTATTTACAATGCACAAATATGCATTACACGAGTTTCATCTCGCTGAATGTTTATCGAAACAGCGCGCGCGCACGAAACCCACACCCAATTACTAATACCGCAAATTTTCCTCCTCTCCACACAGAGCGAATCATTACAACGCCTCTCTATCTCTTTCTCTCCAATTAGTTACAAAACTCTTTCGCGCAGAAAACAATCCGGCCGCAGCGGCGGCGGCATCGTCTCGATATCCAACCCCAAAACCAATTCTCATCTTCAATTAAGCCGCGTAACTCGAGCCTCCCACTGGAATCACTCCTCATCCTCCTCCAATTCCAACCAGCTCCGCGTATACAAACAGCCCCATTGTCCATCTCCCACAAAGCCTGCGCTCGCTTGCGCTCTCTCGCTTTTCGGCAACTCGCTCTCTCGCAGCATAAAAGATCAATCCGGCCCAACGTGTTTGCAGATCCACCTCTCGCTCTCTTTGAGCCTGCGCGCTTTCCTGCTCGCGCTCTCTCGCGTCTCGCTTGCACTTATATACTTCCGGCCTCTCGCGGGGAATCCCGGAGGTATCCGATTTCGCACGCGCACACACACATCAGGCTTCTATATACGCAAGAAAGAAAACACCGCTATATAGCCGTACGCGCGCGGGGGGAGGCCGAAAAGCAAAAGACAAACGAAGGAGGTATAGGGGAGAAGTATACATGTGCGCGACCCGTACCGCGGACACTCGAGCGCTCGCTTTAGCAGTGGGCCGCCACTCCACTCTATTTTCTCTCGAGGGTACTTGCACACTCACGCGCGCGCGCGCACGCGAGTATAGTGTACTTACTACTGCTGCTGGTATATACATACGTACATACGTGGCGTATATATTAGCCCTCGACAGACCCATTTCGTCCCCCCCTATACCGGATCATTCGCCACCGCCTGTGTGCGAGTCGTGGCCGAGTCGTTTGGCACGGAGTTTAACTTCCTTTAGATGATATCGCGCAAGGAGCGCGAGTGTTGTAGCACGCGCTTCTTTCATGCATTTTCATGGCAGGCGAGCGAGCAAGCGAGCGTGGCCTACTACTACTGCGCAAGCTTTGGCATTGTTTCTGGTGTAATTGTCGTTCGCCCCGGAGGTTTTCGGCGCGGAGCGCACTTTTGCAGGGGCCGATATGCGCGCCCGCGCTGTATAAGGGTCGTTAGGTCGTGTTTTTGCCACGGAGATTGCGGTTATGGCTTATATATATGGCACACGCAAAGTTATGCGGCGATGGAATTTTATTGAATTTTTCTCTTTTTTTTTTTTTTTTTTTGCAGTGCCGTAGTAAAAATTTATTTTTTAATAAAAGTTATACATCGATCGATCGGTGAATATTCAGTTATATTATACAGTTTCTATGTACGAAAAGGCTGAAATTTAAATAACTGGAATACGATATAGCTAAAGTTATAAGTACGGGTTTATTAAATTTAATGTGACATTTTTCTTTTTTCTTTTTTTTTTTTTTTTTTTTGTAAAATAACGTGAATATGGGTTGATTTTCGCAGTGGAAAATAAACGAAATTATCGATAGCTCGCAGATGTGCGTTTTTACGAAAAAAATTAACAAAAAATATATGCTAGATATACGGAGATTTTCCAATTCATAACAGCATTTAATGAAATTTAATACGTGAAAAAGCTCGGCGGATGTACAAACATTGAACGCACCAAAGCTCTCGCTCGTATATATATTTTTATATCACGTGTTCGCGTTCGAATTAAAATTTTTAATTTTAAAATGCATAAATACATTCGAATAAAGTAATGCAGATAAATATTCATAACAGGCCGCGAGTGCGCTCCTCATTATTATTGTCTTTACTTATCATTGACAGTGCGCGCATGCACTTTTCATTCGCATATAATATATAGATGTACATAACTCGTCGATAACTAGTTCGATGCATTTATAATTATAAAAAAAAAAATCTGGATATCATATACTGTGCCTCGAAAATTATCACAATTCCTCTCTCTCTTATAGTATTTAAATAAACCGTGCTTCAACAGAAAATCTCCCCTTTCGAAAATACTGCTCTCACGTTATATGCATACGATATACTATATACACGACGAAATCCGAATGGCCAAAACCATCGCGCCGTACAGTTTTAACAACTCAACGTCGTAGTCGTAGTATACAAAAATACGTAATACTTTTTTTCTTCTCTCTTCGCTTTCTCTCTCCTTCTTTTCTTCTCTCCGGGCGCGCCTTCTAACGAATCAGCTGACGGCCCTTCTGATGTCCTCGATGGCCTCCAGCATCCTCAGCAGTATGCTCCTATTCTCCTCGTCCCTCTTCTTCGTGTACTCCAAAAACTCCGCCATCCTCCTCTCGAGCCTCTCGAGCCTGTCCTCCCTCGCGCAAGCCTCACCTCCGCCGCCTCTCGCGTACTTTTTCCTCGGCGGCCTCTCCTCCTCTTGGTCGTCGTCGTCGTAGAAATCCTCCTGCCTCCTCGCCTCCTCCTTAACGATCTCCAGCTCCCTCCCATTGACACTGATAGGCTCGAGCGCGGGCACGACAGGCCTGATAGTGAGCTCGGTGGTGCGGGGCAACCGCGACAGCAGGTCCGCCTCGTCGCTTGACGCGTTCCGCTTCCTACTCGAATTCGTCGTCGTCGTCGTCGATCGTCTGTAACAAATTTATGCCGTTTACATAGGTGCCGCACACAATTCACCTTTGCCCTTATAATGTACTTTTTCGGCCAGGCTGGGGGGAGCGTATAACAGCAGCGGCACGTGTTCCGCCGGAAGGCATTCGTTCCGGGAGCCCCCCGATTAGCTCAGCTATATATACTATATATATACACCAAGGAGTTATTGCGGGTACTCTATACACCGTATAGCATATGTGTGTACGTGCTGTGTACGTGTGTGTTTACGTGTACCGAGGGAGAGCAGCAGAGGGTTGCCGGGGTTCGTTAGCGGAAGCTTTTGTCGTCGGAATGTGGGTTTTTCGAGTCGTTCCGAGGGAGAGAGTATAGCGCCAGCAAGAGTGAGCGAGAGGGAGTATGAAGGGCTCGTCGCTATATACTACCTACTAGGCGCTTTTGAAGAAGCCAGCGCGTTTCATGCATATTTATGCGGCACGCGCGCTCTCTCTCCCGCGCGAGCTTATATATACCCCGTGTACGGCAGCGCGCGACGGGAATTAAAAGCGCGTTATAGAAATGCATATAGGGGCGCGCTTTTTCGGCAGCAGCTTTATATTATACATATTGTCCTCGCCCGTCGTGGTGACGGTACGCGCGAGGTTATTTCGAAGAAATGTGGCCGCGCGCTCGCTGCGGAAGAACAAAGAGATTAGCTGCCGGTTTAGATCGTATCTATATACGGGATCACGTATAAAAACAATTGTTAGATGCCGTTTCAATACTAAACGAAAAACCCCCGCATAATTGAGAAAAGCATTCAGAAAATTTTACTCGCTTTATGAAAATTCACTTCTCGTTGTGTTTCACGACGCATTTCCCGTCCCCCCGCTCGACGCACTACGCGAGTATATAGTAAAGTTTTGTGAGGTCAAAGTTTAAAGTCGCGCCGTATTAATGCGTGTGTGTGTGTGTATCATACATCGAGCTCCACAGGATTCCTATGCAGCTATACATTGCCGCGAGGCAGGCGCGCGCGCCGCGCTTTGACTCTTGATTTACAAGGAATTCCGCGCGCGCTAAATAGCCGCGGCGTGTGCGGCTTTAACGCGCGCTGACCGATACTGCGTTTAATAGGAAATATTTCGGTGCTTACAAGGGACCTTGGAATATGTGTGTATATGTGTATCTATATATACATCCGCGGCACATCATTCATGCTTATACGTTTATGGAAAAATGAAATAAAATAATCTACTTATACGCGCGCGCGCGTGTATGATAAATATGATTTACGCACGCTATATACCGGTCTTTTATTGAACAATGAAATGCTATTTACAGGGCTGTAAAGTCTCGTGTAAAAAGGATAAATTAATTTTAGACGCCGAGGTCGGTCATTCATTTTAAAATTTTTGCGGTTTTTGCGGTCAACGGCATTTATGTATATGCTGTTTTCTTTTTAATTAAAAACAGCGTAAATTGGCTCTTCAAGCTCCTTTAGCAAATTTCTATTTTTAGAACAATTTTCGCCGCCGAGGCATTAACGAACCGACGCAACAAATTGAGCTTCGAATCTACACCTCTGCGAATTTGCAATTCATATCTCCCTCTCTCTCTCTCTCTCCCCCCACATTCTCATTTCACCCTTTACCGCAACAGCAGTGATCCCAGCCGTGCGCGCGATCCTCCCTCCAAAAACCTAACTCACCTCGTCGTTCGCGGCAACCTCTCGACATCGAAGACAGGCCCTCCACCTCCTCCTCTGCCTAGCGGTTGCAACCTCGGCAGTCCGGCTAGTCTCTCGCCTCCTCCACCTTCTCCATTGTACTCGTTAATATTCTCGCTTGGATTGACGGGCGAGCCGTCACCGTTCTCGTCGTCGTGGTCGCCTACGGACACGCAGAGAAACTCCTGGGGGTTGACGAGCTGCTCGTCGTCATCGTCCTCGTCCTCCGGGCTGCGCCACATGGCTGGTGGCGACGGGCTGACGTTGCCGAGGACCTCGTCGATAGCGGCGTAGAAAGGCCAGGATATGTCGTCCGCCTTGTTCTTGTCGCCGTGGACCGGGTTTTTCAGCTCCTGAAGTCATTGTTACGATTTGATTTATCGATCGTAATTATGCGTGGGAACAATTTGAGGTTCTTTTTTCGTGGTGGAATTATGATAGGGATATATATGTGAGTTATTAAATGCTCGAGGTTGCGCGGATATAAAATCAGGTTGTAATAAGTTGTGTGACAAAAATGCAAAAATATATATATCTCTACATAAATAGCATTTTTATCAAGCCGGGAAGGCTATAATTATCTAGACTCTTATTAATAATATTCTCAATTTATTAGTCACATAATAATTTTCCTCAACGTTTTATACTTACAAATTATACTACGCTTAAATCCCGCCGCCGTCAAAAAAAAAAAAAAAAAAAAAACAGAATCTTTACGTAAGTTTATCAAAAGTTATTCGGTGAAAGCCGGGGAATCAGAGCAAACGCTCTATAAGCGCGCGCTCTTATAGCGTCTTATAAATATATAGAGCTACAATGTATAAGCGCGCGGGCGAGTAATTTGCGTCACGGTTAGTAACGCGGGACGATTTTTTCGCATATCTTTAATGGTGTACGTTCGCATTTAACGAGCCCGTTAAACTCCAAAGTCGAAGTTGACCGCCGCGCTAGCGGCTTTTATAGTCTATACTCGCGGCCGTTAACCCATCTTTGAAATTGCCTTATAACTGCGCCAAGCCGCCAAGCCGCGCGGAATTCTTGACATTTTTGGCGGAATATAGCCAACCGCTCGCGCGTGCATACACACACATTTTCCAGGTATTTAAATTGAGACTTTATAATTAATCGCTTTATCAACGCGTGTAATTTATTGGCATTTTTTTCTGAACTACGAACATTTAAAAATTCACGGCTAATTAGGATTTTCTGTGTGTATACATGTATACGTTTTCGCGCAGGCTTTCACATCGCGCGCATTAGTGAATAAAATTATCGGATTAACGTTGCCGGCGCAGTGGAACGTTTTACTGCGCCTCGTAAACGTTACATTAATTTGGGTAAATCATCGGTATATCCTCGGAGACATGAAAATGTACACAGTGTGTGTGTGTGCTTGAAACTTGGGAAGCACGCTTATTTCGAAAATCAATCACTCGGAGTAGTGTGCATTGACTTTATACGCTTTGAACTATCATTACGCCTCGGAGTCGCGTATTACTTCATACGGCAATCATCCTATTACCGAAGGGACAGGCAGCGCACGCGTGTGCCCTCTGTCATATATATATAAAGATGCTCGACTCTAAAAGTCCCAGCTTATACATCTATAATTAGACGCTTCATGCTCACTTTATATTGCTGCAATAAGTTAGACCATTTCTTCTTGAGCACCCGATAGTGAACGTCAGCCATTATGGTTGGGAACTCTTCCCTCATCTGCCGAAGGATGTACCTGATAAAAAGAAACGGGTTTGATCATTAAGCCGCGGATCAATACATATTACGCTCGCCTTTCACTTTTTCTTATATTTAATATAAAAAAAAAAAAATTTCATTGTTTTCGTTATACTCGTGAACGTCGTGATAATGGCTTTAATAAAGTTTTTAAATTGAAACGTTAAAACGTCACTCCAGAATAACGGTTCATGTTTTTAATTAACTTTTTTTTTTCAATTCCACGGCAAATCGAAAATAACATTTTTTTTTTCCTCCAATATTTAATCACACACCCTTTGAGCGTATATTACTCGAAATTGATATCCAACATGTAAATGATGCAGTTGTAACGCGGTTAAAATAAGCAAAAGAGATGTATTCAGAATCGCATCAATTTTACAAATTCATATTTATATTCCGTCCCTCCTTTCTCGCATCCGCTCGCGCGCGCGCGCGCGAAGATAAATCGACCGCAATCTTAACCACATAAAACACACACAGCATTTTTCCCAAACATAAAATAAATCCGCGGGCGCGTGCGCGTGAATGGAGCATTTTCGAGCATATCTCTCACATATCCGAGGCGACGAATTAATCGTTATATTACACACACACTCCTCGAACCTGCCCTACGGCAAAAACTCAGCCATGTTTTATTATCGCGGAAAACTTATAATCACGCGCGTACGAGCAGCATCATTCAAATTCGCAGCAGGCTATAAATCTTGAGCATAATTAAGTAGCGTGTTGCCGAGTCAATTAAAAATCTAATTCACGTCCTTCTCCTCGTCCGTGTCCTCCCCCCTGCATTTACGAAAAACACGAAAATCGCAATTACAGGTAAATTAGGCGTGAAAGATTCCCGTCTCCATCCCTCCCACTCGTAAATTCATTTTAATACGCTCGATTTACATCGGATTATGTCAGTCAGCCTCCCTCTCTCGAGCGCACACTTACATAAGACTCTTCGACGCTCTCGCTATATATACAGGTATAAGTGTAGGTGTGTGAAGATACTGGCGCACTGTACATACTATATGCACTTGCCGGCTTTATCGTAAATCGCGCTGCACTACTCGCACATACGCGCGTTAAATATCACGCGAGAAAATCACAGTCATCATCGGCCCTCGGCGCATACAAAAGCGCACTTTTGCGTATATAGCGCGTTTATAGATTTTTCACGTATATATACACTATGCTGCCGCTGCTGCTATCTAATTTTGTCCTGGATTTATCGCCCTATTTCGCAGTAATCGTTTTGTTTCGAGCGCGCGCGCATTAATGTATATAGCGAGAGAGGGAAAGGGATGGAGTTTGAAATCATAATAATGATAATAATAATGTTGTCCGTGCGAGCGGGGAAATAAATTCTAATGCGCGTCGCGATCTGTATGCGTGTGATGCGTGAGTGTCTGTATGTGTGTGCTACATAGCTCGTGTGTGTGTGTATATATGGGTTAAAGAGGCCTTTGAAGCGCGCTGCTGTTTAGATGTTTATCGGCCTTTTTTAATTAATTACGGTAATGCGCGAAACATGCAATTTTTATAATATAAAATGCTGATGCGCCGGGAGATTAAGCTGCATCGCATGCCTCTCCCTGTTATATTTACAATTTTTCGCATAAATATATATTCAATTAAATGTCGTTAACGCCAGCGCGCAATAATCCACCTATACGTGAAATTTTTTTTTCGGAAAAACCTCTGCCGATCGTGCGAAGCGATTGTACGCCAGCGGTATAGTCGCCCCGATAAACGTTGCAGAGATAATTCGAAGCGCTATTTAGTGATACAGAGCTCGAGCTTTTGTTTTTTAATTTCGAGAAAAGCCAGGCTTGATAAGCGTGAATTCGCGGCGCGGCTATACGGTGGTGGTGTAATTATAATACCAAACGCTTCCGCGAGGGATCCGCCGGGCGGCGATCAGATCTGCGCGCGCTGCGCTTGTAACATTAACGCGGGAATTTCTCACGTCAAATAAAACATAAGCGCCCCGAGAGCCCAGCCGCGTGTGCGCAACTTAACACCGAATTAATCACCGCGAGGCTGTGCGAAACGCCGATCTAGCTTACAACGGTGCGAGGTTGCAGCGTCGCAGGCTATCTGTGTGTGTGTGTACTCGAAATTACATAAATTTTCCGTTTTCGGTCTCAATGGTAGGTGATTTTCTTAAAGACTTCTTCTCATCTGTGTCGTAATGGAGATGTGGTTTCTTAACTACGCGAACGTAGCGTAATTGAAATTCGCTGCTATCAAGAACTTGCAATCGCAACCACACTGTGTTACGATTAAGAAATAAATACGAAATAGAAGTACACCGATACGTTTAATAAATCAAAGAATAGTCTTTACTAATTACCGTTTCTCACCGCAATCCCAACTACTTGCAACTTGAAAAAGCCCCAACCGCATCTTTCCGAACTTTCCAGCGCGCGCGCGCGCGCAACCTCCTCCGATAAAGTAAATAACTCTCTAAACCCTCTTTCTTTCTTTCTCTCTCTCTCACTCCGCACCGCGACTTACAATCCCAATACGATTAGATCGAATCTAAGTATCCCTTTCTCTCTCTTTCCAACGACATCCACACACAACCTCGCGCTTTAAAATAAATCGCGCTTGGGCATCTCGACTGCACACAGACACACACACACACACACACACACACACACACACACACACACACACACACACACACACACACTGCTCTGCCCACGTCCACGCGCACCTCTAATGAGACTCTCCTCTCTCCCTCTCTCCTCGAAGAAGCTATCATCACTCGCCGCGGCGCGCATATACAACACGCGAAAGCGAGAGAGATGCAGCGGCGCGATACACGCGCGCGTCGGTATTTCGGTTGCCGTCGTCGTCGTCGTCGTCGTCGTCGCTATTTTCGCTTTTTCGCGCTAAACCGGCCGAGCGAGCGCCGCCTTATTTATCGATGCTCTGCGCGCGCGCGCGTGGATATATATTTCGCGCGTCGGAGCGCCGGCACGGAATTAATTACGGCCGATTATGAGAGGACAACGAGGACGACGGCGGCGGCGGCGGCAGCAGCGACGTTGTACAGCAGCGACTAATTTTTACGAGCTGGGGTATATATATGGTGCGCGCGTCCTTTGGGCGTCGTTTTTCTCAGGTGCGGGAGAGTTGTATATGTGTATGTTATATATATGTGTATGTATTCGTGCGTATGTATCTGTGTGAAGGTGCGGATGCGGACCGGTGATGTGAAACCGGAGTGCATGGTCTTTTTGTCCGCTCTCGGGCATTATCAAGGTGCTATGGTGTATATACCAGAGTGAGAGGGCGCATGTGGGAGGAGAGAAGAGGGAGAGGGAGAACAAAGGATGTTCCGCTAATTTTCATTAGGTGCGAATGCAGCGGTAAATGACTGTGATTTCGCTGCGCGAGTAAGCGGGCGATCCTTTGTGTATTTTGAATAATTGGAGCTAGCTGTTATAAATGCGCAGGGTTGTGTGTGTGTGTGTGTGTGTGTGTGTGTGTGTGTGTGTGTGTGTGTGTGTGTGTGTGTGTGTGTGTGTGTGTGTGTGTGTGTGTGTGTGTGTGTGTGTGTGTAGTGGCGAAAATGTGAGATTTATGCGGTTGAAAAATTAATGAGCGGCAGCTTAATTCGGTAAATAATTTACAGATGTACACGGAGAAAAATGGTTTCGGAAAAATTACTATATTTATAATAACCGTGGGACAGACTGAAATTATCATAACATTTACTACAATTTATAGTAAAAACTCCTATGTTTTGAGTAATATTTACTATGTATATAGCAATTTTTACTATAAGTTGTAGTAAATTTTATGATAATTTGAGTCTGTCCCAAACTTGCTATAGAATACAGTAATTTCTCTTACATTTATAGTAAATTTTCCTATAACATTTCTATCAGTGTAGTTTTATGTTTGTATGGTTGATAATAATTATTGCTTCGAGAACGAATGTTGTGTTGTACTGATAACAGAATATCGAATGTTACTCGGAAGTTTAGTTCCTTGGCTCTAGTGTATAGTCTTTTTTCCAGGATATTACATAAAGTTGCACAATCGCGAGATATGACACTTAATATAATCTCGCAGCTTTGTAATGCAAAAACGTATTTCAATCATTTAAAGCAGATAAGGCGGCTTTTACGAGTTTCGCGTTACGTGTTTTACCCTCGACGAAATCGTTGGATTTAATTTCTGAAAAAGATCGTTTCGACGTTTTATTACTGGACCTCTCATTCGATTTTTATCTCCTAAATCGAAACTTTAATGAATTTTCAAACGAACGCTTACATTCTAAAAAGGGCTAAAACTATGCAACTATAAAGCATAATTCATTAACAAAATTACTGTCTCGCGCATGAGGCGCGCACTACTCTCACACGCGCATACACACAAACTTTGATATACAACCGAAAATTCCGCGCAACGAAACTGCAACACGCGCGCGCTAGCGCAACAATGTCCACAAATCACCCGCTATTAAGGCTCTAGCCATATATATACATATATATACACAGAGTATCTCTTCCTCTCTCTCTACTAGCGAGAAAGACAGCCACTCATCAGCATAATAACTTGCGCGCGATTCGCTGATTAATTCGCGCAATTCTATACACAAACTCTCTCGCTCTGTCTCGCTCTCTGTATATTATACACGCGTTGTAATCTACACGCGAGACCGGGCTCGCACTTACTTTACCGTATCCATATACCCACTCACACGATATGCAGGCGCACGCGGCGGGCGCGAGACAATCTCGTATAGTGTAATACGGCGCATAAACACGTTCTCGCTCGCGCCCGAACGGGAGGAAGAAGAGAGAACGGGTCGGAAATGGCGCGTAAACAGCCGTGTCCCTTCTCTCTCTCTCTCTTTCTCTCGAGATGATAATCGAAATGTACCCCAGCGCTCGCTCGCGCGTAATCCATTTGTCTCGCCGTACGCGCACGTGATTTTCCGCGCAGTGTACGCGGGCGAGAATATAAGGGCTAAAGGGAGAGGCAGAGGGATGTTGTATACCTGTGTATATATATCGGAACGCAAAAGCGAAAGTCGCTATCGCGCGCTCGCGGACGCTAGGATGACGTGTGCGGGGGACTACGGGGGGGCTTTAGTGAAATATTGTTTGATAAGGGAGTATATAGAGGTGGAAATGTACAGGTGCGCAAGCGTATATCGATTGATTTACGGGGGATCTCTGATGGGAGAAGAAGTGGTAAGCAGCGTTGGGTTATTAATTTGTTAATGGTATTAGTGAGTAACGTTAGCGTTGAAAATTGACGTGATCGATAAAAAAAAAAAAAAAAAAAAAAAAATATGAAAGAAACAAAGAGGAGGATGAAAAATGATTATTCCTGGATCGTAAAAATTAATGGTTAGTTTCCTTCTTTAAAGAGGGAACTCCATTTATATACACGCGCGAGCTGCCAATAATAAAAGCTCATGCAAAATTTTTACATAACCCAAGCGCGGCTATAAATATTATACCGCGCGCGCGCGCATCCGTTCTTATAAATTTTGCCACGGACAGGTTACATCGCGTCTTAACGTTTATCGGAATTATTATTACTAACTATATTAGTGGCTCTCAAAAGATTAAAGAGCTCGCGTGCACCTGTCGCTTATATCGCGACGTTAATTTTAATTGACCGCGATCATTACGATATCCACGCACACTTCTTTAAAACTAAATTTTCTCCCATTACACCGGAAATACTATCCGCCGTATATAGCCAAGTGTTTTTTCAATTTTCCTCGCTACTACTATCGCGGCAATGATAATCCATTATACTGCCCGGCAAGAGCGCGCGCAGCCGTTAAAGCAACGAAACGCAATCAACCTGTTAGCCGAAACTACCGGCGGCTCTTCTAAGAACCGCGTCCGGCTGCGGATCATTTTTACGACGTTACGGCCAAATTAACCTCGTCCAGGGGCGCCACCGCCGAAATCATTCGGTCGCGTGTACAACCCTCGTACAGAAAATAATCTCTCCCTTCCTATCTATGCCCTCCTCGTCGTATAGGCACATATATATATATATACTCACTCCCATCCAGCTTGGGCGGAATACTTCCGACCGGTGAACATCTTGCCGTGCTCCTTCCTCAGCTGGATGAACCGGCAGGTGAGGTTTTCCGTCCCTGAAAAGAAAAGAAACGCCGGTGAGTCAGAGCGAGAGAGGGAGATAGACAGCATTCGCTCTCGATGCTCTCGAGATAACGCGGAGAGGAGGCGCGGGCGCACTGCTCGAGGTCGAGGAGCGCGAGCGCGAAGATAATGGACGGATGTTCGAGTTTTTGTTGCGCGTGACAATGTGCTTTTAGCACGAGTGAGCGACAGAGAAAGAGCGCATATAGTGTCGAAAGCTGCGCGCGCGACAATTGCACATTGTTTGCGCGAAGAAGAGGAAGAGAGAGAGAGAAAGAGCTATGGGCTTTCTTGTTTGCATTCGCCCGACGGGGAGGAGTATATGATTTATTTATAGACGACGAGAGGCTATGCTAATGGATGCTCCGATGCGCCTTGTTGTTGTTGTCGTTGTTGCTTTTTTTTCAGCGCTTCAGTATATGATGCTGATGGTGTAGTTTTTATTGCAGTCTTGATGGTACTCGGGGAGAATACGTACTTAGTTTTAGAGTTGTATGTATAGCGGAGTTGCGCGCGCGCGCGTGCAGTATCGTGTAACGGCCAATTTACATTTTGATTGACAATCATTATCTTTCGTTAATATCGATGCAATTTGTACACAAACGCAATTGCTTTTGTAAATGGCGCGGTATAAAATCAGCGCTTGCGCGCCGGTAATATATATATATATATATATATATATATATATCTTTCTCTCTCATCTTGCGCAATTTAATAAATTTAACGAAATTAGCATGGACTATCGTTAAAGTCGCCAATTAAGATAAGCAAATGAGTTTCGCCAAATTGAGGCACCGGCAGGTATATAAACATACGTATGCCACAGTTATATACACGGGCGAATGAAAAATTGAGCGAGTTACGGAAAAAAAAGGATTTGCAGAATTAATTTTATCACCAAACTCTCAACTATTTCCAAGCCGCGCGGGCGCGCGCATTGCATAACTCTCTCCGTCAACTGCTACATACACACGCCATATAATGTAAATACGTAGTTGCTATAGAGACTGACTGACGAATGTGTGTGTGTGTGTGTCCTTATCTCACGAATGCACTTGGAGGCACGGTGGGACAACGACGGCGAGCGCGCAAGTATCAGATGACTGTGTGGAGTTCAATATGGATAAAAGCGGTATGTATATAAGAAGACGGGATGACGTAAACCTCGGATTTCGCACGCTTCGCGTAGCCAACACATCGAGAGTTTTCAGCTACTAAAATACGCGCGCGGGTCTATGTAAACAACGCACGTCGTCGAGGTGCCGATTAAAATCCCAAACCGTGCTCGTAAAGAAGAAGCAGCCACCTCTTTAAACAACTTGTTGCAAAACGCAATATAGTATATATAGGATCTATACGAAAAAGAGAGAGAACAAAAAGTAAAGAAGAAAACAATCAACAATAAAGCTCGAAATTCCGCGTCGAGGCTAAACATGCTAGCTTGCTCACATACGAGTGAGCATCAGTTGGCGGGCCGAGGCCATGCGTTTGCTTCTCTCTCTCTCTCTCTCTCTCTCTCTCTCTCTCTCTCTCTCTCTCTCTCTCTCTCTCTCTCTCTCTCTCTCTCTCTCTTTCTCTCTCCTTCTCCGAGCTGTCAAGAATAAGACTCGATGCTCGCTCGCTCGCTTACTTGCGCGCACCCACAGCCATTCGCTCTCTCTCTCTCTCTCTCTCTCTCTCTCTCTCTCTCTCGCTCTCATTCTAATCCAACTCCTCTAAACTCACATCGAAACTTGGCGTGATGGTAGACGTGGCCCGCGCTGCTCGTCATGTCCCCGTCGCTGCCTCCACTGGCACGGGCTGCGGCGACGACGCTGTTACTCTTCTCCTTCTCCTCCTTACTGCCGTCGCCGATCTCGCAGCCCCCGGCCTAAGCCTTATCATGTTCGCCGTCGCCACCGCCGCCGCGCTGCAGCCTGAAATCTAGACCCCGTTTCAGTCTCTGTCTCTGTCGGCGCGGTGGCGGAGGCCGATCGTCGCGCTCTTGACGGCGATGATGCCGATGTTTCTCTCCTATCCGCGGCGCAAGCAGAGCCGCGCGCTGTTCGTCTTGGCCGCGCTTACAGGAGAGAGATATTTGGTTGCGCGCCAGGCCTGGGAGAGTGGATACCACCGCCATCTGGGTGTAAAGGGGGGAAGTGGTAAAAAGGTCGGTAAAGTAGGTATGGTTGGAGGAGCGAGGGTAAGAAAGGGAGTTGTTGTATCGGTGAGTGGAGAGGGAGGGAGATGCAACAGGTTGTGCGGCGGGAGCGCAGCCGACATGATTACTGACCGACTCGAGGCTCGTGCGCCCGGCCTCACAGCTGCCGCAGGCTTGTTAGGTAATCGCTGCGCCTGCAGGCTGGCTGGATCTATAGCTAGCGTCAATTTAGCCTCTAACGACTGCGCTGTATAGGATGGAGCAGGAGAAGAGGATGAAGCGGTAGCGAAACTTTGACCTTTAAAGCGAGTCGAATTTGCATGTTTTCCAAGTTTCACGGCTGCGGTGGTGACCATGATGATCAACGGGCTTGCGATGGTCTCCAGATGCGGATGGGTGTACGGTTACGGTTGACGATGTGCAGATATTCTATTCCTCTGTTGCTCCGTAATTTCAGAACACGAAAAAGTACTTTTTCTGGAAATAACGTAAATTATAGGCGACCATTATGCGCCTCTTGTGTACAGTTTTACGCGCGGGTCGATGACACACGTCGACAAAGCAGAGTCGAATCGCTCCGATTCTTTCTTGGAAATAAAAAGACAATGAGGGAGGTATCGAGCCTCTGAAAATTACCAGAAGAGCGGTTTATACCATGCACACAGATACGTACCTTCGTGCATGTATGTGTATACGCATTAGCCGTGATTGAGTTCGATGCGCGCTAAATGCCTGAACTTCCGAAACGCATCAAATTTCCGCGCTGGGGAGAACAAACGCGCGGACAATGGAACCTTGCATCACATTCGCCTCCACAACGCTGCACGCAGCGTGTCGTTTAGGTAACGCAGAAAATTACGCGTGGCGTATATATACGCGTCCATTTAAAATCCATTGAATTTTTATTTTCACACAATCAGCGCGGACGATAAATAACCCGAGGAGTCGTAAACATCGTTCTCTGAATTTCTCTGGGATGTGTCGCGCGCGTCGTGTTTTTTTTCTTCTTTATTATAAATCTCTTGAATGAATCGCGTATAGTAAAAATAAGTTTGATGGGCCTTGGGTGACCTTAAACCACGTCGTGAAAATTTCGTGTGTTGATATTTTAACGGTTTATACCGCCATGTTCGTTTTACATTCATTGTGCCCGTCTGTATATATATAATTTCACGAAAGTCCGTTATATATTTATACCCATCAACGGTTTAATCAAATTCCGGCATTATTTATATACCCCATATTCCGCACTTAAAATAACTAACGCGTTCATTAAACGAAAATTGAATGAACAAGCCGCACATGAATAAAAAACCACCACGGCCAACGATATAAACTAATTAACGAAAATACACACACGCTCGTCCGCAAATAACGCAATTTCTCAGCAAAATTAAACGCGCATTTTCCACCCTTGCAGCCCGCTGGTTACAACAACCACCGTCGTCGTCGCCGTCTATTTTTACGTCCCACACCAGCACTCTCGCCACGTATACCTCGCAAACAAAGTACCACACTACTCCCCCTTTCTTTCTCTCAGTGTGTTTTCGTAAAAAAGGAAATACCTTTTAGACTATAGGCGCGCGCGGTTGCCGGGCTTGTACACACCCGCGCGGTCCGCTCTCCCGGCTCACGGAGGCCTATGGGAACACACCTGGATGCATCGCTCGGCTCGATAGTTTCCGAGAATCTCTCTTTTCCGTTCTTTAAAACCTGTGTACACACACACACACACACACATCCATGAGCGCGCGGTGGTCGTATCCGGCGAGCGCGCGCACCTTTTTTCGAACTGCTGCTGTTGCTGCTGCAGGAGAGAGAGAGACAGAAAGAGAGATGCCCTCCCCGGGCGTAGTTTCTCGCTCATAACCCGTAATTTATTGGGTTACGGGAAAATCGAGGCGAGCTCGTGCAGTGGTGAAAGCTCTTGCGCGCGTGCGTGCGTCCTTGAAAGTTCGCGGCTACGGCTGCAGAGCAGGTACCACGGTGTTTTGTGTCGTTTAATGGCGTAATAAATGGCCGCTGGGAAGGAAAGAAAAAAAGAGTCGGCGACGACGGGGTTGCAAGTGGAATTTCACTTAAGGAGCTTAAATGTAAATAGCGTACAGGTTGCGCAGGTAGGTGTATAGGTAGCTTCGGCTTGTAGTTGTAGAGCGCGGAGAGCCGAGGTAACTGGTTTTATGATGGGAGATCGGCCGCGAGGGAAACGGGATTTTATTTTGTAAATATCAGGAGAGCGGGGTGAAAAAGCGCATAGTCGCTATATATCGTTTTCGTGCTGTTTCCTTCATTACACCATTCCTCAAGGGAAGAGGTCTTTCAATTCTTTTTGTACTTATATATTGCATTAAGGCTGTTTAATATCCATTAATAATGTAACAGCCGCCATTTCATCCAACCTTTCACAATCTCAAAACCACCCTTAAAATAAAAATTATTCGCTCGAGCCTGCATCTCTTAAAAACTATACCTTTACGACTACTTCACTCTTCTCAATCTCATCCATCAACCCTAAACTCCAACTTATCAAGCACTAACCTTTTCCGTCTAACCTTCCCAGGGACCTCGCCTTTTTTAACGACCCACTCGTCGCGCGTAAAAAAGCAGCGCGGGACAATCGCAAAAAGCACACAACGCTCGTTCGTCCATAAAAATCCGGTCGTAAAGCCACGTCGCTCTTTCTCTCTCTCTTTCTCGTAGGCACACAATCAAAGCAAACGGCGCGCGTCGCCCGCATAAATCGGCAGATGCGCGCGGGAAGAATCGGCATAGTAACAACGACGACGACGACAGCTAGCTTAGCTCATATATACGTATACCTTATTCTCGCTTGCGCCATTCGGTCGAACGAGTCGTACACGTATTACCCTACACGGAGAGAAATGGTTGAGTAAAAATTACTATACTGTATTGAAACCGGGGGACAGACTCAAATTATCAAAAAAATTACTATACTTTCTAGTAAAAATTGTTATAAATGTAGTAAAAATTACTAGAAATATAGTAATTTTTACTAGAAAGTATACTAATTTTTTTGATAATGCGAGTCTGTCCCCCGGTTTCAATACAGTATAGTAATTTTTACTCAAACATTTTTCTCCGTGTAGGGTCAGCTAAAAGTCTCTCGCGAGAAGAACATGCCTCTCCTCGTCTTCCTCCTCCTCGAGTTTCTCTTTTCTTTTTGTTAACGCGCCGTCGCGCGCCCTTCGGCCTGTGCAGTTTCCAATTTCCTCGAGATCTGTTTCTCTGATTTTTCAGTATGTGCAGGCTGCGAGGAAAGGAGAAGAACGAAGCAGCTGACGCGTGCCGCTGCAGCGGCGCAGGCGTTCGACGATGCAGGATTCTTTTTCTCGATTTAATTGCTTGGGTGCGAGAGTATAGCGCGTGTAGTGTATAGAGCATAGGGTGGAGAGAGAGAGTAGAGTTTGGTATGCGGGGCTATTTTTAGATCTAGACAAATTTGTCTTTCGGGGAAAGCCCCGCGCTGCGATGACTGAGGGAGAGAGGCATCGAAGGCGTATTAGGGATTGGACTATGGTTTTTAATTGAGAATAATTCTAAAAGTTTATCGACTTGTATAGAAAAAGTTAATAAATTGTAGATATAAGCTTTCTCGTGCGTTAATAAACTCTATAATTTTGAACGAAAGAAGCTTGTATAAAATTGTATACAATTCATTAATTCATTATACCATGCCTGTTCTAAATAAATTAAATAAGTAATGAACTCGCCTTCACTGCTACATAATCTACACGGCATCATAAATTCGATTTGAAAACAACGTAAACCTCGTTGATCCATAAACACAGCGCGCTCGTGGGCTTCCTACAACGCGTCCCATTCATAAACACAACGAAACCTCTGAAAATACTCGCATTATGCATATAATATAGACTCGCTGTTTGCTCAACAATGACTTCTCGTAATTCAGCCTCGAATCGAATGAAAAAAAAAAATTCCCAGCAGCACACGTCCATATGTGCGCGCGCACGCTTATGGAAAACGACGACAACCATCGCGCCCCAAAACTCTCTCTGCTTTTCTCCCAAGGCCTTCGCTCTTTCTCCCCAATTCGGCCTGCACAACTCTCCATCCTCTAATCCTTTTTTGCCCGATCTCTTTTGTACCCACATCCCCGTATATACACACTCGTTCGCTCGCTCTATTCCACGCATGCCCATATATACATACGCTTGGCCCCGTTTCCCCGATGTTTATTGTCCCGCTCGCCTATATCAGTCTCTACTCTTTCTCTTTAGCCCCGAGATCTCCTCCTCCTCCTTTCTTTTCTCGCCCATTCATATGTGTGTGTTCATCGCGCATGCTCGTGCTCTCTTTTTCCCTCGTTAAACGTCGCGCGCGCTTACGCTCTCCACTAACCGCGATAGTGATTTCTCCGCGCGACTGCATAATGCGCACATGCCGCGTATACGGTGGTGGTGTGTGTACGACATATACGCGCGCGTTGACGGACACAATGTCAGTGTCGCCGCGTCGCGTCGCGCGCAAGAGATATCTCGGCGAGATTAAAAAGCCGCGGCGGGCGGCGGCTTATGAAATCCCGCGCGTGCGTACGTGCACTAATTAATTGCTGGTTTACGTAAGCGCGCGGGGGTATATGTATGCTCAAAGGGCTTTTTCGGGAGAAATTCTCCACCTCGTAGCGTTTTATTTTGCACGCCAAGCTGCTGCAGGTATATACGCGCGTAATGCACTTTGCGCGTATTTCGTTAATAAAATTAGCATTACGAGCGCGACTTCGGCGACGCGTAGTTTTTTTCATTCGTTTCCCGCGGTGTAGCGGCAGCGGAGCAAAAAAAAATTCTGCGTATAATCGGATTTGCATACAAACGATGATTGTGTTTCCGCGTGTGCATTTTTTTTTTTCGCAAAAAAACTTTCGAAATGCAGTTGTTCCGTTCGAGTTTTCGTAAACGCGCGGGTATATCTTTGTATTTTATATAAGGGAATTTTATAATCCTATTTTGTATTTTCTCTCGTTACGGTAATATACCGCGTATCGTTAGCATAATTGAGTAATCGCCAAAGAGAAGAAGAAAAGAAACAAAACAACACCTGTAATCCCAACCTGCTATAACTATAACCGATGTTCTCAACGAGAACGAGACCTTACATAAAAGCCTCGGAAAATACTACAGATTTCCCGTCCACTTTTAATCGCCGGCCATTTGAAATTTATTGAATCTGACTAATCGTTATTTTAGCCAGGGAATCACTCACGCGTCTTTGCATCACTATATGCGATTGTATATACCCGTAAGAAGCGCCGCGCGCGATTTCATTAGGCGATTCAAAAAAACAGGTTTGACTCGTTCTGCGCGCGGACGCGTCAAAAAATCTGTCACAGAGCAAAAAAAAAATGTTCTTTTCGTAATGGACAGCAGTCATGCGCTGCACGCACTCACGCGCGCAAGTTCCATCGAGTAGTGCGTCTGGTCGTCAGTCTCGAGCGTACAAATAACTTCAATGTCGATGAGGATTATCATTAGGGCGGGGAAAAACTCGTCCCGCGATCGCGCCAATAAAAAGATTGAGTTTGCCAGCGTTAGAGAAAGAGAGAGGACGAGAGAGAATGATGGGTTATAAATAGTATACGCAGGTTTACGTGGTAGAAAAACTTTCGGCATTAATAAATCATAAATGATTTTTATTAAGGCTCATTAGCTAATGTGTAATTTTCTTTAATGCACTTTTTAACACTGACCTAATTACGATTTTTATTTATGTTACAGGTAAGTTGCAAGGATGGCCAAAATGTATCGTTAAGTCTGGACGTGAGTTTAAATCTCCATTCATTTTCTAATAATTTATGGATATGGTGACCAAAAAATAAAAAAAAAAATACACTTAAATCAAGAGAAATATATCAAACATGGTAACAATATGTATCGTTGTCAATGGCACATGTGTTAAATTATATTTTGATTAAACTCCTTCGGCACCACTCTCCAAAATATATATAAATTTTTACTCTACCAACTATTATCCTAACCCGAAACCTAATAGTTTTCGATACTCCATTCGAATCCTCACCCACCAAAAGAGTCAACGAAAGAATAACATCGATTCTCAGAATTCCGACCATTCCTCACACCCCGAGTGATCAATCAATCCTTCCAACCTCCGCAAAAAGAAGAACGTAAAAAGAAAAACATCAACACCGCCCCCTCTTTTCGAAAATTCCGCTGCACACAGATACACAAGGACGGACTGCACGCGCTACTCCCGGGGCATTAAAATTTCAGTCGACACCAGTATAACAGTGGCAGCAGCAGGCTGCGCTCGCCGCTGCATCCGTTTCATCCGGCCCTGCCCATACTCCTCTCCCTGTTCCTTCTCTCTCTCTCTCTCTCACTCCCCTTCTCTTTCTCTCTTCACAGCGCGATGCACTCTCCGGTTCTCCTTCGCCGTGTGTGTGTGTGTGTGTGTGTGTGTGTGTGTGTGTGTGTGTGTATACACACACGTTTCTCTCGCTCTGCAGCACGCTCGCGCTATCGCACTTGCCCCGTTCGTCGTTTTTTCGCTTGCGCTTGCTCCTTCGCGAGCTCGCGAGCGCACCACTACTACCTTTTACTCTTTCTCTCTTTCCACCTATGTCTGTGTTTCTCCTTTTCTTTCCTCTCTTTCTCTCGTGCGCTCGCGCTCCCCCGAGAGCGAGTGTACGGGGTCTTTTTTCTTCTTACTTTCTCTGTGCGCCGGCGTGTGTTCGTTTTTCCCAGCTGGTATACACACGCGCAGGAGAGAGAGAAAAAGAGGTTGAGCAAAAGGGAGAATGCGCGCGAAAAATAGAAGCGAGCTGCGCGGCTGATAAGTCTGTTTGAAGGAGAGAGCGCTCCGAGGGATTTTGGAGCAAATGCATGTAATCTCGTGGGTATAATGATAAGGCTTATGTAAGCTAATTGTGCAATGGGGAGTAAAGCGTGCAAGGCTTGTAATGACAGACAACGGGGACTTTTGGCCTCTAATAAGCGTTTGGGCGTAAATAAAAGACAGTTTAATCGGGTTTCATGTGTTTTCCTCGCAGATTCGAGTTATGCAAACTTTATATCTTTTTGAAAAACAACTTCATCTCATACAAAATTGCCGACGTTACGAACACCTTTCACAATTTAAAAAAATTTTTATTTTAAAAAGCAGAATACTCATCAAGATATATCTATATATACATTTCCACCAAAACTTTTCTATATTCATACCATATAATGCCCAATTGACATTCCGCGCACAAAACACGCGCAATCTCATCAAGGAATCTCATTGCGGAAGCAGCCTTCCTCTTTTCCTCCGTCCCCTCCTCACCATACCTCAAAACTATTTCGCAAAAGAGAGGAAACTCCTCCTCCTCCGACAATTGCAATAACCATCGGAAAAGCCGTAATGATCCTTCTTGAGCGTCTAGCTGGCTCTTTCTCGCAGGATTCCCAACATTGTCCATCGCGTACGTATGATACACTTCGCACAACCACAACCACACACGTTATATATAATACACAAATACGCTCTTTCCTCTTGCACGCCGCTTGCTGCTGCCTCCTCTCCTCCGATCCTTTTTTCTATCCCTCTCTCTCTTTCTCTCTCCACGGTGCGCGCTAACAACACACACTGTACACCTCTTCCTCCTCTCTCTCGCTCCCTCTCTCTACCTCTCTTTCTCTATCTCTATTTCTCCTTCGGTGGAGCACCACTGCTCACTACTCGTGCAGGCACCGTGTAGTCGTATTATGCGCTAGCTAGGTATACACACAGCACGGCGAGCGAACGCTGCAGCAGTACAACAGCAGCGATGCCGCAGCGCGTTCTACACTTGATGCGCTGCACTGGAGGCCGCCACGATGGGAGCGAGAGAGAGATTCCGGAACTGTTTTAAATGGAGTTTTTCTTTTTTTGCGATGAGATGGGAGGAAGGGGGAGAGAGAGATATGATTCAGTGATGGGCGGTTAAGTTTGTTTGTTGGTATATAGCGAATTTCGCGCCGATTGGGTGAGTCATCGAGTATGCAGGGAGGGAGGCGAGAGAGAGAGAGTAAAAAGTAAAGGATTGAAGAGGTTTTAATGACGGGGGTATTAAACTTTGACGACTTTTATAAAGACCGTTCCATTTTGCGGTAGCTCTAGAGAGAATTACTATGTACATCCTCGCGGCAAGTTATAAAGACGTAAAAACAATTTAATAATAAACCTTCTTTTTTTTTAAAGAAGAAAAAGATTCTTTATGCACGTCTTTCGAGAGCGCTAGCTACGTCCATTTTCATTCTCGCCCAATGTAAATCAATCAGCCTGAGAGAATTTCCAGTTCACGCCGTACACGCGGCGTCGCACAATGACAAAACAATCAGCGTAAATCCATTAAACTCCAAGAGCCGCCGCCAGCTTAAACGTTCGCTCTTAAATACATTTATATCCATACGACAAACAAAACATCCGATCTCTTCTCCCCCGATACACATCACACCGCATCTAATCCACTCAACATCAGCCCCCCGCGCACCTAATATCAAAAGACAACCACGAAAACTCCACTAACCCCTTTAATCCCCCCTATATGAACCCCACCGCCCACGCAACCCTCTCTCTCTCTCTCTCTCTCTCAACCGCTCATAAAAGATCAGAACGAGCGCGAGAGCCACTCTACTCTTTACTCGAGGCGCGTGCGAGCGTAGAAGGGGCAGAGTATAGTAGGCAGCGCGCGCTCGGCGCACACAGCGCAGCGCTCGCTTTTGGCTCGCTCGCTCGGTCGCTGCACAGGCCAGAAACCTCGCTCAGTGTCGAGCCGAGAGAGCCTCGGAACGCGCGCGTACTGTGAGTGTGTGTTCTGTCTGTCCGAGCGTCTGCGGCTGCCTTGCCGCCATGTTTCCGTTGCTACCGCTTCAACTGCTTCGTCGTCGCGAGACAACTATTACACTGATGATGCCGCCGCGTTGCCGTTATGTTGTCGCGCGAAATTAATCGTCCTCTCACAGTAATGGTCATGCGCGTTGTCAAGCTGCTAATAGTCGCCCCGGTGGATTTTACGTGACTATATATACTACACAGTGTGTGTGTGTGTGTGTGTGTGTTGTGTACCCTGTGCGTGCGTATACTGTGCACATACATAATCGAAAGAGAGACGGCCGTTGGCCCGCCCCGAGAACGCGCTTGCGCGAGCGGCGCACGCCGCTGTGTACAACTCCTGTGTAATACTGTGTCTGTGTATAGGTACCTCTCTTTACGCATAGCGCACGACTATATATATATACACACACGTTATATGTACGTACGCGTGTGCGTGCTGCAGCAGTAACTCTACTGGAGCAGGAGAGCGGAGCGATCGTTTTGAAAAAGCGCGTGTGTGACTCTGTGCGCGTGGGTGTGCGTGTTATTGTTGTCCCCGTGGAACAGACATACACTGTGCATTGCTGCACGCGCTCTCGTCGCGTGTTTCTATTTTTTAACGCCACATACCGAAGCGGAGTATATACGTGCATCGCTACTGGGGTACCGTGTAAGACATCACACATACTCACGGGCCCAATAAAACTCCTCATTTCGATAGGCGGCTGAGGCCGCTAAAGCCAGTGCGACGAGGACGCGCTGCTCGGCCAACCTGGCGGCCCTAGGCGGCCAGGCCGCCGAACGCAGGAGGATGGAGGATCTGCACAACGGAGTCGTCCTCATTAAATGTAAGTTGTCGCTGCTAGAAAACTTCCAGGTATACTTACAGCGTCAGCCGATGCTGCAGCTGCTCCTGCTGTGTGTGGCTGCTGTATAGAAGGGAGAGGGAGGGTACGAGATGGGGAATATCACTTGTTGCATGCTGCTGCTGCTGCGCTACCACTGCTGCTGGCATTGTGCACAGTGTTGGCGATGATACGCGCGTGCAGTCGGCGACTTTTTTTGTCGGGCGTATGTATGTATGTATGGGTGACACCGTACGGTGATGTTGGGGAGGCGGATGATGAGGGGTTGTAAGGATGGGAGAGAAGGGAGAGAGAGTTAATGGTGTCGTTGAGAAATTTAATTGAGGTGGAGGTTAGGGTATGGATCGAGTGGTTATACAATTAGGTAATTGAGTGTATATATAGAGGTTTTAAATGATGCACGGATAGAATTTTTCAGGAATAATTACCGCGAAATTCACGGCAATCAGGGAACTCCGAATTCTCTGGGAACTTTTACTGTTGTCACGGTAATTTTTACTAACCTTCTCTACAAATTTTCTCTGAGTGTAAAGGAAAATTTTTAAGGAAGGTTAGTAAAAATTACCCTGACAACGGTAAAAATTCCCAGAGACTTCGAATGTTCTCTGATTGCCGTGAATTTCACGGTAATTTTTCTTGAAAAATTCTATCAGTGTGGGTTGAGATGTTTACGGGGTTTAAATATCGAAGGTATTTTAATGTTTTGTTGACGTGACATTCGTTGACATCAATTCATTATCATAACACATAGTTCGACCGACATATTGTAGATAGTTGTACTTTGCTAACATAAACGGAGAGTATGAAAGATCATTTTATAAATACGAACTGATTACAAATCTTTCAGTGAGGCCAGGAATGATTATTGAATTATTCATATCACATTTTCACCTCTTTGTTCTTGGATGTATTTTATAAAGTTCCCTTCAATCATTACGATTAATTATACGAAAGTGAAATTCCAACGTACAGACGATTACACAGTCACACACACCATCATATTCAAACCGCATTTTTCCTACTTCCTTCTTCAAAACCATCTGATACGCCCGCACCTGCCAATTACAGCTATACTCCAGCGCCTATATACTCCACCGATATATAATATATATATAACGCGGTTCGGCGAAGCGTAATCTCTCTCATTCATTCCATCATCGTATCGTTAAAGCGAGCGTTTATTTAAAGTATCCTTCCGAAAAACCACTACAACACTTCTCACCATCACCACGCACGCACCACGTCTTTCTCTCGAACAAGTTCTTTCTCCCGGTCGCTCTCGAGCGGAAGCACGGTATCACCTACTATACTACACTCGCCCGCGTGTTGTGTTTTTTTTTCTCTCCTCTTCGTCCCTCGACGCGCAGAGGGGCTTCCGGAGTCCGTGCATATGGTGGGGGAGAAGCGTCGTCTCTCTGTCAGCTGGTTTGTATACACGGATCGCGCGCATGGTGCGCGCACCTCGTGAATGTCAAAATTACACCGGGCACGATTAGCCTCCGAAAAAATAGAGAGAGGAATCTCTCTCGCGCGCACTGTTTCTGCCGCTACGTGTTGGTGCGCGACGCATTTAGCTCTGCGCAAGAGCGTCACACGCCGAGATAGCTCATGCGGCGGCCTTTTTTTAACGCGCGCGCGCGCGCACGCCCACGCGTTGCGTAAGCTGTGTGTGTGTGTGTGATGTGCACCAGCGCGCTTTGTCGCTGCGTATACAGAGATTCCTCGTGTACGTACGTACGTAGAGAGGTTGAAAATCTGTCTGTTACACGGTGTTTTAGGCTGAAAATCAAGTGGAATGTGAATGCTTTTAGGTGGAAAGGATTCTGGGAGGGTATATGTGAATCGTGTGCTTGTTGATTCGAGATATTGACGTAGTTATAACCCGTGCCAAAAAAGACACACGCGTATACGCGGGTATATAGCGTATACCGCGCGACGCGAGGGAGAGAAGATTTAGGCGAGCGTGCAATCACGGCTATTCCAGTTTTTGCCGCATCAAAACAAACATATATTATACACGCAGAGCGAAAGATTCCTTAGCAGCGCGTGTGTCCGTTCGTCCGATTGACGTCACCGATATACCGCGAAAATCGCGGCAGTCTTTTAAACATTCGCTACGCTCGTAATGTCCTTTGCCCACTCTTTCTCCCTATAGATATATCTGGTTCAACAGAGCCAACGGTTTTAGCGATATACAAGGGCGCTCCGAAATAGACGTATACTCCGTGTCTTACCCAGCACAGAAGATGAGGGTTTCTCTCTTCATCCTTCCACGAAGGCAGCACCGCGGTTATCCGTGTTTTCCCGAGCGCTAGACTAGACCATCACCAATGGGATAATGGCGGGGACGTGCGCGTCTGTGTATCTCTTTACGTAAGGTCAGCTCGCCGCGAGTGCGGCTCTCTCTTTCTCTCCGATGATGAGATGACCGGACGATGATCGATCCATGACCATTACAGGAAAATAGTTTTCTGCCGTGAGTGTGTGTCTGTACATGTGTTTATATCTCCGTTCTTTCTCGAATGCCGCGAGAATTATATGTCTTTTTTTTTTTACGAGCCGCGGCGCTGACGACGTGTATCACGCTCTTGCCCCGAATGGTGGAGCGCTCTCGATGAAAGAAATGAATATATATACAAGCCGACCGAGGTCGTGATCGGTATGCGATGAGAACGCGCGCGGCAGTCTATATGCGGAACGGAAAGGATTATTATTTTCTCTTTGATCTGCGCGAGAATGTCGCTGGTATACGCGAGTATTACAGCCCCGCGGTATGTGCATGTGTATATAACAGTACGGTATACGGCAATTTGTGTCTCTAACATCTGTAAAGTATGAGAAAGCCGCACGGCGGCGCGATGACGATTGCGGGGAGAGATCCCGATATATAATGTCGAGTGTTTATGAAAGTACAGAGAGTGACTGTCCTTTTACGCACACTCCGCGACGAGGTATAGGAGCGCGATCGACGGTACTCGAAGCGTAAAATACCCTATAGGTAGAAACTCCTCGAATTTCGAAACAAAACCATTCCTCGTCCTCGCGGCACGAGGAAAAACAAACCACTCACCGCTGCGCGCGACAATGAGTAATTTGATCAAACGGTGAAATTACGAATTCAAGTGTATAGCCGCGAGTATGGAAGTAGGCGACAATTAGCTAGTCATCGCCTCTCTCTCTCACACTGGCGCACTTCACAGCCCATTGTTGAAATTAGCGCCATTTCTCCTCTCTCTGCGGCAGCAATCATCAGCTGCGGCTCGCCTCGTATACTGCAGCTCGCACTTCATAATTAATCGGCCCGCGCACGTGTAGATACAGGTGGTTACCGCAGTACTACAGCTTTTCCCATCCTGCGGCAACAATCGAACGCGACGATCAAGTTCACAAAGCCCGCACTACCACGCTGTATACACACATATCGCGCAATTAATTTTCCCTCTCTCTCTCTCTCTCTCTCAGCGCGCGCGTAATTGCGACCACGCCGCTGCAGCTATATACAATTACCCTGGCAATTAAAACCTTCGCAGCGGCGCGTTGCGCAACTCTCGCGTCTAAATCGCAGAAAGTGCGCTCGCTCGCAGAGTGGAGTGGAGTGTGCAGAGAAAAGCAGCCGAGAAGAGAGAGAGAAACGCGAGCCGAAGATTCAAGATCCGCGAGAGCCTCTCTTCTCTCTCTCTTTCGCTGCGCGCGTTCAAGGACTTGTGCGAGTAGGGACCGTAGGCTGTCTCTTGGCGAGATCCGCACGCACGATTGCCCGCGCGTGCGCAGTGAGAGAGAAAGAGAACGCTGGAGTTGCCGGTTGATGCGAATGGAGAGAAGGAGAGAGAGAGAGAGAGAGAGGTGGATGAGAGAGATAGAGTGGAAATTCGTCAGGATTACGAGAGGGGATTTTCACGGGTAATCGCGCGAACGCTCAGGCTTTGCCGTGTAATAGCTCCAAGTTTGCGTGAGAGTGGCTGCTGCTGGTGGATTTTCAGATATAAGGGAATCCTGGTGATACGACGAACTTGGAGGCTAGAGAGAATTACAAGGATTCGTTTATAAATAGCGACAGCACGTTTGTTTGTTGATTCAAAGTTGTATAAGTCATCGTTGCGAACTTCACCTGCGGATTTTCCTGAAGTGTATAGTATAGTCAATTTTAATTGTTATGGGCTGTTTATCGATAAAAATCATCGTGGAATGAATATTTTTCGAAATTATCTATGCAAATACGTTGAAATAGCACACCTGAACACAACGGGCAATAAAGTCAATTTGGAATTCACGCACACGCGTGTTCGCAGCATCGTTACAAAATTCATCCATAATGACGTAACGCAAAATTCCTGTAATTAACGGCCGGCGAAACAAGTGTCTGTAATACACAGGATGCTTCAGCTATACTCTCCACTCGATGCCACTCGGTATTAAATATTGAGATGCAAATAGCCTTGATGATACACTCAGTGCGCGCTCCACTCAACAGCAGCCGATATTTATAAAACGCGCGCTCTCTTCCCGCAACGAAATATCAATCAACGAATTACTTCTTCCATCTCCTCGCCTTAGAATTAACTTCGCTCCTCCTGAATGAAAAAAAGAGCTGATCTCGCCACTGCAATTTCCTACTCCCTCTCATTAGTCAAACGCCAACGATTAGCTAGCTATTTTAAAAGGATTTCAATTCCGCACACACGTATACACGCGCGCGTCAAATCAATTTCCCCGGCAGTGCATAATTGGACACTATCCGGCACCGACAACTTCCCGAGAAAGACAGACAGGGAGAGAGAAGGAATGAAAAAACACGTCTCGCGAAGGTAATCCAACCGCTTTCGACAATTTCGCGCGCCTCGTTTTACGCTTGCAGTACATATATATTATATATAGAGAAACTCCTTCCCTCTCCTCTCGCTCCTATACCTGTCAATGACTTATATCACGAAGATTCGCGCTAGCGCGTACGCGCTAGAAACCGATACTATTACACCCGCTCAGGGATTAACACTCTCAGCTCGCAACTCGTGTGTGCAGTAGAGAGCGAAGGGTCGTCGACTTCCTCCTCACTCTCGGCCGCGAGAAGTTCTATACCATCACCACCTCCGGGGGGGACTCGATCTGTCTTTCGCGCTCGCGAAAGATATATATCTTTCTCTCTCTCTTGCTCTCTACGTGTACTAGCCGTTACTCGATCGCGCGCGGCCAGCGCGTCACGTGTATATATACGCGTTGCAGTGCTATGTTTATATACGGAGAAGCGCGCGAGCTGCAGGGTTTGCATGAAATTTCCCCTTGCACGTTGAACTGTGTTATGGCTTTGCGGTGCGGCCCGTGACGAAGGGAAAATCTGTGCCGAGAGAGCAAAACTCTGTGGCGCGGGGGATATTGAAAACTCGCCCGCGCGCACGCGCGCGTGATGGCTTTTTATAGAGCGCCGAGAGACTTTTATGGGTATATGGAAAGGTGCACGGTATGTGTGTGTGTGTGTATGCTGTGGGGATTGGAATATTTTATTGTTTATTAAAAAGGTTCGGATTTGACGGGCGGATTGAAATTCTAAATTCGTGGCGGGGTTATTATCTTTTATGCGGGCATCCGAGCGTGGATATTTGTAGACTGTAAATTCCTTCTCGCATGTCCGGGATATCTGCTGCTTTCGTATTCAGCGCTGAAAGTTCAGGACCGTGACAAACGTGATTTTTATTCTAATTTTATTCGCGAAAGGATATATTCATAAGAGTAAAAAGTATCAGAAACGGATCCCTAAAAACTTCGACGCTGTATGAATAAGCAAAATAACAACTACTATAGTTTTCCGATTTGTTAACTTTTACGTTCCCCGATCGTTGTGTAAAACCCCACACGGCGGAAGCATATATATACACAAAGACCGCGCATAAATAATTCAATGATACGCCGCTATCGCTCCATTCCATTACCCGGCCAGACGTATCAGCGCAGCCGCGTGTATATAACGAACCAGTTATTCGCACGTCGGCGAATTTGTCAAATTGAACCGCAGAGAGCTCGCGCGGCAATTTGTTAGCCTATCTTATACAAAAACGACCAGTTCCACCTTATACACTGCAGTAATACACACAAACAACACAAAGCCGCACCATCCTATTAGCGCCCTCGCGACAGAAACGATTTCTGCACCATAAGTTCTCCCTCTCTCTCCTCTCTCTATATACCTCCTACAGCTCGCACATCCGGCTAAATAACATCCCTCATATGATCTCCCCTCCACTTCTGCACCCTCGTCGCATCTGCTCTCTTTCTTCTCCACACACACATACGCGCGCGCGACTCCTAGAGTATACGTATATAGTTCGCCTCAGCTCTCGGCTAGCGTCGGCTCCTTCCTCCTTTCTCTCTTTGAGAGGGACCTGATCAACCGAAACGAGCGATAACCTCAAATTGAGGGAGAGAGGATATCGCTCGCAGCCGGCAGCAGCAGCAGCATGTATTATACGCGGAGAGCAGCTGCTCGCATAGCCGAGGGCCATCACGTCGGGCCCACTTTGCTGGAGCAGAGCGAGGCGCAGGAGGGAAAACCGGCCCCGCAGTCGAGATTCTTCCTTTTTTTCCGGGAACGAGGGCTGCTGCGCCGCTGCTGCTGCTGGCTGACTGACTGACTTCCTCCGCAGGAGACGTGCGCCCACTCTCTTTCTCTCTGCGTTTATGATGATTTTGAGTGATTGATCCTCCAGGGTGAGGTTTGAGGAGTGAGAGTAGATAGGGATCGCGCGAGAGGAGTACATAAGATTGGGACTGGGAGCGGTGGTTAAGTGTTTTTGCGTGATTTCGAATTTTTCGACAGGACGCCGGTGACTTGTATCGGGCATTACGTCGTAATATAAATGAAATATTTCCTAGATTTATTGTGATCATTTTTCTCTGCCGGCGCATTAGTTTCTTTGTGATTCGATTTTTATGCGGCCAAACACGATAAGGTTTGGATTTTGATTAATCGTTCGTTCGTTAGCAGATTTGTCCATTGAGATAAGGGCGAGACAAAATGATTTTTCACAAACTATAAAGCGCGACTAAGGTTATATAAAGATATTAATTTATCGCCAAACTCGCGTGATTCATGCGCGCTGCGCGCGAATTTCACACGCGCGCATCCTCTCCAACAGCTAATTCCATTGGATCGCCAAGTGCGTGTGTCATCTTTCCTCCGGTCATTTATTTATAACCGATATGGATTATTTTTATATCAAACTTGATTAATACTACGTCGTAGTAGTTCTATAGTACCTATTTACATGACTCACATGGCGAACTGATTTTTCAAAACAATGTTACTATATGAACCTTTTATCCTCTTATTAAAACAAACAATGAGCTCGCAATCTACCTCCCATGTTTTATTCATGCGGAATTATTAATAATAAAAGTCGGTAACGACATTAATCACCCAATAATGGGAACGATAATAGAGAAAATCGCCATTACACACACAGTTTCACTGTATGTTAATCCATGGAATTTAAATAAAACTATTCCCAACGTGCACGCGCACCGCTCGCTTATAATGTATTCAATTTCATAAATTCACCCGCGCGCGCACTTAACTCTTACTTTCTCGACGTATGGACACATGCTTTATATATGTATATATACACGCAGAGCTGCCAGTGCGACGCGCTCTATGCTGCCTAGGTGAAAGAGTCATCGATCTTTTTCTAATTTCCGGTGATGATTAAGCACCTTCGAAAGTAAATTGAAACCACCAGCGTCGTCGTCGTTGCTTCGTATAAAACTGGAGTATATACCTACCATTTGAATTTACGCGCGTCGGCTCGGAGAAAAAAGGGGAAAACAAAAAGGAGCGCGTTTTTTTTTTGTGTCGAAATCAATTGGGCCGCGCCGATCATTAAATATCCCGCGGCTTTCCATTAAGACGGCTCTAAAGCTCACACGCGCTTCATATTCGCGAGAAACCGTGTAATATCGGCTTATCCGACCCTTCTCTCCATAAATTAGCCATCTTACAACGACGACTAATTAACCACAGGAGTATAGAGCATCGACGAGGAGGAGGAGGAGGACGCCTCTCGCTTTATAAAGTTGCCTTAATTAAGCATCTTCTCTTCCCGCGGCGCGTTCCGAAATTCTAAATCCGGACGTGCGGGGTGCGCGCTAGCTCCTCGCGCGAATTTCTCAAGAGAATGAGAGAGAAAGAGACACAATTCCTGGGCCGCTTACGCACGCGATCGGGAGAATGGGCGGACGACGAAAATAGGGGAAACGAAACGCGCGCGCAGTTGTTATGACGCTGGTAGCTCGGTGATTTTTGAGCGCCGGAAATAGCGGCCGTCGTCGTAGTCATCGCCTTCGTAGACGCTGCTGCTGCTGCCACTGCAATTTGGAACGTGCCTTGTTGGTGGGTGGAATTCGTGGTTAACGAGTTATTATGCAATGTACATTGTGTGCGCGGGTGGAGGTGGAGGAGGAACGCAGTTGGTGCGTGAATGGGAATGCGAGTGACCGAGGAGGATGATGATGAGATTCTCGAGTTAGTTTAGTGTCGTTGGACTCGACTTTTACTTTTTCGTACATTTCAATACAATTAAAAGCCGGGAAAATCTGGGAGTTTTGTTTCACTTTTGGTATCGTGACGAGAGGTCGTTTACATTTTTGCGGCTGCCGCTACGGGGATTAGGTTCAACGGCCAGTATAAATATATACGGGCGCCTGTGTGCAGTGATTCTGGTACTATATAGTGAGAAAAAGTTGGAATACCGGGAATTTTGTTCGCCGCGATGCTGGTTTATTTCTGGTTCAATTTCGAAGATCAACAGCTTTTAATCAATTTAAATTGAAAGGCTTTTCGATTCTTGAAAAAAGCCGAAAGAATGTCGCAATATTTCCAAAAATACGAAATACGTTATTTTCCAACGAAAAGTGAAACATTCGATTAACCAAAAATTTGTTTATTTCCCAATTCTCTGAATTACCTAATTTTTCTTTTTATAAAAAGAAAAACGTCCCACAAAACCGACACTCCGACTGTGTGCACGAACAGATTCAAAAGAAAGTAAAACACTCGCCATCAGCAATGTATACACACTCGACTACTCCCAGCTCGCCGCAGTGTCTCTACTTTTAATCTAAAACTTCGGTGAAATCGTTCATGTGTACACAGAGAGCAGTAAAAAAGGAAAAAAGGGAAAAGGAAATCGAGAGTTACAGGCCGATGCTCGCGGTTTTGTACCCGGCGACTCCAAAATCGATGTAGCGATCGTCATCGACTAATTGGTGTGCGCGCCTGTGTTGTCCTGTACTGCTGCGGGGCAACGATTATTTTTAGGGCCGCCCGCTCGTCTGCGGCTCTTTCGCTCACCTTGGGTCACATCGAAATCAGGCACGGTTCACTTGCCAGAAAAAAAGACTGCGCCCGTAAATACAAATAGAGAAGTTAGCAGCGTGTCATATACGTGCGCGCAATTTGTGTTACGCCCGGGGCTAGTTCGACGAACTAATTAAAATTGTGGCTCAAATAAGTCGTGTTTTTGCTTTTTTGGGCGGTGTGTGAATTTTGTGTTTGTTTAATCATGCTAAAATTTCGATGTAAAAAATATTTTATAATAGTATGGAATGAACATTTTTTTTAGTCATATATTGAGAAAAAAAGTTTTGGAAAAATTACTATACTGTCTGATAAGTCTACCACAAACTGTAAAAAAAAACCCAAAAAATGACCATACCCTGAGAGAAATTTTTTCTCAAAATGTTTATATTTAACATGGCATTGTAACTATTAAAATATATATGTTAATAGTTACATGCCATGTTAATAGTTAAAATACCATGTTAAATACAAACATATTCTTCTCTCAGTGTACTTTATAGTAAATTTTACAGTACTTATAGTAAATTTTCTTATATTTCAAGCAAAATTTCTTATAAAGTATGGTAATTTTTTGAGTATGGTAAAAATTTTTATTAAACTTTTTTCTCAGTCTATACGTAAATTATGCATTCTATATAAAGTTAATATAAAAATCGAATCATGTTAAAAGAAATAGAACATCTAAAATAGGACAAATCTAGAACAACACTTTCTCAAAATAACCACATACATCGCAACCTTCCATGCTCCAAGAACATTAAAAAAATATTAAAAATTTAATGACTGCGTTCACCGCAACTTTAATATTACGACGCGAAGAGGCTGCCGGCTATCGCGCGCACCCGCATGCATGCTTTCACTCGCCGTGCCTTCCAACCACCCATACCATATGCACACACCCACACAATCCTTTTTTTGAAACCCAGCTCGACAATAAAAGCCAGGCAATCGCGCGCGTGAGAAATCGCAGACGGAAAAATATATTATCGAAAATCAGCAGCGGCGGCGGCGGCGGCGGCGGCGGCTTATGAAAATACGCCTTAGAAATTTCATTAACCCAAATAAACACTTATACCGCAGCGGCGTATGCATACAAACTCTCCCCTGAGTAAAGATCTTCATCGAAACACCACCGGCGGCATCGAGTCGCCCCCTTTTACACTCTCGTGTCCTTCTCCAGCGATAACATTCCCCGATACACTTCCACGTGCATACACAACACATACACGGGCGAAAAACGATTTGGATCGATCTGGCGAAACCCGTCGCGCGCTATTAATTACGCCGACGCGCCGAACGGTTGCCGATATCGCGCGCGCGCGAACAGCCGTCGCCGTTTAATTAATCCGACGGTTTACGCAAAAAGGACACACTCACGAGAAAGAGAGAGAGAGTCACTGCTGGACTAATTACGCGAGTATGTAACCCATCCCCCGGTTAACCTTGTGCTCGCTCGCGCGCACGCATCCGTCCCATTTTCCAATTCCGAACGAGAGAGACTCTCTTTCACCTTATCTCTTTGGCGCGCGCTCGAGCCGGTGAATCGGCTTTTTCATTCGAGCCGCTCGACCGCGCGCAGGTGCAGCATCAGCAGCTCTCGCGACTTGTTTATGTGTATGTATCGCTGCAATAGCACAGTTTGAAAATTTCAACCAACAACCTCCCACTCTGTGTGTGTATGTACCTATATACTCTTCCTCGTTTGTTCTGTTGTGGTTTTCTCCCTACTCTCTTTCTCTCTTTCTACCTCGCAGTCATTTTTTCGCGTCAGGTTAATGGAGCCGCGTGCGTGCGCGTATGCGATCCGATCGCATGACTCATCTCTCGGTGCGCGCGAACGCGATGCAAACAGGATCTAGATTACAGATAAATCGACATACTTTTGCCCAAGTGCCCGTGTTATAGGAGGTGAATGGATGGGTTTTTTTAAAATACGGGGGCCCGTAATAATTAGTTGTACGCGCGCGGGGTGATGTCGCTCGAGGTATGCGCTTTTGAATAATGAGCCTCTTTATCGAAACTGCATGTGTGTGTGTGTGTGTACGCGAAAGAGTTGAGAGTCGTCCAAAGTTGATGGCTTCGCGCGTATGCGCCCGACCTTTACGGGCCGTAAAATTATTTTATAGGCATTGTATAGTTTCTTTCGGTAGTACGACAATTTATATAAAGATCTTCACTGGGGGATTTTCGTGTTATGGGAATTTCGGAGAAATATAATTAATTTTATAAAGCCACGCCTGTGTGGTGATACACGAGGACTATACACCTCTTTACTTAAGCGTATTAAATTTTCACGTCAACTTCACGCGACATTGTAAATATTGCATGATGTCACAGCGACATTCCGCATCGCACCCATTAGTATACTTTTCATTAAAAAACAGAAGCTAATTACCGCCGTATATACATCGTTTCTTGGTAACGAAAATAAAAATTATGGAATTCGCGCGAACCATTAACATCATCGTCCTTAAAAATTTCACCTCCACTAATCCTTCAAACGTCGCGGTCTCTTATCATCACCCCCATTCAATTACACTCTCACCCACTCGAAAAATGTTCTCCCTTCGACAATATCTCAACGCGTTCCGCGAACCTATATAACCACCACACGCCGCTCGAAAAAAGCCTTTCAGAACCTAATCGTCGTCGTCCTCGTCAGGCGCAGTGCAAATTAAGCGTCCCGTGAAAGGGAATCGGAAATAGCCTTCGCTCTCTGACCCTTCTTCTCTTCTCTCTTCTCTCTCACTTCTCTCAACTCTTTTACGATTCTCCTAATGAAATTCGCGGTCGCAACGCGCGCACGCACGCGCGGGGCTTCTCTCTCTCTCTCTCTCTCTCTCTCTTTCTCTCTGAGGTAATATTTTGCGTCACCCTCCGAGAGTGCACACGTCGGAAATAAAGCGAGCGAGTGAGCCTGCGGGCTAAAAGGGCTTGCACACATGTGTGCGAAGAGAGAAGAAAAAGGAGTTATTCGCCGCCGCAAGAGAGGACGACGTCGAGAGGAGGCTGTACGACGCGCGACGTTGCCAAATTGAGAAAAGCTGCGCAGAAGTGTGCAAATTGTATATATGCATGATGGTGTGTGTGTATGTATATATGGAGTTATACTCGAAAGAATTATATTTTTGGCAGTGAAAAAGGAAGGGAAGTGCGTGTATAGGAACTATGGTTGCTGAATTGTAATCAAGTACACCTAGGGGACACACTTGTTTCGGTTTTATTTGAAGCTTTATATATCACAAGTGGTTAGTTAGCGGTTGCGACTCGCAAGCTAATTTTACCGAGGGAGAGCGAGAGAGAGAGAGAGAGAGAGGATATGATACGAATTCCAAATGAGCTATAAATTCAAATTATTGCGGAAGAGTCGTTTCGTCGCTCATCGGCTTCATCAGGCGCGCAGACGACGAGTCCTAAAACGACTTTAATGCCTAATATTTCACTGTCCACGCGCGTGTGCAGCTTGGACAAACGTATGCCCACGAGGTTGACTTTGTAAAGAGACAAAAGTGCGTTTCAATTACTCACGCGTAATTCTTATCGTTATATAATGTGCTCGAGAAACTCTGTGTTCATCGGGGAACAACAAGCTTATTGGCTAATCATGCGCTATTCTTCTCCTTTCCGATCTAGTAACATACACGCCAGAATATTAACAATCCACTTTCCCACGTGTATTATGCACACACACACACACACACACACACACACACACACACACATATATATATATATATATGAACCATTCAACGCAACGCTGCAGAGTCCCATAATTATCCATTATACCCCATATGTAAATCTGAAATTTCATTCGCTCCTTAAATCGCTGCTGACACCATCACCAGAGAGAAATACTCGTGTGTAACACAATTCCCAGAGAGAGAGTAAAAGCAAGAGCTACTACTACACCATTTCGCTATATAACACCCATAGCCACTTGCGCGAGAGATTTTCACGATAGCGTGCGTGCACACCGGAACTTTTTACGCGGATCTTGCGAAATTCTGCACGCGCGGAAGTTGGCAAGCGCCACACTGATCGCGAGCTTATACAGTATATATACTTTTCGCGTTTCTGCTGATGCTGCTGCCGCTCTGTTTGTTTTGGAAGCGCACGCGCGCGTTTTCTCTTTGTGAAGAAGCTTTTGGAAGAGAGAGAGAGAGGCAGGGAGGACAAAGTTTGCCGGCGTGTTTTGGTGGAGACGCCGTGCGAGATCTACGCGGAAGAATAAGAGAGTTGGCACGAGCGCCATTTTTCTTCTCTCTCCGGCGCGAACGCGTCTCTCTTAATTAGTATCTCGCGGAGTGATGGATGAGGCGCGAGCCCGCGACTTTTTTGGGTCATTCAGGAAGCCGCGTGCGGAATTGGAAATTACTGTTTTACGAGCGAAATTTATGATGGACTGTCTCGTAAACAAACTGTAAAATATAAAAGTATCCCAATTTGTCAGATATATATTGTACCCAACTAAATAATCTTTATACATTTATTTTTAAAAAAATCGTTTCAGCAAATATACATTTCAATCCGAGCACCATACCGACGCTAACCACCGTTCCGCCTCTATATATCTGAATCGGCCGCGCGATCAGCGAAGCGCCGCGCGTGCGTGCGTGCGTATATGCACGACGAGTGTGCGGGCGGCGAACCCGCCGCGATGGCGTCCATTGGCTTTTACAAGAGACTTCCGGAAAGTGCGCGGCGGTCTTCGTGTTTTGTACGGCGCGTTCGCGCCGTTTAATCGCTATATACACACACACACACACACACACACACACACACACACACACACACACACACACACACACACACACACACACACACACACACACACACACACACACACACACACACACGTGTCTACCGTCCTCGTTTTTAATTGTCGCAGGCAGTAGCGCAGCCGCTGCGAGAGTTACGGGCGTTTAGCTCAATTTGATGAAACGCGCGTGCAGTAGTAATATGGTTTTTAGGTGTATATTGATTGGCGTATTGAAGACTGCCGCGATTTGTCATCGTTAGCGGGGCTATTCATAAAGGGAGTATGAATAAAGTTTGATTGCATAAACAATGCCTGCGATGTTTGATCTCGCCGTGTGTATATAGCGCTGGGAAAAAACGTACAATTATTGTAGAGCGAAAAAACAGCAGCGTTTATCCGCCAGCCGAAACGCTGCAACTATCGCGTCTATTTACACACGGATACGCTGAGCGAGCAATCCTTTTCAGCTGTTTTATATATACATAGATATATATTTATATACTACACGCTATACCAATCCCTTAACACCTTTGTTGGCCGCTCTCAATACCCTATAGGGGAAAAAACAGCGCGGTTGTGCACGAAAAAAAAATCCCTTTCACATGCTGCTGTCTCACGGGCCTTTGATCTGACAAGTTTCCGCGGCGGCCCATCAATTAATGTAAAACAGACCGCGCGTTAAAGTTTTCTCGCTGGCGCGCGCGAGAAAAGCAAACAATTATTGTTTGATCTGCGGTGGCGTCGCGCCTCGTGGATTTATTCATGAAATCAACGGCGATGTACTGTGGTGGTGGCCCTCGGCGAGAGAGACGTATGTTGATTCAAGTCGGAGATCGAGGTGTACGAAGTGGGATATATAGTATAACGGGGAAGGTTCGTGTCTTATTGTTTCGGTCATTGTGAGGATTGGTGGGGAACGAGTGTGATGATGGGTTTGAAGTTTTCATCGTTGGAATGAAACGAAATAATTTTTTACGATGGATTAAAGTTATTAAACAATGGAAATTTTATCTAAACCTTTGTTATAAAGTTATTTTATACTATAAAATACTAAATCTACACGCAAAATTAATATAATTTAGTATAAACTTGAAGTAAAATGAATTTTTTTTTTTTTTTAATTTGTTGCACTCTAACGTTGCAAATTTCAGACCCATGTGTGATGTTCATGGGGAAAAAGAGTAGTATGTTAGCTTTTTTTTTGTTCAACGAGATTAAAAGTTTTATAGGAGGTTTTTAAGTCCAATGAATACAGTCGTTTTATAGTTTGATGTTATTAAACAAATAAGGTCACACTTAATAATCGTTTATTTGCTTTTGTGCGGTATATGTAAAAACTGCGAGTATATTGCAAACAAATAAAATTTAATAGTTTTGTTGTTTAAGGATTTTCTTTGTTCGAAAGCACGCGGCTTCGAAATGCATTAAAATATGAAGCCCGTAAATAAAGTCGTTGCATCGACAGTATTTTCATCACGTATTTGTTAAGAGTCGCGCGCGGATTATTTTTACCCACGCATTGTTCAAAAATAAAAAGGCTATAAATCGCGGAGTGCAAGTGTTTCCTCAATCGCGTACGGAAACCAAGCATCAGTACTTGTCGAAACGGAGTAAGATACATTTTTCTCTAAGCAGGCAATGTGTATACATATATACCGTTACCCTCCACACATACACAAACACCTGCCTTTGTCACCGATCCACCTTCTTTGTCTATACAGCTTACTCCAAGTACTCCAAAACACTTCTTGTCTGTCAAAACGACATATTTCACCTCGTTCTATAAAGAGATTATTCCATGCAAGTATATCGCTTGAACAACTTCCTGCGCGACATTCCTCCTCATATATATACTTATAACAAATTCAAATCCAAAAATCTCAGCTCCCATTCCACAGCCCCTCCCACATTCCCGCACACCTCACGCGGACACATATATATATAAATACGCGCCGCCGCTGCCTCCACATCAGCAGCAGTTACAGTCCCACACGTTTTTCGTCCGCGCGGGCGCACGTACACACACGCCCGCACCTCTGCTGTACTGCTCTCTTATCTCTCTTTCTCTCGTGCCTTTCAACCGTATACGCGCGCGTATATACACACACAGACACCGACACAGACGCACATCTGCATATTTCAGATACGCTGAGTAAGCAGCGGCGCGGCGCGGCGCGCGCGCGTAAGGGGGTTCAGTGACTCGGGAACGGTCCGTACGTGCGACGAATTCCGCGCCTCCACCACCACTCTCGCTCTCTTGGCGAAGATTCTAATTGACCGCTCTCTCGTGCGCGCGCGAGCGCGCGCTGGGTTTCGTAACGGATAATACGAAAAGAGGAGGAGGGTGGGAGGGAACGGCGACGACGAAAAAAGAAGGAGTGTTACATTGCGCGCGCCCGCGGCCGTTTGAATCATCCGAGCCGTACTTGCGGCTTCGTAGAGAGAGAGGAGGGATCGATCGTGAATCATGCGACGCAACGCGCGCTAACCGCAATATTCCGCGAGCTACGGCCCCGACTCGGCCGGCTTTTTCTCTCCCTCTCCGTGTGGTATACTATATGTATACTACACTGTTCTCTGCTCCGTCTTCGCGAAATTAGTGTAGGTGTGTGCATGTAGCTCTCAAGGCCGCGGAGAGAGAAGGATTCGTGCGCGTTTTTTCGCGCTCGCGGTCCCGCTAATGGATTATTACCGATCCCATGAGAGGATTTTGTAACGTGTGCGGTGGTGCCGAGCGTGGGATACACTGTAATGTGTGCAGTGTATATATACTATGTATATATACAGGTGATGATGATGATGAGCTGCTGCCCGCGAAACCGCGAATCGGAACGAATTAGTTGCATTTTTTTGTTGTCTTGCAGAACGTCGAAGGTCGCGCCTCGCGCATGCCACCATGATGGAGAGTGTACGAATGTTCTGTGTCAGAGGCGTGCGCGCTGCAGCAGCGCGGAGTCTCTGCGTGTGTAATTGAATGTTTGAATGGGCGATGAGTCACAGTCGGTACGTCAGGTTTCCTTCACCTTTTTATCCTTAAGCGGTAGTGTAGGCCGACGCGGTGTAATGACTCAAGTTGTAAATAAACAAATAGAGAGGGAATGAACGTTTGGTGTATAATAGTGTATGTAATATAGTGAAATAGTGGAATGTGTAATAGTTTGAATTTTTATAAAGAATAAGGAACGTTAATGACATTCGGGTTTGTAAAGTACTTGTTTTATTTGTTTAGCATTTATTTCGCTTTTTATTGCGTCTATCGCGTATAAAATGTAAAAGTGACTGGAAGCGTGCATATTTCCATTCACAAGTTATGGATTAAACGTGACGATTGGAAAATCAAAAGACCAGGTTTATTCGTCTCAATCATCAATTTGTCTGCTAACCGTCTTCGGCGGCTGGCTTTGTGTCGAGGCACACGACGCTTGAAAGCACACATTCGCAGACGTATAAATAGGAAACCTATTTATCCGTACTATTTTTGAGCGCACTACTTTGCGTCACGAATTGTAAATCTTTCCCCGTAAAAATAGCACGTATATACTTATATTCTTTCCGCTACAACTCTTGACCTACAATTTTTCTGCGCAGTTACCTTATCTATCTTTGAACTAAAAGTGCGACAAAAGATAATACTGTTTACCATAAAGACTGAAAATTCACGCGCAAACGTCACATTCATTTATTGCGATATACAAAATATTGTGAAATGCTTACCAATCGCAGCTGCAGAATTTATCGGCCCCGTAAACACAACCGTGCGAAAATGTTCCCCCTTCCAAAAAAAAAAAATAACCTCTCCACCGTCATCATGCAAATAGCGGACCTCGCGATAACACGCCTCTAATGTGTCCCGGCCGCATCGGTCCAATTAACACTGGCGGCGCGCGTGATATAATATTACCAATTATTGTTGCTCAATCTGCTCGGGACACATAGCCGGGTATAAATTCGCTCCGACGTGTGCGTGGAGTGCGCGTGGGCGAAACCTCAACGCACACGCGATTTAAATCGGTATACACACACACGCTTATATGCGCGAGTTCTGAATGAGTCGAGCGCGCGCGCGCGCGCGCACGTGCGCCAGATTTCTTGGGAAAGGGTATTTTTGCCGTGACGGTTTATTTATCGATCGTTTCGACAGGTAGTTTGCGATAAAGCTTAACTGCTATCTTTATTGTCCGTAATGGCGAGCGTTTTTTCCTCTTTATTCACTATGGGCGAGATATAGCTGCAACTCTCGTATATAGTCATAAGCATGCGAATTTTCGTAATTTTCGAGGTTAACAGTCGTTACGTAAAAATTGTTTCTCGAGAAATGTCTAATTAAGACATATCGAAGATGATTCCCAACGTGTATATAATAGGCAAATTGTGTAAGTCGATCGTTTATCCGATCACGCCGCGCGTAAAATTAGTATCGTCTCGCAGTGTTTTCGCGAACGTCGATTTTAACGTGCGCGCGCTCGCATCACCTATACTCGCCGTCCTGTTATTGTTTAACCGCAACGTCTTCCATTCCCACACACACACCAGCAGCAGCAGCTGTCGTTCCACCACCACCCCATCGAGTAATTTACACTCGCGTTTATAAATCCGGCAGCGGCAAGTTTAAGGCTAAGGCAACACGCGTATACGTACGCGCTTGATCCTCCTTCGCTCAGATAAGATCACAGACTAATTTCGGCGCCGGTCGGTAAATATTTGCCGTACCCGCCCCGCGTACTACACCATGTATCCACATACACGAAATCTTTTCTCTCCTTAATTCTCTCACGAAAGCAAAGAAAAAGCACACATACTCTCCGTATCTTCGATTCCGCGATAAACAGCGCCGGAAAGTCGGCCGCCAGAACTGCATTAAGGGAGCGCAGGCGACGTACCGCCACATCGATCGTCGCTTTATATATATATAACACACATGTATGCATGTATATGTATGCGCGGACGCTTGGGGCCCATTCGGTCCGCTCATTCATGAAATTACGGAAGAAGAAGGAGAGTTCCGCGTGCCAAGTCGGCGTCGCTGCCGCCAGCTCATGGATTTCAAAAGGCTGAAAATTGCGAGTAGCGCCCGAAAAGCAGCAGTAGGCTATCTGGGGCACTGCCAAGCGCGCGTCACCTTTGAAGCTACTGCTGCTACCGCTGTAATGCTTCGCAGATGCAACGTAGAGAGAGTGTGTGTACGTGTGTGCACACCCGACATTTATCTTCATTTTCCGTGTATTTGCGCGGGCAATAATTATTAATGGATTCGTTTATGACGGGTAGAGAGAGAAGAGCGGGTGAGTGAGAGAGAAAGAGCCAAGGTTGCGGCGCCTCTCAGTCTCGAAATTATCATCCTTTGCAAATATGAATGACAGACGTATCTGCGCATTTGCTTCGCCTGTGATTCCTCTTCCTTTTTCTCCGTTTATTATATATATACGCGTCGCGATGTGCGTTGAGCAACGCTTGCCGTATGCGTAAAGTTTCGCCTCTCGTGTATAGGTACGCGGTCGTTCGAGTGGACATCGATTTTTCTGACTTGTGCGTTGCGTCACGCTATACGTCAATATTTGTATAGATCTCCATAGTTGCCGGCCAGTGTTCGGCTTCTTTTTTCTCTACTTCTTCCCTCCTTTTTCATCCTCGGGTACTCGATACGCGCGTTATTTTTTTTTTTCAATGCACGCATCGTTGACTATAATTGAACGAGGAACTGCTGCTGCTGCTGCTTTGCACATAATGAGCAGCGCGCGCCCATTGATTACGCAAATCTTATTAATTCATGCGAAAGCTCTTTAGTGCTCCGATTTTTTCCTATCTTCTTATACTCCACTCCAACGAAAAAAATAAAAAATAAATAAAAGCCTTAAACGGCCACGCGATATATTTCTTCGTCGCGTACAAATTGGCGATCGGTATCTACACATATTACGAACAACACATCGCCTGAATTTCCGCGTCGCACGCGTATATATACCACCAAGCCTTTAAAACGAAAAAATCGCGCTCTCGATGCTTTATTACCTACCGGCGAACAATGACTGCGCCTCGGTTCTCTCTCCTCCGGGGGATACCTTTTACAACAACACTCGCGTGCGCATTCCTCTCCGCAATCTCCGCGTGAAAAATCGCCGCGTGCTCGCGCGTTCCGGTCCAGCGCTATTATGACGCGCATAAATCAGCACTAGCGCTGTCGATCGATCGCGGCGTCTAGTCGCGAAACTTAATTAGCCGCGCTTGGCTCTCGTAGCCCGATGATCGATGGTCCGCGCTGCAGCAGTTAGTATTATAACGCGCACACGCTCTAGCTATACTACTAACCCACCGGCGGGCGTTTTGGCCGAGTGCCACCATGGCTGTATAAGTATATATCTAGAAAAAGAGAAAGAGTTGACGACGGAGCAGTAGTAGGAGTTGTAGTAGAGAGAGCGAAGATCTGGTTCTGAGAGAAAGAGAGAGAGAGACACGCCCGAATTCCGCGCAGAGCCGGGAGAGTAGATATCGGTTCAATGGAGCTTTGTCGAAAGCTTATCGCGCCGCGGTGACGTGAAGCTTTCTTCGGTGAGAGATCGAGCGCTGGCTCAGGGGGATTTATCGGCTCGAGTGAATTCTATTGATACTGAATATTTTCGCGGCTGACGTATGGCAGTACGCGCGTGAATGGGCGACAATTAAGAAGGCGGTTTTCACTTATTAGGAACCCGCGTGTGTGTCTGTGTGTTTGTGGAGCTGATTTCGAGTTTCAATGGCTATAAATCTGTAGTGTTTAATTTCGCTTTCACTCGCGGGAGAACTTAATTTTTGACGCGTATCATTATGTATACTTATATATATATGAATTTAAAGCGGAGCGATAAACACTTTTACGACGCAGTGACACAGTGCACTTGCTCCGATCAATGGTTCTGGTTTTTCGCGAAGTTATATTAATAATAAACAGAGGCCGATAAAAACATCGGACGCGCGATGAATGCAACCCACTTTGCCAGCGTGTAATAATGATTATTTCAATGCATCTCGCACTCGCATACCTTACGTATATATGGATCCGCAAAAATATAGAAACGGGCTTCTTGCATCATATACCGCGCTGTTTATCGCGGGAATCGTTAGCCTGAATACGCTCCTCTCGTGTTTTAATACAACCGAGAGCGATTAAAGACCTGCACGTATGCGACTGCAGTCGCTCATTCAACCGAATAAATAAGCCATTTTTCCTCGCGCAGAGCTCTGATAATCAGCCGGCGATGATGTTACCATTATAAAAACAGCGCTGCCTACGTCGGCGTCTAATCAATTTATATTGTCTTACGTAAACCTCTATACAACGCCGCAATAAATATCCGCCGCGTAAAATGCGCATCTACAAAGTGCTGCGCTGCTGTGAAAACTCATTCAAACTCCCCATATCGTCACATATATGCACGCGCCGAATTCCATCAAAATCGAAGGCGCGAACGATTTCTGGGTTAATTTCCAGCCGGTCTAACAGGTCCACTGCTGCTGCGCAGGTATAAAGACACACTGCGTAAGTATGTACGTATACATACGAACGCAACGTGCGTGGGAGCTTTATATCGGCGCATAATTTAATAACGTCGCTATAAATCCGACCGTACAAATACGCATTCTCGCAAGCCGCGACGGACAATCTATATACACACACACACACATACCGAGTTCACATGTGCGTATGTGCTTTATGCTCGGCTAATCTCGCCTCTCGATTATATTTTTTGTTCTGGTGCCGTGCGGGACTACTTTCGTGTCGCGGGGAGTTTTGAGGGATGTGTGCGTTGAAAGGTTCGTTGAAATTGCGCAACGCGATCGGTGCTTGTAGTTTATCACGCGCGGAGATAATACGTTCGTCGATTGTGAGAAGGCGGCAACGGTATTGTTGTTGTTGTTGTTGTACGTTGGGAGAGTTTTTCGCGCGTTGGTGCAGCGTGCGGTTTTAATGGCCGGGAATAAAGCTGAATTGTCCTATTAAAAAGCCCGATCAACAGGATGCATAAACACTTCGGGTTTAATGCTCGCGACCCGCGCGAGTGAAATTAGTATATAGGACATTAGGTGTTTCGCAAAACGTTGGAAGCTGAAATTTTCATGCTAAATTTTTTGGTGATCGAAAGAGAGAAGGTTTCTGACAATGAGAACGATGACATCATTCGGGTTCGTTTGTGTGCACAGCAGGCGAGAAATTCCGATTGTAATAAAAAAGATAGTTGACAGAATGGGTGATGACATAATTATTCTTCTGGGTATTATATTTACACAGTTCTTCAATATATTTTAGCAAACTCTCGTGAGTTAAAATAGTAAGCACGAAGCTGGATCAACAACCTGTTTGGCGAACCATCTCTATTGGTTTGACTTCTCGGAAGATATTTTACTTTTCGCAGAATGTTTGCTCTGAAAACAAAAATATTATGAATACGTTAAATTTATAGAATGATTATCAATTAAGTAAATATTTTGTCCAACTATACAAGCCTCGTCATCGCTATCAATGCAGTGTTGAACACGAATCCACTCATCGAAGAACAAAACAATTCGCCATTCTTACAAAACTTGACTTTTTATCCACAAAACTTGAATCAGATCTCAAGTTATATGGTAATTATACATTCATTCGAAACGAAATCGAAAATCTTACGTCATATATTACGACCGATTGCGCCGCACGTATACGTGTCGCGGCAACAATAAATCCTCGATACTCAATAACACAGACAGACCGATACAACCCAGTCAATCTGAAAATCCGAAAATAAATCACAATCGAAACTGCGTATAATCTATCTCTCTCTCCTACACCCATACTTACACTACCGCACTCTCGAGCCTCTCCGCGGAAAAGTTTCACTCGCCCGGGAGACAGATTTATTCGAAACTACTTTGCTCTCGTGTGTATACGCCAACCCACGACACATTCGTAGTCCCAAACTCCTTCTTCCCCATCACTAAAAACGAAGAAAAAAGGAACGCCAAGCATCTCCGCAGGTAACTTTCCATCCCGCGCTATAAACCTTATATACCTGTATGCCTCTCCTCGCGGCGGTCTTCTCTCGTTAAACAATGCAATCAAAGACTCATTGTTCGTACCGAAAAGCGCCGGGTCTTATCGTTTCGAAAGCGAGAATCACGCTGAAAGACGGTCCTGTGGCGCGCACGCGCGCAGGAGGAGAGTTGCACCTGCCCGGCATATAGTCCTTTTGTTTGCGCAGCCTGGCCCCGGCGGGGATTTGCGGACACGTGCGCAGCTGCGGCATATAAGCGAGACGTCTACGTTGTTGCCGGTACGCACGCGCTGTAGGAAATTTGTTCAGGGTGAGTTTTTATTTGATGTCTGACGAGGTTTGAATTTGGAGCTGGTTTTTAGGTTATGGGTGTATACGTTATATAGATGTATATGTGGCGATTGAATAAACAATGCGCGGTTTGTGCAGGGTATTATCGCGCTTGAATAATAAATCGATTACGCACATGCGCGCGCGTGTGTGTGGGTTAGAAAAATCATTGTTTGTCTAATTGGCGCTGATACCGCCGGTGATTTTTCCGAGAATTGTTTTTATGCAGATAAGATTAATACAATTATCGAGCGCGCGTACAATGCAAGGGCACGCGAATAAAAGTTTGCAGGATAATGAAAATAATTGAGTATATAAGAATCGTAAAAAAAGCGAATTTGATTGCATTAATTCTCGTTACATAATCTTTATATAATATATTCATATACTTAATTATCATAAACCTTTTTCACAACTACACTCGATTCATGCACGTATTATCCTTCACTTTTATCCCGACACTTCTTCCACTCTCTCTCCTCGCGAAACACGCGAAATCAAAAGCGCAATATTCTCCCTTTCACAACTCCTCCGGAGAAAATTCTTTTCTTCCCCCCCACACAAGAGAACGAAGTTTAAAAGGCGCGTCAGCGACTTCGCGTGGCATGTGCGCTCTCTTTCTCTCCTCCCCTTCCGAAAATGTACAGTGTCACACCTGGCGCGTGCCCTCGACAAATATAACGCAGAGAAACGCTCGACTGCGTGATTTTTCAATTTCGGCGGCGACGGCACTCGACGCTATAGCTATAGCAGAGAGAGAGTGAGGCCACCAAGCGCTCGTCTGTTGACCTGCGAGGAAAAGAGAGGGACTACCGAAGGACGGCTTTTTGGGATAGTGCGTGTTTAAACGATTTTTTTCGATGGCTTGGAAGTGGCTCTGGCTGAGGCCGGAAGAGGCGCGTTGAAAGTCACTTTAAACGGCGAAACGAGGAAGTACTCGTATAGCAGTAGTGTTTTATTTTATGGCTGGCGACTCTTTTTGACGGGTCTTAGTGGCAAAAATTCATTTTCAAACGATTAGTCTTGTAAACAAACTGTGTATCAAAGTGAAAGCTTCAACCTCGTCCATATTTAATTGTTAGCTAACTCTGTCAGCGCAAACACAGAGATAAAGAAATGTAATTAGATACGTAATTGAGTACACACAACAATAACACGATACCGCGCATCATATAAGCTTATTTGACAATAAAAGCCGCGCAAATAAAGTGCTTTATAATTTAAATAAATCAGTCCACTTGATAACACAGCCGCGGCTGCCGCTCTCTTATATCCTTAATAAGCAAAGTGGATTATTTTTTTGCAAAATTCTTGGCTGAAAGATTTACAACCGCGTCGCCGCCACGCGCAACATCAATCGCCCGCGCGCCGACAATATCAATTCTCACATAAATATGGAGAGACACATACAGACTCATCGCCAAGGCGCCTGCATATAAATTTCCAATCTCCGCGATTGCCCCGTTTGCGCGCGTTCTTTTTTTACTTTACTTATTGTAATTCGCTCGCGCGGGCTCGTTCAAGGTCCGTAGCGCAGAGTGCATCAGCTCTTCCGTGAATTTTTTCGCTCGTTTTCGCGTAAACAGCTCCAGTGTGTATATATATATATATATATATATTCATGCGTATATTACATTTTACACCGCCACTACTACGCGTGTTTCTCTTTACAAAGAGCGACCTCTTGTATATATTCAGCTAGAAACTATACATTCTTTTCATTTGAAACAGTGTATACACGCGTAGTACACGACCATTACCCACACAAATCGCGAAATAACAGTGATTTTCTAATCCGCAAGACTAATCGTTTCTCAACCGCACACACTCGCGCATCCCACAAAAGAGCCACTAAAATAATCTCGAGTTATACGTCTCTCTAACCCACCGTCAATTAACTTTATACCCTGTTTAATTAACACTCATCCTCACCGACGACTCGCGTGCATTTCTCCTCTCTCTCTCTCTCTCTCTCTCTCTCTTTCAACCACGCGCGCGCGCTTTCGTCGCTAACTCTGGAGCGACTTTTTCCCTCTCAAACGCGTCCTCGATCTGCCCGCGCGCCACCGATTTCACTCGCGTGCACGCTTGCTCGGCATACGTTCGTAAAAATATACGATGCACGCGCAACAATGTCGATCTCCCCCGTTCCGAAGTTTTCCCGGCGAGCTTCACTCGCTAGCGCAGCGACAGCATGCAGTACAGTATATATTTCCGGCGCGAATCGACTCTCCTTCATTGTGCGTTCTCTCTATGGCGCGGTATATATACACGCGAATCCCGCTGATTATATATACTACACCGTCGTCACTGACTGACGTATTTGTAACACGTGTGCAAGCGCCTACAGTATTGAGCTCAATTTCAGCGTACAAGCGCGTCGTTTAGGGCTGGGTTGGGCAAGGTCCAGTAACTTTTAGCTTTTTATTGCGCGCACGTATATACACGTACGTGCGTAGGTACATGTATGAATACATATGAATACACGTATGTACGTGGTGACCATCGGTATTGTCGCTTGCGCGTACGTGGCCGCGTGTATGATTTACGGCCGCGCTGTGAATTATATTGTTTCAGTCCGCGAGTTTTTACGGCCGATGTAAATTAGCGCGCGTTCGACGATCATTGATATATTTATTTGGTTCTCTGCGCGCGGTATGGGCAATGCGTTCGTTAGCGTGTTCGAGCGGCTGATTGGGTGGCGCTTATATTGTGTATTGGAAATTATGAAACGACGCGAGATGAGGTGTACGCGGTCTATATGGGTAATATTATAATAAAGCTTCGTTGTTTTTTATGAGGTAGTATCGTTGAAGATAAGGGAGAGAGAGAGAGAGAGAGAGAGAGAGAGAGAGAGAGAGAGAGAGAGAGAGAGAGAGAGAGAGAGAGAGAGAGAGAGAGAAAGTTACGTAACGAAAAGGCAATTTGAATTGTTTTATTAGCGTACTAAAGTATGCGCATAATCGTTGCTTAAAAGTTTCATTAAATTTCTCGATAAACGTTTGTAATTATGAAACAATATAATCTCCGACATTTTTTTCTTAATATCGTTCTAAAAAAAATACATCAAACAATAGGTTGTTTTCCACAATACTGAAATAAGGAAAAACAGAGGAATAAAACGCGCTCAAATATGTATTACAGATTTTCCTACAATCTTTCAACACAAGTAATTAAATCTTTAACATAAGTAGCCATAATACAGTTCAATAGCATCGTAAAACCAAGCGTAAAAGCGTGATAACCCTCGATCAATTATAAGGTACTTAACCCATATTACACTTGCGTTTTACACTCCTCTCTCTCTCTCTGTCCCCACATTGCCCGCGTCAACTCCGCTGCGTAACGCGCAGATAAAAAATAATTACCTCTCCCTTTCCTCCCCTCGGTAATTCATCCGTCACATCCACATATAATCGACAGAAAAAGAACCTCCCCCACATTCCCTACATTCATCCACCGACTGTCGTCAATCGCAAACAATTACCAGGAAACGATCATCACCTTATCACCCACTCGCTCAAGCCACTTTTAAATCCCCGATAATTAATTGCCTATTCTATACTACCCCCGTTACCGAGAACCGCTCCCCGTCATTTCTAAGCTTGTACAAAAACAGCAAGTACCTTATATATATACTTCTCAAAGAGCGACGAATGCGGGAGAACAGTCTGCGCGCGTGAGAATCGTAAACGCTCGGACGAAGGGCCGGTCGGCGCGTTTATTAGATAATGATCTCGGGTCCGTATACGTATGTATATAACGCGCGCGTGTGTATATGTAATGGAGCTAGCGCACCGGGGTGCATACACGCGCGCAACTCCGCTTTGATCGTCGCCAAACGAAACCGATGATCTCTGTGTGTCGCGCCGACGACGCTGAAGCCCGTGATGCGCCTGTATACGAAGGAGCGAGCAGAGGAGAGTGAGTTGAGGTTACGGTTATGAGGATGTACAGGCGCGTTGAAAAATGGGGAATTCGTGTTATAGGAGAAGGGCGAATAACAAAAATGTACTTTGTAATAGAAACTATAGTAAAATCAACTATAGAATTGTTTTATAAGCGAAATTTTTTTAAACGAATTTCAATGTGGTATCATATCTACTAAAGGTAAATTTTGAAAATAGTGGTCGGTAAAGTAGGAATCTACAGTCTCCTTTATAAGCATGTCTTTGATCGCGATGTAAAATACAGTTGAAGTAATTGTATCCCCAGCTATAAAAAAAATTGTTGACTATAAATTGCTTTCGCTTAACATATTAAACCTGTATCAAATATTATATCACTCAATTAACGATACCACAATTCCCATAAGTTAATAAGCGTTCAATTACTCGAAATAAGCGCTTGCCATTCAATGTTCAATAAGCTTTCAATCCAGACTGTACTCGAAAGTCACTCCGCCGCGGTTTTGCATTCTCAAAGGTCAAAACAATAATCGCGCGCCCAGTTCACTCTCTCTTGCTCTCTTTCTCCTCCATTACAATAGCCCATTTCATACTCCAAAACCATTTGACACTCCACTTGAGCGACTCTCTGCTCACTTTTCTCTCTCTCCCTTTCTACCCTTGTGTGTTTATATCGCCACTCCATCGGCCCCAATTAAAATCCAACCCCGTTCACAGTCGCTCGCGCACGTCGAAAGTCAATCAAGTATAATATGGCCGCGAGGTTATAACGAGAGCATCGCCGCCGTCGTGTATAGGTAACGTATTATATACGTCGTTATTAATAAATGAGCCAGCCCGGCGCGATAAGTAGTCGACGCGTGTATATACCGTTCCTTAGCTCCGTCTCTGTTTACTATATGTGTGTGTGCATGTGTGAGATCGAGTCTTATAGCGTCTGCGTCTGTGTGTAATCGCATTGCATGGTTCCAAGAGCAAGATAAAGCGAAGAAGTAGAAGAAGAGGAAGGGCGGCGTGCGTCTTAAAATAAAAGAGGATGCATACACGCGTGCGCGCAAGCGTACGCGAGGCCAATGCTGAGAGTCCGCTGAGGGGGACGAGACGATGACGGAGAAAAGCCGAGTTTAGTGTATATAAGCGCGTGAACGTCAGAGAAAGAGAGAGGGAGGGAGGGATTTCGACTTTAATACGCCTAGGAATGCGCGCCGCTTTGTCGGCTGGATGCACGCACAGAGAGCGCGTTTATGATACAGTATTTTTGCGCGATAAACGAATGCAGTTTTGATATGGTAGGGGAGAGAGAGAGAGAGAAAGGGAGACGCGGGCGCGTAGTTTGCGCGACTGTTAATCGTTTAATTAATAGGTCATAAAGCAATGATTCTCCGGGAGCTATTATGACGACGATGATGAAAACTGCGATGACATTTGTGCAATCGCGGCGGAGGGATTTTTTTGCTCCCCTTTCCCGCGGCCCCGTTCTTATATACGCTGGAAAACAGTAATTGATGAGATAATTATTGAACGCTGATACGCTTGTGTGTGGCGGGGAACGTTAGTTGGCTGCTACTGAGAGCGTTTTAATAAATGAGTTTAAAGGTCAAGGAACTTTTCTTCTTTCAGAGCGTTAGAAAGTAAAAGTACCATTTTTTCTCGGATATGGGATACAAAATTTACATTTTTTATACATGCTATTCTAATTTTTAGCTCTACGTTATGAACGTGTAATTAATTGCGTTTTTTTTTTCTTTTCTGTTACAGGTGAGTTTCCGAAATGCTTCGCATTGCCAAAAGCCTCGGCGTAACGTGAGTTTGAGTACACAAAAAAATGCTTATGGTAAAAGTATATCTCGAAGGTATATATAATGAGACGTGAGAAACGGTATCGTTGCTAAAAATTCATTATGAGATTGTGAAGATGCAAATTGCCTTAATAGTAGAAAAAAAAGAATTCCTACGACGAGACGCGACTAATTAAATCCTAAAAGAAAAAAGGAAATTTAACATTTTCTAATATTTAATCGCTTAAACACTTTCGAGTTAGGAAAATCCACTCTACTATAACTATTTCGAGATTAGATTAGATGCTTGTCCGACAAAAAGCTGCACCGAACGGAGCGACTCCACCGGAACGAAACGCGCGCGCGGCGTATCCTCCATCTTATATACACTCTACACACGCGTGCGCGCTCGGCTGCGACTATACCTATATACTCTCTCTCCGTCCGTCTCTTTCTCTCGTTCTCCCTCCAGCACGGCTATACACTCGACAGCGGCGTGATCTTTCGAGGAGACTTCGTTGGCTCGGTCGGCTAGTCTCTTGCTCGGCGTTCCCGGGGTCGTGCGTTCGAATCCCACTCGGGTCTGTTTTGAGAGAGAGAGAGAGTTTTTTCGTCGGGAATTTGTTTTCAAGGGATGATTTTTCGGAATAAAATAACGAGACTAGAGTCATTTACTCGACTTGAACCAATGGTCAGTAAATGCTAAAGTTAATCTCGAAGAGTAAGATATCACTACTTATGCTCCGGAATGGTAATCATACCATGCTCGGTTACCTCTGTGATATACATAAATAAATTTTTTTATATTTTTTTTTTATTTTTTTACAATTTGTACAAGCTATATTTAATTGCTGGAGTACATAATTACAAAATTTCCGTATTTTATGATATTTCATAAACTTGCAAATGTAAAAAAAATGTTTTATATTATTATTTTATTGTATAATATTTGAATAGATAATAACATTTTTATTTTAAACAAAATAAAAGCAATCCCTTACCCGACGCAATAAAAATTAATTTAAAAAAGAAAAACGCCGTACGCCCATGTCACACACAAATATCCCACAAATTACATTCAACTGTACATATACAGAAACGCGCGCTCGTATCAAACTGGAGCACGCGGCACGCGCAGCACAACTGCGGGATCCGATTCTCAATTCCTCCTCCGCCCCTATTACACCGCGCTTTATTGCTCATTGTTTCACGACGGATACACAAATATGCGTGCGCGCGCTCCCTCAGCACCGAAAGAAAGTCATTAGGGCAATTAAGCGACTTAAATGTTAAATACACACACGCGCACTCTCACTTGGCGCGATTGATAATTAATTGCCCTCGTTAAAGGAAGTGACCGAGAAAAAAGCCGGAAAGCATATAGCTCGAGAAAAAGATATAATGGAGAATACGACTTCTTCGCGCACTATAGCGCAGCTCATGTACAAAAACCTGAAAAAATACACAATTCGGACAAACGGGCGTTATATACGCGTCGTGTAATCGCTCGGCCCGATCTCCCCTCGTCCGTATAACTATGAGCCCGCGAGAAAGGTGCACACGTACACATAATATACACCACACGAAATAAAACGGTTTTTCAACTTTCCGAGTCCGCGCGCGCGGGTTTCTTTTTCAAATCCTTTCTTTGAGAGCCGTCAATGCGCGTGCGCGGTGAATCACCTACGAGTGAAAAAGAGCTAGTAGGTCTCTCCTCTCCTCATTCAGTGATATTTCGTAAGCATTGTTTCTGCGCCGTCTTGTCGCGACGCGACGCGCGCGTGCACGTATACATATATATGTGTACACGGGAGGTGAATGTTATACGTGGTGTAGAGAGTGAGGAGTGCATTTTTTTGGACACTCTATACGAGGTTGATGCATAAATCAACGGCTGTTTACGTTTTGTTTTGAGTCATAGGCTGATTGTCTTCTCTCTCTCGCGCCGACGGGCTGTGTTGCCTCATTGAGTAATGCGCCGCGGGCTGCTATATACAGCCGACGCTGTTTTAACAATTTGAACATTTGTTTATTAATTTTTACGCGCGCGAGATGACGCGTGGCGTAATTGAATGAGAAATATATGGTGTGCGCGCGAATCGTGTATACAGGTAAATCGTGAAGTTGCGTGGAGTGAAAAAATGTTTCAAAATGCCTGTGAAGGCGGTAATTCGTTATGCGGGAATAAATAAAAAAAAAACGTTATCTTTTTATATGCAAATATGTTCGTAAAAAATATTCCACGTAAATGCATCTTTTCTAATAATTTGTCTAGTACACATATATGTACGCATAAACACGTTCGAGAGGATATTAACAACTAACGCCTTTATAGTAAAAACACATGCAACGCATGTCTTTTATTAATTTCTGCACACTGTACTCTTGCGCATGCACACACGCGTTCCTTTTTTAATCGTAACTCACGCAGCTTTACGACCGAATTCACGTTATACTCTCTTGCAAAAAACCCGACGCCCCCGTAAAAATTACGAAATATTTACACACTTCACATAAAAAAATGCGCAGTAAACGACAAAAATATATGTGTATATATAGCACTCGCGCTCTTTCTCTCTCGGAACAGGATTTTAAAACTCCTCGGCCGATTAACCTTGATAAAGCAATCGGCGCGGCCTCACGCGCGTGCAAACAGAGTATAAGTTCAAATAATCAAATTAGACGTCAAATTAAACACGACCAAACCACCCGCTTATCTATACCTGCGATTAGATCGCTTCCTCGACTTAACGTATCTCAGCTATACTTAGGTATATAATACTCGCAATAGACCCATCCCGTGCACTATAAACAAAAACACATCTCTCTCCTCTCCGCATAACTTTCGTTCTCGCCTCCACCTCCTCCGCAGCGAGCACCGATATACCCACCCATATCTCTCGCCTCATTCCTCAGTCCGCGCCTCAGACATAATAACGAGTCACGTTGACATTCGAGGAAATTTCGATCGCGTTTCGCGCGCGGACACCCCGTAGGCGGAGAATACCGTGCACTCCGCTCATCCTCTCTCTCTCTCTCTCTCACACACACACATAAGCATATTCGCGCTTGGGCTCGTCTTTTTGTCCCTCGTCAACTAGTTCGCTCTTTACGATCGCACGCGCTCTCGCGCCTCGCCGGGGGGCTGTTGCTTTATTAGACGAGCGCAAAAAGCCGCTCTCCGTGCGAAAAAGCTCGCTCGCTCTCTGCTCGTTGGCGAAGATGACGAGAGAGTAAGAGGAGAGAGAGAGAGAGAGAGAGAGAGAGAGAGAAGTGGAGTGTGTGACGGCTGCAAGGAACGCGCGAGCGCATGGAAATTCATTGGATGAATGCTGCGCGGCGAAGATGGGCGTTTGGTGTAATGGAATAATGTAAATATTTTAACGGAGGGTATATATATATATATATATATATATATATATATATATATATATATATATATATATATATATATATATATGTAGGGGTTGATGGGAACGACAGCGAGCTGCACGAGCGAATGGAAACATTGAGCAATGGAGACAGGCTAATTTCGCCTGGTTTATTTTTTATTCCGACACCTCGTTGGATGTACATTGTATATACATTACGATGATTTATAGTGCGATTGTAAAGTGATTTCAGATTTTTTTACGATATATAAGTTATTCGGAGTTCTGTATAATCATATTTCACGTAACGAACTGTATAAATCGGCAATTAAATCATTACTTAAGTACGTAGCTCAACAGTTTTTGCTTCCTACTTATAAACGCGCTCCTTCGCTTCGCATAAATCTCGCCGAAATCATCGTCTCTCGCCGCCATATACCCACCATAATTAAGAAACTCTCATTTGCCAGAAAATGAACAAAAATATCGATCAAACTTTCACCGTTAGCACCTCCGTATACACCTCGCACTATATATCTACGGCAGCAAAAACGAATCCTTTTGTAAATGGACTTTGTTTAATGGCCACCGAGCTTCCAGATAAGTACGAACACGCGTCCTCGCTATACACACACACACAACCACACGGCGCAACAGCAGCAGATTTCTCGGTTTTCGTTTGCTCGCCACCTGGCATTTGCATTCGCGCCGCTATTAATTAGATGCTATCGCGCTCTAGCCGAAGATATTTCGCGCGCGCACGCTTATCGCTTTACTCACCGCGTAAATATCTAACGAGCGGAAATTGAAATATCTTACGACGTGTCGCGTTCAGCTGGTTCTTTTTTTGGAAGACGCTAAATTTCGCGCGCTGGTATAATGTAACGGTTCGCGAGTAGTGGCGAGAGATCGTTTATATAACCCGGAGTTAGGGAGAGTCGGGTAACGCCGCGCGCCTCGGGATTAATCGATTGTTTACGCGCGGGAGTTTGAGTATCTGTTGATAATGTGGCGCCCGGCTGTAGTTCGAATGAATCTTATGCTCGGCTGAAAATATATTATAGCCTCGTGGTAAGATTTTTTTTCGGCCTCGTGAATCATCGAGGAGGTGGATTTAGACCGTAAGTCATTTGCGAAACAAAGCGGGGGCGAAAATATGTTTCGTGGAGTTCGTAAAAGGAGATTGATTCGGTTCGGGCTAATATGGGCGACGTGCTATACAAGCAACTGATATTAATACAATGAAAGGTTCATTTGTGAATGAGTTTTACTTCGTTACTATATATAAATAAAAAAACAAATTCATTTAGAAACTGCGGCTAAACACGGTAATAAACTTGCTTCTAAGAAACGCTGCACCTTTGCATCACGCATTTTCCTCACAACCATCCGAACCCGACTCTTTCTTCTTCGCCAGCGCAAAAATCCTCAACAAACTCTAGACACACACACACACACACACACTTCAATATCTAAATCGCGATCTACATTTGCGAGCGTGCCCATACATATATACACACTTGCGTGCGCCCGCCGCGAGAACGAACCCATTGAATACACCATCTGTGCTCGGCGACAAAACGTGCCGTGCGGTCATAATAGAGAGCAGAAAGAGAGAGAAAATGACGTTGCAAAAATGAAAAGTGACTCGTCGTGCGCGCTCATTGGTCGCGGTTGCTTTTTTCTCTCGCACGCGGGCTCCGCACACACAACCTGGAAAAAAACGACGTTAACCGTGCGGTCGTGTGTGTGTGCGTTTGTGTGCAGTGTTTAACTGCCTACCGCGTGTGTTAAAGTTGCGTTCTTTGCGCGCGGCAACCTTTTACACTGGCTGCTGCGGGCATAATAGTGGTTGCGGTCGGAGGGATTAGTGTGGGCGATTCGGGTGGGCAAAATATGTATTGGCCTGGAGGTTTCGAAGATCGATAAGCTTTCGCCGTGTACACTTCGAAAATTAATCCAGCTTTAAACTGATTCTATTTATTTATTCACTGTATATAAATTAAAACGTATACCGTGTCAAGTTATACTTATCTTAATAAAGAGCAAAATATCACGCTTCGCAAGAAGTGCTGGTATATATTTTTCAGAGTGAAATTATTTCTCGTTGAACTTCTTAAGTAGAGCAATTAGTAAAGTGAGTGACTTTTGATAGAAGGAAATTCAGCGAGAGGAGGAAACAAATGTCGTGATAGAAAATTATCTAGCTTATCCAGATAATAGCTTAATGCGGGCTTAATGCGCCCGCATTAACGTTCATAAACTGGAGATCTGCGGATGAAAGTGGACAATTTCCTACTGGCGGGGTGCAACGTCAGTTTAGAAGATAATTCATTGGTATTTATTTCTTCAAAGGCGGCGAACTATTTTTTAATACCCTTATACATATAATTTAAATATAAGAATCACTTGCGCGCATCTCACGCTGTAGTACGTCAAAATTTTAAGTTGATAAATTACAAAACAGTTTTACTTTATTACTAAGCAATCACAAAATAAAACAAACACTCCAAATTTCATTTATTAATTCCCCCTCATAACTTCTTTCCGCTATAAAAAGCATAATAACAGCTCGCACGATAAATGAAAACAACGAAATACATTGTAAAAACTACAATACACCGTGCCATTATTTCCCAGCCACCCCCTCCCCCCCCAGCCCGTGCAAAAATAAATTCTCCCGCAAATTCGAATTTAAATCGCGCTTCCCAGCCCTATTACACACGACTGTCACCCCCATCCCTCTGCACCAATAAATCACCCTCAAACTCGACGTCCACGCTTATATTATACATATGCATACACCCACATCATGCACACACATGTATACTTATGTACATACCCACACTGCTCGCCAATAATCGCAATTGCCAGTGGCAGGCTCGCTCGCAATCGCACGCACAGTATTATATATACAGCGTTAAAGAGCCAGTGCACCCGTCGTTGCGCCTCTCCCGACACTTCTCTCTCTCCCTCCTCCTCTCGGAGCGCGGAGAGCGCGCGCGCGCGGAGGCGTTTTGCCAGTGCGCGAGCGGCGCTGGCAAGGTGTGGGCCGACAGTCGCTCGGCCGCGGCCATAGCAAGAGAATAGCTCTCCGACCGCGCTCCGAAACGAAAAAGGCGATCTCGTGGCGTATACGTTGCTCTCTTTTTTTTTCGTGTGGAAGTTTGAGAGTATACGTCTGCAGGAGAGAACAGTGGAGCGAGAGTTTTCGCCGGGTGGTGCGAGACAGAAGTTTGTACAGTATATAAAGTATATAGGAGGAGGAGGATTGCGCGCGGTTGTTTTTGTTTTCGCTATCGCGCGGGAATGTTACTGCAATTTCGCGCAGACAGTGTGGCGATCGTCGTCGTCTAAACAACAGTATATATAGTGCATTGATGTCGCTGATTTTCCGCCTCGCGCGATAAAGTGTTTTGTCACGTGTGGTGGTGCTCGCGCGCGCGTGTGTGGCTGGATATATAGCGCGAAACAGTGGCGGAGAGGATAAGTAGATCGGAATAAACAGCAGCAGCCTCTGCTGTGCTGCTGCGTCTCTGACATTGGGCTTATCTCTCTCGCTCTACTCGGTGTTGACGAAGGAGGAGAGTAGTCACGAAGCAGCAGAATCTTCCGACGATTAATTTTCAATTTTATAGCGCAAGATAAACGCGCACAGAGTCGGGGGTGAAAGATCGAGTCGCGAGACTGCGCGGCTCTGCTGCCGATATGTGCAGTTGAGCTTGACTAGTATACAGTGAATCATCGATATTTCGTGCACGCGGGCCCGGCGACTGCTGTGTGTGTGTTTTTTTTGGTGCGGTGGACGGAGAACCGAGTTATCGGGTTACGAAATCGTCTGGATCTGAAGCGGCTGGATGCTGAGATTGTTTAAGTAATGATCGTTAGTTATTTCTTTTTCCCGTGTGGCGAGTGTGTGTGTGTGTGTGTGTGTGAATTGAAGGAATAAAATTTTTGTTCATGTTGGTTTGGTATGGGTAAGTATTTGAGGCTGAAATTAGGAGCGACTGTTGGTACAAGAGAAGAAAAACTAAAGCTGGATGTTACAGATTGGTAAAATATATTTTTAGTTGGAGTGGCTATATGGAATAACGCGCGATACACAGTACATTTTCTTCTGTCGACCAACTAGGCCGCTCAATCCCCGACACCAAGACGTATATTGACGTGCATGTCACTTACGCACGCCAGCCCATTAAAAAGTTTAAATATTAAAACTTTAATTTCCTGCTGCCGCGTGCGCGCGCGCGCTCATGACGCGTACAAAACTGCCGTGTACTTACTTTTCCAATATAACACACACACACTACATTGCTAAAATAAGACTGCGTCGCGCGAGATATACTGCAACACCACATCGCTCACACTTCGTAACGACTGACATATCGAATCAGAAAACTCGAGCGATTTTGTTGTAACATTGACCCGCTTCGGTTCCTTTCTTTTTTTTTCCTCTCTTCAAGTGCATTCGCCGCCGTGAGTATATACACATATACACGAAGAAAATCGAGGAGCTAACGATCTCTCGCGCGATCGGCGCGTAATCGCTTTTTCCTCTCCGTACGTCCGTGACTGTTTGCCCTCGCGCGTCCGAGAGACTCTTGCTGCAGTTTTTCTCGTTTGAATAGTCTTTTTTTTTGGAATCGGTAATGATATTTACGAGGTGCAGTGCGCAGTGTAGTAGTAGTGGAAACGTGCAGACGATGACGCAGTATAATTCAAAAGTTTGCGCGGAGTACTGATTTGACGCGTATGCGTTTATGTACGTGAGCTGGCTGTGTGTCTGTGGATATATATGCACGCGATGTGCTCCAGACGGTTTAATTGAAAAATTGGGTTCATTTGAATAATAGTTTGTTTGTAAAAGATTGATGCATTGCATATGACGTGCTAATTTTTATGTATATAGCACGCTGTACTTATAGTATTCTGGCTTGATTTCAATGTTTTGCTTTGATTTTTCATACACTTAGCGAGATCTGTCTCCAAATTTTCTTAATTAATATCGATTATGATGCCAGTAGTTTTATATCATTAGCTATAATTAAGAAATCGAATCGATTCTACGACATTTGAACAGCTACAAAAAAATTTTAATTGGCATCAAGGTTTTTAGCCGTTTTCTATCCTTATACACATACAACATTCCAAAACTTATTTTTCTCAATATCCCACGTTTTTTGTTACGATTCCAACTCATCGATTCACTATTACTGTCCAGTATTTACTCGACGAATTCTCAACCTACCACCCAAAAAAATCGAGACCACAACATATCCATCGAAAAATCCCACCACAAAAAATATTTGATTTTCTCATCGACACCAACCGCACTCACCCCACCGCAGAGCATTTAAAGACTCGAGCACGGCGCGCGCTTCGGCTTTTAATGGATCGGTCGGTTTTATATACCGAGAAAAGCCGCATCAGTATAGGGAGAGAGATGGAACCAGACGCGTGCGCGCGCATTTCGTGGGCTTCGCGTCGCCTCGCTATCGGATCTCGGCATCTATGTATCCTCTCGGCTTTCGGTCTGTACACGAGAATGCACATCTCCGATGCTCTCGCGCGCGCCTCTTCGATCCCATTTTTCTCTTTCTCGTCTATAAGCGCGCGATCGCGTCCTTGCGTGCGTTATGACGGGGGGTTTTGTTCGCTGCGCGTTCTCACATAGAAGGAGAATCGGAACATCGCGAGGCATTGTGTTCGGCCGCGTGTAATTGTGAATGTTTTGTCGGGATAATGGTTTTCACGTTTTTATGTAACGAGGCGTACGTGCGGAGTGATGTATTGGTGTCACACCGAGACGCGACTACAATAACCGCCATAAAGTGTAAATTCCTTCGTATTACATATCTTCGAAAATTGCGTTTAAATTTCTGTCAACGAGCTCAAAATAATTTAATCTCACGCGCGAAAGAACCCTGAGCCGAAACTCGCGCACACTTTGCGCGCAGCGCGTACATAACATTGAGATACAGAGAACGCGACACGAGCAACCTTTTTCATTACCGCGGCTCGCTAACATTTCACTTTGCGCGTGTGCAATTCGTCCCCGTCAAAGTGAAAACTCCAGCAGCAGTGCTCGCGTCGCGCGCGAAAAGCGTATTCAATTGAATTAAAATTCCCGCCGCGCGTGGCACATCCCCGAGCGGGTGCGCAGCCGAAATCAATTAAAAAGCCTGCCTCCGCGAATTTTCCACGCGCGTCGTTTTTCCCTTTTTCGCTCTCGCGCTGTCTGTCTACGACGGCCTTGTAACGCTTTTAACCACTCTTCCTGCTGCAATCTCGCTGCTATGCCTGCGGACGACGGCAACGGCGGTCGATGACATAACGCTGCAGATGCTTATCGAAAAGTCCCTCGCGGCCGTCCGCGTGTATGATGCTCGTCTCCGAGGTTTTTCTTGCACGCGACGCACCCCGCGGCGGCGCGTAAGTGTATATACTTATACACGTGATTAGGCCGATGGGCTATTTGGATGTCTTTTTGCTTTTATCCGGGATATATTGGCAGGTGGTGGTTATAATTTATGGGTGCGCGCGTCAGGGATCGGGTTATGTTTGTTTTCTCGATAATTAATGGGGCTCGGGTTATTTCGGGCACGGATTTATTACGTAATTTTTCGTGGCGGCAGTTGAGTAATGAAAATTTTATGGATCGTCCGAGCGCCGCGTGGCCTTCGCTGAAAAGCGCCCGCTTAATTGCCGTCAACCCTGGAACGTCTGTTTACCTCGCGTAATTAAATTTATGTAGGTATTATAATAATATTCAGACGCCACGCAGCGAGCGCTTCCTTAAACCGTATATGCGCAGGACGACGCAAATAGACTTTCCGGTCGCAGAAGCTTAACGCGCCAGTCAATTATGGCCGGGAAAATATTTGACTGATTAGAACTGTCTCTCCTCGTTATATACCCAAATTTTCATATGCAAACCCGACCAATACTACTGTTACCCGGAAGAAACTTCGTATATACGCATGCGAACTCGTTACAAGAACCAAATATATGTGTACGCACAAGTATATACGCGATTTTGACAAATCTATCCTAAACCCATAGCCACACACACTCAACCTCCCACTCAGTTCACCATAAACAAATAAATCCGCGTTATTCACGAACGAACTACAACTACTATCGCGACGAAAAAATAGCAGAAGAACTGCCGCGTATATTATTTGCGCAGGTTTTTAGACCTTCGCGCTTTTCCATTATACATCTACGCGTTCGACGGGGCGCTATAGAGCATATACGCACGACTCTGCGTGTGTGCGATCCTTTTCGCGCGTCGGTCGACGTTCTTTTTTTTCCCCTGTTGGAGGAGGAATTTGAGAAACCGCGCGCGCGCGAGAAGCGGCATTGTACGAGTATAGGGGCGACGTCGCGCGTCTGTTTGAGGAGAGAGGATGTCTCGGGGCTTTTTTCTGGCCGCGGTGCGAGGAGGTGGGCATGAAGACGACGGCGGTAATACGGTTACGGCTGCTATGGGGTTTTGAAATGTGAGCGCCTGCGCGGATGTCTTATAGGAGTGAGGAGAGAAAGAGGAGGATCAAGCACAAACGGATGACTCAAGATTCTTGGATTTTGGAGTTCGACACGAATGTTTGAATATTACCTTTTTGGAAGTTTTTATAAGATTGAGATCGGTTTGTTATGACAATAGAATAAATTTTAAACTCAATAACACTGTTTTTTAGTACTGAAAGTAAAAAATAACCCGGTTGACACTTGTTTTAATTTCAAAATTAAAAGGAAAAAACCAAAGATTCTTATCTGTAACCGTTCGGTACCTTTCAATTTACTTAACCAAACGCACCTTCCCCGTCACAATCCTGAAAATTAATCAACCGCCGCTTTTTTCTCTTTCAAGTCGACCGCCGTTGCGTTCATTCACACCAGTCCCAGTCCCAACCCTGACCCCCAAACCTTTCCACTTCCACAAGAAAGAAAAAGAAGAAAGACAGCACAAGACCTCCGACAATTAATCGCTCAGCCAACCAGCAGCATCATCCCATACGACGTATATAAAATATGAAATCTCCCACGACAGCGCGAGAGACACACGCTGATCCTCCCGCACAACCGAGGCCGTCCGTCCGTCCATCCCGCGATATAAATCACCCGCGCTCGCGGCGGCATATCTCTAAACAAACGTATATACATACATTCATGCGCCAAAGTCGGCGGCGTCGGTTGCGACGCAGAAAAAAACCGCCGGGGTAAATCGTCCGCGCGCGTAAATTCTCTCTCGCGGGGAGTTCATTGAGAGACATAGTAGCAGCAGCAGCAGCCGCGTGGCCTTGGTTCTAGTGTGCGCGCACGCGCGAGGTCTTATTTATCTTATGCTTCTCGAGACCGAGCGAGGAAGATTTCGCTGCGCGACGCGGGAGCGCGCCACTGTACACTATACACTATACACTTATAGAGGAATAAATAAATCTCCCCCGCTGATGCGCGAGCGAGCAAGCGTGCGAGGTTGATGGAGAGAAGAGGACGCGAAAGTTCTGTTATGTGGTGTGTGGTTTTTTGGCTCAGGGTTTTGAAAAAGGAGCGCGCTGGGAACTCGGAAGAAATGGGATGGAAATATTTTTAATGGGATGAAAATAGTGTTTTGAAGTATAATGTAGTGGTTTTCTGTGATAGAGAAGGTGGGGTTATCGAACGCGAATATATATAATGTAATCTCGAGGGATTTGCATTTTATATTTGCTCAGGGTAAAGTATCGTTCCTTATTGGCGCGATAATCAAACTAATGAACTCGGGAAGTTTTAATGGAAAACGCGAGCAGAATATTCCGCGGTGAAGTTTATCAATGTTTCTACCAGACTCCCGCTAATTTAACTTCATTAAAGTGCAGAGTGTTTTTCTCTCCAAGCTCGCGTCGCCGTAATTTTTTCTAGTTACCAGTTTCTTGTATCTATATTACGAGCACGCGGATTTCCCGCAAAGTTAAATTGCAAATTATTTTTTGCAGTCTTTTTGTCTAAAAAAAAAGAATTATTCAGTTTTCAGATTGTACTATATCTATTTACAACAGACCACTCTTTATATAGATATTAATAAGCTGTGATATATCGGTGAATTTCCGATGTGAAGAGTGCACTATCTCGCGTGTTTATCTAATATTCACTGAACCAAGCGAGCGCTTTTTACATTTGTTACCGTTTTCTTAACTATGAACTCATACAATGATTGCGACGAGGAAATAAACATTTCTTCGTATAGTTAATGAATCATGACTGGGCGATATTTCCTACTTTAACCTTATTCATCGTCGGTAAACACGAGTGTCTAAGCCGATCATCTCAAACACACACGCGCGCCAAACTAACTCACATTCGCAAACTCAAACTAACTAGCTCTACGAGCTAATTTTCCGAAACTCACACACTATAAATTATTTCTGTACTCTCCAATATACCACAAGCGCTATCGTATATATACACAACACACGACTACAATACAAATCCCACAATCAATTACACACACCAGGCTTCGAAAAAGCTTCGCGTCTCGCTCATTGTCCCTATCATCGTCATCCTCACTCTGGCTCTCCCTCGGCCATTCATCAACCGTTCTCGCGACATCAGACGGCCGGCTAATTCACGCGGCAAAACCGGAAACGGATAAGTTAGTAGCTCGTCGGCCAATGAACGGGGGCGCTCTACCCTCCTCCTCTCGACGAGTCTTTATTGCTGCGCAGCCGTCGACGCAACGACGGCAAAGCGACGCTTTCGCGCAAGTACAGCGCGGCTAATAAAAGTGTCGTTCTTTCGTTGGCGCTTTTTGCGCGCCGCGTGTGTGCGTTTGTCTGGGAAAAAGAGAGTGACGCGAAGAATTTACGGATGCGAAAAAACGGATCCGCCAAATTTAGGGAGTCGAAAGTTGCAACTACGGGAAGTTTTATGGACGAGGATGGAAGAAATGGCGGGTTTATGCGTTTTCGCGCGGAGAGTGAATGTAAAAGGGGGGGAGAAATTATTGAACGGTCGTGAAAATTTATTTGAACGGGAAAATCGGGAAAGGGCTGCGCAATTATATTTACCTTTCAGCTGGAAGGTGCGTATACATGTGGACGAGGTTTCGTGCAGCCGAATTTTTATATGGAATATTTGACGAACTTTTTCGCGCAGCCGCGCGCTTTATTTTATTGCACAGTGAAAATTAATTCGCTCTCGGGAGCGCGCGTCGTTTTTTTGCGACTCGCGCGTCGGCCGGTTTTTGTTCTCCCGCGGTAGACAGAAAAAATTGTCACGTTAATTAGAACTGCGAGCGCACTCGTATGAGTTTTATGCTCCGGGACGCGACGTCAACGTTATTATTATTGTTACAGCAACAGCGGCGCGCATCTATAAAAAGTTTTTCCAGTACGAAAAAAATAATAAATAAAAGAGACAAATGGTCTATAAATTTCACAAACTATGTACACTCGCAACTCTGAATAATTGGCAAACAACAACAACGATATCCCCGGGGTATTGCAACGCACGTACCCGTTTTTCTCGCGCACAGCCTCCGCATTTTTCAATCCTTTCGCTATCACACAGACTCTCCGCACCGGCTTGTGTGCGCGGCGCGCGTAAACAACTGGGTCAATAAAACGTGTCACTAATTTTCCCTGTCAGTTTATGAAAAGTCTTTTGTGCGCACGCGCGCTTGTGTACACATTCTTTAAATCGCGAATCGATCGAGCACATAAATGCATGTGAGCAACAAAGACCGGCGCGAGCGCTTGCGCGTGTAGAAAACCAGTCATCACGGAAGGTCACAGAGTCTCGCGCGCGATCGCCGATGATTACGTGGCGCGACTTTTTTTCCATTACGCGCATTATCCGCGAAAATTAAAGTCTCTCTCACGTGTTATATACGTGCGGCGTGGTCGCGATTTAATGAATATTACGGACTTTCCAAATAAACAGGCGCTGATCATGTCCCGAGGTAAATGAGGGGGGTACCTCGGGGGACTGTAATTCCTTAATTTTATTGAGTGCCGCGTGTCTGTGCAGCCGCGCGCGCGATATTGCTTTTACTTTGATGTAAATAATAATAGTGTTGTGCGCGTCGTGCAGGTTGTGAAGTTTTCTTCTCTCTCTCTCTCTCTTTCGGCGAGCGCGCGCAAAAGTGGTTTTTCCCTTAATTTGAAAGCTGCCTGTGAAGTTAATCAGACGAAAAACTTTCTCTCGTATATATAGGGATTACTTTTGTAAGGATATTATAGCTAGAGGATAGATATTTCTTTTTCTTTTATTCAAATAAAAATAATTAAAATGAACGAGTGCGAGGTGTATATTGGCCAACCGAACGCGTTATTTTATGAAAGCGAATATTTGTTTTTCGCATGCATTCATTTGAATTTTATTTACGTTTGAAATTGAATATTGAGTCTCATAAAAATGCTTCATTCGACCAATATTCTCTCGCGTGTGTTCCATTGATTTTAACAAAAAGCAAACAATATCGAATGACTCCGAATAATCGAACCATAACCATATAAATCAGTTAACCAAGAGAGGGAGAGAACAAAATCACTCCTATAACCGGCTTTTATGTCGCCAAACTCCTGCCGAGACACACACACACACACACGCATACACGCGCGCGCGCGAATTCTACCACCGTATACACATCACGACAAAATATTTTCGGATCGGCCTATGTATAAATAGCTTTTCATTCAACCGAAGGTGGCGAAAAGTCACAACGTGGCAACAAAGAAAAACTCACGACGAAAATATCCCATAAATCAGAGCCATACTCATAAATACCATTATTTCATCTTTGTTCGAAAAATCTGGCGCGTGATTTACGGGCGCGCAAGCGCGCGTTCGCGACTGATTCGAACATTTCTCCACGGCGCCCGTAAACCTGTTCCTCTCTCTCTCTCTTTCGTCTTCTCGCAGTTTTACTGCGTCCGCGCGTTCACAGGTGTGCACGCATTCTCTCTCTCTCTCTCTCTCTCTCTCTCCGGGACACAAAGGGCGAGAGAGAGAGAGGCAGGCTGTGCGTTGCGATCTTCGAATGCTCCGATTTATTTCCGGCTTCGCAAAAAAGGTATGCAGACGCTCGCGTGTCCTTACGGCCTGTGTGCGGTTAAAGGCCTTCGCGGAACGCCAGACACGCGCGGGCGTCGCGCGAAAAACGACAAATTCGCGATATCTCTCCTCGCGACGCACGCGCCATTTGCCGAAATACCCTTGAAACCGATATACGAAAATAAACCGCATTCACTTGCGCTCGCGGAGGGAAAGTGAAAACTGACGTGATGTGTTTTAACGTTAGTAGTAGCAATGTTCTTTCTCTCATGCGCTCAGTCTTTCGACGGGAGGAGCGGGCCTTTTTTTTTCCTGCGCGACCGCGTGGACACAAAAGGGAGAGCAGAAACGGTAGGCGCCGCCGCCGCTGCCATTCGCTCGCTATTTATCGGCTGCAGCGATGCGAGAAACTAATATATCGATGCCGTGGCGTACACACACACATATATATATATACACACAGACACATAGTCTTTCTCTCGAGGTCGTGCTGGATTGATGCATTCTTCGCTTTCGAGAGTGAGAGCGAAGATAAGGGCCCCGACGTCGCCGCTCGAGCGCTGGCGATTCTTTGTGTGTCTCACGAGAGCGAGGGGAAGACGGTTTATCGCTTATCGGGGTAATTAAAATTACGAACGAGCGCAATAAAAGCTCGCCCGGAGAGAGCACACTGTGCTCCGGCCGTGATTAAAAGCTCGGAATGCAAGGGAGAGAAAGAGAAGCGGAGGAGTTATTGGGAGTGAATGTAAAGAGGAAAAGTTCATTGTTGCGTGATGCTGAATTATTAGGATTTATTCGTAATTTTGATTGTTAATGGTGGAACGGGGTAAACGGGGGTCGGTGTATGATGACGTTGATTCCGAGAAAAAGATTTTCTTTATATTTGGATGCACCGAAATTATTCAGGATGTATAACAATTAATGTCGCAGGTTATTTAACGGGAATATTAATGGATTTTTGTTTAATTAAATACCAAGAAGTCCAGCTTTTAATAACGGTTTTAATTGGATTTATGCCATCGTAAAACCATATAAACATATATTTTTCCTCTGTAAACATATTCTTTCTGCAACATTATATCTTCGATAAATAAAAGTGTTATAAATCGCCGCTAAATAATTTCTTACACCTCACTTGCACCATCATCCACAAATTCATTTTTTTTCTAAATAATGAGACTATAAGCTCTCTTCGCGCCGCAGAGCTGAAATACGATCCAGCGCTTAGCGTATTATACGCGAACAAGTTTTATCTCTCGGCAGAGTAATTATTATAATTAAAATTATGCAAGTTTTGCGCGCGCCATGCGCGCGAACATGTCCAACAGGCAGCGAGCAGATGAGGTGCGAGTATACCGTAGCCGTTACAAAGTCGAGAAAAGAACCTTGCTTTAGTTTAATGAAGTTAAATTGCTCGAGCATCTCACTCTCTTGGAGCATTGAGAAACTTTGGCGGATCGGAGAGTAACAGAGGGAAAGTTCGCGCTTGCGCGTGTATACGCGCGCGAAGTTGAATTAAATTTCTTGATTAATTGTTGACGGAAAATTTGCAACCGTCCCTTACGGTAAATAAAGACTACACCAAAGTGCCGGAGGAGTTCGTAGGAAAAAAAAGGTGCGAAATCGTTGGAGGACGAAAGAGTGAGAGAAAGAGCGTTTTAAATTGCGAGATTAGTTTTATCGATGAGCAGCAGCAGCAGCACGCGGGGAGTTGCCGAGGTATTCAGTGTCAAAGGTTTCTCATAAATATTTATAACTTATTAAAGTGCGTGGTGTTGCGAAGGAACGGCCGTGACGTATGGTTTTATTATAATGACGTAGAATTAACTTATTATTTCGCGATAAAAACTAATGAGCAGGTTGCAGTCTGCACTCGGGAGGGAAAAATACTTGCCTTTTCACGGAGAAGAATGTTTATTGCCGTATAAAAAAACGACCAAGGGAAAAAAGAAATTCAAGTGTAGTCGCAGGGATTTTAGTGCGCTTTACATTTAAATTTGCAAGTATATATACATGAAAATAGTTCTATTACCAGTAGCGCAAAAAGAAGATTTTGCCTATTTTAAAAGAATAATTTATTCCGGGCGCGGCATTAGAAATTTATATTTCCAGGATCCTCCGCGTGCTGGCACAAAGGCCGCGATTTCCCCTTATAATTTCATCGAAATCTCAAACACGCGCTAAACGTTTACAAAGCTCCGATACTCCAACTGAAAACACATCCATTCAACCTATTCGCCTCTCTCTCTCTCTCTCCGCTAGAAATATACTCATCCACACTCGTCGTCGCCGCGTTTGTCAATATACCTACCCCGATCGGCTCGCACCGATCGATCGTTCGACTCGCTCGCTCGCGCGTGCCAAGGCTCTATACTCATCGAAAACGCAAAAGCTGACGCGCGCACGCGTGCCTGCATCCGGACACCAGCAGCATTCTATCCTATATAACCACGAGAGAGAGGGAGGCGCAATTACACTACTCGGACAGCGTTTTGTTTTGCTCTTCCCACGGTGTGCACACGCGCGACGAATATACTACTGTACTCCCGTTCTATCGCGCGCGAACGGCGGCTTTCCTCGAAAGAAGGTCGTCGCCGCGGCGCGCAGTGTTTCACGCTGATGCGAATTTGCGCGCGCCGAGAGAAATGACATGCTTTAAGCGAGCTAATGTGTGCGTCGTTGAACGCGTACGCGCGTGCGCGCTTGAAAGGTGTCGTTTGCTGATTACTGTGTTAGAGGTTTTACGTCGATTCGACGTAGTTATGAGCACAAGTCGTATTTTTAATGTTCTTTTCGTGTTTTCGCACAATGGGTAGTTTAGAGCGTATATATATATTTTCTTTATTTTTCTTAACGAAGACACGCGAGCGCGCGCGAGAGAGAGAGAGAGCGTTCGGAAAGTAATCATTCCTCGATTTATTTTAAACTTGGCAGCGCGAGGCATCTCCGCTATAGGTATTCCGCTCCTGTCGCCTCTGCGCGCTAGAATTATATATGTCGTACGTATATAGCAGCGGCTTTAGAGTTTTCGCTGCTCTCATCTCTTTGTTCGCGCGCGATGGCGTGCGAACTTAAAGATACGATGCTAAGTAGTTTATTTTTATACTTCTGACATAGATAATACGTACAGAACACCACGCAGCTCTAAACTGAAACGTTATATAAACGCTTTAAAAATACGAATAATTAAAAAAAAAAAACGCAACCTATAAAAGCCCTCCTAAACTGTATCAAATCCTCATGAGCAGCAATCGGGAACAATCCCGCCGTCAGAAACAATAACCTGCGCCACACTGCGGAAAGATGAATTAACCCGCAGTAAAAAAGAGGAGTATATATAGCGCGAGGACCTCGCTCGTGCACGAGCAGCTCTCCTTCGTGTATTTCTTCCTTCCATCGCAGGTACCGAGGTTGCAAGTCCCTCCTCTTTCTTCTTCTTCTTCACTGCGACGCGGCGCACAATAATGCCGGCCACGTCCTCTTCGTCATCGCTGTACGCCCCGGCGGCGGCAGTGCTGTACGTGCCCTGACGACCAATACATCTCCTTTTTCTCTCTCTCTCTTCCTCTTCTCACTCCCTCTGTATATATACACACAGACCGCCGTGTGGCACACAGTGCAGAGAAAAAATTGTTTAACGGTCCGCGCGCGCGCCCTCCTCCTCGCGATCTTTTGTCGCGCTCTCTTTGTTTTCAGGTGTTGGGTAATCGCGCCAGCGCACGCGGACTTTACGAGTGTGTGTAAGGTGGACGCGTGGAATATTAGTCAGGCGATGCATGTGATGGGTCGCGGGTATGTATGATGGTGGGCAAATTATGGTTTATGAAGTTGAGAGAGTCGGGTGTGACCTTGGGTGCTGGATTTACGCGAGGAATTCGTGTTTTTTTTTTTCTCGAAAAATGTGGAGGAGCGTGTGTGGCTTTTTTTTTATCCCGGTTGGAAAGTAGTAATTTTGTAGAAGGTATGGTGAGGTCACTTTTAGAAGTGATGAATTTCATAGAAATGTATATGTATAGGAGTATTATGAAGATAAAATCTAGGATTTTATATTTTCGTCAAAGTACATCGACCCGGCCAACACCCACCCGAATAAAAACACATTATCTACAACCAGTATACCAATTTCCCATTACTGCAAAAACACTCACATCCTCCACCTTTCCCCATCAACACGTACACACACATGCACACAAATACTCTTTTCCCAGCGCCATCCGCACAGCTCGCGCACAAACGGCGTCGCCCGTCTTATTACTTTCCGCCTCGCTATCTTCGGTTCATCTCGCACACGACGACGACAACGACGGCGAAAAGTATCGCTCGCTTGTGTGCGACTTTTTCCCCGGCAGCGGTATATACGAGGAAATTCCGGCGCGCGGCGATCGATAAAGAAGCGTCACGTCGTCGTCGCCCGGGGAAACGCGCGGGTATAGATTGTCTTGTCGGCGGGTTCGATTGACGAGTAATTATTAGCGATCGTGATGAGCGCGGTTGTGTACGTGAAGAGAGTAAGAGGAGAAAGCACACATACACGATTTTATCGGGCGCCGCCGCCACGCGAGAGAGATGATGTGCGCGCGACTTAATAATGCGAAATTAAGGGGAAATATTTCAATTTCGAAATCGCTTCCATCGCTGTTATGTGCCGGGACTTATTTACTTTCCTCGATCATTATAAGTGCTGAAGGCTCGTGTGAGAAAAGGGGAGTCAATGAGCGGGTGCATGCTCTATAGGTGGATCGGTTGTTTCCGCGGTACGATGTCTATTGTGAAAATGAAAAATCACTTTTACACAATAATATTTGTATATTGTCTAATAAATTACTCTATTCTGAAAATTGTATGAATGCCCCAAGGTTTTACACGTATATATTATAATTTAACGTTCCAAGAATTACTTTGGTGGACAAAATCAAAGGCTTTTCCAACGTGTTCCGCGCACCAACTCGCATAAATTACACTCCACCACCTATTCAAAACCTTTATGAACTAATTAACTAAACAAAGTTCACCACCTCACACAACCCCGACAAAGGCGTCGTCACCTTCGCCGTCGCAACGGTACACCACGCCTGTTGCGTCGTTATAGACAAAGAACGCAATTAGCAATAATTCAAATTCAGAATTCCCCTCGTACGTGCCTGTGCGTATGTTATACACACGCGGAAAATTGCCACGGAATACAGCGAAAAAAAAGCCATTTAACCTACTTAAACTGGCGTCATCGCACGCGTGCGAGCGCATATATACACACATTTTAAAACGTATATGCATGATAAAAAGACGGCGCGTGGTAAAAGTGAGTTTAACGCTGCGTAAGAGCACAACGACAAACTCGCTGGTATATTATGTGTTTTTTATGCAATTTCGCAAGACGCGCGAAATTCGCGTATAAGGAGCCGCGCGCGCGTGACGATTTTTCGGCTATTCGACGACATTAAATTATCGTCATCGCCGTCGTGGTCGTTAATTGTGATGCAATAGCGAATGCAAATCTCGCACGCGCGCGCGCAATTTTAATATCGAGGAAAGAGAAGGAAAAAACTACTGCGCCACGCGTATTTCGCGATGTAACACACACACACACATATATACACACGCCGATCGGGGATGACATAATGCGTCGCACGCGCTTGAATCACATCGTCGGACGGGCCGGAGAGTTGATTCTATTCACTATATACTCGGGATGATCAATAAATCCTGTTAGATGCGTCTGTGCGCGTTCGATTGTTCGCTCCGGCGACATGAAACTTTAATGCCCTAGGAAATCCGAATCTAATCTAATGGAAGCTCTCTCTCACTCCGTCGATCCCTTTCTACTGGTGCTATCTCGCTCACCCATTCGTTAGAGCTTTCTATTATATATAGAAAGTATTTACGCGGAATATCGTAAATTTTACGACCTCGCGCGGATTTTTCTCTGGCCCCCTCTTCTTCTCTTTTTTTGCATTCAATGCACGCGCGAAGCGGCAGCTTAAGTCATAAAGGCAACAAAGAAAAAATAAAAATGACTATGAGCAGGGCAAACTATTTTTTTATGAAAGATACGATAAGTTGAGTGGCAGTAGTGCGTTGCAGTGTTGCATCATGAATTTTCATTTTTATCAACAGTTCTGCGAAATACAATCTTTCGTTACAATAGAATCAAAGTATATTATCACCTTGGAATTATACTTTGAAATAAAATCTTACAAAATTCGTTCCAACAAACAACCAAACTCTTCTATCTCTAACAATCCAACGACCCCCTCCTCCCCCCATCCTCGCTCTTTCACAAAAGAATGAAATCATCATCGTTCTACCAGTCGAACTTCTCTCTCAGTCTGCTCCTCACGCAAACACACAGACCAATTTTGGGCGACAGCTGCGCGCTGCGAGCTCGCGCGATAGCGACGCAAAGTCTTCGAAACTATCTCCCTCGAACTTCGCAAATCCCGGCGCGCGCGCTTGATACTTGCTCTCTCGACGTCGTGCACTTTCATCTCTCGTCTCTCGGCGACCTTGAACGATCTTATACTCTCGCGTCTTTTTTGGTTACATGTCGGAGCAAAGAAAGCCACTATATGCGTGCAAAGTGTGTGATCGATACCGCAAGCGTTGCGAAATTTTCTAACCTTTATCGCGACGTATATATATACGTATACATGCATTATAGCGAGAAGAGAGAGAGAGAGAGAGAGAGAGAGAGAGAGAGAGAGTTAAAAAATACCCGAGCGTATGGGTGGGCGCGTTGCAAAACACACTACTGCGGCGACCGCCTGACCTCGCCCTTTGTGCACGCGCTCGCTCGCACCCTTTTAAGGGTGTCACGCACCGCCGGCGGTTTTACGCGCTCGCACGCGGGCGTGTATATATATACTGCGTAATGACTACGTGTATGTCGTGCTCTTTCTCTCTCTGCTGATGCAGTTGCAGCGGCGGCCACCGCGAAAGAGCGATAAATATTAAAAACCCGCGTGCACCGGCAGCGCTGCACTGCACGCGTTTTAACGGATTTGCGTATAATGCTGCGGTTTTTTTTACAGCTTTCGGCCCGCGGGGCTTTCACTGCGGAGACGCGCGCGGCTCTTTCGAGGTTAATAGTTGACCGGCGTGCAGTTTTGCGCAAAGGGAGAGAGAAAGAGAGAGAGAAATTTCGAGTTTCCTTTGTGCACGCGCGCGTATACGTGTATATAAGCGATAAACGTTTTTGGGATATATGGGTTAAACGCACGTTTTGGGGTGAAATTGTGGCGTGTGTGCTAAATGCCTTGAAGAAGCACTAAAGTTATGTGGGTCGATCACATATATAGCTGGTTTTTGCATGAAGTGAGGGGGGTTTATGGGGCAAAGTTTGAACTCGATTTACTTAAACTTATATAAATCGAAATATGAATATTGGTGAGGTTTTTAAAGGTGCGTTATGGGATCAGTTGTCGCTGTCCGTGCGCTTAGAAATATATGTAGTCTACGAAGTGGGTGTGACAGCGATAAACTGGTTTTTATACATGCCGGGGCACTTATTGATGAACGGAGCAACATTGCAACTTTCTACATAATTCACTGAAACGTAACGAAAGCCGCGCGTGTGTTTTTATGCAAGAAAGGATCGATTTACTAAATTTATCAGCTGTAGTAGCTCGTGCCTATGTGTTTTCACGTAATATATCAGATTATCAGTCTAATGACATAATTCCCGCGCTGCAACGTCGCCGATAATGTGATAACATTAATTTCGATCCGTGTTGGCGCGCATGTTTAATTTTTCAGATATAGCACCCAAGAAACCATTATGGTTGCATAAAAAAAGTCAAGAAAAAATTCCATACCTCTTACGCTGAATCTATAATCCAACGATGCACACATTTCTCACAAAACGTATATACATAGCAATGAAATTGAAAAAGTCCGAACTGAAAATGCACCCGCCAAACTAATCGATCGACGTACCGTTCACCCAATACCTACTATATATACATATGCTGTCTCGCTAAAAGCCTCGACTAGCTATCCTACTCTCCTCAACAACCCATCCCGCCGACCAGAGTACCAACGCAGTGGCATCACAGTGGCATGCTGCGCTTCTGCCGTTGCGCCGCTATATATACAGCCGGCAGCAGCGGCGGCGGCGGCGGCGGCTTTCAGTCGCTACGTCGCCCGCATGAAACGAGCGCATTGCCCATTAAAGCCGATTGCGTAAGGCATTCTTTTAATTCGCTCTGCTTCCGGATGCTCTCAGTGTCAATAGACATGTAGATCGAGCTCGCCCGCCCGCACGCGAAAGAGAACGCGGCGACGCGCCCAGCCGAGATAATCGCCCCCCGATGCTTCTCAATGAAATTTTATGATTACACATACACGCGTGTATGTATGATGTTAGCAAAGAGGAGCGCGTATATAGCGGAAAACTCGTCCACCGCTGCCGCTGTATTATTAGTTTATTGCTTTCGCCGCGCGACTTCGATTAGCGAGATGGGATCTCTTATAAGCACGCGCGCTCTCGCGGATTTAATGGAGCTACGGAGGATTTCCGCGATATCGCTGGTATGTGTGTGTGTGTGTGTGTGTGTGTGTGTGTGTGTGTGTGTGTGTGTGTGTGTGTGTGTGTGTGTGTGTGTGTGTGTGTGTGTGTGTGTGTGTGTGTGTGTGTGTGTGTGTGTGTGTGTGTGTTGCGTAATGGATCGATCGAACGGCGACGGACTCTTTTTGCGTTATTAATTTATGAGGGAAAAAAAAAGATGCGAGTCGCGTTACTGTAAACTATGCGCGCGTAGCACGCTCGTACTCTTGTGTTTTTGAAATGGATTGACGAGAGCCGCGCGATTGTATGAGTATATAGCGAGGATCAACGTAACGCGAGAAGCTCCATCATTCTTTTTAATCGCGTATGTAATTGCGTGGTTGCGTTTTACGATCGTCTTACAAAACAATTTTTTTTTTTTTGTTTTTTAAAGACTTGCAAATTTGTTAATTGATGGTAGCGGTAATGATGCTCGTCATTAGCAATTAGATCCCGTTCATCTGTATATATTTATATATCGGAGGAATTAAGAAAGATAGTTACTAAAATAACGCATAACGCACACACTCCAATCCATCAGTTCTTACGTAAAGAAAGCACGTAATGGCCGCATAACGTTCGTAATTTCTTCCTGATAAAAGCAAAATCACCGAAAATTATCTCTCTCGTCAAACAACAACAACACCATTACACGCGCCAAAACAAACCATATCTCACCCGCACAAAAAACAACAGCCTATACATATATAATGAATCGCAACATGAAGCCCATCGCCTTCTCATTTATCCTCCTCTGCGTGCGCGCGTACTCCCTTTTCGGAAATCGCGCGTCGCTCACACACACACACACACACCACGCATCCTCTTATCTCATCCGGCTCTCTTCCTCCTCGTCGGCCGAGCGGAAACGCGTGACTCATCGCGTCGCGCGCTGAAGAAGAGAGAACCCCGCACCGGCAAAAAAAGCAGCCCGTATACGCGTTGTATTATACGCTCGCCGCGCGCAGTTAAACAGTGTCAGCGGGTCGCGAAAATAGTAATAGTTGGTCGCGCGCGCGCGCGTGTGTGTTGCTCCTGTTCTATGTGTATGTGGTATAATGTAGGGGAATAGAGAAGGTGAGTGGCGATCGGTTCTGCGCGCCGTCTTGTCGCAATAAACGGAAACCGCTTTTATAAATAGAAACTTCCGTCACTGGGACTCTGGCGGCGACTCTGGCCATGCGTTACGAATTTACGATAGGAGAGAGAGAGAGAGAGTGGAGTGAGTGGGAGATAGATCTGTTGCAGGAGCTGACTATAGAAGGCTGTTTTGAGGTGTGCGCACCCTTGGAGGCTTTTTTCTCTTTGTTTGCTTTGGGAAAGGCAGTGTGTGTGTGTTGTTTATAAAGGAATTGGTGAAAGATTGCCTTTTTATTTCTGTTGTAATTATCTCATTGTCGAGTTGATAATTTATTGGATAACATCGAAGCCGCGATTGAAAACGTTAACTACGAGAGAGAAATTAGCCGGTGATTGCTGTGGCTGAATTGAATCACGGGTTATTTGATTTACGTTATCTTTTATTAAGATCTATCTGCACACGTCTATATATTTTCTTTATTGATTTCGTGCAAGCGCGCCCGCGACACGTTGTTCTTATTTTATAATCATTGTGTGTGTGTGTGTGTGTGTGTGTGTGTGCGTGCGTGCGTGCGTGCGTGTGTGTGTGTGTGTGTGTGTGTGTGTGTGTGTGTGTGTGTGTGTGTGTATATATATATATATATAATTTACGTGTAGATTACAGTCTCTAACCTTCTGTTGCATAATTCATCTCCGACTGTAATGAAATGAATGGAGCCATTCAATTGTTGTACGCGTCTACTAACAACCTGAACTGCCGGTACAACGTAAATTGGCATTCAAATTTGACCCGTAAGGTATATCTGTATACGCGCCCCGCTCCTACGTGTGTGTGTGTGTATACACACACACACACACACACTTTATCATCTGAATTTGAATGCCAATTCACGTTGTTCTAAAATTTTGCATTATTAACGAACGAATAGGTATGTGTATGTATGTATGTGTGTATACAGTTTTGGAATTACAAAAGTTTCGATGACGTGAAAAAACGTATACGTGTCGTAGTCGCTTGACCTGCACCAGAACGAGGTTTCTGGGCGTGTAATAATTTCATTGTCCACAAGATTTTAATTAACATAATTAATTAACCGTCGTAAATAAACTTCTCTGACTTTGAAAGCCCGCACGTGTATTTGCAATATTTTTTATCCCACGTACACAATACCGTAACAATGCAAAAAAAACGTTAAATTCAATCAACGACACAAAAGAAACTCTCAATGCTCCAATAACAAACTTCTCACTCTTTCTCTTTCTCTCTCCATTATTATAAATTCCACATCCATCGCGCCACTGACTTCAACCGCCGCGCATTATATATTCTATCTATCTCACTCTCCTCTCCCGCGGCAGCGGCGTCAGTCCCGCATAATAACAATAATTTTCCAACTGGATATTTACGGCGCGTGCGCTCGCGCTTTCCACTTTTATCCGCAAATGACACCTCTGACACAGTTTCTCTCGCCTCTATATACAAAAATAAAAAACCCTGCACGCACGCGCTCGAGCTAGAAAAACCTCTCTCAACAGACACACATATTCGTCGATAATAATTCGCCCCAACGCGCGAGCAGTATTGTGCGTGATTTGCGAGCTCGCTCATATAGACTTGAAAACCTGTTCGTCATAAGCGTTCTCGCGGCCCACGCACGTGAAAATCGCACGCGCGTATATAGAGTGGACGCACGCGTTTCACGGTTCGATCGGGTGGGTCGATAATGTAAAGTGCAGCGGCGAACGCGTGCACCTGGTGTAATCGAGGGGAGAGTTGGTGAATGAAATCGACGAATGATTTGCATTGCATAACAGGGGGTCCGAGAGTGGGAGAGTACGTTCGAAATTACGAATTTTAATGTGCGTCTCCGCGACACGGGTAGAGAGTGTGTAATCGAGCGTTATTTCTATACCTTTTCGCGATCGATTAAATATTTGATGCCAATTGATTGAACAACTTCATTAAAATCCACACCTCCTCCACGCTCTAGTAATAAAATATTTATACTTACGAATGTAACATATATTACAGGAAATAGCGCGTATATACATCAACACACCCATAAATCAAAACTCATTAACAGCTCTATTACAAAATCAACTAGATCCCACATTTTTCTAAACAAATCCTACCACTACGCGCGCTCGCTCGCACCCTAACACACTAGACTCTCCCAGTGGCAACTAGGAAAAAAAAACAGCCTGAAACCAGTACCATCCGGCACCCATCGCACAGCAGAGTACCCCCCAACAAGTGCAATTTGCATCTCACTCGCACTTGGCGCGCAGCTCATAAACAAAGTCGGAAGCTCGTGTACTCAACACGCGTGCGTGCGAAAACGATACGCGCGTCGAGGCTTTATAAACGAACGTAAATATAACCCGCACTCGCATCGCAATTGATATTAATTGTCACAATTTCCGTCTTGTGTCGTTGCAGATGAGCCCCGCTCAAGGTGCAGATCGTGGGACGACGTAGGCCCGGCTACGAGGATGGAGGCGGCCACGGCCGCCACAGCGGCCCAGCAGCCGCCCGTGGCCCAGCCGCGCCACGGCCATCACAACAGTCACAATCACAATCATCACCATCAGCAGCAGCAACAGCAGCCGCAGCAGCATCATCATCCGCACCTGGAGGCGACGAGATCCAATACGTCCACGCAGTCGGCGCGGAGCGAGGATTCCTGGTGCTCGGCGTCCGATCACGATCTGTCGTCCGACGATGAGAGCGAGAAGAGCAATATCAGTATTAAGTGAGTATAGATGTTGTCGTTGTTGTTGGGACATTTTTTTTTTTCTGATCTGATTCGGTGAAATAATATTTTTAGGTGTGGTTTGTACGAGGATATACTTAATTAGTCCAAAAATAAAACACTCGCTCGAAATATTATTTCAAGGAATTGGTGTAATTAGTCATACTCTTGCTCATAAGTTTTGCACATTAAATACGTTTAACGTCATATTGTCATCCGAACCGCACTTGACTTCATACGATTGGGGAAAGTCAATTAATAAACGTATAAGCAATTAAAGTTTTCACAATAGCTGCGAATTGTTTATAACTTCAATTTAAATCGAGAAGACGCGCTCTTTGCCAAATAACTTCGGCTTGAACGAAGTCACACTTTAATATGTACATGACCGACTAACTTAATTTAATTAACGATAACTCGAGTGACAGCAAAGAGCCGGCAATCAATTAACATGGTGAAGCGAGAAATCGCAAGTTGCTCGTTTGACATATTGAGGCTTTTTATACGTTTGCCTAAACAAACACAAGTGTGCACGTGTAAATGTACCTTTTCCTAGTATCGCATAAAGAAACATGATGCTTCGCTAAAAATAATGTCACTTTCGTTAAAAATAATACGTTAAAAGTAAAACATAAATTGAAACTCGAAAATACATTTGCAATGATTAAAAATTCTTCAATTCGACTGCAATCCTTACAATGCAAGCCTCTCATACTCCGAATTGTCATTATACCGGAACTCACTCATAGATCAACCTCACACATATATCAGAACAACGCCAAACTTCAATCACACCTGCACAATTACCCTCCTCTCCTCACCTAATTCCCCTATCTATCTCACCACCTGCGCCCATGATACATCTATCTTGCACACTAATCCTCCAGCGACTAATCGCCGCAGCCCATATATACACACACACGCACCACACGCAATTACGCAACATGACAATTAACACTATATTCACGCTCTCTCTCTCTCCTTTGTCCACCTCCACTCAGAAGCAACTGCCAGCTGAGGAACACGCTGCACAAGGCTCGGACGTTCTGCGACAAGTGGCGGGCTCAGAACATGCGCGTCAGCGGCGCCGTCGCGACCAGCAATGGCAGCAGCAAAAGTGAAAACGCGGTGCCCGATGGTATGCACGATCCGGCTGGCGGTCCTGGTAGACTGTCGAGATGGTTCAGCATGAGTATGCGGAGGGGATCGGCCCATCAGTACGACGTGGACTCGTCGTCGGACACCGCGTCGCTAACCAGCCCGATGAAGACGCCCCAGATGCCACAGCTCTGCGAGGTGAGATATTAAGATTTAGTTTTTCTTTTTTTTTTTTGTTTTGGAAAGAGATGTGTGGTTGTGGTTGTTTATTGCGAGCGCACTTTCCTAAAAAAAAATATGTGTCAAATTTTGATTTAGTGCGATAATTGATTTTTATGCGCGATTATTACAAGTGTACGAGTTTGGTTGCGCACCCGAAAAGATAATATTAATCGCATGTTGCGTTTTATGAAGCCGTAAAAGCGTTCTCATGATGCTATTTTAATGCGATCGTAAAGTTCTCTGGGAATTTAGCCTTAATAATTTTCTCTTTCATTCGGAGTGACTTTCATTTTGAGTCAATAAAGCGTGACAAATTTACTACGCTCGTTCTTTATAAATCTCCTTAACTTACGGTTGAGTCATTGCAGCACAAAAGATAAGAATTCAATGTCCAGATAGTTGCGTGAACTGCCAGAAAATCGTCTGTTAACCACAACGATGCATGCAATTGACCCTATAGTTAATTAAGAAAATTAAATTAATCATCATTGTACACAAATTTTCGACAATCCCTTTTATAAATACAAAACCTTTCCGCCCAATCCCGCCTTTATTTAGTAACTTCAGTTTAAAAAAAACGAGACTCAACATTCTCCATCGCACACCGCAATAACAATGCCTTAACCACTTCCCCGAATCGGTTTGTCTCGACATTGACATTGTCCCGCGAGGGGAGTCGAGAACGTTTATATAGTACCTACCTACAATTTGCGAATGTCCCTGTGTGCAGGTCGAGGAGGAGAGCGGTGCGATAACGCAGTTCCAGTGTATGCAGCAGCGCAGACAGGCGCCGCCCTCGTTGCCGCCGGCGCCGCCGAACCTCACCGCCCAGCAACTCAAGCGTAGGGCCATCGTCGCGGCCATCGTGCACTCCGAGAACAGCTACGTCGCCACGCTCCAGAGGCTCGTCAATGTACGTTAATACGTTTTTATATTGTATAGATGGTTTTTGGTGCTGAATAAGGGGAGGATTGTATGATGTACATGTTTAAGTTGCATTTGTTAATTTATAATAATAAATAAGATTAAGAATTATTCGATTGGAAATTTAAAAACTTCGAAATGTAAGGTCTTATCGAGCAGTTGTTTTACATCATTATCATTATAAAGTTTCCTTAGCTATGGTCAAAGTTTCTCTGATCATAGACATTTTACTATCTTGCGATAGTGTTTAATAAGTGTAGAAAGAAAATTTTTATACAAAATAACATTTACGGAAAAATTGCAAGCTGTGATACGCGTTAATCTAGTTAAGAATATAATTAATGGTGTCTTAATTAGATTAATTTCTTATCGAATTTAAATGTGTGAGTTTTAAGATCATTACTTGAATACATGATACTTAACACTTTCGTAGATAGGAAATTCTCTTTTAAAATTGAGACTGTTACGATAACATTAGTTCAAAAACATCAAAGTAAACTACTTACATTTTTCAATGACTATGCAGAAAAGATTAATTTGCAATGAATAGTTCATATATATTTTAATTATTATAAATCACTCAAATGGCTAGCAGGCATTTCCTGAAAATCGTAACTGTGTGATTTAGAATTAAGTATAATGAGCTTTATATAATACGAATACTTAAGATTCTCGTTCGTGCCACTATAACGAACTGATTTAAAGGCGTCTAATGAATTTTGTTCGCAACAAATCATCTGTAGAATTGTATAATTAGTCTACGTCTTTTACATACTAATAACGGGAAATGTTGCCTAACTTTGAATTAATTACTTTTTTTAGTACTAAAGTTGCTCAATACTTTAGCTATAAATCTACCGGCCAAATGAAAAAGTTTATCTATTGCCTACCTTAACGTAAATTAAATTCGAGTATTTCTATCTTCATTATTATTATTATTAAAAGCACGCTTCAATAGAAGAATAAAGCAATCAAAAGAACTTGATTAAGTCAATTCAACCGCATTATGTCAAAGCAAATTTGTGTCCACTGTAATCCCGGTCACCGCATACGTATTATATACTCCAGAGCTTTCTCAATATTGCATAATTCAAAGAGTAGCATTCAATAACGGCAGTATAACAAAAACTGAACAAAAAAATTCACCGATCAATTGACCTCGATCAACGCAATGTAAACTGCGAACCCCGTAATTACCCTCTTTTCCTCCACACTTAGGACTACAAGAAAGAGCTCGAAGAGTCGTCGCCGCCGGTGTTGAGCCAATCCAAGATCGCGACGCTATTCCACCGTCTGCCGGAAATTCTGCAATGTCACACGCTCTTTCGCATCGCCCTGGCGGAATGCGTGCGCAGCTGGGACAAGGATGAGAAGCTCGGTGACGTCTTCGTCGCGAGCTTCAGCAAGGCCATAGTCCTCGACATCTACAGCGGCTTTATCAACAACTTCTCCGTCGCGATGGACCTCGCCAAACAGGAATCGAAACGAAAGACTGCCCTCGCTGACTTTTTTAAGGTGCGTTAATTATTTGTTTGATTGATAGGGAGTAGTAGTTGTTTGTTTTCTTGAGGTATACGGTGGCTGACCGCTCGTGTTGTAAAGTTTTTAGTGGGCAGTGTCCAAAATATACTTCTTACACTGCTTTTATGAGCTCGTAAATCATTACGGAAAATTAAAGTACAGAGTTCCGTGAGATTTGTAATTCCTATAACTTAAACTAACGTTGTTGTTTCCTTAATTTTTGTAAAAAAAAAGTTTCATTTAAGAGCTTGGAAATTAACTTTGCCATCTTTTTTTGTCTTACAGGTGAAACAAATAAGTGCCCATGACAGACTATCTTTCTTTGGATTGATGGTTAAGCCAGTTCAAAGGTTCCCACAGTTTATATTATTTTTACAAGTAAGTTTCATTTTATATAAAAAATTAAACAATATCTTTATTTGTACGGTTGTTTGATATTAAACGCTATTTTCTAGGACTTATTGAAACATACTCCGCACGGACATCACGACAGAATGTCGCTACAGCTAGCGCTCACGCAGTTGGAGAGCTTGGCAGAGATGCTGAATGAGAGGAAACGTGAGGCAGAGCAATTTCAGGCATTTAAGGAAATGTTACGTCACGTTTCTGGCAAACTCTCGCACCGGCCACTTTCCTCGTCCTCGAGGTACCTTATAAGAGAGGACAATGTCACGCAATTGGTAAGAAATCACATTTTGTATATACCCTTTTGCGTTTTTAACGAATGTATAAATGCTCAGCTACAATGTTTCCCCGCATAATTGCAAATGATGCGATTGCGTAACTTGGCTTGTTTTTTTTTTCAGGAATTCAATCAAAACGGAATGATCACAAAGTCAAAAAGGCGAAGACTGCTGCTTCTGAACGATCTCGTCGTATGCGTTTCGGTGGCACCAAGATCGGCGGAAGATTTCTCCGGCAGCGAGCGATTAACGTTAAAGTGGACATATCCAGTATCGGATATAGAGGTACGTTTACCACCAATTATTGTAATATAATTGCAAATTAAACCGAAAATTCGAACATATTTCTAACGTATTGATGATATTCCAGATACAAGACACGAGTACATCTCCAACACTTAGTCGACTGTTGACAGCGGGATTGAATAAAGGGGGCAGCTTAAAGTCGGATAGAAGCGGTGAGGGCGGACAGGCGGGAGCCGACAACCTTTGCGTGGAAATGAACGATCTCAGGCACGATTACGAGGTGATGTCGAGGATCAGTGACTTGGTTGGCCAGTTGAAGGGATCGTATGAGGTAATGACTTTTCCGCATCAAGACACAAGAAATATTTAACAACGACGAAATTGTAATTAAAATATACTCCTCGATAACAGGGAATGACGCCGGACGTTATAAAGCAAATTCTACACGGTATCCAAGCATCGGTTCAAGCTAAGGATGAGGAGATGGTCTGGGCGGACAGTTGTTGTTTGCAATTGGTGACGAAGCAGGGCCAGATGTACACCTTCCAGACTGAGAATCCGCTGGTCAAAAAGGACTGGATAACGGAACTGAGGCTCGCGCAGCTAGCCTTGGATCCCAACAACTCGCCGTCCTGGGAAGTTCCCGAACAAGAACAGAGACCATCCACGAAGATGCCTCTATTCGTCACCTCTCAACCAGTCTATCACTCGCAACATCAATCTGAGGTACGGTTTCTCACCTTTCTTTTCAAATCGCTATACATTATGTACAACTCCATATTTCTCATTGACAATACTAAAAAATCGATTCTATATCATAGGTACGTTGCGGCTGCTACTACGTTACGCAGAATCCTCGGCCGACACGGCGACGGGGCCGTCACCAGAGCTACCTTTGGATCTGTACGGACGACGGCGTGTCGACGCACGTCACAGTCTTTGGCCAGTCAACCACGGCCTCGGCCACCTCGCTCAAGCATGTCACCTCGTTCGACCTCGTGGAGACGCGCGTCGCCACCGTTGAGTTCGTCAAGGGTCTCGGCAACGAGCAGCCCAGCCTCTCCAGTGATCTCATCTGGATGGGCACGGATTCACGCAAAGTCATCGTCTACGCGGCCGCGGAACCCGAGAAGCAAGAGGAACTGGGCAGTTACCCGGTCGGTGGACCCGTCATCCAGATCAAGTATCACTACGATAATGTCTTCGTGGCGCTAGGTACGGGTTCGTTGCTCATGTTTAAGAGGCAGTTCGACGGAACGTGGAATTTGAAGGAGCCTACCGTTATAACGCTAGGTAAGAGTCTATCACATCATACTAATTTCGTATGTTAGTTATATATAAATAGCAAAGACCGGTTGAATTAACAAAATTGTGTGATTCGTTGTTAGGTACTGATCCGGTTGCTTGCCTAATGCCTATCAACTCGTCGATCTACGCGGCCTGCGGCAAAAAGGTCTGGGTGCTGAACGCTATGACTGGCGAGAACACTAAGAGCTTCAGCGCACAGCACGAGCATGTCGGCAACGTGAAACTGATGGCGCACTCGGGTGTCGGTCTCTGGGTGGCTCTCAAGAACTCGAGCACGGTCTGCCTCTACCACACGGAAACGTTCAAGCATCTGCAGGACATTAACATCGCGTCGAACGTTCTGCGAATCACCAAGGCTGGTGTCTGCAGTAGCAACGGCTCGAGCGGCGACAGCATCAACAACAACCAGTCAGCTGTAACAGTAACCGCTCTGATGGCATGCAAAGGTCTGCTGTGGGTCGGTACGAACGTCGGCATCAGTCTCACCATTCCTCTGCCGCGTCTCGAGGGTGTGCCCATAATTAGTGGCAGAGTCAACATCTCGTATCACGCGCACTTCGGTCCGATCACCTTCCTCTTGGCCGTGCAAAACAGCAGCAAGAGCAACGCCGGATGCTCGAAGGAGGAAGAGCCCGAGGAGGAGCAGGTGCAGCTGAGGAATAAGGATCCCGAGCATAATGGACTTGTGCAGAGGCAGCGTGCTGATAGAGCTAGTCTTGATGCTTCCATGTCGATCAACATGTCAGCTAACATGCTCAAATTCAAGCAGCAGCTTGCCGGCAGTCCCGTACTGTTGAGACGCAAACGTAGCAAGGAGAACGAGTACAGGGGGTCGAAGACGTTGCCTCGCGGCTTAGGTAATTACTTCGTTTTCGTTGTCATTTACAATTAAAAATTCATCGCAATATAAATATTACTATAACTAATGAAAACAATTGCATTTTTTCAGGCTGTGGTGGTGGCTTCCTATCGAGTTCGATGTCAAGCTCCCAGAGTTCCGGCGAGAACTGCGACGTATATGGCCTCTATGAAGACCTCATGTACGTGAAGGACTACGAGAACGAGGGCGGCACCGTTATCGATACTGTCTACGAGACGCTGCGACGAAGCGATCCCGAGCTCGCCATACCAAACAAAGTCAGCACGCTCGATCGCCGGCTCAAGATGAAGATCACGAGGCCGAGATCGTTGGACCTGTCGAATTGGTCGGTCGACTCGCACGCCAGCTCACTGTACACGTCTTCGGGCTCCGAGGAGAACCTCTCGTTCAAGAACGGCAAATTGTCGCGCAACAGCAGTACAGCCAGCAGGAATGGTCCCCAGCATGAGCCGCATCCGATAATAATTCCTAACAACGTTATGAACAGCACTTCAACGCCGATACAGGAGAACAGAACGATGAGCAAGCCGAAGCCACAGAACAAAAAGGGCGGAAAGTCGACGCAGATGGATCAGCCGAGGCGCACCGTGCTGACGCTGATGGGTGGCCGTGGTTACGTGAACTGGCGGCATTTTGGATCGCATAAAGAAGAGAAAAATCAAAAGTCGGCGTATGCCTTTAAAGAGCCGAATTCGAACGACGCCCACATTGTGCTTTGGGAGATGAAATTATGATACCGAATCAAAGTAAGCCTACTTTACTGGTACCAAAAAGAGGCATTATTTACTTTCCTAATGATAAGTGCTATAATAGTGTAAAAGGACCAAATAAGTAGGGCACGGTCGGACTCGATGATGGCAAAGTTCTCTTTTCTTTTTGTTCTTTTTTTTTTTTTTTTTTTTTTTAATTGTATTCTGTGAACGAAAGGTCTGGCTACGTGTACTGTAATTTAATTACCTAAGGTACTTTTAAGTACTGGCAGTTATATAGTCATTGTTAAAAGAAAACACGATAATGGAAAAAAATATTATGTCGTTGTACTCTATAAATAGATAATACTCTGTACGCGAAATTTTCTTTCAATGCTCTTTTGATGGTATACGGCACTGATGAGATATTGAATAATATTATGTCGTTAATATTTGTATCGAATTTGGTGCTTGAGATAAGTGAAGTGCACAAAGTTTTTATGACGTTTCTCTAAAATGAATTTACTGAATTTATGTATATCGATGAGGTTAGTTCGTGCTTATGATGTATAGTTAAGTTAATCTTTTTCTCAAACGTTTTCAAGTTCTTTAAAAATGTATGAATCTCTACTTGAAATACTGAAAGAAGACGATAAAAAAGTAACACTTCTGGAGTGTCGTTACGCTGTTATATTCATTATCGTGAAGATCGAGTTATTCGTTATTTTGTTAGTTTTGATAACGCATTGCACTGCACTTGATCGTTCAGTAAAAATGCTCTTAGAAAAAATTTAATGTGTGAGATTGATCTTCCATCTTTTGTATAGTAAACATTTATTACTATCAAAATAGTGATTCGAAGACAATATATTTTAGTATCCATCATTTATGTGCAAAACGTATGTTAGATTTGTCGAATCGAGAAAATTTTTGTAAAAATTAATTCTTTGCGACTTTTTTCAATTAGAATACGTAATTAATATTTTGTATTTTTCTTAGAAGGTAATATGCGATTAGTCTACCGTTTTTGTTTAAGCATTGTTTTTAAGATATAGTCAAGTATTATGTTTAAGACCATAAAGCAAATTAATATTCTGTACTAAATTATAATTTATTTATTTATTGAATATATTTGAATTTATTGAATTTTTCTATTTCTTATTTTTACGAGTAAAACAATGCTATATATTTCAAATTCGATAAAGCCAATTCTTTAAATTATTAACATAATACTTGAACAATATCTTGAAGCTTGATAAAGTAATTGTTATTGAAAATATTGTAATGTTATCTAATTGGATATGTATACCAAAAAAACTTTATATCTATTTGTATAAAGACTGTACCACTTTTGTTGAAATAACAAAAATCTTGTTCATTTCGGCAGTAAAAACATTTGTGCAATATCAAACCCTCTTTGATTTGCCAAGTCAAAAAATAAGATAAACTTTAAACGCACTTTGTAACTTAAAAAAAACTTCTAAGATGAATAATCAACAAAAGTTTGGTTTTATAAATTAAGAGACAACTAAAAAAGTTTTCCACATTTCTATGAAAACAGGTTATACCATGACGTTTCATGCAGTACTTTTCATCCTAACACAGTAGCAGTATTGTACAAATTAACTCTTATTATCTTTGCAAAAAGAAATATAACATGAGAAATAACTGGCGTTATGGAACAATAATGATGCAAGTGTATTTTGTTTATTGTGATAAGTTTAATAAGAAATTTTACATCAGTTACCCAGTGATGTGGTACGATGCAGAATCTAGTACGAAATTAATTATAATATGAATATATTTGTAAATATTACTTTGTAAACAGCTACATTTACTTATAGTTTCATAAATCAAGTTTATATTTTGTAATTTACTTTACAAAAAAAGAAAAACAGTTTTTGTTGTATTTATAGCAATATATTTACATAAATGGACAATAAAGCTTGAATCTCAATGATGACGTCTTTATTTAAAGTAAAACATGTGTTGAAATTTTTTTTTTTTTAATATTTCATATATTAGTGTCAACATTGATATCCAAGGTTTTTTATCAACAATATTTTATTGTATGTATTTATTAATTAAAAAATATTAGTGCTCCCTTGTAACCAGTAAAATCAAATTTGTTATTCCACCATCTGCACTTACACAGTTATTTCCTCTGTAGCAAAATGTGACTAATATTGAAAAGAAATACTGCTATTAACTACTGTTTTGTATAAAACTTTATACCTAAGTACCTTACATGTAAATGAAGACAAATAAAACCAAGTCGAAAAAAATTATTTCAAGTTATTGTTTATTTATTATTTACACGTTCTATAAATTAATAAGTTATGTTCCTGTACCAGAGTTACCGATGTTTGCATAACATTTATTTTTACAATTTACAAAACTCATCAGTACACAGGACTTAAACTACTTTCATTTTTTGCAGATGAAATTTCATACATATCTTACAAATAAAATATCCTCATAACAGCTTGCTGCTATTATTTTTAAACTGTATTTAATTCCTTTCGTAGATAAACAATATGCAAGAAAATACTACATTAACAGCTTTTTTGTATAAAAATTTACAGCTAAGAGTCTTATATTTAAATAAAGATAAACAGTCAAAAAATGATATCATATAACACATCATCACGAATTTGAGTTCTTGGTGTCTTGGACACCAACAGATGTAAGCAACAATTATTTTACACTTTTTTTACAACTTGCACTACATCTTCATCATTCAAAACATGATCTTTCCCAACTTTCTGTGGCAGATGTTTGACTGAAGAACCCCATACAAGAGCATATTTAAATTCCTTTGCAATAGTTCTATGCAGTTTGTTACAAAAATCTTCAACAGTCCGCCTCTCTTTATTTAAAACAACTGGTGAGTTATAATCGGGAAGTTGACCCTTGGGTTTTGTATATATCCTAACAAGTTGCAAATAATCCCACATTTTTTCCAATAAGTCATCAAAATTCCATTTGTGATGTGCCGATATTGGTACACAATGAGGAATTCTATAAATAACATCTAGTTCTTCAATACTAATTTGATCAATTTTGTTTAATAAATAAATACAAGGTATATATATTCGATTGCCTTCAATAACATCAATTAAATCATCAGATGTTGCATCATATCTAAGTGTAATATCAGCGTTGTGAATTTTATATTCTGATAAAATAGTCCTGACTGTATCTAAATCAAGTTCTGACTGAAGACATGTGGTTTGTAAATTTATACCTCCTTTATCTTTTTTTCTAAAATTGATATTTGGTGGTTGTTTATTCAACCGTAAACCAAATCCTTCTAATTCATGCTCTATTAATCGTTTATGTCCAAGGGGTTTTAGGACATCTAAGACAATAAAAATTAAACTACATGTTCTGGCAACAGCAATAACTTGTCTTCCTCTACCTTTACCATCTTTGGCTCCTTCAATAATACCTGGAAGATCCAAAAGCTGTATTTTTGCTCCTTTATATTTTATGCAACCAGGAACTGTCGTAAGAGTTGTAAACTCGTAGGCAGCAACTTCTGAATACACTCCAGCTAGTGTACTTAATAAAGTAGATTTTCCAACCGATGGGAAACCAACAAATCCAATTCGAGCATCACCAGTTTTTGCAACTTCAAAACCTTGCTCACCACCACCACCACCTCCTTTAGGAGTAATCAACTCTCGTCTTAATTTTGCAAGTTTTGCTTTCAACAAACCTAAATGGCCAGAGGTTGCTTTGTTTTTTTGCGTCCTCGCCATTTCAGCCTCGATAGCTGCTATTTTTTCTAAAATGGTACTCATTTTGATGAACTATTTGTAAACTTTTGAGCAAAAAACTAGGTATCTAAATTTTAATTTATTTTTTGTGCAAACAAAAAGCTGCTGATTTATGATCTAAGTCATAACTGTACTACATGGAACGATAAAGCCAATCAATTTGAAGAAGGAAATATCACTGCAATGAAAAAATGAAAACGTTATTTTAAAGACTTTTATTCATATCAAAATTTTATACAATTATAAAACAATTTGTTTTTCTAATTTTTCACACTATTAACATATTATTAACTAAAATTCTATTACTATGAACAACGCTTCTCAGTCTCACCTCTTTCCTCTTCAGTGTACCTGTAACATACAAAAAAGTAATACATTAAAATCGAAGAAATTATTTATAAAATGTACATTAATATATATTTTGTTAAACTTCAGTTGGTAGTGCATGTAATGAATAATCATCAATACTCATTAAAGTGGTGTAAAGGTTGTCATCATATTGAAAAATTAGCACGTGTAAATTTCTCGAAAATCATGAAATTTTAACAACTTTTTTACCAAAAACACAAAAAATAAGACTGCGCACTGTCGCAAAAGTTATTGTAGAACAAATATTTACAGGAAATTATCAACAAGATAAATTATTACAAATCGATGTTCGCGGATTACAAAAGTGAATACTTTATAACCTAACGGTGCTTTTTCTTACCTTCCATTCGCCACAGCTGCAAAATCAGTCTTCTTCGAAAATGCAACGTAATTTGTTGATTGAATTAGCTTAACATCGCGGTAAAAAACTAAATTATCCCGAGGATTTTAAAAATAAACGAAATAAATCTAAAAATCGAAGTTAACGGATAAAGTTTCCAGAGTGCTCCGATGCCCAGACGAACGACCTACTCCGTTCGCTGGTCCCTGAAAAAATGAACGAAGAAGGAGCGAACACACTCGGAGTTCGTTCTCGATGCCACGAACTATGAAGAAGGGGAGAGTGTAAGGAACTGGCGTTCCTTGGAGTATGAAACCGACATAGACCCGACTTTGAGCCCTTTTTACAATGAGTACAATCGATCGAACCCTTTTACACTACTCATTCATGCGTATTGCTAACATGAGAATAAACCTTATGATTCGTGGAAATGATTGGAAATAATAATAATAGGTTCAAAATTATAACAAATACGGAGATTATTATTAATAATACTACAAATGCTATTAAAATCTTGGGAATAATTGATGTTCTGATAATCATTTAAATAACAGAAGCAACGCTGTGATAATTTCAGGTTAAGAAACAACCGTATAATAATAATTAACAAATCATGAGCATTACCGTCGCTGATAATTAACTGTTAAAATATAACGCTTATAATTATTTAAGAATGCGCGGTATTGTATAGCAAACGTTGCGCGACGTATAATCGGAGGATAATAACGTTGTGCAACGTTGTGTAAATAAACAAATATAATAACTAAAAATAGTTAAGGAGTTGATTAACAACAATTATCATAACCGACTAAGGATATTAATAATATTAATAACAATAATTTATCACAAGGGCTAAAGATAAACAATAAAACGCAATTATAGATAATTAACAACAAATTTAAGAACAATCTCGAGTTATCCGGATAATTGGCTATTTTTGGAGGTACTGGCGTATGATAACAACAATTGTTTATAATTAAGTAGTTTTCCGGGAAAATAGTAACCAAACGTTGCTCAACGTAAATTGAAGGTTAATGATATCATGCAACGTTATAAAGTTGACGAACTACGACCTATCCGAGAATAATTAATATCAATTGCAATAAATAAATAAAGCCATTATACAAGTTGTCAACGACTAGCAAGAAAGTTAAGAGTTGCGTAATAAAACATAATTGAACGTATAATTAATTAATAGCATTATGACTATAGAAATATTAATAATAAATGCATCAAGGATGTTTAATAATTGCCATATAAGCAAGGATAAACAATTGTTGAGAATCCACGTGATTTGATAACAAATTTAGCAACAAATTCCAATATATATATATTTCATAGATAACTATTAGTTTAAGGTATTTATAAATAATATTGAAAATAATTGCAATTTAATGGATAATTGAGACAATATGCAACAATGTTATACAACGTATAGTTAATAATGATAACATATAAATCTAACTTGAGAGGTTAATAAAGATTAATTAAAACAATTAAACTGAGTAATTAATAAAGTTATTAGCGATAGTTTATCAGTTGGTTAACAATTTATTGTTTTAAGCACTTTTCATCAATAAATTGAGAACATTTTGGTCAATAAAGAAGAGACCGGGTAAATAAATAAAGTAACAACAAATTACCGGTGATACAAGTTGTATAAATTGTTGATTAATATTATTATTAATAATACGTCATTAAACGTAATCTAACATACATGACAATCTGTTGCAGAGTATTCTAACGGATATTTTATTCCAAGAACCCCTAGATAGTAAACAATTCCATGAAATTACGTAATAGGTAACCGGCCAAAAGGGGGACCAATGAGAGAAGAAGAATCTCCTACCACAGAAGAAGGGGGCGGAGCCTCCTTTCAGATTTTGAGGTCCTACAGCACTTCCACAGGCTATAGATGTATTTTAAGTTTTCGCCACCAGAGGGAGAGGGATCATCCTCAACGGCTTTCAGATCCGCGCTTACCATATAAAAGGGGGCCCAGCACACCGACGGGCAGTCTCGCTTAGAGAAATAATCCAATCTTGTACCTATCAGCACCCACGTATCTTCAAGAATTACGCTGAATATATATAGTTATATCAAGATCAACACATTTTCAACGATTTATATCAAGTTTCAACGGCTTTCATCAAATGTTAACAAGTATTAACAAGTATTAACAAGTTTCAACAATCTTCAACGAGTTTCAACAAGTTTGAACGAGCTTTAACCAGTTTCAACGAGTTTGGACGAGTTTCGAGAAGTTTCAACGAGTCATCAACCAGTTTCAATTACTTCGACGATCTTTCGACGAGTCAACTGCATTAAACAACAACAAGTTAACAACAACGAAAGGATCAACAACCCCACCAATCAGAGGAGGGAGAGCTGTCCTGCCCAAGGTTTTTGAGGCTGTGGTTTCCCTTGGGACTTCAGGGTGAATACCAGGACAACGGGTAATTGAAATTGGGTCCACGGCCGTCCATATCGAAGGAAGAGCCCCAATCAACACCGAATCCGACGGATAAATCAGATAACATATACATATATATATATATATATATATATATATATATATATATATATATATATATATATATATATATATATATATATATATATATATATATATATATATATATATATATATATATATATATATATATATATATATATATATATATATATATATATATATATATATATATATATATATATATATATATATATATATATATATATATATATATATATATATATATATATATATATATATATATATATATATATATATATATATATATGCAAATCGTCTCGTCATTAAGTCGATTAAGAGACTCGAGTCATAATAGCAAATTTAAGGATAGATAATTTACAAATTAATTCACTCTTTATATTTAACTCTGTGTTTTAAAGAATAACAAATTAGATAAGATTTTAAGAAGTTAAGATTATTAAAATTATCAAGATCATTTAATATAAATTAGATTTTATTTTAAAATATTTCAAATCATAATAACTAAATTCAAGGATAAATAATTTAAGATTTAAAGTATAAATCAATTAACTGTTTATAATTAATTCTGTATTTTAATAGCATAATAAGGTAGATTAGTCTTTAAGAATTTAAGATATAAGATTAGTAAGATTATTTAATGTAAATACGTAATAGATTCTTTTATTTATTTCAATTAAGGATTTTGTATCGCAATAACAAATTCAATTCATTCAATTAACTTTAATATTAATTTTCGTACTTTTTACATAGCATCTAGTAAAAGATAGATAAGATTTTTAAGTTAACCAGTTAATAATTAATAATTTTGTGTAATAACTATAACCATCCACAAATATAACATCAATTATACTCTTGATTAATTTTATTTAAATTTATATTTGTGCATAAGACGACAGCGTAGAGTCTTTACTTCAATTAAGAACTATGAAATAACAATATATGTCACTTAATTTATAATTTGAAAAAGTGTAATAAATTTATTTCTTGTGCTATTTGTACTTTTGTACTTAATTGGACGACGATCCCATCTCCTACATAAACCCTAAGGCCAGTTCTAGAATTTCCATAGTCAATTATTATATTCGCCTGCCGCTCTATATTAAAGACTTTAGTTTATGGCCACTGGGTTCGTAACAAGAGCAGCGCATTGCGCAATGCACAGACTGCAGGACCCTTTTTACATATGTGTGTTCTGTCTGTTCTAGACAACTTCTCTCTATGTCTGTCTCTGTCTTACATAAACGGAACAGATCTATCTGTCTTTGTCGGGAACACACAGAACACACGGAACACACATATGTAGAAAGGCCCCAGAGCGCCCCCGCCCCGGCGCACAGTGTGTTATTTTAAAAATTTTTTACTCAAAATCGAAGATCTCAGGATAGAGGAAAGATAAGGGGGTTTTAAAAAATGGGTTTTGTTGGTTGTATTATCACCTTTCTGGGAAAAATACTCAAATGCAGCTGCAAAATTGCCGAAGCCCTTAAAAATCGTATTAAAATCAACTTTTTTATCATTTTTGTTAGTTTTTGATAAATATCATTTTAATAACCATAGATTTTCTAAATTTTTTAAAATAAGAAGGTTTTTTTAGAGTTTTCATATGTTTTTATTTATGTATATGAACCTACACTATTGTAATTTATTATAATTACAATGAATGTATATTAATCGTAATATGTATACTTTATTAGTATTATACTTACTTATTGTAAGTATTTTCGATGCTTAAAACAGTTAAAACCCTTTAAAAATGAATTTGAAAAAATTTTTTTTCCAGCCAAATTGTAGCTTTTTTTATATATTTTTTGATGAAAATATTGGTTTTTAAAAAATATATGATTATTGAAAAGATATTTATCAAAAACTAATAAAAATGATAAAAAAGTTGATTTTAAGACGATTTTTAAGGGCTTCGGCAATTTTGCAGCTGCATTTGAGTATTTTTCCTAGAAAGGTGATAATTCAACCAACAAAACCCATTTTTTAAAACCCCCTTATCTTCCGTCTATCCTGAGATCTTTGATTTTGAGTAAAAAATTTTTAAAATAACACACTGCGGCGCCTTCGTCGCCGCTCCGCTCCGTAAGAGACAATGTAAATCCATAACGGACTTTCCACATGGGGGCTCCGTGCGCCGTGTTCCCGCGGCACCGGATCCGTTTCGAAGCGCCGTGGCTCCAACGGAAAAGAAGAGGAGTTCGACTTCTACCTATGTACATAGTTAGAGATGTAAAACTATTACATTATTAATTCACATTGTGAATAAATAATAATAAATAATTGAATAAATAATTGAATAAAGAAATTATTGTAAAGTTCACATTTCAATCAAACAATTTATCTTTTTGTATTTCCCGCCTAAGTATATCTAAGTATTTGGCTTAAGTAGTGCTCGCTTATGTAACTCGTACGGTGAATCTTTTTCACCCGCCGCGCTCGTTCACTACCGGTTCTACCGTCAAACCCTCAGGATGTACTTCTGTAATTAGTCTTGCCAGACCACGTGTAAAATGGCTTACAATAAACTTAATCAGTATATCCTTAAATAGTATTGAGAGAATATTTATTTATCGCCCGCACTCGCACTCATCTCCAATCCAAATCTCATCAGAAATAATAATAAATAATAATAATAAATAATTGAATAAATTATAGTGTAAAGAAAAATTTTATAGAAGTTAAATATTTCATACGTTTTTCGGAGCACTGAACCTTGAGTTATTGAATAAACTCATAGAATTAAAGAAAATAATTTAGTGCGTGATATTTTGTGTTTTTCAATGAACAATGAATGAAGAACATCATTTGCAGCTACTGCATCTTTTGAATTTGTGGTTTACACAATGTATGAAATATTTAACTTCCATAAAATTTTTCTTTACACTATAATTTATTCAATTATTTATTATTATTTATTATTGTTTCTTTATTCAATTATTTATTCAATTATTTATTATTATTTATTCACAATGTGAATTAATAATGTAAAAGTTTTACGTCTCTAACTATGTACATAGGTAGAAGTCGAACACCTCTTCTTTTCCGTTGTAACCACGGCGTTTCGAAACGGTGCTCCGAAACGATCCGGTGCCGGGGAAACACGGCGCACACGGCGCACGGAGCCCCCATGTGGAAAGTCCATAAGTAAGTCCAGAATAGATGCGTACGTGCGTTTGCGTTCATGCGTTTACGTTCATGCAGCTACTTCGAGCAGAAGTCAGGAGGGTGTACTCTAGCTAGTGCCAACTGCGGGAAAAGAAAATGCGCCAAGAACGTTATAGCGAGATACCATTTGATTTTTGCAGTTTTTTTCCCGCAGTTGGCACTAGCTAGAGTACACCCTCCTGACTTCTGGGGCCTTTCTACATATGTGTGTTCTGTGTGTTCTGTGTGTTCCCGACAAAGACAGATAGATCTGTTCCGTTTATGTAAGACAGAGACAGACATAGAGAGAAGTTGTCTAGAACAGACAGAACACACATATGTAGAAAGGGCCCTGCTCGAAGTAGCTACATGAACGCAAACGCATGAACGTAAACGCACGTACGCATCTATTCTGGACTTACCCTGTGTCGAGCTGTGTCGTGCTGTGCCTTGCCGTGCCGGAGCGTTTCTACAATAGATTCATTTCAGTGTTCAGTTCAGCTGTTCAACTGTTCCGTGGTCTGAACAGATCAAAACGTGAGTTTTCCATCTACCTAGTATTGTATTTATACCAATGATCATCTCTACAAAAGCGACATCATCTTTAAGCTAAGAATCTTCGTGTTCTCAATCTCGACATTCTCGACCAACTCGGTATTAAGATGAGGACGAACGTGCTCCGAAATTCCTTCTCTTGCTCCGCGGTGCCTTAATCTCAAGATAGTTCTCTCTGTCTCATATATACTCATTTTATTCGTTAAGCAGAATAATAGGTTTAATTTTTCGAATTTTTAGATATCTGCAGAAGCAAGTTGTTCTTGATAAGCAGACAGCTCATTACCATTTTCGTCTTTCGAAAAATAAACGGATTGCATGCATGTTTGTTATAAATTTAGTATTTCATTATTTCCAATATAGTATTAAATATTTAATCATGAATTGAAGTAAACTTTGTTACTAAGTAATATATGGTGTCTGATTATTATGAAGGTCTGATTATCTGTTAAACTTTTTTTTTATTGTATTACCTATATGTCCATTGTTTCTTAATGGTCTTATCACTATACACAATAAGTACTTAGGTATTTTTATAGCTTTGAAAACACATGATTATTTTATAATTTTTTAAAATAAATAACATATTTATCAAATTTATTTTAAAATAACAATAAATATAAATAATGGAATTCTAAACAGATAAAAGATAATTAATTATCATAAAATTCATAATTTTCTTTTTATAAAAAATCAAATTCCCAACTTCACCTGGTATAAACGCTATATAAGTAACCGCATAGAACTTTGCGCCAAAGCTGCACGTAGTAGTATAATTAATTTAATGGTCATTGGTAATACAATACTAGGTAGACGGAAAACTCACGTTTTGATCCGTTCAGACCACGGAACAGCTGAACAGCTGAACTGAACACTGAACTGAATCTATTGTAGAAAGGCTTCAGTGCAGGGGAGCGCAGTGGATTTGTGGATTCTCCCTTAGGGAGGAAATAAAATAGGCGCCGCACTGTGATGCCTATCTACTCAAAAGTGATGAAAATTCGTGCTTTAGCACAATAAGGCTCAAAAAATTTTTATAAAATATGTTTGGGACTCCTGAAGTAATTTCCTACGATAAATCGTTTCCCTCATGGCTGTAGCATTGCTCTTTTTTTAGTAAGGAATACGTTAAATGCCGTTTTTTGGAGTTTATTTTATTTTTTTTTTTAAGTAGAATTAATTTTTTTTTGTTTTATAATAAATTAAATTAAATTTTAAGTGCACTTACATGCACTTACAATGTAAGACAACCAGATCAAAAAATTAATTTTCATTTTGGAGCATATGCACCCCGTCCATGGTTTATATAAGTATAAGATATGCAACAGTCTATTTGTTCCGGACCGGAACGGAACGGATGAACAAGGCTACGGGGGCCTTTCTACATATGTGTGTTCTGTGTGTTCTGTGTGTTCCCGACAAAGACAGATAGATCTGTTCCGTTTATGTAAGACAGGGACCTTTCTACATATGTGTGTTCTGTGTGTTCTGTGTGTTCCCGACAAAGACAGATAGATCTGTTCCGTTTATGTAAGACAGAGACAGACATAGAGAGAAGTTGTCTAGAACAGACAGAACACGCATATGTAGAAAGGGCCCAGAGACAGACATAGAGAGAAGTTGTCTAGAACGGACAGAACACACATATGTAGAAAGGGCCCGGCGCAGCGGCGGCACGGCGCAGCGTAAGGGCCTTTGCACGCTAAAAGCATAACTCGAAGGAATAAGGAATAAGAGGGCATAAGGTGGACATAAGGTACCTATGCTCCGCTTATTCCTCTTATGCCCGTGTTGTGTACGCAACGAAACGTGCATAACCTCTTGATTTTTTTGGAGTAAAGTTTTCGAAATGAAATAGCTTACTGTAATTATTAATTGACTCTAATTGGTTACAATGTAAAAAGTTGACAAAATAATAAAACTTGAGGGGCTTTTGTATTTTAGCATTTCAACGTGCAGAAGTGAGAAAAGTTTTCTTCTTAATCATTTAGTGATTATTTTTATAATAATTTATAGTATAGACATTTTTGAACAATGGATGAAGAGGTAAATGTTTACTTGCAATTTATTATTAAAAAACTTACTCCAAAACAAGCAATTTAGGGGTTATGCACGATCCGTTGCGTACACAACACGGGCATAAGAGGAATAAGCGGAGCATAAGTACCTTATGTCCACCTTATGCCCTCTTATTCCTTATTCCTTTGCGTTATGCTTTTAGCGTGCAAAGGCCTTAAGGGACTCGCCACAAATGCCCTAATCACATAACCGCGTACGATCGCGTACGTCTGCGTACAACCGCGTCCGACGTTAAGGAAGAATCTAGTGATTTTCGCTGTTGCCAACAGCGGCAATATCAGTGCAATAACTAGTACTTTCGAGGAACAGACCTACGTATACGAAAGTCGGCTACGTCACCAACGACAACAGACATAAACAAGCAAGCGTTACGCCGATCTACTGCACTTCGTGTGAGTAGGTCTGTTCCTCGAAAGTACTAGTTATTGCACTGACATTGCCGCTGTTGGCAACAGCGAATATCACTAGATTCTTCCTTAACGTCGGACGCGGTTGTACGTAGACGTACGCGATCGTACGCGGTTATGTGATTAGGGCAAAATGGACCGTGCCATGCCGTGCCGTCACCGCCCGGGCCGCCCCGTGCCATAGCGTGCCGAGCGCTTTTCGAATCGGAGTGCGCCGTCTATCAAGAGTATTGCTTCCGTGCTCCAAGCCCTTTTGGACATATGAGTTTGCCATCTGCAATCTTTGTTTATGACCAAAAAAATCAAGCATAGCCTGGATTCCTCCGAAATATTCTGCAGGTAAAATCATTGTTAAATCATTGTAAATTTTGCTAATGTCAACATTATGTTAATTTTATGGTGTTATAACACTTTGTTTTTGTTTAATGGCATGGAATAGCATAGATTAAAATAAAAAGGCAACTTAACCTACTGTATGTCACATGGAACTGTTGTGTCCTCGTTTGTAAAAAAATAAATAATAATTTAATAAATTAATTATTAATAATTATTAATAATAATTAATTAATTAATTATTAATAAATAATAATAATAAGTAATTAATTATTAATAATTATTAATAATAATTAATTATTAATAATTATTAATAATAATTAATTATTTAATTTAATAAAATACTAATAATTTGTAATAAAATATATTATTGTTCATGTTTTAGTAGATACTGTTACGAGTGAGCTTTTTTAAACCATCATCTCCTGAGTTATTTCTTTTTTTTTTTTAATATTCTAGCTATTATCAATAACGATACTGCTGTCACATATAGTTTACAACACGTTAACATTTTTTCCATTTTACTTTGGTCCATTCTGTAAATTAATTATTAAACAGTATTAAACAAAAAAAAGTATTATAACACCGTAAAATTAACATAATGTTGACATTAGCAACATTTACAGTGATTTAACAATGATTTTACCTGCAGAATATTTCGGAGCAATCCAGGCTATGCTTATTTTTTTCGTCATAAACAAAGATTGCAGATGGCAAACTCATTTGTCCAAAAGGGCTTGGAGCACGGAAGCAATACTCTTGATAGAAGGCGCACTCCGATTCGAAAAGCGCTCGGCACGCTATGACACGGGGCGGCCCAGGCGGCGACGGCACGGTACGGCACGGTCCATTTGTGGCGAGTCCCTAATGCCCTAATCACATAACCGCGTACGATCGCGTACGTCTACGTACAACCGCGTCCGACGTTAAGGAAGAATCTAGTGATATTCGCTGTTGCCAACAGCGGCAATGTCAGTGCAATAACTAGTACTTTCGAGGAACAGACCTACTCACACGAAGTGCAGTAGATCGGAGTAACGCTTGCTTGTTTATGTCTGTTGTCGTTGGTGTAGTAGCCGACTTTCGTATACGTAGGTCTGTTCCTCGAAAGTACTAGTTATTGCACTGATATTGCCGCTGTTGGCAACAGCGAAAATCACTAGATTCTTCCTTAACGTCGGACGCGGTTGTACGCAGACGTACGCGATCGTACAACCGCGTCCGACGTTAAGGAAGAATCTACGGATTTTCGCTGTTGCCAACAGCGGCAATGTCAGTTCAATAACTAGTACTTTCGAGGAACAGACCTACTCACACGAAGTGCAGTAGATCGGAGTAACGCTTGCTTGTTCATGTCTGTTGTCGTTGGTGTAGTAGCCGACTTTCGTATACGTAGGCCTGTTCCTCGAAAGTACTAGTTATTGCACTGACATTGCCGCTGTTGGCAACAGCGAAAATCACTAGATTCTTCCTTAACGTCGGACGCGGTTGTACGCAGACGTACGCGATCGTACGCGGTTATGTGATTAGGGCATTAGGGCATAAGGGAGAATGTACATAAGCGCTGCGCTACGCTGGGCCCTTTCTACATATGTGTGTTCTGTCTGTTCTAGACAACTTCTCTCTATGTCTGTCTCTGTCTCACATAAACGGAACAGATCTATCTGTCTTTGTCGGGAACACACAGAACACACAGAACACACATATGTAGAAAGGCCCCTCAGCTATGCTACGCTACGCTGCGCTGCGCTACGCTGTCGCATTGATTACTTGTAGACCTCGTCGCTGATTGGCTAATATTTAAATGTTAGCCAATCAGCGACGTTGTCTACAAGTAATCAATGCGACAGCGTAGCGTAGCGCAGCGCTTATGTACATTCTCCCCAAGACGGCGCAGCGCAGCGCGGCGCTTATGCAGATTCACTCGTATGCCATATATGTCGTATGCCGTATCCCGTTCAAAACAAAAGTTGTTGTCCGACCTCTAGAGAAATTATGATCACAGTCTAATGTCAAACAGACCTATACTCTCTTTTGATAAATAACCATACCATTCGCAAGAGGTTAAGTTTTTAAATTGGAGCAGCAATACACGTATGCCCTAATCACATAACCGCGTACGATCGCGTACGTCTGCGTACAACCGCGTCCGACGTTAAGGAAGAATCTAGTGATTTTCGCTGTTGCCAACAGCGGCAATGTCAGTGCAATAACTAGTACTTTCGAGGAACAGACCTACGTATACGAAAGTCGGCTACTACACCAACGACAAGAGACATAAACAAGCAAGCGTTACTCCGATCTACTGCACTTCGTGTGAGTAGGTCTGTTCCTCGAAAGTACTAGTTATTGCACTGACATTGCCGCTGTTGGCAACAGCGAAAATCACTAGATTCTTCCTTAACGTCGGACGCGGTTGTACGTAGACGTACGCGATCGTACGCGGTTATGTGATTAGGGCATTAGACAGAAGACTAAGGCGTAAAAATATTAAAAAAATATTAAAAAAAAAAAAAAAATAAATAAAAATATTCTCAACTTGTAAGTAAATATTTATCTTGCTTAAGAAACAACTTCGTGGATAAATTGAGATTGAATTAATAAATTGGTAGAATCAAAAAGGGTAATTATTAAAAACTCTGTACAGAAAAAAATTAAAATGAAACAATTAAGTATAAGGGAAAATCAAATATTCATAAAAATTCATACTCAAAGTTTTGAATAATTACCCTTTTTGATTCTACCAATTTATTAATTCAACCTCAATTTATCCACGAAGTTGTTTCTTAAGCAAGATAGATATTTACTTACAAGCTGAGAAATTTTTATTTTTTTTTAATATTTTTTCAATATTTTTACGCCTTAGTCTTCTGTCTAAGTATATTGCGGCTCCGATTTAAAAACCTAACCCCTTGCGAATGGTATGCTTGTCCCTCTATATAAAATGCAACCAGACATGTTCGGCGCCATGTTGATTTTTTCTCGAAAATCTCGAAGTATATCTCGAAAATCTCGAATCGCGTTAATTGCGTCTGCTAAAGTTAGAGGGACTAGAGTTTTAAATGCGAACTAGATTAAGTTTTGAATGCAGATATTGTAGTAATATGTAAATTGTATTTTGTATTATGTTGACATGTTGTTGTATATTACATTATTGTAATTATTGCATTTGTAATATAATAATATTAAAGAGGCGTATACATTCAGATGTTGCGCCGTGTTGCATGCGCAGAGATGCAACGTGACTGTGACGCACGTCATAAGACGGTCATACGACCGTCGCAAGACCGTCGAAAATATGAAGCAAATGACCATACTTTATCAAGTTCCTGATGACGCTTATCGCCATTTTAACAGATTTGATATTGATAAATGCAACACATATTTGTCTAAAGTTTTTAAAACTCATATCGTATATTTCTTAAAATAAACTTTTTAAATTTAACTATTTTTTTAATAGCAAAACTTAGATTAAAATTAAAATTCATGACGTGACCAAAACTTTTAAGACGGTCATTCTACATCTATATAGATTTATAGGGTTATAGATTGGATAAATGCAATACATATTTGTCTAAAGTTTTTAAAACTCCTATATAGATATACATAAACTATTTTTTAACTATCAAAATTACAATTTAAATATATTTTATTACAAGAATAAAAGTTACAATCACAAAATAATTTATTAGATTAAATTAACTTTATAATGACAAATATTAAATGTAGCTCCTATTACACTATACTCGGGACTACCGCTTTCAATTGTAGCTCAATCTGAGACACAAAATACAACAAACTTGCGGCTTTTATAGGCGATGATCACGAATCTGATATAAAAAATAATGTAATAATGAATTTAAACAAAATTATTTAAACAAATTATTGAGAAATATAATTTTTTGAAACTATAATTACGGAACTGTATTATGTTTTGTTTTTGGGGTTGCCAATCACGAATCTGATATCAAAAATAATGAAATAATTAATTTAAACCGGATTATTTATTTAACAAACTATTACAAAATAGAATTTTTTGAAACTATAATTACGAAACATGTATTAGTACAAGTAGGCGGGGGATATGAGGTCCACGCATGTAAGGGAGTTATGTAGACATAAAAAAATAAGCAAAACGATTATTTAAATAACTTGTAAACCCCAGTAGTCAGGGGATATGAGGTCCACGCATGTAATTTGCCCACCACTAAGCATCGAAGCCGAAGATTGGCTCCGATTGGCTGAGAGTTGGGTACCTTAATGCACAAGGTACATTATGTAGATACTCATGAATGACAAATTTTAAAACGGTAATTTCTCGAAAACACGTAAAATGTAGTTACGTCGTCATTCCTGGAAGCCACATATATGTATTTGCATAAATACTTGACCATTTTGATAGCTTTATTAACAAATTATTAGCAAAATAAAAAAAAAAAGAAAATCAGCGCGCGAAGCGCGCGAGTCGAACTCTAGTTTATTAAAAAAGAGTATAGGTCTGTTCGACATTAGACTGTGATCATAATTTATTAAAAAAGAGTATAGGTCTGTTCGACATTAGACTGTGATCATAATTTCTCTAGAGGTCGGACAACAACTTTTTTTGGACGGCATACGGCATACGACATACGGCATTCCATGGTGGAAGGAAAACAAGGTGTGCTCATAACTAATATTTTTAGAAGGAGCAGTTTAAATCCTATCTTTTGGTATTTTTTTTATTGGATTTTGGCAATTTTCATCGGCTGGAAGGGGGGTGGTCAGTAATGTGATGCGCAGAACGAGCTCAATTTCGTACCCACCACCTCCCTTCTAGCCGATGAAAATTGCCAAAATCCAATAAAAAAAATACCAAAAGATAGGATTTAAACTGCTCCTTCTAAAAATATTAGTTATGATATCTGCTCCCTTTTAATTATTACAACAAAAATTAAATAAATTAACCATTTTTTTATATCTTTAACGATGATATAAGTGACTAAAGAAATAATATCCCTCTGAGTGTCGATATTTATAATTTCCATACTAAGAGAGATATTATTTCTTTAGTCAATTGTCTTAATACACTTGGAAAAATTCACAAACTTAGAAGAAAGTTGGCGGCAGCTTTGCCATATAAAACGCTTTTTATTTTTTAAAACTTTAATGATTTTAAAAAATCTAATGGTGGAGCAATTTAATATTGATTAGGAGCAGATTACTGGTATTTTTATTTTATTGAGAGCAGTTTTATTAAGCAGGATCGAGTTAATTAAAGATGTAAAAATGATTAATTTATTTAATTTTTTTTGCATTAATTAAAAGGGAGCAGATACCATAACAAATACTATTGGAAGGAGCAGTTTAAATCCTATCTTGTGGTATTTTTTTTATTGAATTTTGGAAATTTTCATCGGCTGGGAGAGGGGTGGTCATTACTGGGCCAACTGAGCGCCATATTAGATTATATATAGATATACTACAATGTACATAAGCGTAAACTAACATTGAGTAATAAATTGTTTTTGAATGCAAAATAATTGTGAAAATACCTGTGAGCAGTGTAATTGGATGCAAGAATAGAAGCGCGCGAAGATGCAAAAAAAAACTCTACCAATTCATTGGCACGTAGCTTCCTCAAAATAATTTATTGATTCCTTCTGTTAAATTTTAATGATAAAAATTAATTTATCACAACAAAATTTTTGACAGGTATCATTTTTTTTATTGTCAATTTTCGATTTTCGCAAAATTTATTTTTGCTTTTTTCTATGATGGGAAAAAAATTTTTACTATCAGAAAGCTTCCTCTAGAAGGAAGCAATAATCATAAGTAAAAAATAAAAAAAAATAAAAAATAAAAAAATAAAAAATAATCATATCATGAATTATATAATATTTTCAATGATTTTCATGGGCCTGTTTACTTATCTGAAAGTAAATTTAGTTTTAGAACACTCACTAAACTTGCAATGCGAAATCTTACTAATGGCTACAGAAGATGGCATGCTCTATCTTGTTCGTATAAGAACTTTTATCGGTGTTCGAGAAATCAATAAAAAATTACTTTCTGATGCGAAAAACAAAAGTGCTAAAAAAAATTGCTAAGTTTCAGTTAACATTATACATCACTTTACGTACTACATTTGTATATATCTGTATTATATGTAAATAAAATTGTTTTTCAAAAATAAAATTATTTATTGAGCAAACCTTTACAAAAAATATAAAATAAAAAGTTAATTTAAAAAATATTCATTCTTTTGAAACGTTAATATGTATTTTTCTTACTGTCATTTTCATTTTTTTAATTAGGTTTTTTCAATAAGAAACATGTTATGTTTAGTCAATAAGGAACTTGTTTGAAAATCGTGGGTTCGTTGTTATTGGATAATTATCAAAAATGGTTCCCGCTCGGCCCAACGCGATGATTGGTTGTTAGGTACGATGCGCACGAACACATCTTCTTTTTCTTCCACCATATGCGGCATCAATGAGCTTCATGAAGTTAGCCCCCATACATAGAATATCCAAAAACAAAAAATATAAATCGATTGCGCATTAAAAAATATAAAAAAACGTTAATTAAAACTTTTTTGCGCGAGCTGTTGTTTTTGAAATAAAAAATAAAATTGTTTGGGGGCTAGTGGTTTAGCCCCCAAAATTAAATTTTGTATTACTCATAATACAAAATAATTTTTGCAATTATTTACTATGGCATTCGATTGCGCGACGTGTGCGCGTATCGCCCCCAAATTCCAAATTCGAAAAAACGTATTAATAATAATATAAAATTATAAAAAAAAATCACATCAAATTAAACGTTTCTGGAGCAGCGCGCGCATGCGCAGATGGCATTTAAATGTCTATTATACAACTCTAACCTCAAAATCACAACTTTGATATGATTTTTCGGCGCTCGTGGTATAAAATACCGTTCGAAACTAGTGCGTAAGTCGATTATTTAGGTGGTGTGACTTTTTCGCACTCGCTTTGCTCGTGCAAAAAGTCACACCAGCTAAATAATCGACTTCCCCACCCATGTCGAAATGTACTATTCCGCAATTTCGGTACTAAAAGCGGGCGCCGCAGGCGTCGTGGTGTTAGTCAATACCCTGAGGGATGTTTTTATTGTAGACAATGACGGCGCGTAGCGCCGCCCTTACCTCCTTATATTGCGGCACAACTTCTATTGCAGACAAACCCTAAGAAATCCCAGGATATTGCGTTATGCACACACACACACACACACACACACACACACACACACACCACACACACACACACACACAAACGCGAGAACGCGAAAATATTATTTGCGCGAAAGGCGAAAGCTCCTGTGGAAAATTTTTTTATCAACGCGAATTGACGCGAAAGCTCCCGGAAAATTGTGTTATTGACGCGAAAATTTCCCAACTCATTTCGCGTGTTTTCGCGTATTTTCGCGTTATTTCGCGTCAGTTTTTCGCGTTTCGCGTTTGGGGTCTCTAGACAGACTGTTTTTTTATAATTTTATATTATTATTAATAGGTTTTTCCGAATTTGGAATTTGGGGGCGATACGCGCACACGTCGCGCAATCGAATGCCGTAGTAAATAATTGCAAAAATTATTTTGTATTATGAGTAATACAAAATTTAATTTTGGGGGCTAAACTCTAGCCCCCAAACAATTTTATTTTTTATCTCAAAAACGACAGCTCGCGCAAAAAAGTTTTAATTAACATTTTTTTATATTTTTTAATGCGCAATCGATTTATATTTTTTGTTTTTGGATATTTTATGTATGGGGGCTAACTTCATGAAGCTCATTCAATGTGGACTCACTGTTGTCAGGTTAGTCAGAGCATCCATCTTGTATATGGCGCTAGCGTAATTAACGCAACGGTTTGATCGCTCTCTCGTGGTTTAGTGTGTTCACGCCGATAATTTTGTTACTTACCATGTGTATCAATAAATAAACTGAAAATTATTAAACTGTTTTTATCCTCGCAGGTATCAACAATGGACGAAGTAGAGGAACTTGAACACCTATCACTTGTTTCTAAAATATGTACAGAATTAGAAAATCATTTTGAGTTAAATAATAAAGATTTAGCTGAATTTATAATTCACCTATTCGACCAGAATAAGACATTTGAAAGTTTCAAAGCTGTATTGACGGAAAATGGAGCAGAATTTCCAGACTCTTTCATTGCAAATTTGTTACGAATAATCCAGCACATGAAATCAAAATCATTAAGTTCAAAAAAGAACCTTATTGGTGACAAACAAAGTGATCTAGCACAAAAATTTCCAGGTTTAGCTATACCAAATAAAACAGAATTAAATGATGATAGTAAAATTGTTGATAAAATGATGTTACAGTTAAATCCTGGGTTTTCAAAAAAGTTAGAAAATGATGTATTAGATGAAAATAAAACAAATAATGATAAAATTAGTATAGAAGTTAAACAAAGTATTGATGAAGATGGTAGTACTTGTACGTCAAATAAGTCAGAATTTCGTTTAAGAACAGATCAAGGTCATGATCAGCATCAGCGTGAAAAGAGTGACAGAGATAAAAGTTTACGGAAAACATCTGATAGACGCAGAGATAATACAAAATATGAAGAAAAAAGTAAAAAAATGGATCCAAAGGAATACCGAAATCTAGAAAAAAGAGACTCCCAATATAGAAAAAGAAATAGATTTAGAGATAGTCGTTCCAGAAGTAGGGAACGTCACAGAAAAAAATCTAGAAGACAAAAAGACCGTAGGTCTAGATCAAGATCACGTCGAAGAACTAGTCAATCTCGTAACGACAAACATCTGAAATCATTACCTTTTACTTCACATAAATCTGATTCATTAGAGGAAATTTCAACGGACCCAGAAATTGGAAAAATATATCATGGAAAGGTAGCAAACATAGTTCCTTTTGGATGCTTTGTTCAGTTAGAAGGTTTACATAGTCGATGGGAAGGATTAGTTCATATTTCTCAGTTACGAAGAGAAGGAAGAGTTGCTTGTGCCACTGATGTTGTTACACGTGGTCAAAAAGTATTGGTAAAAGTGCTTAATGTAATAGGACGCAAGGTATCTTTGAGTATGAAAGACGTGGATCAAGAAACAGGCCATGATTTGAATCCTAATGTGGTATCTGTAAAAGTTGAGGAAGATGAAAATCAGTTGCGTAATCCGGATCGTCCAACGTCATTACTTGAATTGCAAAACAAAAGTGAAGAAGATGAAATGTATTCCAAAAAAAGAGTTCAACGTTTGTCATCACCAGAGAAGTGGGAAATCAAACAAATGATAGCTGCAGCATGTATTGAACGCAGTGAATTACCTGAATTTGACACAGAAACTGGTATTTTACCTCGTGATGATGACGAAGAAGAAGATATAGAAATTGAATTGGTTGAAGAAGAACCTCCTTTTCTTCATGGTCATGGCAGAGCTCTTGGAGACTTAAGTCCGGTTAGAATCGTAAAAAATCCTGATGGTTCACTTGCTCAGGCTGCTATGATGCAAGGCGCATTAGCCAAAGAACGGCGTGAACAGAAAATGCTTCAAAGAGAACAAGAGGTAGATTCTGTTCCAGCTGGGTTTAGCAAAAATTGGATTGATCCTCTTCCAGAGGCTGAAAGCCAGACATCATCAGCACACATGAGAGGAATCGGTTTGCAAATGCAAGATTTGCCAGAGTGGAAAAAGCACGTTATCGGGGGTAAAAAAGGTTCTTTTGGAAAAAAAACTAATCTAAGTTTAGTAGAACAACGTCAATCCCTTCCAATTTATAAATTGAGAGATGATCTCATAAAAGCTGTAACAGAAAATCAAATATTAATTGTTATTGGAGAAACTGGTTCTGGCAAAACCACCCAAATGACTCAATATCTAGCTGAAGCTGGTTTTACGTCAAGAGGAAAAATTGGTTGTACTCAGCCTAGAAGAGTTGCTGCTATGTCTGTCGCTCAAAGAGTATCTGAGGAATTTGGGTGCCGTCTTGGCCAGGAAGTTGGATACACTATTAGATTTGAGGATTGCACAGGACCGGAAACTTTTATCAAGTACATGACAGATGGTATGTTGTTAAGAGAATGCCTAATGGATTTGGACTTAAAAACTTATTCTGTGATTATGCTCGATGAAGCTCATGAACGTACAATTCATACTGATGTTTTATTTGGATTACTAAAACAAGCTGTGGGAAGGAGACGAGATTTAAAATTAATTGTTACGAGTGCAACGCTAGATGCAGTAAAATTTTCCCAATACTTTCATGAGGCACCAATTTTCACAATACCTGGACGGACATTTGAAGTAGAGGTTATGTATACTAAAGAACCAGAGACAGATTATTTAGATGCATCACTTATAACAGTAATGCAGATTCACCTTCGAGAGCCACCAGGAGACATTTTACTGTTCTTAACGGGTCAAGAAGAAATCGATACAGCTTGCGAAATACTTTATGAACGTATGAAATCTCTTGGACCTGATGTTCCTGAACTTATAATTCTCCCTGTTTATTCAGCCTTGCCTTCAGAAATGCAAACAAGAATTTTCGAACCAGCTCCTCCAGGATCTCGTAAAGTTGTTATAGCAACGAATATCGCAGAGACAAGTTTGACTATCGATGGCATATATTACGTTGTCGATCCCGGATTTGTTAAACAAAAAGTTTACAATTCAAAAACTGGTATGGATAGCCTTATCGTCACACCAATTAGCCAAGCTGCAGCTAAACAAAGAGCTGGAAGAGCTGGTAGAACCGGTCCTGGCAAATGCTACAGACTTTACACAGAAAGAGCATACAGAGACGAAATGCTTCCTACACCGGTTCCAGAGATCCAACGTACCAATTTAGCAACAACTGTATTACAACTTAAAACCATGGGTATCAATGATTTGTTACATTTTGATTTTATGGATGCACCACCGGTGGAATCTCTTATTATGGCATTAGAATCATTACACAGTCTTAGTGCTCTTGATGACGAAGGTCTTCTCACTCGGCTTGGTAGAAGAATGGCTGAATTTCCTTTGGAGCCGAACCTATCTAAAATGCTTATCATGAGTGTTTATTTACATTGTTCTGATGAAATATTAACGATAGTGAGCATGCTATCTGTGCAAAATGTTTTTTATAGACCAAAAGATAAACAAGCGATGGCTGATCAAAAGAAAGCAAAATTCAACCAAGCTGAAGGTGATCACTTGACACTTCTTGCCGTTTATAATTCATGGAAAAATAACAAATTTAGTAATGCTTGGTGCTATGAAAATTTTGTACAAGTACGAACACTTAAACGAGCTCAAGATGTTCGCAAGCAATTATTAAGCATTATGGATAGGCATAAACTTGACGTAGTATCTGCAGCAAAAAATACTGTCCGTATTCAAAAAGCCGTTTGCTCTGGTTTTTTCCGGAATGCTGCTAAAAAAGATCCACAAGAAGGATACCGAACATTAGTTGACAGTCAAGTGGTATACATACATCCAAGTAGTGCTCTTTTTAATAGACAACCTGAATGGGTGATTTATCATGAGCTTGTCCAGACAACAAAAGAATATATGAGAGAAGTAACAACGACTGATCCAAAGTGGCTTGTTGAATTTGCACCAGCATTTTTCAGATTCAGTGATCCCACTAAGCTCAGTAAATTTAAAAAAAATCAAAGATTAGAACCGCTTTATAATAAATATGAAGAACCAAATGCTTGGCGCATTTCGCGAACGCGACGACGACAAAATTAAATTTGAAAGTTTAAATATAAAAAAAAATCTATAAAACAAATCCTTAGTTCGTCTGAAGTCATTTATTAGTAATAAATGGGAAATTTCTGCGTTATTACATGTATTATTTTTCTTAATATGTTTTGGACTATTGTAAATAATAAAAAATTTGATGTGAATAATAACTTTACAAATGATAAAATTGAAATTCAAGTATTATTTGAAAAATGTATTAAATTTAGTTGGTTAGTTCCCCATTCTTGTTTCAAATATGTTTACAAATAAAGCTTTTTATTATTAAGTTAGTAATCAAAAATAAATAGTTTGAGTTCGTTTTTGTAAAACTGAATCATTTGTTTCATTAAAATAATTATATTACTAGAAAATGTTTACTAGTAATTTTAATTAACTTTAAGAAAAGTTATACTTGAAAATTGCAAGTAAAAATTTCTTTATTAACAATAATTATAATTTTTTACTTATAAAGTATACATATTGTAAAGTTTTTATATGAATTACTTGTTTTCCGATTCTCCCTTTAATTACCAATTAATACACGCAAACAACGAAGTTTCCAAATCTATTTTTTTTTAATTTATTTTGTGCCTGCCAAGATTTAAGATGGCCGCCCCACAGGTTTCTCTCTCTCTCTCTCTCTCTCTCTCTCTCTCTCTCTCTCTCTCTCTCTCTCTCTCTCTCTCTCTCTCTCTCTCTCTCTCTCTCTCTCTCTCTCTCTCTCTCTCTCTCTCTCTCTCTCTCTCTCTCTCTCTCTCTCTCTCTCTCTCTCTCTCTCTCTCTCTCTCTCTCTCTCTCTCTCTCTCTCTCTCTCTCTCTCTCTCTCTCTCTCTCTCTCTCTCTCTCTCAAAATTATAGATAAAGATTCATACAGAACAATCTATAAAATTTTATACACACACACACACACACACACACACACACACACACACACACACACACACACACACACACACACACACACACACACACACACACACACACACACACACACACACACACACACACACACACACACACACACACACACACACACACACACACACACACACACACACACACACACACACACACACACACACACACACACACATTTCTCGAAAGGGGTTTATAAAGCCCGTTTTTTTATATATAGGGGTTTATCGAGCCCGATTTTGATTATGCAGCCCGGGCTTCATAATATTTCTAAATATAGGGGTTTATGCGGCCCGACCAAGAGTCTATAACCCCAGGGTCCATTATTTCTTTAGTCACTTGCCATAGGGAACTCTCGGCTTTAGGTACTAATATACAGGGTTGGGCTTCATAAACCCCGATAAGTGTGTGTGTGTGTGTGTGTGTGTGTGTGTGTGTGTGTGTGTGTGTGTGTGTGTGTGTGTGTGTGTGTGTGTGTGTGTGTGTGTGTGTGTGTGTGTGTGTGTGTGTGTGTGTGTGTGTGTGTGTGTGTGTGTGTGTGTGTGTGTGTGTGTGTGTGTGTGTGTCTATATAATTAATTAAAGTACCGTGCAAAAGTTCTTGAACTCTTTAAAAGAAAATATTTTTAATATTTCAAATTGCGTTACAGCTTCTAAGCGTGGTGACAAAATAAAAAAATCATCTTAAAGTAGACGCAAATAGCCTAGCTTTCCCATTATGTGGGTGGCTTATTCTTAAGAATTTTCTTCGATTCCTGACATCATTCGGAAGTCAGGCTTTCTTCTGTATTTTTTAAAGGCCTCCTGCCGGATGCGGCTGCCGATGCCCCGAATCTGCCTTCATTGTGCTCGTGTCTACGGTGATGGCCGCCCCACAGGTTTCTCTCTCTCTCTCTCTCTCAAAATTATAGACAAAATTATAGATAAAGATTCATACAAAATAATCTATAAAATTCTATATATTTTACAGTACCGTGCTAAAATTCTTGAACTTATTAAAAGAAAATTTTTTTAATATTAAAAATACGTTAAAGCTTCTAAGTGTGGTCACAAAATAAAGAACCGCTACCAATTCATTGGCAAGTAGCTTCCTCCAACTTAATTTATCGCTCCTACAAGTATATATAATTTAAAATCTAAAATATTTTTATTCATTCTAAATGTTTTTTCAATGACTTAAAAATTCATTATTATTTTAAAAAATTACAGATTTTCCTTATATTATTGACATTCTTTATTTGCTGCCACTGATATTATTTCAACACAAAAGTACTATTTTATAAGATATTAATAATTAAATGATACCTTTGTATCCGTAGATCAACTTACTTACATTTATTACACCATATATAATAACTCCCTTTTCTACATTAGTATTGTCTACACCAAACACAAAATTATTTATAAATGTTATCGGGGAGACTGAGGTAAAACCGAATGTTCTTGGAAATCTTTTACCTCTTCTAAAATCTACACAAGGCTATTGTTGACGTGCAGATCGTATGCCCTCTCTTCAAGAGTGTTTACATTATCATTCTACATGCAATCGGCATGTCAACAATAGCTTCGTGTAACTTTTGAAGAGGTCACATTCAAAAACACGACACGACTGGGATATTTAACTCGAATTAAGAGTTATGCTCTTTTAGGCCTTAGCTGCGCCAGCTAGTAAACCTTGGTCGAGCTGAGAAAAGGAATGTAATATCAAATTTACTGCTAACGTTGAAATCTGAGTTTGACTAATTTTTGGATTAGGATTAGATTTCTATAACGACCAACGGTGGATATAGCACGAACGTCTCGTAAAGATCGTTTGGCCGCACGTATCCCCGTATGGACAAGGAATAAGGTCACGATTTTCTTGGGATACCTGGGGTTTGAGATTTTTATAATTTTTCCCGATCTCAGGTTATTCTCAGATTCGCCTTTCCCTATTAAGAGCAGAGCACGCATATGAATTTACTTTCTACAAATTTCTTGTTCGTGTTCTTTTTGAAAATTGGAAGGTTTCAATAATATTACTCAAACTCAAGTACACGGTAAGCTCGTAAAGCCGCACTGACAGAAGTGAGTTTGAAATAACATTTAATTTCTCGAAACAAAGTAAGGAACATGAACGTATTCGAGAAAATCTTGTATTTTTCTTTGGATTTTTATTTATAATTCTTTTTGAAGAAAATTCAATGAAATAAATTTTTAAAATTTGAATAAAAGCTGATATATTCGCTCAAACTCAAATAGACGGTTAGCTCGTAAAGCCACACTGACAGAAGTGAGTTTGATTGAGATATATATTTCCCAAAGACACCAGTAGACTGAGCTCGTAAAGCTTAGTATCGTAATGTATTTGGGAAATGCAACTGGAAAAATATTATTACATACTGTCCAAGTCTTTTTCACGGTTTTCTTCACATTGTTTTAAATTATTAGAGATAGCAATTTCACAAATTAATTATAATTTTACTTTACTAGATATTTCTCTAACAAAATATTACAAACTTGAGCGGTGATTATACGTTGATTAGAAGTAGAGTTATAATGGTTAGAAAAAATCGCAAGATATAATAGATAGTTTTACAGAAAAATAATTAATACAATTATTTAAAATTTATGAAGTCTCGTAAAACTGATAAAACTAAACAGTCAAGTATAATGTTATAAAAGTGGTTGCAAGATTGTGGTAAATTATCGCTATTATTTATTTAATAACAATGTTCTACTTAATATTAACGCAGTGACATAAAGAATTTCATTCGAGGTCAAAAAAATTAAATTTTGGAGAAAAACGAAATTACAGTGAAAAATCGATAAAAAGTATAATCACTATTTTATCAATATCTTTGAAAAAAAAATAGATATCGTTCTCGGACAAAATGGAGCATATTCTATAGATATTTTTCCTATTAAAAAAGCACAAAAAATCGATTTTTATTTTTAAAAAAAGGGGCAAAGTAAATATAATAGTATTATGAAAATAAAAACAATTAATATTAGTCAAAGTTTTATTTAAATTTATGTAAATATAAACTTACATTTTAATACATTTTTTTAAACAATATCTATTGTTTGCATGCAGGACAAAACCAGTCCTGAGAAGATTTAATGCTAGTCTTAATATCCGCACTTTTGGTGGAACCATGTTAAACACATGTCGCATTGGTACTGTTTGCCGCTAAGACATTCGTTGCATATATCGCACATCCGTACATCTGTTTTTTTTAGACATAGTTTTTTTAATTATAAGTTTATATGATTCATTATATAAACACTTTTGCGAAACGTTCATTATTATTCGTGAGTCTTTATACCAACAACGAAATTTTGGATTAATATTTATGTTATCTGGTATGATAACGTGAGAACCATTATAAATTTCATGAAGGAGATTACTCGGTATACATTTTTTTAATATAATGTAACATATTTCTCAGCCTCAGTCATTTTCTTATATTTTTGGTACCCAACAGGTTTTTTCGGCAATGCAATTTATATTGAATTGTTATCTTTTTTAAAAGTTTTGCCAACGAAGAACATTTAGTTAAATTGTACAATTGAACGAACTTACTTGTAAGTGAAGTTCGATTAAAATTGTATAAAGCACCTCTTCCGAAATGATGGTAGCACATAATTATGTATCATGATATAAATAATTTTGTGCCAGCATGCGAGCAATGCCATCAAAAATATAAGATAGTACAGACGGGAGCACAGGGATTGATGGGTAGCAGAATCGTGGAAAGGCCGTGTGTAGTGGTAGCCGCAGATTTGATGGAATTTCCACCGAGCAAGAGTCAGTTTAAGTACTTGATCGTATTCCAGGATTTATTTACACGGTGGGTGGAGTTAAAACCTTTGAGAAAGGCAGATGGTAAGTCAGTGGTACGAGCACTCGAAGAGTTAATTTTATTCAGGTGGGAGGCGCCGGAATATTTATTAACGGATAACGGGTGCGAGATTGACAGCCAAGTTTTGTGGAAAACCTTCGACAAGTACGGCCGGATAAAACACGTGACGACGCCGCCTTATCACCCTCATGCGAACTCGGTGGAGAGAAGCAATAGGACGCTTAAAACAATGATTGCCGCATTTGTAGGAGCAGATCATCGTAAATGGGACGCTCACATTCACGAACTGCGTCACGCAATTAATACAGCAATTCAAGCGACGATGCGAGTATCGCCGGCTTTCTTAAATTATGGTAGACACCCGCAGTCCGTAAAAAGTTTGCGTAGAGAGGTACAAGGAGCGCGTCCGATTTTGAGAGTGCCGCCCGAGGTTTAGGTACTTTGACAGAATGAAGCGATTAGACGCGTTGCGAGACACATCTATCAGGCGCAAGAGAAACAGACGCGAGAGTACAATATAAACAAGCGTGGCGTTCAGTTTAGTGAGGGGGACTTGGTGATGCGGCGAACTCACCCGTTATCTAGTGGCATCAATAAGTTTTTCGCGAAGTTAGCGCCGAAGTACGAGGGACCGCTAAAAATTGTAGAAGTTGAATCACCGACGGTTTACGTTCTCAAGAGTGTTAGTCGGGAAACGCGGCGGATCGCGAAGGCACACGTACGTATCGGAACTTAAGCTATATATTCCCCGTAGGGCCGTGAAAAATATACTTTAAACAAATATCAAATTCACTTGTGTTTTCTAGGAATCATAGAAAGCGAGCTACACGTAATTACGGAGGGAGCTGAGGCGAGGCCGCCTTCCCCTTTGGGAATGGAGAGGTCACCAACTTCCCGCAGCGAGCCAGAAGTGGTGCCAAGAGTCTCCGAGAGGAGTCGTCCAGAGTCCAGCCGCAGCTGGTACGATATGGTGGAAGAGGAGAGAGAGGCGGAGAGAGCCATCATCGGGCTCGTCGAGGCGATCTTTCTGCGAGGTGCCGATAGGATCGAAGCCGTAGAGAGAGAGCGCGAGGCCGCTTTTATGCGTGAGCGAGCTGCAGCCGAGGCTGCGGTGCGTCGCCTGCAAGATGCCCGTTGTGTCAGTGGAGCCGAGAGAGAAGAGGAGAATGCATCTGCAGCTCTATTGGTGGGCGAGCCATCATCGTCCCCTGAAGCGGAGGAGCAAGCAAGGGCTCTGGCTTGCGCGGGGGTAGAGGAGAGTACACGAGCGGGAGACGAGCTCGGACTCTATCTCCTAGGGGCCAGCAATGACGAGCCAATGGAGCTCGAGGCGTATGCTGCATGCTGCAGCCCGACGCTCCCCAAGGAAGCGGCAGCAGTATCGGAGCCGCCGAGAGCAGTGTGCGCCCAGCCAGCAAGGCCAGACCTAGGGTATGTGGCCCTACGCCGAGGTAACAGAGCCAGACCCGTTGCAGCAAGGGCGCGCCCTCTGTAGGGAAGAGAGAAGAGAGGCGACGCCGCCGCGCACGCCGATATAATCCTAATCGTCAGTCGAAGATTGAGGATTACGTGTCGCGGTGTCCGTCTCCGCCGCTCGAGGGGCATCCCGGACATTTCCGGTGCGCCGTGCAGGCGAGAACGTCCTGTGTCGCCGCGCGTGCAGCGAAAGGAGAGGCCGCGACAACGCGAGCAGCAGCCGCGAGACGGAGCCAGGAGAGTGGAGCCGAAAGGGCAGCCCGACGCAGCGCAACCCGTCCGGCTGAACGGGCTAATGTTTGGTGGGCTGAGGCCCATTCCAACCGACCCAGCAGTGGAGCCGCCGGCGCGTACCACTGATTTAACTGCTAGCAGAATGGACACGACCAGACGCAGTGCCCCCATCCAAAAGTGCGCAATTGCTTCAACTGCGGAAGGTACGGTGTCGATCTTGCGACGTGCCCGCGGTGTAGCGCAGCGCACGTACAATTCGTGGAGCAGAATTTCGCTCAGGAAAGGCGGATCCAGGAGGAGTTCGACAGGCGCAACCGCGGGGCACTGCGTTTGGAGGATGAGAGGCATACGGCGATGCAGAAGGAGCAGCTGAGGGCGGAGCAGGAGGGGCGAGCGCTCATGGAGAGGGAGGGTGGTGTGCGTAACCACTACCAGTACCGCGCCATGGTAGTTGGACAGCTCCATATCCACCCAGCATCTGCGCAGCAGCTCCAGGCCCAGGGTCATCTCCAGGATGCGTTCGCGGAGGCAGTGTGCCTCGTCGAGGGGCTGCGCAACTTGCCACAGCACGCGCGGGATGTGGTGGTGCGGGCCCTTGAGGACTCTCTTCACCGTAGGAGAGATTAAGTTAAGTAGCGTGATTAGTTGTAAGAATCCATTAGTGCAGTCAAGAGAGAGAGTAAGGCTCCCTCCGAAAGGTGCATGATGACCAGGAGGAGCGTCGAGTGTGAATGTGTGTAGTACGCGCGATGCCAAGAGTGGTACCACCGCGGAGGAAACCTCCTGAACATAGAAGTCGGCGTGGTTTCGCGAAGGAAACGCAAGGCCTATAGCGAGGGGGAGTGCGACTCTGCGAGCGTCGAGAGCGAACGAACGAATGATCGCGAAAGGTTCAAAAGCGCGTGCGTTTCGGCAACGATGCGCGCGCGAGAAGAGAGACTAAGTACCTCCGTAGAGAAGAGAGAGAGAATGCACGCGCGATTCTCGTTCTTCTAGTGTGTGAGTGAGTGCCGGTGTGATCATCATCGCCAAGCAGCGACCTGGAGACGAGAGGTCAAGCCAGCAACGTCGACAGCGAGGTGGATAGAACGGGGCGAGAGGAAGGAAGCGAGCTGCCTTCAACAGCGAGAGCGCAAGGAAGCGCGTGGACGAGGTGCTGCGCAGCTCTAGCGGGAGACAAAAGCGTACAGGGTATTTATCGTATGCGTGTGAGAGAGAGTGAGAGTAGATTGCGCGAGCCACAAGTGGTGTCTTCTTTCCTAGCGAGGAAGAAACGAGGAAGTTGGGAGGATCCTCGTCTCACCGACACCGTGCAGCGGTCGCGCGGATTGACACGTAAAGCGCGAGGCGTGCGAGCCCTGCTGCCCGAGCAGGAGAACGTGAACCACCCCATCGGAGAGTAAGTCTCAAGCCGGGTATATTGCGTGTGCGAGCAGTCTCCTAGTCTGGCGCCTTATAAATTCGGCGAGGAGAAGACATAGGTTGAACGGTTAAATACTGTTGCGCGCGCCACATTGAAAAACATTTGAGAGAGTGGGTCTTCCACTTGAGAAAGTCGTCTCTACCCGTCTTTAAGTGCCTCAAAGACAAGGGAAACGGCTGGTAGATAGCGCGCGAAACTCTCATAAACCGCGCATAAACATCTGTTAGGGGTAATTATTCTCCCAAAATTGGGCGAGACGTTATGCGAAACGCGGGTAGAGCTACACTGCCGGTATTGGTATGTTCCTTCTCCCTGATGTTTTTCAGTGGCAGTAATTCGGAACGCGAGGAGTTTGTGTTCGCGCGAAATACCGTGTCGCACTATATCGAAAATTCTACACTGAAATAGAACGCACGGGTTTAATAGTACTACCGTATAATTCGAAAGTCAGAGGCGGAATAATCCTTTATATAAAAATCCTATTCGAGAACTATCGTTTTATCGAATATGTAAGCAATCGAATATTGAACAAATACGAACCTATAGGCGCGCGTAGCGCGCCAATTAACGTTAGTAATATTGATACCAGCGTTAATTTGGCGCGCTACGCGCGTCCTCTCTTCGCTGTTTCTCGATTTCTTTCGAGTTTCAAGATCGAGTCAAGATTTCAAGATACCTTGCAAAAACGCTCGAAAACCGAACGAATCTCGGTCGCTCAATTTATATTAAGGATCCATCGCGGTTGTATTTAACGCGAACCGATGAGCCTTGCCATTTCTGTTTGTGACTAAACATTCGCCAATAAAAAGTCCAGGTCCGGCATTTACTCTGGGAATATAACCGGTAGAACGTGTATTGTTCCGAATTTTAATTTGAACAAGGGATTTTATCCTGGCTGACAGATAAAAGGCATCATGGTTTACAAATATTGCGGTTTCGTGCGGATTCCCGAAAGAGATTAATCCGTCTCTGAAGGATAGGGTTGTGTTCCGTCAATATATAAATAAGAATATAACGACACAATTTGTAGCGCATCGTAAGCGGTGTGAATATCGACGTAGTTGGACTGTAGACGAGCGCATTTCTTTTTGTTTTTTATGTCGTTATGCCAGTCGTTTAGAAGTTCAACCCTACTGAAAAATCTCACGTGAGATTTTTCAGTAGGGAATAACCTTTATCCGAGACTATTACAGACACAATGCGATCTAAGACGACTCCGAAGATTATTATTCTCACGAATTTTTGACGCGATTTGCTATTTGCAAATCCGTGTGATTCGATACCACGATGGCTTGACGCGATTCGCGCAACGCGAATCCGTGTGGATCATTTCCACAAATACATGTTCTCCGGATCATCGTTACAACTTAAAATTGTATTATTTTTCATACGTTGTTCATAATCCACACTTCAAAGTATTTTCATTAAAATTCTATTCCATACAAATTCGTTTTCGAGAGGGGTTTTATGCCTAAGGGCTTTCCCCTCTCATTCTTAAACTTAATAAAAAAAATAATAAAAAAAGTATTGAGTTCTTAATTATCATCCTTGCCAGTCATATTTATTAATGTAAATAAATCATTGAGTGTTTTTTATGTTGAAAAACCTCGATAACAATTCATGGTGCCTCCTGTGAGGTGTGGATAATTTCACGGACAAGATCGCTAGCATCCAAGGAGCTTGCAGTTGAAGGACAAAGAATACTTCATCAGAGACGGCACTCTCTTCATGGAGGCTTCAATCACGATTGATACAGAAATCAGTGACTCTCCCCGTTGCAAGGCTAAGTCATTTCATCATTACAAGCGTTTATTACGTTAATTAGTGAACATTAGGCACACATATTACATATGAATTCTCTTTACGTGTTTTTTCGCGTATCCGTGTTTATTCCACACTCTTTTTGAATTTTAACTCACGATTCGGTACGACATTTAAGGTTAACATGGCTAATAGGGTGGCAATTATCGCTCAAAAGCACGCGACTTTATGCAAGCAACTTGAGTCATGCAGAATCGCGAGCGCGTTATGATCGTTTTAAGACATTATTTCACGCGTATGAGGAAATGCACGACGAGTTGGCGCTTTTAAAACTCGATGGGGAGGGAATTCTGCAAATAGATGGGATCAATAATAATAATGTCTTTATTATTAATTGGGCAAATTAATCTTTCCCGCAATAATTGCAACTTATATTTACAGAAAACACAACTCGGTCGGATAGTAGTAGGAGGCGTAAATGAAATCAAGGTTTCTACAGCTTCTTGTAGTCCCTCGAAATTAGTAGATCAGATATCGCGATTCTGGGTTGTCGAGGACGTATCTGGCATTTCGAACGAATCATCAACGGATACATTTTGCGAAAATCATTACCACGCAACAACTACGCGAAATCCGGACGGATGATACGTTGTGCGTTTACCTTTTCGAGAAGCCAAACCCCAGTTTGGTGAGTCACGCTCCCAAGCTATGCGACGATTTCGATCGCTCAAAAGAAAATTTAATGCTAAACCGGGATTAAAGGTCGAGTATTCTCGAGTTATGCAAGAATATATCAACTTAAATCACATGACATTAGTATCTGACGAGCGTATAAGTGGATATTATTTACCTCATCATGAGGTCATTAAATTAACTAGCGCTACGACCAAAACTCGAGTAGTTTTTGACGCGTCCGCGAAATCTAGTGAAGGCATTTTTCTTAAGATAAACTATTCGCACATCTAATTAGATTTCGTATACATGCTTATGTTATAACGACCGATATCGAGAAAATGTACCGACAAATTCTCATCCATCCCTTAGATCACAAATATCAACGCATATTCTGGTATCACGAAGGTGCTACAAGAGTATACGAATTAAATACCGTGACTTCTGGCGTGTCGGCCGCCCTTTCTCTCGCGATCCGAACGGTGCAACAACTTGCGAACGACGAGAAATCACACTATCCTCGAGCTGCTTCTATTCTAAAACGCGATCTCTATAATGTTGACGATCTGCTGACAGGAGCAAACACTCTTCAAGAAATTTTACATATTCACGACGAAGTAATCGCACTTCTTAAGCGAGGCGGGTTTAACATCCGTCAATGGGCATCAAACCACGACCACGCTCCCGATAATCTCAATGAAACAATTATAAATTTGAAGTGCTCGGCGGAAGGCGATTCAATTTTGAAAACTTTTGGTATCACTTGGAATTCACGAAGTGATAAACTCAACTATTCTGTCAGTTTGATAAAAATTCCGGCCACAATTACTAAACGAATGATCCTATCAGAAATCGCGAAAATCTTCGGTCCCTTGGGCCTGTTAGGGCCAATTATTTTACTCGCGAAGACGATCATGCAGGAATGTTGGAGGGTAAAGATAAATTGGGACGAGTCGGTGCCACAGGAGCTTCGCACACGTTGGGTGAATTTCGCGCGACAATTACCACTTCTTGATATCGTGTCAATGGAACGTCATCTTATTACGAAGAATCCAAGAAATATAGAACTTCACGGATTCTGTGATGCTAGCAAGTGGGTTATGGCTCATGTATATATGTTCTCTCGACAGATGAAAATCGTGAAACTATTGTTCGGCTAGTATGTGCGAAATCACGAGTATTTACTCCGCGCTTGATATTTTCATTGATCGCGTTATTCTCTGGTCTTATTCAAGCATCGTCTTGCACTGGTTGAAAAAATCACCGCAACTCGTGAAGGCTTTCGAATCAAACCGCTTACGAGAAATTCGAACAATCGAAAATGACGTGGAGTGGCGTCACGTTAATATAAGAAACAATCCAGCCGACGCATTATCTCGTGGACAATATACGTCCGAATTTCTAAAAAACGACAGTTCGTTTCACGGTCCAGAATAGCTTAGTCAACCCGAATACATTTGGCCTAAAAGCGCCGCGATTCTATCCTCTGAATTGCCTGGATTAAAAAGAGAAATGTGTTTTCTCGTTAATAATTCTGAAGGCAGCGAATTTCTGTTACGCTTCACGTCTTACCAAATCTTGCTCAAGGTCATTGCGTTTTGTCTACGTTGGCACCGGGTAAATACCTATCAGACAAAACGTATCGGTGTTCAGGAAAAGATGCGAGCAGAATAACGTGTTCTCAAGCTTATCCAGAGTGAGCAATTTTCTGACACTATCACTAGACTTTCAACAAAGAAATAAAAGAGTCCAGACTCGCCGCGTTCAATCCGTTTCTTGATGAAAACGGAATTCTTCGTGACGGAGGACGGCTGAAAGGAGCAAGAATTGCATTCTCACAAAAACACCCGATTTTATTACCATCGCGTCATTAATTTAATAATTCGGAAAATATATGAACATAATCATCACGTATCACGTTGGACTTCAAACGACGTTATTTACTATGCGACAACGTTTCTGATTATTGGACGGTAAAAACCAACTACGAAAAATCGTACGAAAATGTATCACTTGTATACGACATAAACCGGTAAAATTACACGGTAAAATGGGCGATTTGCCACACGTACGCGTGGTGGAAACAGCCGCGTTTTCACACGTCGGGGTAGATTATTTCGGACCCGTTCTTCTCAAAGAAAAAAAGTTCCGCAATCGAACTCAGATCAAAGCGTATGGGTGTGTTTTTATTTGCATGGCTACTAAAGCAATCCATATCGAAATAGTCAGTGACTTGACCACAGAAGGTTTCTTAGGAGCTTTTCGACATTTTATGGGTCGCAGGGGAATCCCTGAGCATGTGTATTCCGATAGCGGCACTAATTTCGTCGGAGCTAATAATCAGCTTCACGAACTTTTTGCGTTATTCAATTCTAAGGAGTTTAAAAATAAAGTAAATTCAGTAACAGTTCAAAAAAATATCGAATTTCAATCCACCTTTGTCTCCCCATTTCGGTGGTATTTGGGAGGTTGCAGTAAAATCCTTTAAACACCATTTTTACGCGTTGTACGCGGACAACTCCTTACATTCGAAGAGATAAACACCCTCGCCATTGAAATCGAAGCAATACTGAACTCACGACCGCTCTGCTCTATCTCTACAGATCCCAACGACCCAGTAGCACCAACACCCGCACAAATTCTAATAGGTCTACCTCTCACAATTTTACCAGAAATTAATTTAAATTCTGTTCCAGCCAACCATCTGTCCGTTTGGACGGTCATTTCTAAGGCGCGTTAAGATTTTTGAAAGAAATGGAATTTAGAATATTGAAACGACTTACAAAGGCTCCAAAAATGACATCATTCCAACGGCGAATTGACGCAGGACATGGTCGTAATTATCATCGATAAGAATCAACCTTGCACACAGTGACAACTAGGCATCATCATCGAGGTTCATCCGGAAAGCGATGGGATCACAAGAGTAGTAAATTCCGAACTGCGCGAGGCCAATGCAAAAGAAATATTACACAATTATGTCCTCTTCCTACAGAAATGTAAAAAAATCTACACCTATTTTTCTTGCTCAGACCCCTCGCAACGGGGGAGTATGTTCCGTCAATATATTTTATAAATAAGAATATAACGACACAATTTGTAGCGCATTGTAAGCGGCGTGAATATCGACGTAGTTGGACTGTAGACGAGCGCGTTTCTTTTTATTTTTTATGTCGTTATGCTATTCCGTATTGGGAGACCGTATTTTTATCCGAGACTATTACAGACACAACGCGATCTAAGACGACTTCGAAGATTATTATTCTCACGAATTGACGCGATTTGCTATTTGCAAATCCGTGTGGATCGATACCACGATTGTTTGGCGCGATTCGCGCACCGCGAATCCATGTGGATCATTTCCACAAATACATGGTCTCTGAATCATCGTTACAACTTAATAAGGCATTTGTATTATTTTTCATATGTTGTTCATAATCCACACTTCAAAGTATTTTCATTAAAATTCTATTCTATACAAATTCGTTTTCGAGAGGGGTTTTATGCCTAAGGGCTTTCCTCTCTCATTCTTAAACTTAATAAAAAAATAATAAAAAAAGAATTGAGTTCTTAATTATCATCCTTGCCAATCATATTTATTAATGTAAATAAATCATTGAGTGTTTTTTATGTTGAAAAACCTCGATCAACAATTCAGGTTGCCTCCTGTTCCCTTTAGAAATTCTGTACCGAGAATCCCATTTGCGTCTACCGGGAAGTTGTCTCTTGATACGATGTTGAGCTGACATTTAATATCCCTGAGGCTTATATTTACGCATCCTAGAGTATCAATTAAACCGGCGCTTATTCCGGCCAGGCGATAAAGGACATTTGATTGAATGGTAACGTGAGATTTTAATAGAGATGTTTTAATAATATTTAACTCGGACCCGGTGTCGATAAGGAAACGCAGTAGGAGCTTTATTAACTCTTTGCTTTTGAATATTACCACTGGGGATTTAGACCCATCAGCGACGGCTAAGTGGATGGCGTGGGTTGGGGCGCTAGGACATTTGGGTTCATCGACGCGCCCATATGACGAACCGCGTGGGAGTTTAAAGGACGATTGCTATTAGGGTCGTGAGGGGCATATCTAGCAGGAGGTGGGAGAGGATCTTTGGGGCATCGCCAGCAGGTGCTGGGAGTATTATGCTCTCCCAATCTACAGAAATTGCAATAGGGGACTGAATCTCGCTTCTGTGGGCAATTCCGCGCGATATGGCCCGATTTCCCACATTGATAGTAACCACGTCTTTTTATTTTCGGCTCACCCTCGTTCCTATGTTCCATAATGTAACAATATGCTCTTTTACGGTTATCCTCTATTTTATTATCGTGCAATTCCTTTCTTTGTTGTACGTGGCGCTCGCAGGTTATCGCTGCGTTAATTGCTGCTTCAAGGGTGGGCAAGGTTTTCCCTATCAATTGAGCCGTGATTTCAAAATCTATAAACCCAAGATAAAGCATTCGACCGCGGTACTAACAGTCCCTTCCATTATACCACGTGCTAGAGGAGTATTAAAATTTTCGTTAATTAATTCTTGCGCCTTCTGTAAAATTCTTTTCACCCTCAACCCATATACTCCGAAACCTTTTCTTGCTTATTCTGTTTCACGCATGCCAAATCCGTTTGGATCTGAGGTAAATTTTTACTAGGCGCAAAAACTCCCTTTATCTGCTAATAACTAATTCATATTATCGAAAGTTTTAAATTGAAGATAATCGTTAGCCTCCCCGGTAACGCGTGATTTTACTAGCTTTAACTCTTTGACTCCCAATGTTAGTCTCATGTAACATGATATTAAAAAATGTGTAAAAAATGTTCCAATAAATATTTTTTTACTCACAATGGCTTTAATTGAAAGATTATAGTGTCTAGTTTTTGGATTTACAAAAAAAAATTATTAAATATCTTCCAGTAATTTCTTTTAATCGAAAAAGAAACCGAAATTCACAAATTTTTTTTTTTTTTTTGAAAATTTCAAGTATTTATTTAGCTTATAAGTTTGAAAGAAAGCTTAAAAATAAAAATTCAGTAAATATTTTGCATTTTAGTAAATGTATTTTAGCTCTAAAAAAACTAGTAAATTTTATATAGAATTGTTTTGTGAATTTTCTGTATTTTATATTTAATTATTTTGTTTATATTTAATTCTGTTGTTTATATTGATTTCGCTATTTCTGCTTAGGGAAAACCACTTTTTGTTGTTGTTTTTTCTTAGTTACGATATATTAGATACAATAATAGTGAAAAAAAAATTTTATATTAAAATCCATTATTTGAGCGTTAAAGGGTTAAGAAGAAATCCCTGTCATCCGGATTGACAAAGACCTGTGCCTCCTTGCATTCTCTTATAAAACGATTTACCAAAATATTTTTTCCGTTAAATTCGGGGAGGATCCGCGCTACTTCCGTAGTCTTTTTATAGCTAATTCGCGGTTCCTCTCTAATTACAGAATCGCGAGAAACGGAATTATCTCTATTATTAAGGAAAGACGTTCGCCGCAATCTTACTGACTCCTGGTTTGACCCTCTATCGCTGTTTCCGCTTAAATCTAACGCATCTGATGACGCAGACCCGTGTAAAGAATTACGAACTAAGTCTTTATTCGTGTTTGCCATTGTTAAATCATTCGTGACCGTTGCGGAGCCGGAGGGTGTTGATGCTACAGATGATACCGGTGATTCGGGTTCGGTACTGACTTATAGTGTTGCTGGCAATGCTTGCAGTTCGATGGTGCGGGAACGAAGCTGATAAGGATGCGCTCTAGAGAAGGATCGCCGTCCTCGATTTGGCCTTGGAGTTGTTATCCGCCCGTTGGATCCTGATTCAGGATTCCTGAATCAGGAGTACTTCTCTCAAATTCGATGGAGTTCTGTTGTTGGCGTTCATGAAGTCCTTGATCCTTGATTGTTTGGAGATTTCTCTCTCTTATTACTGCTGTGGACCCCACTTCCCAATCAAGTGTTCCGGCATTCGCCCACGTTCCAGGGGAAACCACAGCTCAAAACCCTGGACAGAACACAATACTTGACTCCTTCCTCTTCTCCTTGGATTCCTTTCCTTGCAATTCCTCGAACAATCCCACCGCTGTCACAAAAATTTTACGACCCGAGTCGGAGTCTGCGAGCAAAAAAGCGCTTCTGCAATGGTCGGCGCATTGACAATAAGATTCTGGGTTCATTCTTCGATGAAGCACTGAAGCGGAAGGAATTGCGGGAACTATGAAATGAGAACTCGAACACAAGAGAATTAAACTTTAACTCGGAAGTTTATTCAATTAATTAAATACTTTGAACTTTGGTAAATGAATAGATTTTCAACCGTGACTCTACACAATTAAAAATGACTTGACTTTTTCGTAGTGACTATTGACTCTAAGATCGTCGCTCCCGAATAATAAGGTGCCATTTCAACGCCCGGTTGAAAAAGGAGTCATCTCGGCGCACGGTTGGAAGAGGAGTCATCTCGGAGTCCGGTTGAAAAAGGAGTCATCTCAGCGCCCGGTTGGAAAAGGAGTCATCTTGGCGCCCGGTTGGAAAAAGTGCCATCTCAGCGTCTGGTTGAAAAGGGGTACCTTTGATTGAGGTTTTCAGCACTGCCAAACTATTTTTCGGAAGAGCTTTATATCGCTTTATATAAAAATAATTACTGTATAAAACGATAGAAAGCTCTTCCGAAAAATACTTTGGCAGTGCTGAAAACCTCAATCAAATAAGGTACCCCTTTTCAACCGGACGCTGAGATGGCACCTTATTTTCCAACCGAGCGCCGAGATGACTCCTTTTCCAACTGGGCGCTGAGATGACTCCTTTTTCAACCGGACGCCAAGATAACTCCTTTTCCAACCGGGCGTTGAGATGACTCCTTTTTATTCAGGAGCGACGAGATGTAGTCAAGGCGCTTGCACTAGTGCAACTGAGCTTTCGAGCTTTTTTTATTTAGAAGTGGGAGCAAAACCACTCAGAGCCGTTTTCCCCTTTTCAAGTGGGAGTGGCTCCGCTGGAGAATTCTAGGTTTTTTGGTTTAATCCGGTTTTTTCCCTCGAAATATCTGCTTTTATCCTCGAGAGTGGGTGGTTGACTGATTGAACTGTTGAAATATCTGGATTTATCCGGTTTCTTCGTTTTCCCTTAACGTTGTCCTTGAAGGTTACTTATTCTAAAAATAGAAATTTTTGCGAATTGTGTATCCTTCCGTTAGTGATTTCTCGGAAAAAAATGTAGTTAATAATTCCTGGAATTAAAGATGATGAATATTTCCTAGAAAAAAGAAAAGCATTTCCCTGAGCGAGTTTTATCTAGTTATAATTTATTTAATCTTAATATTTTAAACGTCTAAATTAATTGTTATTAACTTATTTTTTCTTGAATCGCAAGCTGTTGATTATTTGTTCATTTGGGATTTTATTATTTGGATAATCATTTCTTTAATTAAACGGAATTAATCAAATTATTTATGTTCAGGACGGTTAAATAATTATTGTGTTTAAAATGTAATTTAGTATTGTAGAGCGACCTTAAATATTGCGTTATTCGTCCATGCGAAATTGCGAACGCAATTCATAACAGAATATACGATATCACCACCAACAAAAAAAAAACCTATCTCGCCCCTGTAGTGAAAGGTCCTGCAGGCGTGAAATGGGAATTGATCAGCATCAGTGAAGCTTTTTTTATACTTACTGTTGTTGTTGCCTTTGTTCGTTTTCTGAATCGGGCAGCCAGCAAGTAGCAGACAGTAGGTAGTAGCTGCTTACACCGTCGCATTTGAAATTATCAATCTGCTGAGTCAGTAGAGGTCAGTTTGCTTATATTATTAATAAGTTGAAAATGATATTTATCAGTTAAATAGATGTGCTTGTTAATTAAATTTTAATAATGCTTCGCCGACTTTGTGCTTATATTTTCTAATATTCGAAGAACTTACCGGTTTAGTTTTTAGGTTAGTTAAAACTGCAAAATATCGTATTTACAATCAAATCTTATTTACAGAGGTATTACAGCAAAATGGAAGAATTAACTCAACATTTGGATAAAATTAGGATACCTGGACCAAACGACAAAGTTCACAAGGATGAATGTGTCTTGTCTTTTGATACACCAGTAAATACTTTTTATGAATTAACATTCAATAAGATTTTTTTTAATAGTTACAGTATAATTTACATACTTTTTTTTTAACAGTAATAATTTAAATATGTTTTCTTTAGGAATCTCCAACTGGTTTATATGTATGCTTAACAACTTTCTTAGGATTTGCCGAAGATCATGTATCAAGATATTATGAACATGTCGGAACTCCTGTATTTTTACACATCAAAAGGATAAAACATGAAGTTTGTATTAGTTTTTTTGGCTAATTCATTAATATTAAAAGAATCATATAATAACAATTATTTTACTAAATAGATACCAGCAGACCAAACAGAAGATGGTTCAGATAAAAAAATTGCACGTCTTGCCATTGGTACACCCGATGGCTTTAATCCAGATGCAAAAAAATATGATTATGAAGAACAGTATAGAATAGTAGTATTGCCAAGTTTTGCAGCTATTCCATATCACAAGGATTGTCTGCCTGAAAAAGTAAGTCTTACTGATTAACTAGTAAATGAAAATTAATTTTTATTAAATATATTTTTAAACTCAATTTTACTTCATTTTTAATAGCTAAGAGATTCAGTGGAAGGTGTTTTAAAAGCAGAATCTGCTATGAAAATTGCAGAAAAAGAAGCTTTAGCTGGTACATGGGATGGAGAAGCAAGATGCATAACAAAGTAAGTTTTTTATTTTTATATATAATACATTCAGTAACTTATTTTCATAAAATTTTTTTTAGGCATACAACTCTTCTTCAATTAGATAATAATATAAAGATACCGCCAAGTGGTTGGAAATGTTCAAAATGTGACCTCACAACCAATTTATGGTTAAATCTAACAGATGGATTTATTTTATGTGGTCGTAAATTTTATGATGGAACTGGTGGTAATGATCATGCTGTAGAACATTTTCGAATTACTGGTTATCCATTAGCTGTGAAACTAGGAACTATAACTAGAGATGGAAAGGCAGATGTTTTTTCGTATGATGAAGATGATATGGTTGAAGATCCTAACTTAGCCGTCCATTTAGCACATTGGGGTATTAATGTTTCTGCTATGGAAAAAACAGAAAAATCCATGGTTGAACTGGAATTAGAACTTAATCAAAAGTTTGGAGATTGGATTGCTGCCCAAGAAGGAACTAATAAACTGAAACCCATTTATGGGCCAGGATACACAGGACTTGTAAACTTGGGAAATTCTTGTTATCTGAATAGTGTAATGCAAATGTGTTTTACAATCTCAGATTTTATTGAAAGGTTTGTATTCTATAAATTTAACTTTAAATGAGTACAAATTTGCTTCCTACGTATAGTCAATGATACTTATCAATTCATGTATTGATAACTTTAGGTACGTCAATAAGGCTGATGAAATTTTTAATCAGAACATACGGGATCCACCAAATGACTTTAATACTCAGATGTAAGTTTATTAATTTATTAATAATATATTAATAATCTATAATAAAATATAGGATATTAACATTTATTTTTTACACTTTTAGGGCAAAATTAGGTGTTGGGTTACTTTCTGGAAAATATTCACAGAAACCAGCTGAAACAGATAACACAAGTGATGAAGGTCGTCAAGGAATAGCTCCACGAATGTTCAAAACATTAATAGGACGCGGTCATCATGATTTCTCGTCAAATAGACAGCAAGATGCACCCGAATTTATTTTGCATTTAATTAATATTTTAGAGGTAACATAAAATTACTTTTTATAATATATAAAATGGTAGTACATGATTATCAAATATTATTTTCGATTCAGTGTGCGTAAAGTGTGACTTTACGCTTTCTGCAAATTTTTAAAATCGCCTTTACGCCCCCTGTATTGAAAAATATCGTTCGATATACGTATGACAAACCTCACACTCGTGCTAGAATCAACACTTTCGCACTTGTATCGAAAACTATTATTTATTTTCAATTTGGATCATAAATAACATTGTACCTATTTTTTTAGAGAAATAGTCGTCATCAAATTAACCCAGCTGATTGTTTCAAATTTAAAGTTGAAGAAAGATATCAATGTAGTTCTGGTAAAGTAAAATATACTTACAGGCCAGAATATTTACTACCGATACCCATACCAATGGATATGGCTATAAATAAGGTACAATTAGATAACAAAGAATTTTAAATTTTTAGAATGAAATCTTTTCTTATGAAAACTTTTATTTTCAGGAAGAAGTTGCTGCTTATGAAGCACAACAAAGTAAAGAAGACAAAGCTAAATTTGATCCAAATCAAATAATTAGACCTCGTATTAAATTCTCTTCTTGTTTAGAATGCTTTGCTAAAACGGAAACCGTTGAACAGTTTTATAGTTCAGCCTTAAATAATAAAACAACTGCCATAAAGTAAGTTGTTATAATATATCACTTAACCTTATCCATTAAAAACTTGCATAATTTTTCAGGACAACTAAATTAGCTACATTTCCTGATTACCTTTTAATACACTTGAAAAAATTCACCATAAAAGAAGATTGGACAAACATGAAATTGGATGTTGCTGTTGAAATGCCTGATGTATTAGACTTGGATTTCTTAAGAGGCCATGGACTTCAAGGAACTGAAGAACTACTACCTGAGACAAATACTGCACCACCCCCTCCGGTTTACAATGAAGATTTTCTCAGTCAATTAGAAGAAATGGGTTTTCCTATTGAAGCTTGTAAAAGAGCTTTATATTTCACAGAAAATCGTGGATTGCAATCGGCTTCCCAGTGGTTAATGGAACATATTTCAGATGCAGACTTTTCAATGCCATTTGTACCACCAGGAGTGGATGCAAAAACAAGTAAGATAGTATAAGATACATTTTACTGATAAACTTTAGTAGGCGTATATAAATTTTTTTAACTTTAAACAGATATGTTTAATATTAAATGATATACTTAAATTTTTTACTTGATTTTAAAAGTTTCATATCTTATAGAAATCTAATTTGAGATTAATTTTTTAGGTTCTAATGGATTTGTACCAAATAAAGATGCTTTAGAAATGGTGATGAGCATGGGCTTTTCCAAAGAACAGGCAACTAAAGCCCTAAAAGCAACAAACAATAATTTAGAGCGTGCAGCAGATTGGGTATTTAGTCACATAAACGAATTGGACAGTGTAGATATGGATGTGGACACACAACCACCCGAGCCTTCATTTAAAGATGGAAATAGCCGTAAGTTTAAAAATGTTATTAACAGGTTCAGTGATATGAGCAAAAATAACAGATTTGTCTAAACGCCTTTTACATTTACTTTAAAAATAAAATAAAAATAATTACTTTTTTAGTATATTTTGTATGTTTGAGTACTGATTTAACATAATATGTAAAAAACGTGGTGTGATACGTATATGTGCAACACAGGACTGGACGAAAACAGTTTTCCCGTCGTCCTGTGTGGTACACATATGTACCACACTCGAAATAAGTTTTTAACGCAATACTCATCATTTTAAAAAAAATATTAAATTTATTATATCTTAACTTTAACAAAGAGCTATAATTTATAGTATATTACGATACTAGTGCCTTAAGTGGCCCATTATTGCAGTGGCCCACTGTAGGCAATAGTGTCGTACGATATTTTATTGCACGTTTACCTAAGCCCGCTTTCACGCCTATTCGTGTCTTAAGAGTGCTCTCTACCTAAACCCCAACTCCGGAATAGATCGCAGCGCCACCATGACTTCATTTACGTATTTTCATTAATTTAAGTGTACTTATAAATTTTAAATTAATCATAACTCAGTTTTCCCACGTGTAAAAGTTAATAAGGATTACTTTTAAACAAGTTTCATGAATTTAAACGAATAAGTGAACTTGTATTTTGTAGAGAAAATTCAAACGTTCAGTGGACATTTCTGAAAATGACTCCAAATTTTTTTCTACAAAATACAGATTTATTAATGGAATTTAATTTAGGAAAATTCTTGTAATCGTGTCTTTAATACTAATTACACGTGGGAAAACTTTATTTTTACGTTAATATTGTCTTAAATTTTTTTAATTAACAAAAAACACTTTTGACAGTAGGTGGCGTTCCAATCGGGGTAGAGAGCACTCTTAAGCAGTGCGATAAACACGGTGCAATAATCGACTACGATAGGCGTGACCTAAGTGCGAACTTAAGTCACGTCTTGCTATAAAAGACTATACATTTTTATACCACTCTAACCTCAAAATCACAACTTTGATATGATTTTTCGGCGCTCGTGGTATAAAATACCGTTCGAAACTAGTGCGTAAGTCGATTATTTAGGTGGTGTGACTTTTTCGCACTCGCTTCGCTCGTGCAAAAAGTCACACCAGCTAAATAATCGACTTCCCCACCCGTGTCGAAATGTACTATTGTGAAATTTATTAAAGCAAGGGAGACAAAAATAAGGCATATCTTTACTCTTTTGCATTTGTTTCTTTCATTTATGGCTGATAACCCTGACTTTTTTAAATTTGTGTGTAGCACATTTCGAACGCAGTATAATAATAGATATCTGATTTACCGACTCGATTTCTATTAGAAACAACGTATTATATATATTTTTAGAATGGTTAATTTTTGTTTATTATAAAAAAGGGCACACAAAATCGTGGGATTGTTAAATTTATATCCTAATGAATATTATTGTTTTATGGCCCATATAAAACAAGAAAATTATGTATAGATATGATTTTAATAAAATTTCGACGCATACCGCTTCAGATGTCGAAAAAAATTTGTGGTACATATATGTGCCACAAAGGATCTCGAACAAAGTGTGGTACATATATGTACCACATAGCACTGAATCTATTAATCTTGTATGACGATACAAAGTAATGATTTTTAAATATTTTTGTAGAGTATAAACTAGTTGGTTTTGTTACTCATATGGGAACGTCAACCATGGTGGGACATTACGTCTGCCATTTGTTGAAAGATGGGCAATGGATAATATTTAATGATGAAAAAGTGAGTACTTATAAAATATCTTTTATTGACACAGAGTAATCACATTAATTTTTTAGGTCTATTTATCTGAGAAGCCGGCGAAAGAATTAGGATACGTATATTTATACCAACGTCAGAATAAGTAGTGTTAATTTTATATAACAATTGTTTTTGTATAAATAATTCTATTGCTTTTTCTATAAATTAAATAAAAGTAAAAATGCAATGAGAATATCAAATTATTTGTATTTCTCATTTTTTATAATTTATGTACATACTTTTCAAGAATTAATAAAAATTAATTTTATGTAGAATAGATTTTATTTTTTTATTTTTGTAATGGCACAAATTTACAGAATATAAATGCAACCTAATATTTGCACCATTTTAATAATCGCGAATCACGTGTTAATGACACATTTGTTTAAAATAATATTAAAATAATTTATTATTTAAGTACTTTATAAGAAAGTATAAATGACTTTTAGAAATATAATTATAATACATTCATGTATTTACCCAGCAACATTAATGTGACCAGCCATTATCATTCTTGCTAAGTTGGATTTTCACTTCGGCAGTAATTTTTTCACGTGCTTCTCTTTTCTCGTGTCAAGTGCACCGATATAGTTATAATATAAGCGTAATATATCTTAATATTAAAGAAAATCTTAATAAATACTTAAGTCACAGCTATATAAAGTATTTTATAAATTTTGTTTAACAAATTAAAATAACAATTTATTTGTCTCGTAAAAAATTTGTGACACTTTTATTTTTTACAATGTAATATGGAAATAAATCCCTTACTAAAAACTCATAGTTATTGATAGCTTTATAATAATGTAAACTTTTTCTGTAATGTGTATAAGATAAGATATTTTAAAATTAATTTCTACATATCGTTATAGACAACTTTCTCAATATATCTCTTAAAAATTCTTTATAAAAAAAATAGTCAAGTTTATATTACAAAAAAATAGGATATTTGTGAATATCTTGTACTACTGCTTATTACAATTAAAAGCTTTATTAATAATTAACTCGCTGTTTTGATTTTTAGTCTGTTATTGGCACTATCATCAATGATTCCTATTGTTGGAGGTATAGCGTAAATAATATTGTCACCGTCTTTCTTGAAAGTTGGCTCTGTTACTTCAGGCATTACTTCGATTCGTAAAAGTTTTCGTTTGTTTCCAAGCATACATTTAAACTTAACATCAACTGTAACTTGTAAATCAGATTTTCGTATCCTGTAAAATAAATATCATTGTTTTAATATTAGCTCTTTGAAATGTTTTTACTTTTTAAAACTAGGTACGTACTGATAATATGCATTGCTTAAAATTCCAACGAGTTCTCCAATTTTGTCATCCGCCGTCACAATGGAAGCAATAAAGTCATTACCATGATTGGAATGAATTATGATTAACTGATCCTTTCCTGGTGAAACACTGAGACCTGTGATTTCTGCAATATTCATTACTTTCTTCATATTTTTGAATTTTGTACTGTCTAATTTATACAGAGCCTGCTCTGTAACAACCATGACACGGTCCGCTGGTTTATTAAATCTACAATTAAACAATAAATTAATTAAATTATTACTTTAACAGGAAAAAGTTGTATGTTATGAGGTTAAAAATTACTTGTTCGTTTTCTTAATAAAGGCACTGAATATAATTTGTTTGAAATGGTCAGCATTCTTAAGATTATTCATTGACGTATTGTAAATATCATTGTGAGAATTTTCACTAAATTGTGAAAGGTAGTTACCATCCCACCTCCTATCTTGGCCATAATACTGACGTTTAGATCTTAAAACAGACGCTGCCGCCATCTGAAATGGTATTATAACGACTTAAATAAAATTATTTTATTTAAATTACTTTCTATTTTATGATTGAATTTTTAATTATAATATACCTTTAAACGTAATTGTGGCCATTCTTCTTTCGGTATTCTCTTCAAAATCATCCAGCTATACCATCTTGCATACATCATTTTTAACATAGGCACCGCCGATCTAACCGCGTAATTTTCCTTAGGCCAAGATAAACGTTTTCCATAATCACTTATTTTCTTTGCGTCTTTGAACGTCTCTTTCAATTGATTTACGTATGTGCGTTGCTTGTACCGACGATAATGTTGTACGATAACGTAAGCCGCTTTAAGCCGCCTGAAATATCTGCGTGCCATGAATCCCCTAGCCGTTTTTTGAATCAATATTACTATGCTAGGGATTAAGTCACTTCGGGCCTGAAAAAGTTTAAAATTAAAATTAACTAATTAACTTTGTACAACTATAATAGTTTTTCAATTACGAAACATCGTGTTTTTTAACATGCACGATTAATATAGAACATATATGCAATAAAACCTAATCGTACGTCAAAGTATCAGCGATTTTCATAAACAATTCATGCATTTCATGCATGGGTTGTACTATTCATTTTTTAAATCTTACCTCTAACTATTTCCTTTAATTATTGAGATGAAAATATTTTACTAATTTCCTAAATTTCTTCATCAAGTTGCTACCCTCTTTATTTTATAGCTTTTACATTTCTTTCAACGACCCTGGAAAAGACGTGTTAAACTAACAGGATGTTGAAGAATCACATTTTATTTTTACAATAATAAATGTTTAGTAAAAATAACATTCGAGAATATGGTACCATTCAAATGTATACTAACGTTTTAAAACAATACTTTTTCTTTTTTATATAAACAAAATATAATTTGTAAAAAAGTGCACGGAGAAAACAGTAAAAAATAAGAAACATTTTTTATATACTTATAAATAAAAATGTATGATGCTAATGACGAAGTTTCGTTAAACTTGATAAGAAATCTTAAAGGGATGCATTAATTTCATAATATTTGAAACATAAGTTAAAAAGATGCAGTATTCATTATCAATATATTTTTTAATCGCTGATACATTTGGCGCAATTATATTTATCAATGCAAACATACAATAAAGTAGATCTAGTAATATGCACATAGAATGGAAATTCGATAAAAATACGATAAAATTAAAGTTTACCTAATGTTTTCGGGAAATATTTGATGCTATTACCTAGTCCATTTTAATATTTTATTGGTTGTACAACTTTTAGATTACAATAAAGCTTTAAAATAAATACCTTTTCAAGTGCAAATAGTGTACGAGGAGAACGAATGAAAATTTTCGTGTGTCCATACTGCACATCGTTAGAAAAGCCTTTATCGTTCATCATCATTTCTACTCCATCCTTTTCATTTTCTCCTCGGTAGTTAGGCCACGTATATTGCGATATCATTTTATATCTGAAAGAAAATTTCATAATCAAAGGAGCTAGTTATTTCAAAATTATAATGATAAACCATCAAAAAGTCTTACCTTTTCAAAAATTTATCGTAACGTTGTCTGTGGGCAAAACCAGCTCGCCTAACTAATATATTTTCTACAAGTCCAAGGTATCGAACTTGATGCGTCACTCTTTCCTCGTCAAACACTACTGGAGATTTCACTTCATTAGGCTTGATACACCTCACGTAAAACGGTTCTTTGCTACTAAGATCTTTTACAAGTTTTATCATTGAATTTTTAAAAAGAGTTCCGGCAGTTAGTGGCCGCTTTGTAGTCTATGAGATAATTCACAATTGTTATTCATGAAAATAAAACTGTTAACAAAATACAGACTTTTCTATAAAATATACCTTGGTAATGTCTTGTGCACCCTCGGGCCACATAGATTCAATAATAGAATTTTTACTTTTGAATAATAGACGTTTGAAATCTTGAAATAAAGTGTCTTTATTTTTATCCAAAAATCCTTTTATGTTATATACTACATCACCAGCATAGTGTTTTATCCTAAATTGAGTTTTGTGTTGTAGTTCCTTGTCCATTGGTTTTAATTGACGGGACGTATAGTGATGGTGACCAACTAACTTCTTGTCCATAGCTTCAAGAAGCATCTAAAAACAGTTGTAACGAAAATTAAAAGCATTCCTCAATAAAACATAATACAATATCGAAATAAGTTATTATTAAATACTTACTTCGTCTGTAACTTTTCCAACATTAAGACAAGCTTCATCCATAATGGACAAAATTCCCTTATGATTTTGTTCAACAAGATCGCAAATGATTTGATTATTAAAATACTCAATGTTTTTCCATTCTATTCCTTCTCTTCTATATTCTTCTTGTTCTTGTTTTAATACCAGTTCTAAAGAACAAATATTTTTATATATCTCTTCTATAGAAAATGTCGAGAAATTTATTTAAAAAATATTTACCAATAAAGAGTTGTTGCAATTTTTCGTTACAATAATTAATGCAAAACTGCTCAAAGCTGTTGGAGTCGAAAATTTCAAACCCATAAATATCTAGTACACCAATTAATGTTCTATAACGTCTGTGCGTACTGTTAGAAGTAACGTTAATAGTATCGTTTATTCGAGATACAATCCAAGAAAACAGTTTGTCGTACACAGCCTAGGAGAACACAGAATTAAAGTAAAAAATAAATTAAAATCAATCAAATTAAGAGGCTTTCAAAACAAATGATATAAAAATAGATTTCAAAGTACCTTAGCTAAAGCATCCCTGCCAAATTCGGCCTCTGCCAGTGTATGTGTCTTCTGCATGACTTCACCACCAGCCGCAATCACCCTCTGAGTTAGTGCAGCATTAAGCTCAGTCGGATTTACAGATAATAAATGAGCAGCATCATTTAATGCTTTGTCGCTACTAATCCTAAGTACGTCTTCGTCAAGACTGAACGTGATGTTACCCTAAACAATAAAATATGAAACAAGGCAATTAATATAAAAATACTAGTGCAATTGGATATTTGTAAATAGAAAAGTATAAATGTTTACTAAGTGCAGCACGCCGGCAATAACACTCCAAATGGTTTGTGTCTCTGCAGGCTTAAACCCGAGCGTGGACATGGCACTCATTACAGCTTTATAATCGCTCTTATCGTTCGAACTCATTTGATTATTGTCCGTGCTATTCTTAAGATAATTGTAACTTTTAGGATCCCTCACTAATCGCATTGCCTTCAAATCAGTTTCGTTACAACCGTGAAGCATCTAAAAAAGGAATATATCGGGAAGAATTAGATGTATAATAGAGATTATGGATTCGTGAAATTGCGCAAATGTTACAATACCTGATAAAAACAATGGAAATTTCTCTCGCCTTTCTGTTGATATACAACTCTGGACTTTTCCAAAAGATAATTCGTAACGTCACCACCGACGGGGTCACCTTTGAAGTCGAAGTTGATATCCATGTATTTACCGAATCGCGAGGAATTATCATTTCTGTTTGTCTTCGCATTTCCAAATGCCTCCAATATGGAGTTTGACTGAATAAGAATGTTTTTCACCCTGAAAGTTTTTTTCAAATTTTACAAATTTCAACTAATGCATATCTTCACCTAAAGAGGGGCTTCATCTATTAGCAAATACATTTACGACTTTTTCCATTTAGAAACACAATGACTACGAAGGTCTTTGGAATTCGAGCAATATTATCTATATCGAAAGTTGCTATAAAATAACATCATAATACGATTTTAGCACTCGATATTTGTTGCGCAACTTATGTGCTTTTATTTGAGGACGATCGCGTTATTTATAGACTTCATGAAGCGCCCGTTCGTTTTTAGAAAGGAAACTAAACAATATATTATTTTAATTTACCACTTACGATCATTTAATGTTTAACTGCTTAAAAGTTTATTGAATTAGAAAAAAGTAAAGTTTCTTTCTATCCAAAGCAAAACCCCTCACAAAGTGAAAACATTTTTTACAACGTGAAATCCTGATGTATAAAAAACTTTCTAACGCCCAACACTTGACGCATTCACAGAAGCCATCGTCCAAGCAACTTCTCCCAACGATCTCTCCCTCTCAGTCCCACCGCCGCATTTGTAAATGCAAATTTCGGGCATAAAGCCTCAGCAACACCCGTGAGAGAGATAGCAATCGATGCAATCCGCTGAAAATCGCTCGCTACCTATATATGGATTATACACCCAGACGGTCAGATTAAGCCTCGTTATCGTGCATTGAATAACCAAACGCGTGCACGCGCGCGCGATAATAATATAGGTGTGTGCGATGTGCCAATCGTCCTTGGTTATATACGAGCTCCTCGCGCGTCTAATCGGAAGGGGAACCTGCAGCACGAGCGTCGACGTTCGATGATGATGCTCACCTCTCGATTTCTTGCTGGCCGTCGATATTCGTGACCGCCGCGATGTACTTCATGATGATTTTACTGGCCTCGGTCTTACCCGAGCCCGACTCGCCGCTGATCACGATGCATGTGTCGCGGCTCTGCTGCTTCATCTCCTTGTGCACCGAGTCCGCGATCGCGAATATGTGCGGCGGATTCTCGAACAGTTCTCTGTCTGCAGGGAATAGAAAAGAATAAATGTTTTAATATATCTTGACATTGAGACAGTAAAATTTATTAAATTAATTTTGGTGCAGTTGTAAGAATCTTTGTCTATACGGAGAAAAATGATTTTTGCATCAAATTTTACTTTTTGAAATATAGTAATTTCGTAGCAAATTGACTAATTCTGTGATATTTCGTCTCAGAAATCATAAAAATGACTATTTCAAAAAGTAAAAATCCCACTTGACGAGTGTGTTCTAGCGCCACTGTGAAAAAAGGAAATTTTCTTGTAAAAAGAAAAAGGAAAATTTACTAAAAAATTTTTCTTCGTGTACATGATAAAATTTATTTTGTGTGAAAATTGTACAAGTAGATTTTATGGCGGTATTTAGTGTAAAGTAGCATTTAATTTTAGTGGTAAGTTAATTCTCGTATTTACCGTATGAATGTGTATTATCCTACATTGTGAGAAACTTTTTCTCATCTTATGTATATAAGAAATGTGCGTTCCGCGTTTGCAGCGTTTTGTAGCGTTATCTAGAAACCGTTAAAGATACGCGAAAGCGAACAGACTGTTAGAAACGTATCTATATCACGGAAAAAGTATTGTTGATTTTTACAATTCACGTTTTAACATTATTAATGATATAAATACTATAAATAAGATTAAATTAGCTTTTTTACATTAAAAGTGGTGAGAAATATTAAATGAACTTCACATATATAAGTGAAATAAAAATATAAAAAAAAGTTTGGTAGAAAGTACAATTTCAACTTTGTTTTCTCATTGCTATTATTTAACTGTTGGAATGATTTCAGAAACTGTACCTTTGCGACGTGAATATTTCAGTGCATGATTTTAGGGTAATAAAAGATCTATTGTATTTCCGAGTCACAAACGATTTCACCGCATAACTGCGTTTTATTACTACTGCTGTACCTTACGCAATACACTTTCATTTTTACTTGTGTTTATAGCGCGGAATTGCCGAAGTAAAATATCAGACATTCAAATATGGAATTGGTAATAAATTTTTCTTGTATAATAATACAGAATGATTAAATTGTTATTTCGTAATTGAAATGAAGCAATTACTATTGAACTCTATAATATACATGACGATATTACTCTCTTAATTTTATGTTTGTTCATAGTAAGACCTAAAATTTGTCTAACAATCACCTTTATATTTTTCCACATACTCTGGACTGTAAATGTTTGTACTTCGGTATGGATTGACGCTGACGCACACTTCGCCAATGTAAGTATAAATTTTGCCTCCATTGAATCTGCAAGAGAAAGGTAAAAAATATTATTGAAGGTTTTTTAGAAGTTACATTTCATGAAAAAGGAAAAATCCATTTATTCCTAATAAACTTTTAAAGCACCTTACATTATAAATGAAGTATGAGAAATTACGCTAATTAACTGTCGCATGCAAAACTATGTATATATATATACGATTGTTATGTCGATAATATGCGCGCAGGTACTTAGAACAGTTCACTGCGGCAAATTTAAAAATAAATCAGTAAAAAGTTTATTATCTTCGATTTGTGAAATATTTTACAACGAGAATTTCACAGAAAACGTACCTTCGAAGATAATAAACTTATCGTTTCTACAACTGATTTGTGATAAAAAAAATGTTCTTGGCAGAATATAATTTATTATATTCTTACATTTATATAAATATGATCGACGTTTCGTACATTCCAATAATGGTTACTGACAAAACTTTTTTTAATTGCAATACAGTATTTGTATTTATACAGATTTGATTTTGTTGTATTCGAAACAATATCTACCAACTAAATGTCATAAAGAAGCTTTAACATTGAGTTTACGACCTGGAATTTGATCACTTGATATCGTTTAAACCCCCGCATTAGTCAATCAATGTTTCATAAATGTTTTTAACGATCTGCTATCAAGAATTAAAAATAATATTGTAAAAACTCACATTAAAAAAAAAAACACTAAATAAATCAATTCTTTATTTTGTGTATTTAGAAATGTACTTCATCAAATATAGTATTCAAGTATAGTTTATCTTATTAAAACCGCAATATATTTCGTAATCATATCATGTACAAAGACAATTTTGATTCATTAGAGCCGTAAATTAGTACGTAAATGATAAAACTTTTATTGAATACTATTTTGCTGTACATATTAAATAATTCAACTAAATTTAATAATACGAGTTAATTTAATAATACCAATTATCATTATTCTTTCAATTTTCAATTGACGCTTTCGTAATACTTTTACGCCTCCCCCAACACTTCTCATTCACCTCTTTTTATTTGTATAATTAAAATACCAAATCCGGCGACAACAAATCTGATTTAAAAATAAAATATAAAAAAAATGCAATTACATTATATACTTTATCGATGCTATCGCCGAATGACGCCAGCCCCCCGGGAGATCCCTACCCCGATTATCATATACACATTGCGCTTGAAACATGTAATCCTGCTTGAGCAATTAAACAATCGCCCATCCGTTCCCCACTGACAAAACGACTTATAATAATGCCCACCGCAAAGACACGGCACATCTCTCGCCTAGCAGAAAATAAGCCTTGCGCAGGCTATAAATATATTCCCATAACCAGGAGCGTGCGCATCCCTCGTAAACGACGAGAGCGGAAAGTCAAAAACCACGAGTAACGCCCACGCGGCGGCGGCTGTACGCGCGCGCGCGCGATCCTAATCACCTGGAATCCCATGCCTTTCCCTCCTCGTGCAATAATAAACCTGCGCGGCGCGCTCGCTTCGGTGAAAACGCTCTCTGTAATAAAGCCGCGCGCTCTCTCGACTCCCTCGCAATGTACAATGGGAACTGGCGGAAAAAGCAGCCAACGAACCATCAGCGCAATCCTACTACTACTCGCCGACCGGAAAATCGCCGGTCGATTTATCAACCTACTCGCGTCCACATACACACAAACGTGCAATATAAAAGTGCCGGTCAGGAAAAGTCGCACGCAAGACGTTATCGCGTCTGGAATTCGTGAGTCAAGCGTTGCGGCGTAATGACATGTTTCTCAGCTCACTAGTGCACGTGTGTCTGTTTCTGCGGCATATATAGTACACATATGCACACGCTGCAGCGGCACATCACGCCGTGCGCCGAATGCCGAATTCAACGAGAGTAGCGCGCGCGCGCATACACATATACTTAGTAGCGTGCTGGTGGTACACATGTACGGCGCTCTCTTTTATTTTCTCTCTTCGCGAGAGAGGCTTTTTGCGTGCGCGCTTAACGGCGGCCTTGGTTCCTTTTCGTGCGACGAACCGTTTAGTTGAACTCTTGTGTGCGGGTACGACGCGACGGCTTTTTTCATTCCCTCGTTCGTTGACTGGCTGGCTGGGTTTTTTGCGAGCGAGCGCGAGCTTCAACGCGGAAAGATGCGAGTTGGAGATTTAACGGGGTAATACTCGACGGGGCCTTTAAAGACACGACTGATGCTTCTGCTCTTTTGTCGGGAGGATATGTCTTTTTTTATGAGCGAAGGGCCTTTTTTCGAGGAGGGGTAGCGATAAATTGGTGAAAATTGAGGTGGTGAGGATGGAGATGCAAATGTGGCCGAGGAGAGTTTTGTTACGGCGAGGAGAGCTTGAGTTATTTATTATGGGGGGAGGAGGGGAGGGAAGAGGTTTATGGCTGGGAGCGATAATTTCATTATTCGTCTATAAGAGTGGGTATTACGGTGGAAGGTCGATCATTATTTGACTTGGAATTGCAGGGGAGGAAGTTTACAGGGGCAATTAGGATAAGACGTTAACGTTGGTGTAAAAGTAAAGGATTATAAGCATTTTGTTTTTCATAAAAAGAAGTTAATTTCATAACAACTTTATACTTTTATCGCTTCATTCTGCATATTCTTTCCAATAGCTACATATAGAGGCATTCGGTGTATCTGCGCGATAATAGAAACTCATAACAATGCTAACCAAATAGAAATATTGGCAGTACACAAAAAAACTTGGATAAGTGCACGATTAAACATTGACCCTGGCGTTCCCTTGATAAATAAACTCTCGGAAAAAAATAATCGCACGCCTCGATTCACCGGAAAACAAAGCATTTTGCCGATTTTCGCGCACACGCGTTAAATCGTCGAACAAAAGACACCCTCCCACCTCTGCACGTACAGGTCGGAATTCAAAGGGCTCGCAACCGGTTAATTTTTACACGTTTTTTGAAAAACAAAACGCCCGCGCGCCGATGCTCCCGGTTATAGTCAAACGATACACGCGGCTCTGCTGCAGAGCTTTCTCAGAAGCTACACTCGTAACTCAGGGCCCGCGCATTTCCATGCGTAAACGCGGTAGCGCAGGGGCGCTAAAATAAAGTTAAAATACACGCGACGAAGAGACGTCGTGGAAAGGGATTTAAAAGGTGCGCGTGTGTGTTTCGTCGTCTCTCACGTGCTAATTCGCTCACGCGCGGATATAAGTCTGCACCTAAAAATAATACACAATCGCGCGGTACTGGGGGGGGGAGGGAGAGAATTTTTCCACCACGGTTCTCGGCTATTGACGTCAATTATATATGTATAAATTCCCGCAACGTTAGTTGATTTTATTTTCGTGAAATATAAATTACGAGTGCGCGCGCGCGCGATCACAATCTCTGAACGCCGATAAAAAGTCCGCTGTGCAGTCGATAAAACGATATCGCGCGCGGAGGTCTATTCCAATTTAGTCAAGGCAATTAACAGATAATCGTTTGTTTTCCGTGCGAGTATACGAGCGCGAGACAGAGAAAGAGCGATAAAGTATATAGAGGTGCTCATGTAAAAATGATCGCTCGTCGCTGCTTGACAAATTAGTAGGTGACGGCGGTAACTTTTGTGGATATTTTAAAAGTCGCGCTCTGTCATTTGACGAATAACCCCGACGACGAGGTTTGTATATATAAATGGCCCGTTAAGAGAGTCAAAACGACCGACCGTTTGTCCAACAATGTTTCTGTAATTATTCGAGAGATAATTCTTTACTGTACAGCCCTCGGAGCAATTCTTACCTATACGTGCATTGTTGTCCAGACGGTCACCAATTTTGTACGAATATATTATTATCCAACGCTTAATTTCGGAGCCGATAATAAAAAGGAATATTGGAGTCGTGAAATCACTCGCGCGGCGCGACGGGGGGGGACACGCATAGACGATCCCGCGCCAAGGATTTATTTATTTTCATTATTCACCTGAACGCGCGCGTGCGCGTACGCCAACGACCGTGACTAATCGCAGCCTCATTAGCATGCAATATATCCATGAGGATTGGGTTACGTTTATTAATTTTGGAAAACAACACCGATGACTTCATACGATTACCGAGCGCATACTGTATCAAATCGACCGTTTTCGCCTATAAATTTTTATCTAACAACTTTAAAGTAAGGAAAAATTCACGTATATAAGTATATATCGCCAATCTTATAAATCATCGGAGCGATTCGATTCTCCGAGCGCGAGAACATATAACGTCATACCGATCAAAAATCATCGCTTGATAACATCTCGCTCCTATACGTCTATATACAAGAACGATACGATCATCTATACAACTTTTTCTCGGCTCTCGCTCCACTTCTCGCTCGACTCACCCACACGCCTCCCCTCTACAGCTAAAAAAAGACCGACGTTATTATTCATACGCACGATCATCATCTCGATCCTCATTCCTTTCTTCATTCGCACCTGCGTCGCTACTTGTTTAAATGGCACCAACCACCATCATCGGCTACCGCTGCTATATGCGCGAAAGCGTTTTATAGGTCGATCGATGGCATTGTGTCGCCCCGCACGCGTGCCTGCGTGCCATGAAATCATACGCGCCGTGGACGTGACTCAGACGCCCCTGCTGTACTCTCTCTCTCTCTCTAAAGAAACGAGAAGAAGACGCTCGCGCGCAGAGAAACATATGCGCGTATGTATGTATGTATGTATATATATATATATAAAGTCGAAAGCGCTGCTCGAGTGGTGCGAAACGGGCCGACGGCTTTTCCGAAAATAGAGTCCGAAGGACGAAAAAGTTGACGGAGAGCAGAGATTCGCGCGGCGGAGATTTCGCTGCACGCGCAAGGATGCACGTGCGAGCGCGCGCATGTGTGTTTTCTTATACACACGCACACACACACACACACACACACACACACACACACACACACACACACACACACACACACACACACGCGCGCGCGCGGATAGGGGAGGATGATGAAAAGATAAGAGTTTCGATTGGATCAGACGAATAATAGAGTGAAGGAGAGAGAGAGAGAGAGGTTTATTGGATTTGAGAATTAGCGAGGGTGTTAGCTGAATGATGATTGGATTGTTTTGTTGTTTCTCCCTTCCTCATGCGCTTACGTTATTGAGTTGTTTGTAAAAATGTGCTTAATATTGAGAATGAAGTCATGCAGGTTTATTTTTAATGAGAAAATACGTGTCTTTTGGCAGTAAAGTGAAAACGCAGTAAAGTGTATCGTGCTCTGGAGTTGTAAATTTAAGAATAATTTGTAAGAGAGATACAATGTTGCATGGTGATTTTTATATAACGACAATTCCTTTTTGATAAAAAATTTCAATTAAAATGCCTTTCGGCATGTAGCGTTGCGGCGAAGAAAGCGAGAGAATTCGTTAATGGAGTAATCCAGGCACAGGAAGGAAAGCCGAAAAGAGGTTTAAATCGCAAATCAATTTTCTGCCAATTAACTCATTGAGCTCCGAAGCGATGCGTTTCGCCTCGCGTAGTATACAAAAACTCAAGCGGACAATGTAAAGCTACGGCTATTCTGATTCACAGAATCACTTGACGTTCTTTTTTTATCGGGTACAAGTGTTGTTGGATTAATCATCGCGCTCTTTTTATCGGTCTTATGTCATTTTTTCTACACGCAGGATGCAGCGACATTAGTTCTAAATGTAACGAGTCTGTTAGACTAGTGTACAGTCACGGGAAAAAACGCGCTCGCGTTCAATGTTAAAAAGCGCATTTACGTATTCATAAATACAATGTAAAGTATTGTCATTATCTTTAAGCATTAAAAAAAAAGTAGTTCGGGTTAAAAATATCGCCGTTCGTAAAACCAATATTCCTCGTAAAAAACAACTAAATAGACATAAGCTAGCGAATTTTAACATTGATTCTAAAGTGTAATAATGATTACAAATATACTGTTCTAATTGACAATAAAACTCTTATCAATCACCGTTATCTCGTCAAACCGTCCATTTATAAAATATTTTACTAAACTCTTTCTCTCTCTATATATATATATAACACAATTACGCGGACACTCATCGCATTAGCATGTAACGAGCTTGCAGGTAGCTCTACGTACACCCGCAGCAGCAGCAGCAGCAAAAACCATCATTAATCACCCCGAACAATGTAACTCCAACTACCGATCGTTAACTCAATTACCGGTCATCCCCATCTCCTATTCCCCAACATAACAAGGTAAAAGCCTTCCACTTTCCTCTCAAAATGGAGTTATTTCCCCATTTCCACACTCGCACATAGGTAACCACGAGAACCGGCATAATACTTATTCTCCCCGACTCTCGCGCTCCACCCATTCATCCTTCGAGCGCCCATTTAGCAAATGCACACCACACAAGCACTCTCTCTCGGAGATGGCTCGGCGCGCAAAAAGCCAATCGCCGGCCGTAAAAAGGATGCGTGGTGGTGTAAGTGCCCCTTTTACCATTCTCTGCAACTCTCTCAATCTCCGGTCGCCGCAAAGTCCCTCTTTGTGGCTTTCCCACCGCATCATCATCGTCGTCATCCTCCACTATACATCCATCGTTAAGTACTACTCGTGTAGACAGCTATTTGACAGACGAGCGAACGAGCGAATCGATGCCCTATTGACACGGATTTTCGCCGCATTCTCGCCCTTCAGCCTTAGGTACCTATACCTAGCACATAAGTGGAAATTGGAGATGCACTGACCGACCACCTGTACGCGGGGGTCCGAAAACAGCGCGCGTCCAAACGCCACGCCCTCTTTCCTACGCGTGTGATGAGCAGCACCACAAAATCTAGGTATATGTAGAGAGAGAGAGGGACTCGACAAGCGTGCAGCACCCGCATTGTTATTATGCACCACGTACGCAGAGCGAAGGGTCACACGTGTGTGAGCGCGTCGACTCTGTCAATTGTCTCGCGCCCGCTAGCGCTCGCGCCCCCCCTCGTACGTATATCCACCTGTTAAAGAGCCTCTAACTATCGCACAATGGTATGCACACCGTTGCTCTGTATCCACACTCGATCTATCCCACACACAATAAACTACAGCGCATCCTCGTCCAGTCACCACATTAACGCTATTATCAATATTACAAGGATTTATTGTTTACCTGACGCGGAGGTTCTCCACGACCTTCTCGAGGGTTATCTCATCGAGGAGGACAAAGTCCCCGATGCCGACGTCCTCGTGCGCTACCATGGCTGGTTACACGCTGCGCGCGCCTTATGATGGATAGATGTTGAGTACACTGTTCGCTCCTCGGCTCCTCGCACGAAACTACTACTACGGGCGGCGCGCGTATACTACCACAACGCACACCACCACCACCACGCGCACCTTTATCTATCTCGATGGTGGACACTTCCGCGTGCGGGAAATGGCACGTTCGCTCTCTTGTTCTCTTTCTCTTTTCAGCCGGCGTCTTATCTCTCGCGGGGCCCGATAAGCGCGCTCGAGCGCGCGCAAAAAGAATACGTCGCTCTGCAGTCGCACACCCTGACACGTATGGGTATATACACACACGCGCGCACCCGCTCGTGTGTTATATTTGTAAACGCGAGCGGAGAACGGAGCTGCTGCTGGCTGCCTTCCTCCTGCTCCAGCTCACGTACTACTACGACGACGACTGCCGGCGGCGCGGCGGTTTAGCTCCGATCGTGATGCCACTATTACAGCTCGTCGTCGTCGTCGTCGCCGATCGCTGCTGCTGCCGCGGATGACTCATATGTGTGAGCGCCGTGCGTAGAGAGTTCTTGAGGGAGGAGTGAGTGAGAGGGAGAGAGAGAGGAGTCAAGAGCAAGCGCGCGCGAACGAATGCTGCGGTGAACTGATGACTGCCGCCGCGCGGTTTTTGCGCCGAGGCCTATATGTATGTGTGTGTGTATGTGTGTGGTGTCTGTATGTTGTATCGTTCGTTGGTTGTCCGACGGCGTTCTCTCTCTCTTTCTCTCCCTCTCTCCTGCCTGCAATAGTGTGGAGTTTGGCGGTTAGTTCACCTGGGGAAGGTGTATGGGATTTAAAAGGTGGAACTGTGGAAGAATGAGGGAGAAGGGGAGAAAGGTGGAATGCGAACGTACCTGTGGATAAGAAACAGGTGTGTTGGGTGGAAGTTCTGTGACGGTCACTTTACTGCAGGCGTTCGAATTTTTAAATGCTGCAGATTTTTCTGCTGTTTTGGAATGTTTTCTTGGTTGTTAATTTGCTTGTATGAAGAACTGAAATAAAGAATAGATATAGAATGGAGTACATTTTAGCAGAATAGATATAGAATGGAGTATATTTTAGCAGAATAGATAAAAATGAAGAACGTAACCTGGAAAAATTGAACCTTTTATTTTCCGTTTTTTTTTTTTTTTTTTTAATAAAAACGTAGGATAATGTTTTAAATGTTTTATTCATTCCTAAACAATAGTGTAATTTAAATTTTTGAAAACAACATATAGTTTCATGTAAAAGTAAAATATTGTATCTCTTTCTTTAAATAAACGCTTATTCTCATTTGAACATAAAGTAATTTATTTAAAATCCTATCTCGTTTCTCGTTTTTCTTTCTCACTCTGACTCCATTCTTCTCACAACAATTATGGTAAACAAACTCCGTCCCGCGCGACCTGACATTCTCCCACTACGAACAAACCTACTGTTCCAAACTGGCGGGAGCAGAGCTCTCCCTTTGCACATACATTGTACATGAGTCTGTAAAAGAAACGACCCCAAGTAGGGGAAAGCGGCCTCGCCTCGCCACTCCGCATCAGCTCGCGACGCGCAAACTTGCCACGCGAAAGGATGACGTCAGGCGAGCGCGTCTCTTGTATAGCGCAGGTCAGGCTAGGTTGTTTGGATCCCTGCCCGCTGGCATTTGCGCGCGGTTTGTTGACCCTGAGAGGAGAGCAGTCCCGACTGCGGGTAAACGCGCTAGATATTACCCGCGCGCTCGCGCTCTGCAGAGAGAGAAAGCGACGATGATTATCGTCGCTGGATCGTGATGAGACTCTCTCTTTCTCTCTCTTTCTATTTTACGTGGAGTAGAGTGGAGAGGAGGAGTATAGAGTATACTGTAACGAGAGGGGATGGATTTGCCGAGGAGGCGGAGGTTAGAAGGTCGCGCTGTTCTCTTTCGCTCGGGTTCCCAGGAGAAATTCCTCCTCGTATATACGTGTGTGTGTGTGTGTGTGTATGTGTGAGGATGGTACGTGTACGTGTGGGTACGTGTGCTCTTGAACTCTGAATATGCTCTGAAGGAAGAAGTAGGCCGCGTGTATGGTCGCTTTTCGGAGTCTGTTGCGCTTTTTAGCGCTTAACCGGGTAATAAATTATCCAGGAGATTTTGGAGGAAAGTCGCTGTTGGTAGTCGGGTTGTAAGAAGTATAATGGATGAATTATGCCGGGAAGAGTTGTTGTTTGCCCTGGGTTTTTTTTTACTTTAAGTGGCCGTAGTTCGTTATTCATTGGCCGAAACTAGAGCTTCGAGAGACGTGATTAATGACAATGGGAAAGATGGTAATTATTACGGTTATCGTGGTATGTTATGAGGCCTTAGGATCGCGGATGTTATAGACAAAGCGTATTCGTCTTTTGTAGACACTTATCGTCTTTAATTATTTTTAATCTTCTTGTTGTATATTATAGAGGTGTACATGCATAAACGGAGTCAATAAAATTGATAGCGTTTGCATCATAAATACATTGTATATGCTGTAAAGTTCAAAAAGAACTCGAGACAATGTTTCTTTTTTTTTTTATTTATGAACACGGGATCGAGAGTAGGACACGGCGAAGGCCGTAAAAACCTGAGGTTTTTTTCTCGTAGCCTGTTAAAGATTCTGCTTTAAACAATATTTCAAATGTACTTTGTGTGCAAATTTCTCAAATTGACTAATCTAGAGCGTCTCGAGCAGAGTAATTTACGTCTACTTGAGAGGATATTAAAATTTTGGCTTCTCGAAATTGAAAATTCCGCTTTCTTCGGTAACATTAAACTTAATTATCAAATCTTTAATGTAAAAAGATATATATTGACGTTTGCAACATTTGTTCTCCTCATAAAAACAGCATTTGCTGATATCATTTAATATACTTATGCCATTTAAAAATATTATTTATTTCTATCTTTACGTGAATTGAACAGTCTTAGCAGCAGTGTGGTGCATAATTTGCATTACGTTGTTACGTCTCAAAACTCCTGCATTCGATTGCCTCCGCCTAGACACTTGTCATCATCTCATGCATAAAATTAACTGTGAATCATGCTCTTTTTATCACTAGCAAAACTTTCATCTCGCTATGAAGGAGTTAAAATTATCTATGATGTTGAATTGCATTCTTTGGCGGTCACAATATATATAATGCTCGCTAAATATTCATCCCATGACTCAGTGCGTGCACTCACTGCAGAGTTATAATCATAAATATTATATATCAGAAATTGGCAATTAGCATATAGCGCAACCGTTATTTTAATAATGACAATACATAATATACAATATAATGTTATTGTAATAAAAACGTAAGGATCCATGAATGACGTATCAATGGTATTATCCACGTTATTAAATAAAATTGCATATTTATAATAATTATACGTCATGCAATGTCAGAGGAAAACTTCACATGATGTAATAGCGCATCGGAAGATAATTTAATTAGCGCTAGAGGCTTAGGCAATTGTCAGACTGTATTAATACTAAAAACATCTCTGCTAAAAGTAGCAAAGCCACTGCAAATGATGCTGAGTGCAAAAAATTAACGTCCAATTAGTGGCTGTTATGCTGTAAAATAAAAAGTAAACAAACATTTTTTCGGTCTTAAAAGTGAAAGGATTTCAATTACCACCATTACCTCATTACGGTAAACAATGGCGAGCGCTACTTTCACAATATGATTTTCACAGAAATTAAATGAAACGATTACGGGCGCTGAAAAGGAGTTTATAGCTTGGTTTTAGCCTATTGGCCGTTCGTTGCGAAAACTAAAAACACCTCTCGCGAACTAGAATCGTTTGCAAGACACGAGGCTGGGAGGACTTTAAAGGCTAATTGTGCAAGTAAGCTGCGCGTTTCTAATGCAGCAACCGATTGCGGTGTATATTTCTTTGAAACTTAATTCTCTCCCTATTAGAAAACTACGATTTGGCCCAAACTGTATGTACAATTTTCTTCAACGGAGTAGATTACTGTAATGAGTCGGCCTGTGAATATATATGCTAGGTATACGGTTTTTGTTTCTTAGAACGGGTTATTCGTGTCAGATCTTTACTGCCTGAATTCATTTGCCAGGTAACAATCCGTGGGAGATAGAGTAAAAATAACATTTTACGAGTATTTTGCACTTTAATTATATATTTTTCTAAAACTAAAGAAAAAACAGTTCTGCGTATTCTTCAACGTAACACTTCTACGGCAAGTGTCGGAAAAGTTAACGGAAGCACGTCTTGCTACATTCGGCATATACCTAACTACTTGCCAGTTTTTCGCAGTAAAGGCGTATTGCAGTTGCATTACATTTAATTGCCGAATAAAATATTATTTTTATCTTAAAAGCTTATATAATTAACGTATCACGCAACAGTCTTATATTACGAAAATAATTAAAAGTAATTTATTTTTCATGTTAATTAAAAAAAAAAACCGGTTCATAAAAATATATGCTTTAAACAAAAATGTGTTTTATCTCAAATTCCCGTTATACTATCATTGTATATTATACATTCCAATAGATTAAGCCAATAACCAGCTTCAATCGCACCACCACTCTAAAAAAAAAAAAAAAAAATTCACCAACTCATTCAAATCAACACGAAATTTCCTCCCACCATCGCACTGAATCTCCCCGGAATTATCGCCAAAAAGCTCAGCGAAGCGCAAACAGCCGCATATTTTATCCTAAATTACCATCGCACACGCGTATGTACATACACACACGATGTACACGTGCACCAGTTTTGAGCCGCGACAGCAAAACAAACACACATACCTCCACCCGAAAGTAAATAAACCGTCTTTCTCTCTCTCATCATCATCATCATCATCCCGCGAAAATCGGAGCAAAAGTCACTCTCATCCTCCCATTATCATCGCTATCTCTTTCTCCTCTCTCTCTCCCAACCAATCACCCACTCGTTCGCACCCACGTTAAATGACGTCACGTGGCCGCGCTCTCTCTCATTCTCCTGGTGGTAGGGGAGTGCGCGGGGGGAGTATGTGTGGCATATAGGTATAGGAGGTACTCGAGAGAGGAAGCGAGAGTAGAACAGCTCCGCTCAGCTCAGCGTTGCACTGGTGCATTCCCGCGCGCGCGTGTTGCTGTTTTCTTCCCCCTGCGAGAGCGAGAGAGAGAAACGACGACGCCGCGAAGCGCGAGCCCGCGTTATATGACAGCGCGGAGAGATAGTCAGACGGCCGTTGGCCACCGAGGAGCAGACACTTATAAGTCCTACTGCTATCGCTATAACTTATACGAGTACGTATCTCTTGCGAATTCGTGCTGCATAGTCCCACAAGTGTGAGTGTGTGTATATATACTGCAGTAGTGCATCGAGTGAATGAATGACGTAACGCGCTGCCGCGCGAGCACGAGTACAAAATAACCCGCACTGCCAGCGATTAAATATATAGTTTTCTCTGCCGCGTGAGTTTTCCGAGTAGTAGCAGCAGCAGCGCGGAGTGTGTATAAGACCGCGAGCATTTCCCGAGCAGCAGTCGACGCGTGACTGCGCGCGCGCACGTATACATCATATCACACATCACGCTGCGACCCGCTCGCGCGCGGACCGAGTGAGAGAGAGAGGAACATAACCAAAAGAGGCCTATATAAGCGCGCCAGAGCGACGAGTCTTGTGTACAACACTATATACGTATATATAGGTACCTACTTGTAACAGAGCACTGCCCGCGCGCGCGAGAGAGGAAGAAGGGAGAGGAGAGAGCGTTCATTTGCCGGGAAAAAGAACAGAGGCGTCGTCGTACACAGTTGCAGAGTTGCACGAGCCGCTGCTTATACAGACAGACATACAGAGAGAGAGGCCGAGAAAGAGTGTAAAAAATATCTCAGACGCGTGTGCGTTCTCCTCTCATGACGACAATCTCCGCGCAAGGCTGCTCAGCGTTTTTTGCCTGCAAATACCATCGCGACAGCAACACTGCCAGTGTTTTTTGACGCTCCACGCGGCGGCGTCCCCCAAATCCTGACAACGTCGTCGTCCTTGACGGCGACAACACGTGCATAACAATAATAAGACAGCAAGGTGAAAGCGAGAGGCGGTGGCGGTGGTGGTGCCGGAGAAGATGATGGCGCGGACTGTGGCGACGACGTATCAGCAGCAGTATCATCACCAGGAGAACGATGAGTGCGACGGCGACTACCTCGGCGCTTACCGGCGCTTCCTCGAGCACTTCGTCGCCAATGTCGCCCGGCCGGACGACCAGCTACCGGTGCGCATGGGCCGGCGCGACGTGCGCGATTGCGAGCTGCCGGGAGAGATAGCCGATATCAGCCTCAAGCATCTCAACCAGAGGTAAACACATTGCACGCCGCTTCCTTCTTTTTTTTTCGATGTTTTTATTGAAAATAGCGTGAGCGCGTGCTGTGCTGAGCGCCTGTAGTGGTGTATAAGTACACGAGTGTATTTTTAGAAGGAGGAATGAGCCGTTGCGTCACGGATCCGCGAACATGGAAGTGGTTACGCGCGGTGTCTCATGCGAAAGGAGTACTGCGTGTAGTTATATATATATATGGGAGGGAAAGCGAGTTCGCGCGCGAGTTTGTTTTGGAAAGTTTGTTTTGCTTCGCTTTTTGTAGGTTATGTAGGTTAGGTGCGCGCGCGATTTCGCGCAAGCGCGCGCACCTGTTTACATTGGTGGACTATACAGGCGCGTGCCTGCATGAGTGTGGGTATAATCGTATAATAAAGGATTTTTGAGGGGCGCGATGTGTTTTTCTTGTTTTTTTTTCAAGGGTAGGAGGAAGAGTCAGTTGTGTTGTTTTTATTGCGAGTGGGATGAATGAGGCACGCTGCGAGTGGTATTATGTCAGATAATACGAGGCTTTGAAGTAGATTTAATAATGAGGATAGAGATAAAAATGAGAATGATAAGAGAGCTGTTGTTACTTTTTTTAAATTCATTTAGCGTGGTAGGATTAAGTACAGTTATTATGTAGGCTTTTATCGACAGCTTGACAAGTGTTAAATTGACAGATGTTTTTGTAGGACGATTCGCTTTCAACTTTATTTTATAAAAGATGTTAGTCGTACTTTGGAGTGTACGCAAGAGGAAAAGTAAATTCGTTCGTATTTAATAATGCTTCAAAAGATGTCGGAAAAGAAATAAACAAAACAAAAAACGTTTTTACTTTGATGGCGTGTATACCTTTTAATAACATTACTCGGAACAACTCTTTGTTTCCTCGTGTAAACATATCTATTAATATTTACATCATAAATATCAAACAATTATATACGTAATAATTTATTCGAAAAATCATTAAACAAAACAAACAAGCATGAAAGGCTTGGCAAACAAAACTACGTGTATAAGTACATTCCAGGCGCTTTTAATATTCATACAGAGCTCCTCTCATTTCACTAATTAGAAGCACACGAGAATGATATCGCCTAATCTACCTCCATCTCATTATAATGAAACCCCCATTAGGCGATTAATTAAGGACGTGCATCCACATTTTCCCTCCCATAAAACCCACAATAATTTTCCAGCCGAGTGGAATCGTCACCAACGAGCAAAAAAAGAAAAAAGAAGTTAAAGAAAGAAAGAACACAACCCGAGATTAGCGTATTTAATTCAAACCAAATGACTCATAGCCTCGACTCCCCTTATCATCATTATTCAAGATGCTCCACTTCCAATCCCAAGCCAAACACACGCGCGTGCGAGTTCACGTTGTTCGACTCATCAAATCTTCAAATCTCCGCAAAGCTCGTCGAATTCCTTGCAAAAACCCGCTTGGAATTCAACGACGACCTTTCGCGTACGTACGAAATGTCACGTATAGAGAGCTTCGCCGCGCGAACAACCGAGCGAGCAAACGCACGTCCCATCCCCTTATCTTATCTCCGTGTCACTTCCATGCTCCGCTTTGTTTGTATAATGCTAAGAGCGCGCCGCGATTTCGCGCGAAAACCATTATGCATCCGGCGCGCGCTCGCAAAACGCCGAATGAGCGGTTGGTAGTTTAGCACCGGTGCTGCGCAGCCTGACACTGCAGGGATAAATTATTCATAGCGCCGCACGCGCGAAACGTTATAGTAGGCCAGCCTTCCCGTTGCAACTTCGCACAATGTATATATGTAAGAGCAAGCTCGCGCGGAGGGAGGACGCAGAAGTCATTTGATTTTCCGCGGAAAACAACGGCGCGCGACCGATGATCTTTGTTGCGGGGAAAGGGGTCGCGCGTTCGCTTTATGTATTGGCAGTTGCACCGCGCGCGTTGCCGCGGTAAATTTAGCCCCGAGATGAAAGACTGAAAGCGCGCGTACGCATTGTTTCGGAATGAAATCGATGAATTGGCAGGCAGCGACGAGGCGCGCGCTTTGACGGTTGCAAAATTGCAAGGAGGCTTTGTCTATTGAGAAACTCTGCCTATACCTATATGTGGCGTGAACGGTGCATAGAGTCGTCGGAAGAAATGGTAGCGTCGCCGGGGATTGACACACCTCTGCGCGTTCCCGGTATAACGTGGCGCGAGTTTAATCTCGGTGCAAATATAACTTCTCCTGGGCAAATAGAGCAGGCGCGCGCACCGCTGGGACACGCTATCTAGAATATATATTTGAGCTTCTGGGAATGAATTTTCTACGCTCCGTGTTATCGGGGATAAATTTAAATTTGACCGTTTGCTGCAAAAAATCATCGACGCGGCAAAGTCTTAATACGGCGTCGTGCGCTCGTGTTATTTAAATTTTCTCTTGTCGGTAATACCTTGTACTATGCGAATCAATAGGAGAGTTTAATTATAGTATAGAAATGTAAACACACTCAGGGATTCTTGCTTACATTAGTGTCTATAAAATATATCATTCGCTAAACCTAATTTTATACAGCAATCTGCAGTTTATATACAGTAACATATTTCTGATTATTTTAATTATTTAACATTTCCATTTCGAATATTCGTAATTCAAATGCCATTACAATTTTAAACCTTTTGTTTATTTATTGATATTTTGGAAATTCAAACTCAGAACTTCTTATCATTGGCCTTGAAAATCTCTGATAAATCTTTCAACCTAAAATCCAAAATCAAACGACACAAAAATACTTTCTCCCGTCTGCTTTAATTTAAACCTTACCCCGCAATACCTCGAATAGTTAACACACCTGCGAAGCCCATACAGTCTATTCTCTACCGCGTAACTCAATTTTCCCCATAAATCAATATGCACAAACGCGCAGGCATTATTCTCCCGCCGCAGCCACCGTTGGTGCGCTTCATCTCGCCCGAATAAAACGCTCTCGCATCCAGCAGCGTTAACAAATTTCTTTTTCTCTGTTCTCTCCGACTTGCTGAAAGCAACTCTTCGGCTATATATAATGCGAAACTCGCTCGCTTCTCTCTTTCGTTTCGCGCGCGCGCTTTCGCACCGATACCCCCACACGTAATACACCTATATATACTATATATATACGCGCGCGAACGGGGAAAAATGCAGTCTCGCCGCGCGCCGGTCACGAGCGGCTTCCTCTTTGAAAACACGCTTAGCTGGCGTATGATGCACGCACGCACACACAGATATGGGAGAGAGGCTCGCGAGAGCCGGCTTTTTTCGAGCCACGCCTCCACGCGCGCGCAAGCAAGCAAGCAAGCGCGAGCAGCGTGGAAGAAGTGTGCATAGAAGTTCTGCAAGAGCACTAAAATTTCGCTGAAATTATTTTTATATGCGCGCGTTCGTGTATAGGATAAGAGAAGAGAGCTGAGCGAAGGAATTATTATTTATCTTTCCTCGCTTCACGCTTTGTGAGCTCGAGACTGGTATGGATGTGTGTGTGTGTGTGTGGGTGTGTGTGTGTGGGTGTGTGTGTGTGTGTGTGTGTGTGTGTGTGTGTGTGTGGGTGGGTGGGTGAGTGGGTGTATGCGTGTGTGCGCGCATGATGTAGGAAATTGAGGAATCGAAAGTTATGGATTTTCTGTGCTGCTTGCCGGTTTTTCGATGCTGAGAGTGGAGAACGTTTCGTTATTTAATGATGTTGCTGATGGTGTGTTCCTTTTGTGGGGGTTTCCGTTATATGGTTTACAATTGATTAAGTAATAAGGCAGTGGATAATTTGTATGGGTGGGCGAGAGTTAAAGAAAATAAATAATTAATAATTATTCAAGGTATAATTATTTTAAAATTATCTTATCAATTCTAAAAATAAGAATTATGAGTTACTTTTAAATAGTCATTTTTGTTTAAGGTGATGTGAAATACCGACATAATTTGAGACATCTTATGCAAATACTAATAGAATCGCTTAAAAAATTTTCTTAGTGCAGTATGATGTACATATATGAGGAAATTTTTAATTTTCCCACACTTAGAGGGTTCAAAAAATTAAAAAAAAGTTGAAGGCACACCTTCGCGACAAGTTTCTTCTCATACTATAGGTCATAAAATATATGAAAATACTCGTGAACATTAGAAAACGGTCTTGTGACACCGAAAAAAATCCATTTTTGTTATGGAAATTTAACATGAGAAAAATGGACGAAAAGTAGTCACTGATGATAAGCCAATAGTAAGCTTTTAAATGTGCCGACAAATATTCCACAAAAAGTTGATTAAAGTAGGAAAAAAGAGCTTTAATTTAAGCTAAAGGTCGTTAACATCGGTCGATTCTGCACAAAGTTACGTGCATTTGAAAATCGCGAAAAATTACTAAAAAATGAGCGATTTTTCCCGAATCCACGTAATTCAATCATTTTTCGTCATTTTTCCCGATTTTCAAATGCACGTAACTTTGCGCAGTACCGACCGATTTTAACGATCGTCTTTAGTTTAAATTAAAGCTCTTTTTCTTTTACTTTAATCGCTTTTTTGTGGAATATTTGTTGGCACATTTAAAAGCTTACTGTTGGTTCATCATGTGACTACTTTTCGTCCATTTTTTCCCATCTTAAATTTCCATAACAAAAATGGATTTTTTTCTAAAACGGTGGACACAACCACCTTGTTTTCTAAAAAACAAGACCGTTTTCTAATGTTAACGAGTTTTTTCGTATATTTTGTCGCGAAGGTGTGCCTTCAATTTTTTTTTTTTTTTTTTTTTTTTTTTTTTTTTTTTTTTTTTTCAATTTTTGAACCTTCTAAGTGTGGACAAATTAAAAATTTCCTCATATACGGAAAGCATGGCAACCGTGTTTAAAAAAAAAAATATATTTAGGAACTATTTAATTAAATAAAACCCATATTGTCGACAAGTAGGAATGTGCATTTTTGTCATTTTACCTAATTGGCAAATAATTACATTTTATCTTATAAAAATACTAACAATAAGTAATAGAATCATTAAAAAAAAATTTCCGAGTAAGGTAAAGTATCCAGTACTCGGATACTTTTGGAGCTCATTCTTAAACAGACTTCAAAGTTTCAAGGACTTACCATTAATTTAGAGTTAATTTTAATAATTTATGCAAAGAAAAAGACTCTAAGATGGTTTTTTATTTAAAAAAAAAATTAGTTGAAAAAATGTAAACAACACTGCAGTAGTCGGACACCCTATATGTCGAGTTGGATGCAATACTCGGACATCGCTTTAACGCGAATCGAGTGGTAGGTGAAGTCGGACAAAAATTTGCCTATACCTTCTTCTGAAACATAACCTCCATAAATTTCTAATTGATTTTTTAATAATTCTAGGATCTAAATTAACTCAATATTGGTTTGGCTACATAACTAATATTATAATCAACACAAATGAATCAGCCCCTTATCAAATTTAAACAATAATAGTGGTTTTTTACTATTGTCCGAGAACTACTGCCAATTTTCTCTTTGTCCGGGTACTGGGAACTTTACCTTATATTATTTGCATAGTTCCATGTACGAAGGGTTTGACTAACGTTTTTTTCCAAATAAACGTTCAAAAGTTAGTTTATTAAATAATGAATACGGATTAATTTTGGACTTCACATTGCGAGTATTTCATTACTAAAAATCTTTTTAACAATAACTTATTATTTAAATAAAGAATAAACATTGTTGGCAAAACGTAATTGTAACTTTTCTATTGCAGTGTACAAAAAGTAAGAGAAATAAGAAAAACCTCTAAATTGTTGAAGCTAAATTCTTGTTTTGGTACATCTCAAATCGTTTTTCTTTAATATTAAATAAATTTTACAATAGTGTTATAATTTAATTTAATTACATTTATATTTGAGCATTAACATTTCATTGGTAAATATAAAACATATAAAATATATATATTCAAAAATATCTGATGTAGTAATATTTAAAAAGCTAAAAAGCTACAATTTATAAAATCTAAGATATATAAATCACTTTTTCATGTAAGTCTTTTAAGCAAAGCTTAAAAAATATTAATCTATTATAGATATATAAAAATCACTGATCTTATAAGAGATCTATAGTGTGCATATAAGCAAACAATGAAAATAGTATCATTTGAGTTTTTAAGGAAGCTTCTTAAAATAACGCTTGGCAATTTGGCCACTCTCCTCATGAGTCATTGTCTGAAACAGAATAGACCATTAGTTTCTCCACTAATAAATTATTATTAGAAGAAAATATTATAAATATTAAATTATTACCAATATGATTTGATCATCTTTGAGCTCATACTTTCTTATTATTTTTGTACCATTCTGAGCAGTGGAATTAATTACTATACTGCCATCTTCTTCTAAACTGGCAATATTCTAAGAAAAATACTTGATTTTATTATTTTTTTCAAATTTTATAATTAAAAAGTGTATGTGAGTACGAAATACGACCTTTAAAACAACTCCAGTAGGCATTGTTTCTTCGAATTCTTCTCCCATCTTGAAAATTAATTCTACTGTGCGCAGCATTGTAATTGTACGAATGGTCCACTTATCATCCTCATCACTTTTTTGGATTTCAAGTCTTGGACTTGTCATTGCCATCATTTTCCTGGCAATGTAAGGTACTCCTGAAAATTTCAACAAGCCATTGTGAAATTATCATTCCATTATATCATAATACAAATCTAAAGAGTAGTAATGTTTCATGTTATTTACCAATAGCTTTGAAGTACTCATCAAGATTCTCATTCCGTTCATGTTGATAATTTCCAACTAGAGAAGCCATTTCTGAATGTTCTGAATCTGTTTCAAGTAAGGGGAAAGTCTTGATGCAATATCCTGCTTACGTCACAATTATTAACTTTTTCTTCTTGTTGAATCCTTTTCCAAACACTGAGCAAGAAATAGATCCTGAAACAGAGATGTTCAAACTGCATGAAGTCTTGAAATGTATTTTTTATTTTTTTCATTTGAAATATGATAACAATAATTTATCCTAAGGTTAAAATCTATGTGTTCTATAGTAAAATTAAAATAACTAATATAGAACTGTTTACTTATTATTGCATTTTTATTTTTACAGAAAATGCCCACCAAGTTTACAAGCCTACCTGGTCAAACTGGTAATAGATGAATTTAAAATTATATTCCAAAAGCAGCCAGAAGAATGTGGCTATCGAACTCAAGACAAAAGTAATTTTCTATTTATATTATTATTTAATATTTTACTATTACTATTTAAGCTATTTTAAATGTCAATCAATGAATATGATATTAATATTTTATTATTTTTACAGCTTTTTCGCCTTTGAAATTGATGCAAACTGTTACAAGTAAAGTTAATGAAATATGTCAACGTTACTTGGACAATAGCAGATTAGCGTTACTGCCTCCACCTCCGTCCATACCATTACCATTGGCTTCTTCTCATGCAATTAAAAATAGAAGAAGACAAATGGAAGATCGCTCTATAGTTTTGCATGATCTTCATACTATGTTCAGTATTAAGGTATTTATACATTTTTATAGTTAAAGCTTCACCAAAGTGACATAAATATATGTTGAATAATAAAAATCTTTTTTTATATACCAATTGATAAAATTATCAACAAATGGTACTATTATTTATAAATAAAAGTGCTACTAATTTTACGAGAAAAGAATTTTTACTCTTTAAATTTTTTTATTCAGTGTAACTATTTCTGTAAATTAATATATTGTGGTTTGAAAACCAAATAAATAACTTAAATTTCTTTTTTCAGAATGACGCTGTTGTAAATTACTATGCAGTATTTGATGGTCATGGAGGACAAGATGCTGCCACATATTGTGCTGCACATCTCCACCAGTATTTATTAGAAAGTCCATATTATCCAATGGACCCAGAAAATGCCTTACGTGATGCTTTTCAGACAACAGATTATCGTTTTATAGAATGTGATGATGTTAGTGAATTAAAAATTACTTTTATATACCATTATGTATTCATTTAATGATATTAATGTTTTTAATGCTTTTTAGAATAGAAATAGCGGTGCCACTGCTGTATGTGCTTTATTATATAATAAGACTTTGTATATTGCTTGGGCTGGAGATTCGCAAGCTGCATTAATAAAAAATGGAAGGGGTATCAATCTAACAATTCCTCACAAGCCAGAGAGACCAGTAAGTTTAGTCATCAGTAATAATTTCGTTTTGGATTTTATGGTCATAAAGAACAACATGCCCATAGATTTCACTATAAATTGACATTCGTGAAAGATCTGATTCAGGACTTAATGAAACATCTACAACAACAAATTTAGAATCATGATTATTTTGAAAAACAAAACCATTTTTTCCGTCAATTATGGGCGTAAAGTTGAGAGATTCATTTAAAATCGATTTTCCACTTTTCCAGTCATAATAAGAAAGATCACTTTTCTTTGGCAATAATTTTTTAGTATTTTCAAAGTATGGTTTCCAATCCTCAGATTTCAATCTGTGATTATAGTCAATGAATGCAGATATTTGAGACTGGGATTTTCCACAGTATCTGATGAATATAATAGTGTATAGTTTTCCATCTCGATTTTCTTTTTCTCTGAGTGCTAACTCCTTCAACAAAGCATCTTTTGGTTTTATAGCTTCCGAACATAACGCGTATGGATTTTCCAAAAGAAATAATTGTCTTTTAATGGCTTTCACGCTTTCATAAAAAGCATCTCTTTCTAATGTCCCTTCAGTGTGATAGCCTAATTCAATTATTCGACGTGAAAGAGCTTTGCTTCTTAGATGATAAAGATCTCTGGACGTTATAAATGAATCTAGATAATCCTCATAACTTTGGAATTTCAATAATTCTTGATCACGAAGAATTTGTGAACGCTTTATAATCATGATTACTTAAAATTTAAATTTACAATTAATAAAAAAAGCTTTAATATTTTCTACATGTAACAAATGAATGTAAGCTGATAAGTTCAAGCCGTAAACAGTTTTTAACAATAAAAAGTTCACTTGCATACCTATTATTACACAAATGTTGCAAATTACAAATACGTTCTAATATGTATTTGTGATTATTTTTAGGATGAAAAAGATAGAATAGAGCAACTAGGAGGAGAAATTATTCATTTTGGTACATGGAGAGTAAATGGAATTTTAAATGTCTCAAGATCAATAGGTGAGTTGAGAAAAATCAATAAACTCTTTTACCTGCCTGGATTTTAAATGAATTGTTTTGTCACTATAGCACACAAAAGACTGAAGTTATTTGAAATAACGTCTTATTTATACGTTTGATAAAGATAAACGCGGTGTTGCAACAATCGAAGCATTCTCGAACGCACTATAATTTCCACCGCGCGCTCGGACGCTCGCGATTAAAGATTGCTTGCAATTAATTTGCTGCGCATTATTGCTTTACAAGTATAGGTGTGTTATCAAAACCGATCGATCGTGCACAAGGTATTTAAAATTCTTCAACGCTGAAAACAAAATAAAAACAATGCGAGCACCAAGTTTCCTCCAATCGTTAAAAAAAAAATGCAGACCGAAAACATTCGAGTGCATCTATATATCGCCCATTTTTCACACATGCGATAAGACAAAGAAAAAGGCGTCCTTTTTCTCCTCACAACAGCGCGAGCGCAACAACGCCTATACCTATATATACCGTGTAACATGGCTGCAATGCGCGCCCACCTACCCACAGGTGTTCGCACATATTCGCTCCGAAATTCCTCTAGCGAAATTCGTTTCTAACTCTCGTTATTCACGCGACAGCGGCTATTTCTACTTAGCCCGGCGAGGCGCATGTATACTCACGGTTATTGGGCTAGGTAAGGCCGGGGGTGGCGCGTTTTCGGAAGCAGTTCAGAGACTCGAGACAGAGAGAAACAGATACGGCGTCCTTGCACTTCGACGTAGCGTAGCGGTTTGCCGCATCGCTCGACGAGAGAGCGAAGAGTTCGAGCGAGTCGAGAGAGCGGAGAGTCACGCCCTGCCACCGACAGATGGCGACTAAGTTAAGTTTCTCGTTATTGATCCTCCTACGCTTCGCCGGGTTTTCATGATTCAAAGTGCAATTATGCGTTTTTTTCCGCGATCACACTGGATGATTGCGGCGTGAGTCATCAGCGGTAGCTTTCGAGAAGGCGAGCAGCGGGTCGTGGGCGACGGGAGATTGTAGTTTTTTTTTGCTTTTGGGGGCGGAGACAATGCTGCATTGTTGTATAAGAGTTTTTACTATAAAAATTTTGAAGTATTATTATTATTAAGTTATATAATCTTAGTTGATTACTTCTAATATAATATTAAAATCATTATCTTTATCTTTATACATATCTTTATATTATAAATGTCATATATGTTTCTTTGCAACTGTTATTTACGTGATAGCTGCGTAATTAGTATTGTTTAAACGTCAAAATTTAACACTACAATTTATTTCTAGTTTTGATTCCAATCAGAAAAATTACAATACCTTAATTCTACATAAAATCACAGTTCTACTTTCCAAAACAGACTTTTACATTCGCATAAATTTTAACGCAAAATATTATGTGCATATGTTACACGCACATACGCCTTACGCAAATAGACTCAGTCCACAGAAAAATTCAAAATCCACATCCAGTGTACGCGTACAACTACATTTAAAATTTAAAATACCCTGACAAGCGGTCGACGCCAACTTTTATTTTTACCTTCAATAAAAATATCCCGCGGCATATGCGACCGGCCATTTTCTCCGCGTTGTGGCTTTTGTGGTTTTTCGAAACCCAACACTTCGCGTCCGCAAAACGAGTTTCATCTCTCTCTCCCGACATCTTCACACCTCGCTGCCTGCTTTAACGAGGATATCGCGTCGCGGGTACTACACTACACCATGTCGATAATGCCTCTTTTCTCGGTACTCGCAAATCGCTTCCAGGACGAAAAATCCACCGAGTTCGCGATAGCCGATCGCGCGCTCGAGATAAAATGCTACCGGCGGATAGAGCCTCGCATGCAGGCTCGTGGAACAATGGACTTTTCTTTACTTTCGCGGAATGATAACGCAGGTCTCGCTTTTACTTTCCGACAGTAGATGCGTAAGGAGAAAGACGGAGCACGATTTAATCGCTGCAGAGCGCTTTTTGTGTTCGGTGCACGGTAAAAGAGCGGTGCTGGTTCCCTCCGAGAAGCGAAGATGGTCAGGTTATGGATTTATTATGCGTTTAATCGAGTTTCACTGTGTTACTAGTTTGTATACTTGGAAAAGAAAGAATGAGCAATAAGTATGGCTAATTGTATTTTAACAAAATATGGTAATGGCTTTTGTTGGGAATGAATGTATAAATGCGCGTAAATGAGCTAAATTTGATCGGTGAAAATAATGAAAAAAGGGAATTATAATACATGATATCGTTTGAATTAAATGCACTTTCTAAATGTTCTTAATTTTTATGGATACATAAAATTGTTGTTGCCGCTTCGAGAAAACGGTATACGAGCAACCGGTTATTCGCCAAAAATGACATCGACTATATATGCGAATTCTCGTATTAATTTTATCGTTCGACAATTATCAGAACCAATAATAATAATGTTTCGCCACAGTAGCCTGGATGAAGCAAATAAATATTAAAAAGCCGCACGCGCTATTGCATCACTTCCACGCTTAAATAATGCCCGAGCATTACTCATCGCCGTGACCATAATTTAATCGCATACAAATTGCACATTTGACGGTGGATCAAGTTCGAACGGATAAGTTAAATCAGTGTCAGCGCCGCCGTGTAATCGCCTCGTACTTAACTGCACCAGAATGCCTTCTCTTTTTAAGTAATATATAAGTGTACTGTTGTCGAGGCGAGCAATTGCATGTAAAACCATCATTTTAATTAAATGAAGCTTGTTGACAAAAAATGTAAACACATTTTCGTGTTTATTATCTTTTTACTACTTTAATTATTTTATCAGCGTTTGTAAAATAATGTTCCTTCAGCATGCATGCTCTATCTATGTTCTCTTTGCCCTTGAACCAGTTTACTTTTAATAATTTAACTTTGTATTATCGTAAAGAATGGTTTCATCAATTATATCAAAGATAATAAAGAATTTATTACTTTCCTGAATCGCATGGGCATATACGTTTATACGGAAATAGCAGTCACAATCAAGTAATATTCTATGTAGAATAACATTTAAAGTAACGACGACAATACCATGTAATTTTGTAACATCGTACAAAAATAAAATTGCAAATTCAATATCCAGATTTTGGCCAAGCAACAATACTCATAACCTCAATTCTTTCCACAATCAATTGCTAAGCTATACCAATCCATCGAATACTCACCAAACTAAAACCCACGATCACTCTCCCCTAAAAAAAAAAAATAAAAGCCCGCTCATTACGTATACTCGTTGTTTTCCTCAGGCCGCGACCGAAAATCCGCGCAGCACGCGAGCTGCGCATTACTCCGAATATAGTCGTGTGTGTCTCCTTTAGGGTAGACGCGTGTGTGCGTTTCTGTTTCTCTTTCTCGCAACTGCTGACCATTTTCGGGGAGGCCTCGAAAATTCTGGGCGCGTCCGCATCGCTTCACGCATATCCTTCCATCCAACCGTCCCCGCGCGCAGCAGTGCTTGCATGCTGACACAATATTACGTGACGCACGTTGATGCGAGGGAGAGAGCGCGTGTGAAGTGAACGACACTGTGAAAAAACAATTCCAAGGAGAAGTGGTATTAGTGGGTGGTTTTGAGTAAATACGGCGTGAGGGATTAAGTTGGGGGTGGGAAATTTGGGTTTAGGTACTTTGGCTTCTTCTGCGGCATTAGTTCATTTTTTAACAATAAATCTTGGGACCTTTGAAGAAGAATAACCATAATAAATAAATAAAATAGACACTTCAAAGTTTCATTAGAAATTTTAATGAATAATTCGTTTTTGTATTTTACAATCGTATTTAGATACGCGATTATCATTTTCATATAGTTTCTTTCATATAGATTTACTCAGTTTTCAAAATTCATACCATTGACCAAATCATTCCAACCGACTGCCACATCCTCCGCGCAATATCCCCCACCATATGAACTCTCATTGTTCAACCCGACGAACCACCAGACTACTCCTTCATATAATCCAGCGCACAAAAGCTCGCCGGTTCGCATATTCGCCGCAGTTCCACGGGCAGCTCCTGTTAATTTTGCAGACTTCTTTTTTCGTTTTCACGACCGAAGCCCTCTCCCTCTTCTCCTCTCACCGGTTCGCTGAGCTCGCTGTACGCGTACAGTGCGCGCGCGGAATAATCAGCAGCAGCTCGCCGAAACCGACAATGCGCATACGCGCACGTCGCTCTGTGTGAGTGCGCGCGCGTGCAAAATGATCGATCGATTGCGGGGGAGTGCTGCGGCTGCAATGGGAATACACGTTTCATCGGTCAATATTTTCGTTGCCTGCCAAAAGGATTGATGATCTTTTAGAGCTGGGAGAAGGAAGGCGTCCGAATGTATTTTTAGGGCTTTTTTGCGTGGTAAGAATGAAAGATGCGCGGCTCCGTCCTATTTTTTCCTCGAGTATAAGTTTTTGTTTGTTTTTTCGCGCGAGCAGCAGGAGAGAAGACGTTTCCATGCCTTTCCCATTACCGTCACGTCGCGCGTCTAGCAGCAGCAGAAGCAACGTCGCTTCCCCCCGGACTGTACAAATGTGCTAGGAATATTGTGAAATGTGCTAGTGGGACATTTTAGTAGGATATTCATGTGACATTGGGGTTCTGTAGAATAAACATATTTATTTTCTAGATGTTTCAGAGGTCGTTTTGGCCTTCTAATGCTGATACGTTATAATACACGTCACATTTATATACTGATTATTTTAATATATGTATCTTCATATAATTGAACTATACAGCTTTTCATGATGTTTAAGGTGGCTCATGCGTTTGGTGCCGTATCAAGTCGGGGCTCCGCAAGGGGCTTCTTTATTATTGCCAAATTAAGTTAACGTATTTTAGGTAAATTTATTGTAAATAACTTCTAAATATTCAAACAAAAAAAGATTTTATAAATAAGTAAAAACTTTGCTAATTTGTCGCTACATTTCAGGGTTGGGTGAGAAATTATGCCAACTTGGCATCCTAGGCGTGAAGGCTGCCGCGCGCGTCTCGGCGGCACCGCGACGGCGCACTTCAGACTGACGATGCCAGTTCGAAAAGAAGCGGCATTGACGATTTCGTGCGATTAAACCTTAGATGATTGAGAATTGCATAGACAATATCGAGAAAGTAAAATCCGCTAGATTCTATGTATAATATAATAATTAATACTCTAAAAAATAATCTAGATTTTTTTATTAATAATTGCTATTATTATTAGTATTGGTTATGTAAATAAATTACAAATGAAATCATTTCAAGTTATGCATGATTTCAAATTAACAGACTAAATTTGTTTCTTGACAAAGATTTTTTTTATACATGCATTGAAATAAGGTTGGTAAATATCATAGATAACTCCGATTTTGAAGAAGTAATTATATTGAAAAATCAACATTAATAAGATTTTTATAAATATATTTTTATAGAAAAAATAATTATAATGCCTGTAAAACATTATAATGGTAAATGTATTAGTTAATATAGTTAATTTGCATACAATTGAATATTTCCCTTACTGAATAGAATTAGAAACCAATAATTAATTAAATATCTTTTTAATTTATTAAGAAATTTCAATTTTAAAAAATATTTATCTTGTAAGTAATTCGTCAATCATAATGAAATTTCTGAATATATGTAACCATGAAATTAATTTATATTTTCATTAAATATTAGTAGTAACTAAATACTGTAAATACTAAATTCATATATGAGGTGTTTCACGTCAATCCTCCAAGCGCGGAATTTTTAGCTCGTGTTTAAAAGGCTAAAATGTACATAACAAAATAATGATCAAGTGATTTCGATAGGGTTTTTTCTCAGCTTTCCGATGATGTTATCAGTTTTTCAAAATTAATTTGTTGAACATGAGCCGAGAACAGCACGATTCTGCGGCACGCTTGGAGAGTTGACGTGAAACGCCTCATATACATTTGTCATGTACAGTGCTGCATGTCTACGTAACGTATTTAAATGCCTGGTCCTCTCATACCTCGGCTTCTTGGGTTTAAAATCATTTATATATTTACCAAGCACACTTGGTACGTTTCCGTAATTTCCGATAGGACCTTTCATCTCCCTTATATGCGTGAACATTGTGTCCCCCGGCTACTGAGGTTTAAAATTGATTTATATATTCGTTAGCAGTGCTGCTCCTTTACATACATCTCTGAAATGATAGGACCTCTCATCTACCGGCTGCTTACGATTGAAAATCATTAAAATAATCATAATACGCATTTTTATATATAGAAATGTCACGTATCTACGTTAGTACTTTATTTGCCTGGGAATTGCTTCTCTTTGCTACTTGCGATTAAAAATCATCAAAATAATCGTGCTTAGTCGTTTACGTTACATCAGTTCCTGAAATGCATGGATCTTGCTTCCCCGACTACTTGGATGGAAAAATTATTAAACTATCTAAATTTCGACTTTGATTATGCCCATATAAGCAGAAGTGCCCGTATAAGCTTTGTATTCCGATGCTCTTTCTTTCTATCTCGCCTCACTTCAATAAATGCTTGATTTTTCAACGAAAGGACGCGTACAGAACTCATCTACGAGAGCCCGCGTCATGGTACCAGTTAGCTATTTTTATTATGGGCAGTTATTTTGTTTTATACAAGAAAAGTACATGTACGAAGTTTAATCCGTCATTTCGCATGTAAACAGCAGGACGCATGCAAAGCTTGTATCCGAGAGTCAGCTTTCTCGCACATCGAATGTATTGCAAATTCGAATGTTCTTCGTTTCTTTAAGTTCGAGTAAAGCTTGTTTAATCTCTATCCCATATTTCTTGTTAAAAATCGTGTTTTTCGAGGGTATGACTCAGTCATACAATTATATATAGGTATCAATACACCGAGAACATCATATTAATTGATTAACAGATTTTTTTTCTGACGGAATACTTTTTGCCACCATTTTGAAATAGATTCCTATTTTTTTGCCTTGAGAGTTAACAGTATTTAGTTACTACTAATATTTAATGAAAATATAAATTAATTTCATGGTTACATATATTCAGAAATTTCATTATGATTGACGAATTACTTACAAGATAAATATTTTTTAAAATTGAAATTTCTTAATAAATTAAAAAGATATTTAATTAATTATTGGTTTCTAATTCTATTCAGTAAGGGAAATATTCAATTGTATGCAAATTAACTATATATTAACTAATACATTTACCATTATAATGTTTTACAGGCATTATAATTATTTTTTCTATAAAAATATATTTATAAAAATCTTATTAATGTTGATTTTTCAATATAATTACTTCTTCAAAATCGGAGTTATCTATGATATTTACCAACCTTATTTCAATGCATGTATAAAACAATCTTTGTGAAGAAACAAATTTAGTCTGTTAATTTGAAATCATGCATAACTTGAAATGATTTCATTTGTAATTTATTTACATAACCAATACTAATAATAATAGCAATTATTAATAAAAAAAATCTAGATTATTTTTTAGAGTATTAATTATTATATTATACATAGAATCTAGCGGATTTTACTTTCTCGATATTATCTATGCAATTCTCAATCATCTAAGGTTTAATCGCAGGAAATCGTCAGTGCCGCTTCTTTTCGAACTGGCATCGTCAGTCTGAAGTGCGCCGTCGCGGTGCCGCCGAGACGCGCGCGGCAGCCTTCACGCCTAGGATGCCAAGTTGGCATAATTTCTCACCCAACCCTGCTACATTTATATGACTGGTCGCAGTGCGCATGCGCAGTAGCACATTTGTAACGTTTATTGTTAATATCTTTTTTGTTTGGTCGTTAACCTATAATTCTGATGATATCATTAGATTCTTCACAAAAAAATCTTTAATTTCATATATTGTACATTAAAAACTGCTTTTTTACAAGTTACTACGAAGCAATAAACTGTTCATTCCCATAAGGTTATGTGTTAAACGTACCTATTTATAAACTCAGTTTTTTCGATAATTTGGTCGTTGACCTACAATTTTCTTAGTAGAGATCGAAAGTTTAATGTCTAAAGAACATATTTGTTAAGTTTAAGATGTATCTGCTTTTTAAAGGAAATCGCATGTCACCTTAAGAAAGATTTTAGGATCAAATCGTTCATTTTACTTCTTAGAAGAGAGCAAAGATAACATGAAAATAAATACTTTATCAAAATCACTTTCCAGGTTCACATACCTGTCAATAATTGTATCACCATCAATCACTATCTATTTTTCGTGTATTCTTTCTTATACACGCGGTATCATTCGCTAATTATTTTCTTCTCAAGCTACAAATAAGCTACTCACCTATCCTTTGTCCGTACTTTTCCGCACAACCCCTCTCATCCTCCTCGTCCTCCGCCTTCTCTTCCAACTGCAATAAACACCCATCTCTCCCGATATACCTCATCTCTTCTGCCCCTTCTGCCACCTTCTGATCGATACTTCCACGAACTTCAACCCACGGCGGGCAAGATCTCACGTACAATATAATAAGACGCTTATCAGAGGCCCTCTCGCGTCTCGGCGGGAACCGGTTAAAGTCGTCGGCGCGTCGCGGCTTATCGAACATGCATTCTCTCACGCCATCGCGACTTTATGCACATGAAAACACACACATGTACGCGCACGTACATACACACTCTCGTGTGCATATGTGTAAATATATATAAGTACGTGCAGCGCCGCTGCGCATCGGTTATAGGTTCGAGAGAGAGGAGGAGAGCGCCGTAATAACCGGAAGTGCCGGAGCCGCGCGCGCTAGTTTGGCGCCATTATTAAAATGAGAGGCGGCCCGAGGTACATACAGCGCGCGAGCATTCCTTTAATTAGTTCATTAATTTTAATTATGTAAGCGAGGCGAATATGTATTACGGATATTCGCCGCGCGCTCTGCCAAGTCTTGCGTGTTACATCTTTCGTTGCCGCGAGTGCCGCCTCCTTCTCCTCCTCCTTGTCTCGGTGATGTTTTTTTCTCTTCTTTTTTGGAGCGAACGAGTAGGTAACTGTAAAAACTGCGAAGTACGCGCGCGTGCATAGTCGTGGCAAATGAGGTACGAAAGGATGGGGTGATGGAGAAGGAATATGCGCAGGTTTTTTATGGTTGTTTAAGGGTGATTCGATTGCCGTGGAGAATCGAATAGACCTGGGGGGTTGGGTTGGGTTTTTGTGTTATTAGGTAACGTTGGATGGTTCATTAAAATAATTTGGAAATTTCCATTTTATTGATGTTAAACATTAATGTGTATAGCTAAAACACGCAGATTTCAATCAATATTTAACCGAAATTTACATTTTTTATAATACTTGTAATCATGGAGTCGGAACATCATGTAAAATAAATAGAATAATAAGAATTTTTTTTATCATTTCTGCATTTTCTTTTAGAAAATTGCATAACAATTATTTATCTTCACATTATTACATTTTTCTTTGCAGGAGACGTCAAGTACAAACCTTATATATCGGAAGAGCCCGAAGTAAAGAAAATCGAACTGGACGGCACGGAAGACTTCTTAATCATCGCCTGCGACGGGTTTTGGGAGCGAGCCACCGAGGACATCGTGGCCGCACTTTTGTACGAATACGTGGGATCCAGCCACTGTAAGTATATACATACCAATTAACTTATCTCCAACTACTTGTACCACTTATCCATTCGAATTACCGATTATTCAACACCATGTCGAAGTACCAGGTAACCTGCCGTTAAAGCCGTCGATTTATCTCTCACCTTATATAAGAAAAAGAGAAAAACGAAGAAGAAACCGCCAACTCGCGCGGTACTGTTACACGCACCCAATAGAGCGTTCGTTAGCCGCTAATGAACACCTATAGTCTCACCCGGCAAACCTATATAATAATAATAATAATAACCGCACCGCGCCGCCAGCGGCACGATAATGCGCTTCGTTATATCCTATCCTATCGCCCCGGTATTTTTTGCAATAACCCATCCCGTGCGCGCAAGAAAACCCCTCGGCTTTTTCGAGACGACGGCGGAAAGGCTGCAGCGGCGACTCGGCTCTTCCTCTCCCGTGGCTGTGGATAAAGAAACTTCCGCTAGCCGAGAGAAAGACGGCCGTTCAGAAGAGCCAAGAGATCGCCGCAGCGGCTGCCTAGTTGGCAGGAAATCGTGTAGCTCCTCTGCAGCGCAGCAGCAGCAGCAGCAGCGGTTCTTCGCGGCATTGTTACGCTCTGTTTCGTAACCCAGGGACGGACGTCGCGCGGGCGGAGGAAGCGAGCGGCCGGCTATGGCCGCGACGCGAGAGATGTCGAAAAAGAATTCCGAGTCCGAGTTTGCGGCCGCCGCGCGGCTTTTCTTGCCTGAGCTCTCTATCGCGTTATCGCGAGAGAAAGAGAGAGAGAGGCAAAGTTCGTGAGGGAAGATCGATCGGCGAGATATATTCACAGCTGGAATTTCTGGATTTTTCGATAAGGTTTGGAACGAGAGGTTGGATTTTGAATCTTACATTGTTGCCTGCACATCAGAATTGTTACCGAAATAGGTCATAAAGTAAATTTGGTATCAATTGTAAAAACGCATAAGACTATTATTATAATTTATAATATAATTAAAAAATTAAAAAATTTTCTTTCAATTTTCAAGTAAAAAAATATAAAATATCAAAAATTTTTAACAAATTATTCCTCATTAAATTATTACAACAAACATTTCCGCAAACGGAAGAAAAAAGAACCTTATAACAAACGAAAAGTTTCCCAAACCCTTAATTAAGCTCAGCACACCTAATTACCACCGGCATCAAACAAATCCCTTACAATACCAACCCTTTTCTCTCCCTCCCTCCACCCCCGCGCGATCCCCGCCCTCTGAAAAAAATCCGCTCCCTTACATACGGCCATCATAGCACCGCACCGCGCCCGCATTGCGCTCGCGCGCTCTCCTTACATCCCCGCTAATGCAAATGCAATCCCCGTTAATTTAGCCGCGGGGCGCGGCTCTTCCTCCACGGCACCAACCCCATTTAGCATCCCCCAATTAAAGTTCAGTCTGTATGTGTGTGTGTCGGCCAAGCCCACGATTAGGCCAGTGTGGCACGCGTCGTACGTACGCGCGAATTAGTTTCAACCCCCGCTTCCTCTCTTTCTCTCTTGGTGAGCATTGTGTCCGACAAATTTCTCACTTGCTCGCTCTCTCTCGTTGCTGGCGCACAGCGCGGAGGTTAACGCGGCAGCGCAGATGTACGCAGGCGGGGGTGAGAGAGTGAGTAGACCCGTTTACGCTGTTGTTTACGTGCAGGTTCGGGTGTGGGGCAGGGTGCGCGGGATATATGTATGGTGTGGATGTGTTTATTTGGGAAAGGTTATGTACGTGATAAAAGATATAGGTAAATTTGTAGAATTTATGGGTGTGTGTTTATTAAGCGGAGTGATCAGGGATATTTACTGGGTCCAATTACGTGTTTAAGGAAATTGATGTTGTTTTTATCATTTTTTGAAGTATTGTGGAAGAATAACGTTACTATTTGTTGAACAATATTTTCAAATAATTAATTTTTATTAAAAATATTTTTGTTTTAAAAAATCGACTTTTTTTATGTACCTTTTGCATCCGTTTAAGTTGATCTTTTACAGTTACCGGGTGTCCAATTTAGAAATACATGTAATTAGAATAATAACCGCATTTGCTTGCTGACGTTCGCTTAAACCAACCTGTACGTGAATCACAGTGAATATTTTAATGCGATGCGTAGTGGGCCACGATGCGTCCAGTTTAATTTTAATATAACAGCTTACCTAATGTAAAAAAAACTGTCGAAACGATTCTCGTTGATAAGTATTAAGTGTAAATAAAACATGATGAAAGCTAATTAAAATGTAATTAGGCACCATCGTGAACCACAATGAAAAGATTAAAGTAACTTGATACAGCAAGCTTTTTAGAAATATGTTTTACGAATTTTTAGTGAATAATCTCTTTACATGATAAATAATTATGATTACGAAAAATCCATTTAGTTATCATTTAATTTAAAGAAACGTACACGTTTTCACCTACATGTACCCGTTTTAAATTTAACTCAATCTGCAAAATCAAAAAATGTTTAAGCCAAAACATATAATGACTTTCTGATTTCGCTCGCGGTTCTCAGTTTTTCATGTCATAAAACCGACCAGTCTTTTTGTTTTCTTTTATCTGCAAAAGAGATCGCGATTTCGCAATTTAACAATATGCACGGAGAGCCAATCTATATCGTGTAGCTCAAAAACTACAAGAAGCGAGGCCTTTCTCCTGCAGCTCCATAGGGAATCGTGTTACACCGACCAATCAGATATTAGAAAGTCGAAAGCCAGACCGAATAATAGATATATAGGGTAGACATAATTTCTAAGAACTCTTTTCAGATCGATTGTTTTATTTTATGGCTTCGTAAAATATAAACTTTTTCATTTTATTTGTAATTGGTAAAATAATGGTCATGGTATATTGACAAAAACAATTTTAATTTAAAAATACGAAATAAAGTTAAACAGTATAATAATGAATGGTATTCCCGCCAATTTGGAGGTATTACATGAAAATGACGTTATAATTGAAACTTTTAACGAGTGTTTAATTCAGTTTGACAAAATGACCCATCGCATAAAATTGCAAATAAATACGTATATAAGCAATTCCCATTACCTCAGAATTCATTTTGTTTTTAACGACATTATACATAAAATTCGCGAACAAACATTCCCGTAGACGTCAGTATCAGCATCATTCGATCCTCTTAACACACAAAAACTATATGCTTCAAGCCAGCAGCCACCGTAAATCCATCTACCCAACACCTCCCAACTTTATTCAACTCTCCCAGCCAAATAACGATCGGCGTACATCACACACCACCAGTAGCAGCACTCCTGCTGCTACCTACACCGTTAACCCACACACTTTATACGTATACTATATCTGGCCAACTTTCCATACGAGACTGCGCGGCCAAATTCAAATTCACCCACCAAGCGCGCCTACAGCTTGCGACTACATAATGTATACACGACGTCTCCACTTCCCCAAATTAAGCGCGCGCTAGCGTAAGCGGGGCAACCGCGACGGCCCAGCCCAATTAACGAAGCGAAATTCACGGGAGAGTAGCGCTAGCTGTACACTCTGGCACGTGCCGCTGCCGCCGCCGGTGGCCTTTTGCCGGTGGCTGCAGCACTTCGGGCCTTTGTACTGTATTCTCGCGGCACAGCTGGGTGTATATGCACGCAGTACGCGTAGACGACGACGAGAAAGAGAGTTTCTCGCGCGCGCGCGCCGCGATTTCCCTTTTTACGCCGCTGCGCGCGCGCACGCGGGGGAGCGCAACCGAGAGACGTTGTATGGAGTAAGTATATAAGTGAAACGTCGCGTACTGAGGCGGTTCTCGTGTCTGGTGCTATTGGTTCGTTTCTTTTATTTCTCTGTCTGTCTATGGGATCGCTTAGGCTGATTCGATTGGGAGGACTGACGGAGAAAAAACGGTTGAATAATGGTTGCGCGCTTACGTATGAGCTAGGGATTGAGGAAAAAAAAGAGCGGCACTGAGTTTTTGTGCGGACGAAAGCGAAGAGTGGGCCGCAGAGGGGGGAACAAAATTGGCTTTGCCCCGTTGCCAGCGGGTTTGGTATTAGAGGGAATTTGTTTGCGCGTAAGCGCGTGAACTTTCGTTTCGATTTCCGTGTCGAGGTGGGTTATATGGCGTGACTTTTTTCGGGTTCGTAATCCAGTTACACGTGGCGATTATTGCATCGATTACGGTGTGATGGATTGAATTGAGATGTTACGTCATGGGACAAAAAATAGTTGCTCAAGTTAGGTATTTTTTGTTTGTAAAGTCTTTAAAAATAGTCTTTCCTGTAACCTACGTCACGTAGAATATTTGCGGTTAAAAGACGTTAATAAAGCTTACAGCTATTTTCTTCGAAAATATGAAAGTTTTATTAAAGAATGTAGACAGTAATCTATAAATGTAAATAAATTTCCCATAGTTATAAATATATACGTATTATTATTATTTTGTGACGCATATTTTGATAAAATATAAAAATTATAGTGTTACCATATATCATTTTTATATTGATGAAAAATAAAGTCTTTGCATAAATAAACTTTAGAATATTAATATTTATGTACAGGTAATAGATAAGTACTTGTGATTAAAAAAAAAAAGTGAAAACAGTTTATAGTAAAAATTACAAATGGTTTTATAAAAATTATCATATCGTCGGCTGGGAGAGAGAAAATCCTATCTCGGCTTCGCGTGAAAAAAAGTCCTGTCTCCGCTTCGCGTGGAAAAAAGTACTATCTCGACTTCGCGTGGAAAGAAGTCCTATCTCGACTTCGCGTGGAAAAAGGTTCTATTTCGGCTTCGCGCGTAAGAAAGTCCTATCTTGGGCACTCAGCGTTTTTACTGACGTTTAAGTTGAGAATCAATATATAGAGTTTTAAATAATCGGTCTCCATTTCCCGCTGGGCTGGTTATGCTAGCGAAATTATTTGTCTATCTACTATTATACATCAATGTATACTTTCATTATGAAATATTCGATTTGAAGACAAAATTTAATTTTTTTAGTGTCCGAGATAGGACTTTCTTACGCGCGAAGCCGAAATAGAACTTTTTTCCACGCGAAGTCGAGATAGGACTTTCTCTCCCAGCCGACGATATTGTCTCGTAAAGCTACCGTAGACTGTAAAATGCAAAAAATTGCCATATTTTATAGAATTTTAGTAGAAACGCAAAAAATCATATAGTGTTGCAAAATTCCCTATAAACCCTGTCGTAAATTATAAATATTAATAACAGTTAATAACTGTTAAAAATTACTTAAAACTGTTTATAAATGTTACAAAATGTAAGATTTTGGACACATTTTCAAATAATTTTTAGGAGTTTTAAATAGTTTGAAACAGTTTCAAATAATTTTGAATGATATTTAAAATTAATTAATAATTTGTAATTAATTAAACTATTATTAACTAATAATAATAATGAATTAATAATTCGTAATTAATTAAACGAATGATATTTGAGAATTATATTTATTAATGATATTTTCAATGATATTTAAAAAGAATTAATAATTTATAATAAATTAGACTATTATTAACTAATTAACAAAAGCAATAATTATTAATTAATAATTTGTAATTAATTAAACTATTATTATAACTATTACAAACTGTAAAAAACTGTTATAAACAGTTATAAACAATTACTAGTGTCCAAAATCCTACCTTTTATAACATTTTTGAACAGTTTTTAACTCTTACTGTCAGTTTTTAATTTTTTCGAACAAGAATATTTTCGCTAGGGAAGTATGTTATTTTTTGGATTTTTACAATCTTTAATTATGTGTGACAAATTTCAACCTGAACACCGAACAAACGTCTGTCTACTCGCTACATTAACGAAACTCGCAAATCCACCTCGATTCACGCTCTCTCCGCGCACAAACGAAAATCCTCGGCACTCCTCCAGCTCGGCCGCCGCGCGCTATTAAAATTAACAGGCGACAACAATAGCGTGGCGCTGCTGCACTGTCGCGCGATGATGATTCACCTCTTGCTTCTGCCTCTCTCTCTCTCTCTCTCGCGCGCCTGTACACACCGTTAAAAAACCTCCGCGACGAGGTTTGCGTTCGCATGGGAGTGAAAAATGAAGCGATTATGCATGCCACATAGCGCCGCGTCGTTTTTCACCGGACGCGAATGCTCGCAAGACGTTTCACTGTGTACGTATGGCCGATGCACTTTGCATGCGTAGGGGCTGTGAAAAGGCCTCACACAGTGGGCTTGCTTTTTTCTTTTTTTTTTTTTTTTTTTTTTTTGCGAGAGTAGTGGGTATGTAGGAGAGTGCACCGGGGAGTACAATAGAAGGTAAAGGGCGAAGTCCACCGGGGATACGAGGCGTTCGCTGTATGTGAGAAAAGTGTGCGGAGAAAAGGTGAGAGAAAAAAGTATAAGGGGTTGCGCGAAGTTGAAGTGAAAATGGATTCGAGGCGTGCGGGAGTTGCGCGCGAGGAAAAATTACGCGATATAGAGGGAGAAGAGGCGGTTTTTCTTCGAGATTGTGTGGGGGATTCTTTTTATTTTGTCTAGGAAGAAGTGGCGCGCACGCGAAATACGGAAAAGCTGAGAGAGAGTTTAATCAATAGTTCGATCTCGAGCGAAGTATTCTCGGAAATGAATTTTTTTTTTTCGCAATTCACGTGGTGATTGTATGAAAATGTGAGCTTTCAGATTATTCCCAATATATATACCGTTCTCCAATAAGGATGTAAAATATAATCTAAAAACATATTTGTTCGCAATCATTACTTTTGCACGGTTATATGAAATTCAAATCCGAACAAATTCAGCTCAAAAAACCATACGATACGCGGAATTGAACTAATATTTATCGAGGGTATATTATCTCACGGCGCGATTGCGCGATTCCCGCTAAAGTACCCGTTACACACGCGAGGACATATACCTCGTGTATAATGTTTTGCAAAATCCTCTTTCCGCGCGCCATGTTGTACGTACAAAGGGGCAGCCCAACGTACATATACTTATCTTCGCCGGGGATAATTCCTATTTTATTACACTCTCGCTCGCCTCTCTCGTATTTATTGAAATCGTTCGACAAGATACCCGCGCACGCTCCGCGTCGTTTCTTATTATATTACAAGGCCGCGTTGAAACTAGAAAAACAGCCATCGCGCGTGTATCTCACTATAATACAAACTTGATATTATTCCTCTCGCTAGTGTACAAGGTATGCATAATGCACACTCGCGAAAAAGTTCCTAATTCATCCCGCGCAGATTGCGATTCGCGCGTAAATCATATCCTCGATTCCTATTAATTTCGCAGTTTACGGCCGGCGCACAATACACGGCAATTCTCTCTCTCTCTCTCTCTCTCTCTCTCTCTCTCTCTCTCTCTCTCTCTCTCTCTCTCTCTCTCTCTCTCTCTCTCTCTCTCTCTCTCTCTCTCTCTCTCTCTCTCTCTCTCTCTCTCTCTCTCTCTCTCTCTCTCTCTCTCTCTCTCTCTCTCTCTCTCTCTCTCTCTCTCTCTCTCTCTCTCTCTCTCTCTCTCTCTCTCTCTCTCTCTCTCTCTCTCTCTCTCTCTCTCTCTCTCTCTCTCTCTCTCTCTCTCTCTCTCTCTCTCTCTCTCTCTCTCTCTCTCTCTCTCTCTCTCTCTCTCTCTCTCTCTCTCTCTCTCTCTCTCTCTCTCTCTCTCTCTCTCTCTCTCTCTCTCTCTCTCTCTCTCTCTCTCTCTCTCTCTCTCTCTCTCTCTCTCTCTCTCTCTCTCTCTCTCTCTCTCTCTCTCTCTCTCTCTCTCTCTCTCTCTCTCTCTCTCTCTCTCTCTCTCTCTCTCTCTCTCTCTCCCCGTGCATCACTCAGCCTACCGCATGCATCTCTTCCCCAACCCGTCATAGCCGCATGAGTCGTCGTCGTCGTCAAAAGCTCAGCGGAAACAGCGCCGTCAACAACTCATATGTGCCTACTCCCTCTGTCAAACGCTGAAAATTCTCTCTCCCTTCTTTCAAAGGCCACACGCTGCTGTTGCTGCATCCGGGCGAGTGGAGTCCTTCCCTAATCGCGAAAAACGACGGGAAAAAAGGGAAGTCGAAGGAGGGGGTCGAGCAAAGAAAGAAGCGACGAGTCGTAGGCGTCTACGGCTGCTGATGCTACTTCCACGCCGTGCTGCACATAGCGAACTCGCGCCGCAAAAAGTCGAGAGAGCAGAGCAGACTCCGCGCCGCGAGGGATAAAGAGACGAGAGGAGGAGGAGGTGGGGGGCAGGAGACGATGTAAGGAGATTACCGGGGAGTTTTATTTTATTACGCTGAACTTGAATTTTAGTGGTATTAGCGGGGGCAAGGGAGGATGACAGACCTTTTTTTTCTATATAAAAGAGAGCAGAAGAGGTAATGCAGTTTTTGTCCGCTGCAATTACGTACAGCGATCGTGGAGTTTTTTTTAGTATATAGAGGTATATATATTGTGAGAGAGATGATTTTCCGGAGAGGGAGGTATTTAAGCGATGTTTCAGGATTCCAGAGTTGAGCAGTTATATAGTAGTGGTAGTAGTTTAAACTGGGGATTGAAAAACGTTGGTTTGTTTTTGCGCGTGCGCGGGGCTGATGTGTTGCCGCGGCGCTACCGGCCGACGATGGCTCATTATGAGTGTAATATTGAAATTGCTTTCCCCGTAATTGCATTCCTAAATATATTCCAAGACGACGGTACATAGTCCGAATGAAAATAGAGCCACCATAAACAGTTTCAGATTATATTATTTGCCATTATAATATATATCATCAGCTCGTGTACATTGAGCGAAGAAAAAGCGCTGCGTATATGTATTTAACTTCGCAACTAACAGCTTCCACGAAGCATAAATATATCAAAGTATAACATTAGCCTCTGTAAGTATTGCAAAAACTATCGCGACGACGACGAGAGCAACTATGGCAAACGAGATTGTCTCTGCTCGCAAATAACCTTCTGCCAGTCTTGCCCCGTGTCTTACACGCGGACTAAATTCAATCTAAAACTACTACCGGCCAAGAATGCAGAAAACTAGATTCGCGAAACGAAGGTAGCAGCAGCAGCGGTTGCCGCTGCTTCTCCGGTCGGCGTTAATGGGCTAATGCATTTAGCGCAGACATGTCGATACTGGGCGTCGGCTTGGGCTGTTGACCCAGTACCTATACATGTTACAAGAGCGCTTCCTTGTTCGATCTCCCTCTCCCTCTTTCTTGCGGCGGGCGAGGCGCAGTTGGCACGATCTCAACGCGCGGCGGCGGGTTCGCTCGCGATATCGATGCAAGCACGGGAGGGCCTATATTAGGCCTCTGGGAGACTGGGGTATATCGGAGAATGCCATTGAAGGGTGGTGCACGTGATGCTGGTTCGTATCGAGATAAGGAGGAACGGGGTATATGATGATAGCGGAGGTTTTATAGGTGTATACACGGAGAGAAATTTTGTAGTGAAAATTACAAATATTCGAGACAAAATTACCAGTTTCTATGGTAATGGATGGACAGACTGACAATTTCAAACTTTTTACCAAAGTGCCTTGGTAAAATTTTTTTTTAGTTAATTTAAATTAAAAAAATTAACTTTTTTTATCCATATTGATGGATATATAGTATTTTAATATAGAAATAGAAACAGAAACAAGGATGAAAAAACATTAAACTGAAAAAAAATTTTTACGGAAGCGGGATTCGATCCGACGATCTTTGGGTTGAGAGTCCGACATTCTACCGACTGCGCCACGGAAGCTGTTACGAACAGTCATTTGAATCGCCGTTATTACTTACTGAAAATATGTGTATTGTTTTCATTTTAACGTCGGGCACGCCTCTAGTATCAATCTTCTGAAACACAATAATGCGCAGTGCGCATGCGCGAATACACAAATACCAGGTTATTTGGTAAAATTTATCAGTTTTCTTAGTAAAAATTCTTAGGTTACCTTGTAAAAATGACTAGATCTCAATTTTTACCAGTGTGTCTAGTAATTTTTATTCCGATAATTTGGTATTTTTTTTAAGTGGTTATGGTAGGTTTTCCTGGGAAACTTATAAATTGTATTAGAAACCTGGAAATATCACGGCTTTTGACAGTCTATCCATGCGCTACCAAGGCACCTTGGTAATTTTTACTCTAAAATTTCTCTCCGTGTACACGGGATAATTAGCATGCACTTATACACGCTCAAAAATTATTTATACCGATGTATCGTCTATCTATCTTAACATTCATTACCAGCTCGTCAACGCGCGTCATCACAAACCAATTAAAATTCAATTACCACGCGCGCACCTTTAATCCATTTTTACGCGCCCTCGTGAAAAAAAACGAGCGAGAAAAGAAAAAAAAAATAAAGACAGGTAGGTAGAGGCTGCTGCAGCAGCGGGAAAATTAAGACGAGAGAGGGAGAGAAGAGGCTCGCGCGAATAAAGCGAAGCCGAAGAGAGAAAAACTCCGGTAGCTCGAGAGCGCAAACGGGAAAAGAGAAATAAAACGAACGCGTTATAACGCGCGCGCATCTATGCGCCGTGCTGCTCCGGCTTTGCGCTCTGTGTTGTAAGAGCCCAGGCTTTGTAAGAACGAGCGCCGTTCTAGATTTTAGAGCCAGCGACGAATGCAATGTAGTAGTAGTGTGTATGTGCGACTTTGAAAATTGCAGAGGTTTCTTTGCCGCGTTTTATAGGTGCCGGCTTTTTAAGGATTGGGAAGGTGTGAGTTTTCAGTCCACATTACGGTGGCGTGTAGTTTTAAGGTTTGAAGATTGTGGAGGAAGGAAATGGAGTGGGTAAAAATTATCGGGATGGAGACAATTTGAAAGATAATAATAATAGATTTTGGGAATTGATGGATTTTAGTAGGATGTTTTTATGACGCGTAAAATGTCATTGAAATTTCAGGAAAGTAGGAAAATGCGATCTACAAAGTACACCTGAATTTCGTTGGAAACTTCTATAATATGGTTTCGGTAGAAGTTGGAATGGGTTGGTTAAAAACATCAAATGAATTTTGTCAACAATAGGATTAAAAAGTTTACCAACTTTAATCAGATTTCAACTTTGCCTTCGCAATCTGCAAAAATCTTTATTAAAATCACCTTAGCGCTTTATTCTCATTTAAAAATATTACTTCAAAAACATAAATCACGTTCTACAACCAAAGTAGAATATTCTACGACAGAATAGCATCAAAATGCTCCTTAAGTACTTTCGAAGACGATATCTCCATATAAAACCCATTATCGCACCGTTCCGCGCCCGGAAAATCCCCCATAAAACACCCCATCCCCGAAGCGCATCACCCTAACCCATGCACCATACACCTCGCTCTCCTCCTTCTCCAAAAAACCTCTCCAACTCCGAATTTTTCTCCTCTCTGGGTACCTACTCTCCACGCACGACTGCTCTCGTAGCCAGCAGCGATGCACCGGTGATGGTCCTCTCTCTCTCTGCACGCGCGGAGGAGAGGATAGCGCTCGCCGCAAAGAAGCTCCGCGAGGGGGAGAAGTGGAGGCCGCCGCCGGCATCAGCGCCGGGCTGGCTTCCTTCTCTCGCCGTCCATTCACTCGCTCGTCATCCGCTCGCCAAGCCGGCCGCCCCTATAATACGTGTGCGCACAACCCATTCACCGAGAGAGACCAAGAGAGATATAGAAAGAGAAGAAACGAGAGCAGAGCGAGACACGGCTCTGCTTCTTCCGCGAGAAAAGAGGAAGAGAGTCGAGCTTGTGTGCATATACTCATAGGCGGTTCGCGCCCGCGTGTGTGTGTGTGTGTGTACAGTACACACTGTGTGCCGAACGTGACGATACCACGATAATTCGAATTCGCCCGCGCGCGCTCGCTGTACGCGGATCGAGAGTTTGCAGAGTGCGGAAAGAGAGGGAGCAAGCAGTGTTGTATACGCACAGTGCCGCGCGTTTCAAGTGATAAGAGGATACTGTACCCCCGCGTGCGCGCGCTCACACACACACACACGCACGTTTAAGCACACGTACATACGCACACGTGGGAGGCGAAAGAGGCGCTGTGCTGTACGTACTGTGACTCTGTGCTTGAAGAGATTTTAGCGCGCACCAGGCGGATCGAGAGGCTTGTTTGCTGCTGCTACGCTACTGCTTTTCGGTGAGTCTGCCTTTGCTCTTTGTTTTTATCGCCCGAGGCGATGGGGACTTTTCCTTTTTCTCCTGCGAGGCTATATGGAGCTTTGAACTTTTGAATTTCCGAGTGGTTTTTTTCCCGGACTACGAGACACGGGGGTGTGGCGCGCGGTGAAGGTCTGCGGAGAGTTCGCCGTGTGAACTTGCGGTTTAATGACAGTTGCGTGGTGGGGAAAAAGGTTAGAGAGTGCGGTGTGTAGGCTAGGCAGGCTGAGGTGGATTTGCGGGGGTTTAGTAGAAATGTGAGTTTTGAAGAAATTCCGGGCGAGAGCTTTGGTTTAGTTCTGTAGGATTTTTTCTCTTATCAATTTTAATGGTTATATAGTATATGGTGCATTTAATGCATATTAAATATCAAAATGATCGTTATGATCTTATGCACTGAGAGAAGAATTTATTTATATTTAATAAGAAATTATATTAAAAATGTACAGAGAAAGATATTAACTATTAATATCGCATATTAACTATTAATAAGACTAATAATTAAGACTTTGGATATTTCCGTCAAATATTTTCTTATTTCGCTAAAATTAGCTATTTTAATATTAACAGTTAACATATATATATTAAATATAAATAGACCCTTCTCTCAGTGTATGAATAGTTAATAAGCGCCGGTAATTTTTTTAAATTAACATTTTTTTCTGGTTCTGATAATCTTTAATGAATCCTAGAATTTAGAATATTTTTATTCGAAAAGATTTGTTAAAATTTTACTTGCAAACAATTCATTCAAAATCTATAAATTCCGCCCAAAAATCAACTCCCCTAAACCCACGACAATAAAACTCTTAAGCATTCCATTCCATTCACCCCACCGCGAACATTACCGAAAAAAATCGCCGAACCCTGCATTATCATAAATCTCATGAAGGGACTCTTTTCCACCTAATAAACACATACCCCAATATTTACTTTACCTCTACGCTACTCATTCTCTCAAGTACAGCCACTCGTACAGTAACAATAGGCGCACGAGCGCGCGGCTACTTTTCTTCTTCTCTCTGCGCCCGTGTCGTAACCGTAAAACTTAACGAGCCACATTTGCGGAATGTCCTCGTCGCGTAGTCGCGTCAAAACGACCTCCCGACGCTTTCAGCACTCGCTAAAATATCATTTTTTTACACATAAACTATACCTCTCGGTATTTTCCGATCAGCTATTATTCGCGTGAAGCGAGCCACACAGCAATTAAACTCGCGCACAACACGATGAGAAAAGACAAGATCCTCTCTCTCAACATTTCACGGATCGAAATTGCATTGTCGTGCGCACGGTAGCGCGGCTGCAAAGGGCTCGAGCGTGCAAAAAAGCTCTCTCACTCCCCACGGACTCTCGGCCGCGATGCAATTCGCCGCGCGGCGATAAAACTCGACTCTCGTAGGGCAGAGAGCGAGCTAAAGAAAGAAAGAAAGAAAGAAAGAAAGAAATATATATTTTTGCTCATTTCCCGGGGAATAAAACTCGCATAAAATTAAATTGCACCGGCTGCTAACGAATAGTATGGGGGGTAGCATGGTGCAGCGCTCGCGCGCGCGCGCGGCCTTAACTTAACAGTTAATTCTTTATGGTTTAATTGTGCATTCACCGCTCCCGAGGAATGTGACCGCGTAAAGACTTCCGCGTGACGTCACTTCCGCAGAAGCACAGGCGCACACAGGCAAGTCATTTGCGCGCGCGTGCGAGATGCGCAGCCATGCATGCGACTACTTTCTTTTTGTCGATCTTCTTTTGCAATATCGCGAGTGGGGCCGAGCGAAAAAAAAAAGAAATCAAGCGATTTTTACTCTGTCGAGCGAACGCGCGGTTATATGTATAGAGCGACGTTTAAAAAGGGTCAATGGGATTTTCGTTCGTTTGTGCGCTTTGAAAGTTTTCGGAATATTCGACGGACGCGTTTGTTACGTTCTCAGACCAAGATTGAGTTTTACTCAATACGGTCAAAGGCTTTGAATATAAAAAGTCAATTGTATATCTCGTTACCTTTCTTCGAATTCTGCTGGATATTACGTTTTTTTTTCTCAAGGCTTTATACAACGTATAATATTAATTATAGTAATTCTTTAAGCAGAATTGATACATAAGACCTCATAATTCACAACAATCAGCTTAATCATTCATATAAATATATGTCTCTTTCATCGTGTATGTAAATTATACCTGAAAAATTATCCTTTATTATAAAAAGCAGTTTTTTCCCCGCAACGCGCGTGCAAAGAAACTGGGAGTACCGGTTCGACAAAAAAGTGTCACGCGCGTATATAATTCTTTTTGCGCCGCCTTTTTATTTTTTTATTTTATTTTATAAAATGAACCCTTTCGCGTGCCGAGCGCTGATAAAGCCACTGCATGTGGTCGACAAAATGGCGAAAATTCACAACAAAGCGAGTGCTTTTGCAATTTTGGCAATTTACGCATGACCTGCGAAATCGATGTCAAAGTGAAGTGAAAATTGGAATAACGGTCGAAAATAGTTAGCAAAAAAAAGTATAGACTCACTCGCACATATATTAATTTAAATAAAAAAAAAAACATTTACAAAAAGAAGGAATATTTCGTATTAAAATATTTAAATGGGATTTCGCGTTATCAGCCTGATGATCGATAAAACTATCTCGGCATCAGGTTATGTTTTAATTAATTTCTGTAAATACATATATTAAACGCTATGTATGTGCAAATAAAAATAAACACATACATGAATCTAACCAATTAGCTAAGTGTACCACATTTAATAGCTACCCACGAGCGCAAGTAGTTTTTTTACAGCCATACTGTATTACCATCGCATACATTTTCAACATTATTCCAACGTTTCATAGAACCGAAATCGACCTCCATACGCCGACCGATTACAATAAAACCCATCATATAACGGTATGATTTATTAACTAACTGTAACTCTCACCCATAAACCTCTCGCGCGCGGCCGATAATCACAATAAAAATCCCCACTCCCCGCTCTCTCTCTCTCTCTCTCTCTCTCTCTCTCTCTCTCTCTCTCTCTCTCTCTCTCTCTCTCTCTCTCTCTCTCTCTGCCATCCATCTCAACCCCGTCCATTTTAACAAATTCACGATCTTCTTTCTCTTTATCTCCCCCCCTCATCAAGCCCATACCTCTCATAATCTTCGCGCACGGCGACAACCAGAGATCCAGACGCAGAAAATCACATGTCATCATGCCGCGCGTTATTACACTGCCTATATATGTAAACCTCTCTCTCTCTCGGCGACGACGACTTTGTCCCCTTATTCGCTCCTTCGGATTTGTATTCATCGGACACGCAATCACACACAGAGAGAGAGAGAGAGAGAGAGAGAGAGAGAGAGAGAGAGAGAGAGAGAGAGAGAGAGAGAGAGAGAGAGGAGAGGCCCTGCATGCAGGAATGCAATCGTGCGCGCAGCAGTGGCGGCGTCTCGTTAGCGCGAGCTAGCGAGGCCGCAGCGATCGAGTAGTGCTGTGGTGGCTGCTGCCGCGCGGCGGCTAAGTGGCTCAAAAATTTATGCGCCAAGCTGGACCGACAAATGACGGTAGCGCGGTTGTATATTTCGCGCTCGGCTTTTTGCGGTGAGAGCTGGGTAGGTAGTGCGCGAGAACGCGTTAGAGAGGACGTGATTGATCGCGAGCGGGGTTGAGAGGGTTGGGGCGAGGCGAGTGAATAGGTTGTTGTCATTGAAGTTCCTTTTTTTTCGGGATTAATATAGTTATGTCAAATAATTGCCAATTGGTGAGTTCATATAGGAAATTAAGTTAGCCATCGATTACACAAATTGAATTTCTGTGTACATATATGAATAATTTGATGAAGTTTGAATTTCGAAAATTTCATTACAAGCCACGGTTGTACATGAAAATGATTATTATTATTATTATTACTGTAATTAAAAGTGCTTGGTAGCAAAACAATCTAATGATCGGGTGATCGCGTGTATAAAAATGAATCTATCTGCCATTGATTAATTTCACGATTTATTCAGCTACAATTTCAAAAATTTCATTACAAGCCACTGTTGTACATGAAAATGATTATTATTATTACTGTAATTAAAAGTGCTTGATAATAGCAAAACAATCTAATGATCGGGTGATCGCATGTATAAAAAGTAATCTATCTGCAATTGATTAATTTCACGATTTATTCAGCTACAATGCAGTTCTCTCCGCCGCACTGAGTTACAGACCGCTGGATCAATTAACAGTTAACGAACGCACACACCATTACTGCGTTGACAGTGCGGTAGACTGACCAAAAATACTCATTAAATCCTAGCCCACGACTGCGATGCGTGTTTATCGTCAGAAATTGGTCCGACCATTAGTTTTGCTATTCTGCCACGACACACAGCCACATTTTCTAAATTGAATGTCGTTTATACCACTTCGTCATATCAATGCTTCAGTAACATACACTACACCATACGCGGATACTTATTAGCCGCTTTAAACACGCGATTTTTTTACACCGTACAGAATTTATATAACAGAAAATACTAATTAACAAAGCGCGCGAGTGCAATAAATTATCCAATAAATGTGGAACAATCATCCTGCCACGTCTCAACTTTTTTCGGCGCTAATTAATTTATATCTTCTAAATTGCTCTGATTATCATCCGGCGTGTGTATATTATATACGCGCCCCCGCAAAAGGAAAGTCGAGGATAGAGCAATTAAGGCAACGCGTTCGTGCCGCGCTCACGCGCGCAACTATACAGCGCTTATAATAAGCATCGCGCGTTCTCCTGCGAGAGCGCGAGCACGCGAAAAATGCCTTTTTTCGTCACTTTTCAGTGGGGCGTCAGCCCGAGACGCATAATCGCCGGCTAATGGACGCGCGTATAATTCCACGCATTAACTCTGACAAATAAAATCATCGCGCGTATATCGCGCGCGCGTGCGCGTGTCTATCTGTATGTACATGCTGCAGGCGCGATGTATACGCGAACGCGTGCATGTTCGCAGACGAGCTGGCTTTATAATTTCAAAGTGGAGACTGAGCGCGTGCGCGTGATTCGCGTATCTACACCGCGGGAAATTGATAACTAGCCCAATTTCTATATACAATGTATATGGCATGCTTTCTAATTTGGTTGATTATCGGGTATCAGTAGCGGCGAGCAATTTCAGTTTGGAAATTATTTAGGCGCGAATTTCTCGGACGTGCTCGTTGATTGAGGGTATATTCATAAAGGTTTGTTGGAAGTTATTAAGTATTTTATTTTTTATAGATTTTTATAATGTAACGTAAATGTTTGCATTATTATATTACTTCCATGAAGTAGAAGTATGAATACTGTATATGTCTACATACTGTTAAATAAATAAGGATTACATGCACAGTAAAGTATCAATTAGATAGCAATATTTCACAATTAATAAACTTGCGAAGGGCCATCAAGATATTTAAATGAGAATATTACGACGGACATTACAATTATAATTTAATTTAAATACGAAATTAATTCATCCTGCGGCAATCACTGTAAATTTCAATTACGTTAACCAAGCCCGTAAACATCTATGCGGTGATTTACAACATTTGCGCACAAAAGGCTCAAAGTTTATTTTACAGTGTATATGATCCGAGGCTAAAGCGGCTTCTCTCTTACACACTGTAATAAGTTATATAAATCGAGCGCATGTGTGTTTCTGCTCTGTCTTCTTCTCTCTTTCTCTACCATCCCAGTGCGTGCGTCGAGCTCCTTTCTTTCTCTCTCTCTCTCTCTCTCTCTCTCCTCATTTCGTTTATCTAAAAATACACACGCGAAGGACGTGGGGACGAGCTTGAAAAAATAAAGCACGTATAGGAGAGCGAGAGAGAGAGATAGAGAGTGGGGACGCAAATATTTTTCCTTTTTCATCGCCGAACTTTTTCACGCATTTATCCACGCCGCGTCGTTGATTTATATACGAGAGCGCGCGCGCGTGCGCCTTCTCCCCGAAAAAAGAGGAAAAAACAGAGAGAGAGAGAGAGGAGAAATTTAAATTAAGATCTTGAATTTCAATTTACGCGTACGCAAATTACACGCGCGCACGCACACACCCACTCGTGAGAGGCATCTTATAAATGTAATTAAGCTGAAGAGAGGTCGAAAAGGTTTCGAATGCCCTGGTCTTGTGTATATATATGAGTATACAGGCGATAGGCCTACTATACTCTCGATGCCTATCAGTTTTACAACGTTGAAGGAGAAATTATCTTTTACATAATCAGAATGTTTTTTTTTTCGTATACATACATATAGCCTTCAGTAAGATGTTTTGGCCCGATAATTTGCAAATTAAAGGCTGGGTAAATTTATAACTTACTCGAATCTGTATTTTTAATGGGTTCACTTAAGCCTTAGTACCAAATAAAGTAAAATTTTTGTTTATAGCTTGGAAATTTTCTTTGATAACGTTGGAAGATTCTGGTTTTATTTCAATGCTTTCGAATTTCCGAAACGTCTTGAATGTTAAAAAAAATCTACATTGCAAGCTATAAAGAAATAAATTTCCAGCTTTTTATCAAGTAAAACTTTCTAAAAGATTAAGTTTTATTAAACTGTCCAATCTTTAATTTCAATAACTCACTAATCTGTTTTATTATATACATGTTAACCGTCACCCCATAATTCATATTACAATCCGGTATTGAAATACAAAAATATCTCATTACATTTATGAAATATGCCATCCGCATGCACGCACAACATATCCTAATCCGGAAAAACACCGAACGAAATTAATCTACGTGTATATACCATTCTCCTGCATACAAGCCCCATAGTAGTAGTCGCAGTCAACGCCCAGCCATGTAATCCGACCGAAAATGGCCCCATCGACTGCGAGGCGAAAATTCATCAAAATTACAGGGGAAAAGCTCTCTCTTTCTCTCTCGACTCCACCCTTAGTACACATATTTCTCTCGCATAATGAAGCTCTCACATAGACGTTGGCGACACCCCTCATAAACTCCCCTTACTCTCCCCCCCTATCGGCGAAACGACTCTCTCGACGATCCTTCTCTCTCTCTGTCATCCAGAAAAGCGCACGCGCCTCGTAGTCGCATTATCGGGAGGAAAACGCACGCGAGCGCAAAACGGCAATGAAAAGAAGAAGGAGGCGGAGGGGGGAGAGGAGGAAGATTCGCGTTCTCGGATATCCGCCGGATGTCCGCGCGCCGGAGGAAGAGAAAGGAGATGGAGACCCGGGTGTGGAGGGGACGGGAGTGTGCATCGAAGAAAGAAGAGGCAGCGAGAGAGAAAGAAAGAGAATGACGAGGAGGGAGGGAGATAAAGTTTTTCTCTATTGCAGTTTTATGCGCGATTTCGGGAAATTGTTTCCCAGGCGCTCTTTGTGACTGCCGGAGGGAATTGATGATTTCGCCGGAATTGAGGTTATGGGAATGATATGAGATTTGAGTGAAGTTCGGTGGATATTGATTTATTTACAGGGAGTTAATAGGATATTTTGCGGAAATATCTGTGGGATTGATTAATTTCTGAGGAGGTTTTCCAATGGGAAAAGCGTATTTTATTCGCCTGAAACTTTTACTAACCTTAAAAAATAAAAGTTTATTGGTGATCTTTCAAGTTTTATTATCCCAGGATACATGCCGGCTTTACGATGCATGTTAGTACAGGATATGAATCAATGTTCTGTTACCTTCGAAAACATAAAACTCAGGTTCTATATATACGATAAAAAAAGCAAAAGAATTTTTCTACCACACCTTATATTTTTTTTTCATGAAACCACAAAACTTTATTCCATCTTTGACTTAATTACTTTGCAATATCCGAGCCGAGCTTTCTCCTCTCTTCCATTTAAACTTCTATCATTATTGTCTCAACTATTCGCCCCGCTTCCCGAAAGCTCGAAGATCTGAATAAAGCCGAACTTCTCCGCCGCTATTACCATTATGAAATCCAAAATCTCGCCGGCGAACTTTTCTCCTCTTTTCCACTAATCCCCGACTTTAACAACTCCTAATTCCACCGTTCGTTCGTTTGTTCGTCATTCCGCGGATCACCAGAGTATAACCAGCTCTCTCAATGGGCCGTTCGCGTCTAAATCTCTTCCGGCAAATGTAACGACCTCTCTCTCTCTCTCCCATGAATTTGACGAACCACCTCGCCCATATCCTCATAAACAAGCTCTTCTCCTTCTCCTCGCGCAATTATCTCCCCGTAATTACAAATGCAATTAGACCATCCGAGAAAGATATATCCGCCTATATATACACACGCGCGCGCTCGCGTCTGGGTAGCCTCTCTTCCCTTCACGAAAGGGGGAGAGCGAGCAAGAGAAGACGCATGCGAGGCGGATATCTGGTGACGAAGCACACGCGTGTGCACATATACGCACGTGCCGCTCCAATGTCACAACTTTCGCACTGGCGCGTATCCGTCGACGAAATAAATATATATACCGCCGGGGGTCTTCTCTCTCTCTCTCTCCCACCGCGCCGTCATCCTTCATTTGGTCGTAATTCACTTTTAGCCCCGAGTGCGCGCAGCTCTCTTCTCTCTCTGTTTAGAATTTTCGGCTACGGCCGTAGGTATATGAGACTACGTGGTGAGAAATGCGGCGCGCCGAGAGAGAAGAGTTGTCGCGCGCGTGAGTTACGAGTGATAATTGAACGACGTGGATCGAGAACACACACGTGTGTAAACGGTAGCTGCGCGGGCTGCTTTCTATGTGAAAGAACACGAGGAATAGTGTACGATGTTTTAATTTGCCGAGTGTTTGGAAAATTCGTAATTGAATTCGCGCTGTATTTTACACACCCGTTTTTACTACCGTGGGGGCCGGGAGCAACGTAACGCGTCGACCTCGTATACGCATATATGTAAGTTTGAACACGTATTATACATAGTTGTCGCAGTTTCAACGTTGTGCACGCGGTTTATGGCTTACATAAAGGACATTACTTTAATTACGCGTTAATTTGTTTTCCTTTTTCTCTGACTTTTGAGTGGTACGCAAATTGTAAAATATCGCGTGAATAATTTATTACTGTATAAAGGCGCGCGCGCACGCGTTAGTGCACACCCTTTGGGTGTGTGCACGCGCGAGACTACATTGTGCCAGCAAATAACGTTTTAATTAAATTTCGTTCTAGATGACTCGACTTATGCGCTCATTATTTAATTACGATTTTACATTTAATAGAATATTAATTAATTAAATAATGCGGCTAATTAATGATTTTTCGCGTTTCTATAATTGGGCTCGGGGCTCGAGTTCGAGATATTGATTTATTAATTATGAAGTGAAGTTTTGTGCAATTAAAAATTGTGAGCTAGCATTATTAAATTAGGTATTATATATATAGTATATACTTTTACCTGAACTATCGAGAGCTCGTTTAATCATTCGTTTATCAATCTTATGCGATAAAAATCATAATACTAATATAATTAGCGGATTAGATTATACTCATCATTAACTGGAATGTGTCTTTAATAATCCAATTTAAGTTCATAGATACACTATGGATTGGTAAATTAAAAAAAAAAAACAACAATTTCTAAATTGAAACGGTAAAGATTGTAAATGTCACGCACGTAGAGCTACTCATTCGTCGCTGGTAAACTGGTTTCGTTTTCCATCAGAGTAGTTTTTCAGATAACCGTTAATTACGCGTATCGTCGTAAAAGGTAAGAAATTTCTGGATCCACGATACAGAACATGACATGCTTTATTTATCGTTTTGATGAACGATTCAATTACTACTTTGAAATTTATTTAGATCGACTTCGTAGTTATATATACACGGAGAGAAATTCCATAGTTAAAATTACTAGAGTTCGCTAGTAATTTTGTCATAGACTGACACGAAATTTTTAACAAATTTTACGAGGCACAAAATAATTTTTATGATATTTATTCGAAAAATTACAATAGTACATGGTAAAATTTATTTTGTGCCTCATAAAATTTGTTAAAAATTTCGTAAAAACTCCATTTTAGTCAGTCTGTGACAAAATTACTAGCGAACTCTTAATTTCTCTTCGTGTAGCGATGTTATAAAAATATCGGAGAAGCTTCACAAAACAAATTGAAAATAATCGAACTATAGTTCAAAATTCATTTAAAATAATAACAAAATTCTATCGACATACAATTTACTACCATTTTATAAAATAACAAAAAAAGACTATCTAAATTTTCTAACATTTCCTAAACAATACTTTTCCACTCAAGCTCCGGTATCGACTTGCTCTTCTATCTCTCTCGCTCTCCCGTAGCGCTTCACCTTTCTCGCCATACACCTCGCTGTCACACTCCTCACGCCTCTCGCTCTATCGAAAACGTTCCCGCCGTATAGTAGCACGTAAATATATGTATACACACTATCACCACCACTACCACCTACTCCAGTATTACTATATATATATACACTGGCACACGATCGGGGGGGCCCGCGCACAGCTGCGCGCCGCCGCGACGGTGGCGGACTCGCGGCGAGCCGTTCCATAGACGCGCGCCTGGCAACAAGTTTTGAGTCCGGCGCTTCACTCTATCCTATTCTCTCTCTTCCTCTCTCTCTCTCTCTGGTTCGCTCGCTCGGCGCGTTAAAATATCGCGCAATAAGGCATTAAACAAAGGAATCCACGCGCGCGTTCTCTCGAGCAAGACCGCCGCCGCGGTGAGAGATCGCTGAAGCGCGACTTAACTCCCGGAGAGCAAGCACTAGTCTGATCGAGAGAGGAAAGAGAATCGAAGGAGGAAGTTACGAGGGAAAAAATTGAATAAATCCTGAATAAATCATAAATCTTCGTGGGTGGATTACGACGACGACGATGATTATGATGTTTGTTTGGTTGGCTGCTGAGAAGGTGTGTTTTTTATGGAGAGGTGTGGGTTTTGTTTTTCTTATTTTTTTGTTTTTAGATGGTGGATGATTTATGGGTGAGAGGAGGTAAAATGATTTGAAAGTGATTGTTCCGGGTGGCGCTGTGCGTTGTTGTGCGAGCGGAATTCAGGATGTCGAGGTCCGAGTGTAGGTGCGGAGCTGAGGAGGAGGAGAGAGACTTTTTTAATTGGGTGAGGGTTTGATTGATAGCCGAGGGGATGAGATGGATAAGTCCAGTCTAAAAAGCGTTTTTGAATATTTCAGAGAGAGTAAGCGGAAAATTAAGCAAATCGCTTTCTGATGGATAATGAAGGATAAGGGTCGCTGCCTGTCGTTTCGAATTACTAATTAGTTTTTCTTTAAAGTCGTGAAGAAATTCTTTTTCTCAGTATATCAATTATGTACGGTTATCGGGATTTTATTTTAATTATAAAATGTCGGTTATTTATAAGCTCCTCGGAAGATAAGACGGCAATTATTAGAAAATTGCGTTAATTATATTAGACCGTCACGACGATGTCTGAACCTTGCAGATGTTCTTGAATTACGGTAAACTCGGGCGTAACTTTTATCAGAAGATGCTGTTAATCTTTTTATTTTGACCTACTTTAAGCTTCCTCAAAGCTATTATTATGATATTTTTTGTATCAAAATCTGTATTAAGATCAACCTATATTTGTAAAGACCAATTAATTTTATCTAATATCTTGTTATACGATACAGATATTTTTAGATCTTGAAAGAGCTGGATTTAGTTATAATCTGACGATCATTACGGTACTTCTGGTAGCTATCTAATAATAACAGTGACATGGTAAAAATTGTGCAGCATCTTTTAGTTCTTTAATTAAATATATACAAGAATATTCCGTCCTTGTATATAGACATTAATAAAAAGCAAAGTCAAGGTTCAGCAAAGGTCAATTAATAATTTAACAGCAGCGATCAATATTTATTCCAGCTCGATCCCCTTTTATATTTCATTAAATATAACTTATTCATTCAAAAGTTAAGACCCTCCTAGTAAGACATCTGCAACATCGATCGAGCATCCACTCCAATTTATAATGTATATAATGCAAAAAGCTCCATAAAGAACCGCCACAAAATTTACATAATCGCCAATACATGACCACCTCACTCTTCTGCCGCATAAATATTAAAAAAAAACCGCCCCCTTTCCATACCACAACCACACTAACATTTACATAATTCTCAATAACCAAACACACTTTCATCTCCGTTTAATATTGGCCGCATCATCAGCGATATCGCCTGTAAATTTCGCATTTCCACTTCCTCCTCTATCACTCGCGAGAACAATAACCATTAACGCTCTCTCGCGACTCCTCCTTACTCCCAGCTGTCTTTCTCTCTCCCTCGTGACCACTATACACGGCGCGCGAAATACGAGCGTCAGTCGTCGGGACTGACATTTAAATGGAGAGGGAGAGCCGATTCGCCGATCGAGATGAACCCTCGGTGAAACAACGTCGGGGCGCGGGCGAGCACTCGGGTTGAAAGTTTTTAATGGGGGCTAGCTTGGCTGGGCTCTAAACGAGCGAGTCAGTGAGCACGCGAGATATTTCGCGAGGTTATAATGTATGTGTAAGGGTCGTGAGGTAGCAGTCGCGTAATTCCGAGCTGGTTCGAGAGAAAAAGCCTCGGTGGAGAAAAGTGCGCGAGATTGGTTTAATTGAAATTTGTATAAAACGCACGATTTGCTGGCGTGGTTTGTCATATTTGAAGATGATGGTCAGGAGAGGTTAAGCTGGTTATCGGTTGCAAGGTCCGTATAATTTTTTGGTTTGTTTGGTAAGTGGGGTTTTTACGTTAATATTGTATGATAGTGTTGAGTAACGTATAATTTTGCCGATGATACATTGCCGGTATATTAAACAAACAAGATTTGTGTTTTATATATACAACGTTACGAAATATATTTGACAATGATAGTGATGACTCAGGTTAGAAACCTGCTTAAAGAAGATTCGTATTCCATTGGTCTCATTGATTAATTAATTCAGTAGTACCGTTTTCACTTGCGTCATTATGTTATATTTATATTACGATACGTGAGCTGACATCGATGAATCGATGCGTCCTTATACTTTTTAATTAAGTTATATTTAATCGGTCGAGCAAGTAAAAACGTTATTTAAATCGTATTGTTTACAGCAAAATATTCATCGCCAACCATCATACACATCATTTTAATTTATAAATTGGCGGCTATCCCTCAATTATTTACTTTGCTTCTCATTCGATACATAATTGCGCGTAATCATACACATCTAGAGTAAGATTTTCGTAATGATCCACGTGATTCACGACATATCATAAACAAGTAAATTCTCTCGAATCCTAATCGCCGGTAATCGCTAATTACCGCACGTAAATATCAACTACGGCAATTATGATTTCTTGCCGTCGTAACTCTTTTCGAGCATGTATATACAACGGACAACGCAACGTTTCGCAAAGACAAATAAATTATCCTTGCTGTAACAAAAACGCAATTAGAGTAAATTAAACGGACGAAGAGCGCCCACATGTATCTCTCCCCCCTATAGATACGGCAAGACGTATCATCCTCGCCACAAATCACCTTTAATCACCGCCTTATCAACAACCCTATAGCCTCTCTCTCTCTCTCTCTCCACGCAGATAACCAAAACGAAGCTTTATTCTCGTCGGCAGCATGCAGCAGCCATAAAACAAACGCTCGATCCAAACAAGTTTTAATCCATCGACGCGCGAACTATACGATTTTCGCTTCGCACCCATAATGGCGGGCTCTTGCGCGAGCGCGCGATATACGTCTCAATAATCCCGTTCTCCCCGTACATCCTCTCTTTCTTTCTCGCGTATACCTCGCAGGCACTTACGTCAAGACACGGCGGGCACGCTATTTTTCCCGGCCCGCGCGTGACGCTCGCATTCTTCCAGCACTTCTCTCTCTCTCGTAAATCGAGATCGACGACACGGTGGCTGGCCGGCCGCAAAAAGGAAAGCCGATCTCGCGCTCGCGCGGAATCCGGAGGAGAGAGGATATCGAATTCGCGCGTATACACGTGTTATATACGAGTTTATATACACACATCTTATATATCTCGCATCGTGCGTGTATATATAGCTATATATAACTGACAGGGGGGGGGGGAGGAGGAGAGATTTTTTGCCGAACGAGAATCCGTCTCGGCGATATCCTTTCTTGTCCGCGATCCTCCTCCCCCGTACGACCTCCGCGCGACGGCTCGAGTATATAGTCAGTACCACGCGCGCGGTTGCGAAGTAGTACAGAACGGTCACGCTCGATAAGAGCGATCGTTGCATTGAGGAATTTCCGAGCGCGGCCGAGAGAGCGACGGGTAAAAAAGGAGCTCGCGCGCGCGCGCGCGCGGCCTCGTGTTTTAAAACTCTTTCGCTTTCGAAGTGCTGCGCGCGATATTGTGTGTCCTGCGCGTGTTTATGCCCGAGGTTGAGAGGCGCGATTGGATTTTAATAGGATAAAAAGAGGCGCGTTCGGTGGTTTTTGAGGTTTTGAGACGATGTAGTTTCGATTGATGGGAGGGAGAGAGAAAATGATTGAAGTAGTTTTTTGGTGTCGAGGTGATATATAGTGTCGTCGGGTAATCGTTGAAGCTGCAAATAGATTTGCGAGGTTTTACTTCGTAAATAATAATGAGAATGATTGGTGGTTTTAGTTTCGTAAAGGTTGAAACGGCTAAGGAAGTAATTGCGACTCGTCAAATGTTATGACGCATCTTATTGCTATTATAAGATTTTTGTCTCAACGCCGAACTTATTATTCTGAGTTGTTCTTATGTTACGGAGTAGTGTCTGACGTTTGAGATTTACGAAAAATAAATTATCCTTAACTTTAGTTGAAAATAGCACGTGAAAAATAACAATTTTTTAATTACACGAAAATTGAAAAAACATGTTTATTGCAACCTTAACATACATTTGCTGATTACTTCCTAAAATTATTTTACGCGCTATACAAACTCGTGATGCCTTATGTAATCTTTTTTTTCCCCCCCATTGCACGTAACCGTGGAAATATCATTCGTTTCACTTTTTTTAATTGCTAAATCTATTCCTCGTACAGTCGCTTTCGTATGTTCATAAACCTTTTGTGTTTACAGTTCCCTATCAATATTATCTCTACTTCTTATTAAACCTCAATCGTAAACCTCATCCAGACAAAGCATTTTATTACCCCCGTGCTTACAATTTAATAGCATCTTTCTTTGAATCATATTCAGACTTATATCACGAAAGGCACGTTATTAGACAAATATCTATCTTATTCCACGCCTAAGAAACAATCCCAAACATTTTCCAAGCAGACACACACGCAAAGCAATAGAATTCTAATTCCATAAAGAATTCGCTACCGGTCACCATCGTTTTCTCCTTCCACTATATACAACCACACGCATCCGTACACTTCCAAAACAGCGCAGCAGCTTCGCCGACTTCGCGCAGCCGCGGCGCTCAGCCGAGACACTCAGTTCCGCCAGGCAGCGACTTCGCAAAGATTACGAGCGCCGGTAAAACGTTGCGAAGACAGACAGACGGAGAGACGCGAGTAACCTACTTATACACGTCTCTCTCTCTCTCTCCGCGCATTCCTCGCATCTGCGAGCGACTAAGGTTTGCACTTTACAGCCGTGCGCATGCACGCATATATATACACGGACTTTCCTCTAAAAGCAAGAAGCGATGCGAAAAACGCGATATTTCTTTGAAGTCCACGAACGCGCGTATAGGTTATATATAGAAGTTTAAGAGTCGCGCGGGTTTGGGGCTGGAGGAGACGATCGTTGCAGTAGTATTACCATGCGACAAGCTATTAAAATTTCAAAGCGCCGGGGTATGCAGCGGGAGGTTGTGCGGTGTTTGAAGATAAAGATGTTCGCTGGGCGCAGGGAATGTCGAAAAATAATAATTGCAGGTTATGCGCTGCCGCCGCTGCTGCATGCGTGCAGTTATTTCTGTCGAGCGTGGTTACGGGCTTTTCCAGTTATGTCTGCCGGATGGCAGTTCCTCGGAACGCTGACTGGCCAGTTTTGGAGTTCTGTTTAACGGTTGGTAATTCGATTGCCGACAGCGGTGGAAAAACGACGACTAAATCGACGTTTTACTGGCGGCAGTGGTACTTGAAATAAGCTTTCGCAGATTCGAGCGAAATATATATCGCGCGGTCTTTAAGCTGGACAAATTAAGCTATTGATTTATGAACTGGTTTCGATGTGTGGAAAGGCTTATTGAATATACAGCGGGGCTTATACTCGGAAAAGTTTTAAAATACACGAGAGAAAGAGAGATATTGCACGACTTATTTTGCAACAAGTTCAAGTGACTCACACGCCGCGTTTCTACTTGTTGCGCGCCGCTTCTAATTGCAAAATTAAATACCCATTACATAAAATTAACAAAATCGTCCCACCTCCGGCGTGATGAATTCACAAAATTACTCCTCCACGTATAACGAGAACGTTGTTAATCCTTTAGATCCAATATTCCCTTAACCCCGCAATAAATAAGCAATAAATCCTCGGGGTAAAAAATCCTCGATCGCTAAATTCAAAAGTCACGTCACTTGCGCGGCAAAAGCGAACGAGACAACGACCACGTATGCATTTGCTCGCGCGCGTAGTCCGCGGCAAATATAGCAGTCATCGAAGGCGCGGACGATCGGCGCGAGATGATTTATCGCCGAGTTGTGTGTATATATGTATATACGCGACGCGGTCGTGAAGGATCGCACGTATATACATATAGTGTGTATATACGCGATCGAGAAAGCGCGGGCGCACGCTGTTATATGGGAGGGAAGTTATAGTGTAGCGAGATATTTATGCGTGGGTGGATGCGCGAAAGCGGTTGAATGCACTGTGCGCGTTATTTTTAGAATGGATTTTTTTAGAGTGAGAGAGAGAAGTTTAATGTGTGGGTGATAAAAGGAGGAGATCGAAGCTGATACAGCTATTTTTATTAGATACATAATTCAGTTTTGATGATTTTCGTGATAAAAAAAAGCGAAATATTTATTGTTTAAAAAATAAGGATAATTTTTTGTCGTTAGAATAATTAATCAAAATAATTTGTATCTCTCGGTTTGCTGATTAATTAATAACGATGGTACATGTCCGTTCATAGCTGCAAAATAATCTGTGACGCACAATTAAATTCACGGCAAAGGATTGTATGTATATTATATTGAACAAATATTTTGCCGGAATATTACTCCAAAAATGATATAAAACCAAATTCTCTATATATACACAAATGAACGAATACCCTTATACAATCTCGTTATAAAGCTAATTAAAATTTCTTACGTGACAAACGCACCAAATTAATCCAGCCCCAATATCAAACGTAATCTCTCTCTCTCTCTCTCTCTCTCTCTCTCTCTCTCTCTCTCTCTCTCTCTCTCTCTCTCTCTCTCTCCTCTCTCTCTCTCTCTCTCTCTCTCTCTCTCTCTCTCTCTCTCTCTCTCTCTCTCTCTCTCTCTCTCTCTCTCTCTCTCTCTCTCTCTCTCTCTCTCTCTCTCTCTCTCTCTCTCTCTCTCTCTCTCTCTCTCTCAAATTTCCACGTAATCACGGGGGGGGGGGGGGGGTTATATTTGCTCACAGCACCTGAACGCGTTGGACTTTGAGAGCCACTGCGTATATATACACCTACCTACCTACCCATGGCGAAAAGCGAAAGAGGCGCGCCGCTCACGCGGAGCCATAAACTGGTGAATCATCCTCTCGCAGAACCTGTCTACCTCCTCTCTCTCTTTGCACTCTGTGCGCGCTGGTCGCACGACCAACTATTTTTACCTTTTTCCCTCCTCCTTGCCGCCCTTTTGAAGTGAACTTCATTTATCCTCTCTCTTGCAACCAACGCGCGCGGTCGACTTTTTAGTTTTCTGCCGCGTATATTTGGAACTGTAGCACACACACACACACACACACACACTCTAGTGTGAAGTTACACGCGCACAGTAGAGTTGAAGTCATTCGAGTTGAGCGAGGAAAAAGGACGCGCGCTTGCCGGCGCGTAATTTATGGCGCGTACTGACAATGCGAGCGAGCTTTCTACGCGAGAAAATCATTGCGGTGCCGGGTAATAATGCACGCGCCCGGCCAATGGGTGGATATTGCGAGAGAATACGGCCGGAAGATATACTGGTTTTGGTGAAACGCGCGCGTATATAGGTTTCGTTTATAGGAGGCTCTCTTTTTATGTAATTCGCGGGTTATTTGTCTTGCTCCGCGCTACCGTAAATCATCGCGCTAATATATCTTCGCGCCGATCGAGGATATCCTCGCTCGCGAGCCTTTCGATTTAAGAAGTTTTGGAATTTTTTTCAAGAGCCATAAATTTTCAAAGGATGTATATATGTATCGTGGAAAATAAAGTGGGTCGCGAAGAGAGAGGTAAAAAATATGTATTTATTTCTTTTTTTTTTTAAAAGGACTGTCCCGTTCTCTCTGCGCGTACTGTACTATTTCGCATGGTAACGAGAATTTTCTGCATTTCATTTGCGGTTAAGTGCACGGGCACCCGCAACTTACCCCCGAACGTGTAATACGAAGAAGATAGTGCTTTTGAATACGGAGTGGATAGGTATGGTTGAGTTTCAAGCGCGCGCGGACATAATTATATACCGAGAAGGATTGTTGCTACCCTCATGATAACCGTTTACACGTAATTATCGCTCAATCAAAATAACACAGACGTTGACGTATTATCTTGCAGAAACGTCATGTTAGACAGTTAGTTACTGATTTATAGTGTCTAACTTTTGAATTAATATAATTCATATACGTTATTGTTCTACGTTTATCAGCAGTTTTTTTTTTTAATTTTCATTCAATATTATTCAAAACCTGCATGTGCAAAGTAATGCAATTCAAAAATGCGCTCATGCAGGTAGCTTCCGAACTTGCTCGTAAAGCGTTAACTATTGTTCATTTGAATTTAAAACGTTGTACACTTTACTAATCATCGCCTTATCCACCCGCCGTTCAAAAGAAACGCAGCTCTTCGCAGTTTTACACTCCATCAAAAAAATATAATATGCCCTCAACCTTAGCCGGCCACCGCGTATATTATCCACACTTTACACGCTATCTCGCGACTTTAAAGAGGCGAAAAACACTCATAACCTTCGTTCCTCGCAGCCACTTTTATTCTACTTTTCCTTCCTACCTATTACCACCAGGCAGATAAAACTACGCTCAAAGTACCATCGAATTAATTACTCGACTCTCTCTCTCTCTCTCTCTCACAACCTCGAAACCGCACACCACCGCCTCTTAATCGCAAGGTCGCAGCTCGTTTATATACAAAGTATCCCCGCGACTGACAAATTCGTGTTCTTCTTCCTGCGCTATAGCATAAACAAAATGCGGCGACACAAAATTACGCGCACGCGCGCGTTATTAAACGCACGCGACAACGACACGATCTTATCCATCTCGGTGTCCCGATAAACGCGAGCGCGAGAAGAGCCTCTGGAACGCGAATTAAAGAAAGAAATTCGTGTAAATACGCGCATACATCAAGATAAGATAACTGTGTCAGCGCATCGGCCGTGCGGGGATTAACCTTCGCGTTTATTTTCGACGATGGGTGTGACCACATATAGGGAGAAGATGTGTGTGCCTGTGCCTGCAATAAATTTCACGTTCCTCTTTGCTCGTGTAATCTCACCCCTGCTGTATTATAATATACGCTGGATTCGCCGAAATTGAATTTCGGAGGATCGATCGCGGTTATGGGGTGTAATTTAAAAGTTTAATTGTCGGTTGCATGGGACGAGGACAGACGGCCGCGGCGACCTTCTTTCGCGTGTTGAAATTCATTTCTGCACGATGCAAATCATGCCGAGTGTATGCGTACGGGGAGTGAAATTGAAAGGTCCCCGTGAGTCGGCGCGTGAGATTGTTATCGCGAACAATGAGAATTTTTAATAAAGTTTAATATGGATAAGGTGTATGTGGCAGTGTATTAATAATGACAATGTTCATAAAGGTATATAAAGCTGGGAATTAAGAATGGAGATTTCGGGGGTACGATATTGCTAGTGAATTCTGGAAAGTTGGTTAGAGAAGCGCTGAGTCATACAGGCATAGTCTAAAAGCGTTAATGAATCGGAGCATTGTTCTAATTATTCAAAGGAGGCCACGCGCTAATTAAGCTCCGTTTTATTGACTCTCGAAAAGTTGCAGTTTTCGCAATTGTAGCCACAATTTCGTTTTGCTCAATTGACTTTACTCTCGTTCTAAAACGACGACTCGTAAAGAATAGACAGAGCTAATCCAACTCTTCGAGCTCATCATCTCCACTGCCCGTTCTTGTTAGAAACAAGAATTCCAAAGCTCCTTGCCTTACCTATACAAAAATGCCACAACAAAACTCTCAAAAACTCTGTACCACCAGCCGACCGATCGATTTCATTCACTCGCCGGTACACCAAACACTCTCCAAAACCTCGAACCTCCGCATCTAAAATTCAAACGAGCCTACCACCACCACCACCACGACAACACCGACATACACTTCAATCTCTCTCCTTCTCTTCCTATACAAAAAAATCGCGCGTACGTCGCGCGTGATTCACCATTACGTAAGGATAAAAATGCACACCCATAGCCTCACCACCGCTCGCCGGCGTTATTGCATTATGATTCAACCAGTCCCACGCGTGTCGTTGGGGCCTCGTGGGCGACGGATTTCCGCGCGCTGCCTCTCTCTCTCTCTCTTTCTCTCGGAAGTCATAACTTTCACGCGCCCGCCCCCACCGCTGCGGAGATCTGTTTCGCGTTTGGCCATTTTCGTGCTTTAAGAGCGCGCGAGCGAGCGAGCGAGCGAGCGAGTATAATGTCCGGAGGAGGTTTATCGGGGGCAGTTTCTCAAAAGAGGGCGACGAAATACGAAGCGCGCCTGTCATGGCATTTGAACTTTTGGCCCACGCGGTTGTGAGATATGGGACGTGGTCGCGTCGTCTTATGGTGGGCTGTGGCGATTTATTCGCAGGCGGAGCGGCCGGTGCGGCGCGCTTATTTAGGTTTATTCGAGGTTGTGGATATGGTTGTAGCGTATAATGTTTCTTTGTTATGTAAAAGAAGTCTTTGTGTGGGGATTTTTGGATCTGAAAAGGAATAAAGTGCTTTTATAGTACATTTCGACACGGGTGGGGAAGTCGATTATTTAGCTGGTGTCACTTTTTGCACGAGCGAAGCGAGTGCAAAAAGTCACACCACCTAAATAATCGACTTACGCACTAGTTTCGAACGGTATTTTATACCACGAGCGCCGAAAAATCATATCAAAGTTGTGATTTTGAGGTTAGAGTGGTATAAAATTAATAAAAGTTTATGTATGTTTTTCCTATATTACAGTTTATTAGTATTAGTATTTCATTTATTGTAAAAAGTAGTTTTACAAACTTAAACAACGGGTATAAAACATTTACAATTTTCACTACATCTTAATATAAAGCAATTTTATTTTAAATTTCATGAAAGTCAATGACTAATTTTAGTCCTTTTAAATTAATACTGATTGGGAAATATCACAGGTGTAATAGTCCTACTTTACCACTAACCCTGTTTTATCGGCGGAACATGTAAAAATAATTAATATAAATAAAAGGATAATGATTTGCGTCTTAAACAAATTCACTTGCCCTGCGTAATCCTCTAATACACCGTTCTACGAAGTTTTGAGACAAAAAGCGACGACACCTTTGTTTATTTTTGGAACAAAAATTAACGAAAATTAACCAAATTTCGTTCCAAAAATAAACAAAGGTGTCGTCGTTTGTTTGCCTCGAAACTTTGTAGAATGATGTATTACAGCATTACGCAAGGCAACTGAATTCGTTGAAGGCGTAAATCATTATCCTTTTATTTATATTAATTACTTTTACATGTTCCGCCGATAAAACAGTGCGACACCCCCTTAAAGCTATATATAATACTTAGTAGTATAAGTCAAAAATTAAAATAGTAATATCACAGATGAAAAATACAATAGAGTAATTTGAAATGACCAGAAATTAGATTGACTAGAATACGTGTGTAACTATACCTATTAATACTAGGGTTATATTTATTTTTCTTATTTTTACCGACTGCCTTGAATTATTCTACTCTACAATTTCGCAAAACTCATTAAAAATCCACGCGAAAAATCACACAGATGCGAACCATAAGAGTCTATAACAAATTCGCGCGCCTTTGTTGACACACGAACCTCATTACGCGGTTACCTCGTGATAGCCAATCTTCCTTTAACCCCACCCTTTTCCCCCTTTTCCTGCACATCTCGCCGAGCACACATACAGCTTCAGCACTTAATCACAAAATTACTCAATCCTCCGCAAACACTTATATATAGAACACGAGAAAACAAAAGCCTAAGCTTCTGCATGAGGGAAAATTGGATTCGGCCGCCGTCGCTCGATGGGAAGAAGATCGCGCGAGCGTCCATTTTCTCTCTTACTCTCCTCTACCGCTGCTGCTGCTGCACTTTGTAATAACAATAATTGTAACTCATGTCGCGCATGGACGAAACACTTCGCGGCTGTTTCCTGCTCGTTACCGGATCCCGTTAGCTCAGTGCCGAGCGCGCACTGGTGTACACTCGCGCGCGGTAGCTAAACGCGCTCGCGCGCAGGGAAAGAGGCCTAGAGAGCTGCGCGAACGCGCACCGTTTTTAAGACTTTTTAGCCGGTCCAATTATTTTCCGGTTTATCGCGCGTTTTTTCGCAATTTCGCGCTCCGCCGTTTTCGCATCATCTCCAGCCGAGCACGCGCAGCGCGCTTTTTCGTTTTTTCGGCGGGGAAAAAGTTTAAATTAAAGTTGATGTACTGGGTAAACTTTGCCGTAATGAGATAAGCCGCGTGTGTGGGTTTAGGTCTGGGAAAGTAAATTGGTATCCGATTTAATTTTATCAATTGTTATCGGCCGGTCGATTATTTTGGTCGTTGTAAGTAATTTGTTTATTTAAAATTTTAATTTTCCATTGTATCGTTTAACATTTTTTGGTCGTTTCTCCGAAAACTACATCCCGGCAAAATCTCTCTCACTAACCTCGTCGCTGTAACAAAAAACAGAAGAAAAGAAAATTCCACCTGCTGCGGGTTTAAATTTCGCCTGTCAATTATAAAAAATTTAAGACCTCATTGTTGTGCGGGGCGCCTCCTCTTCTCTCTCTCGCGTGCAATTACAATACTAGAAAACACAATGGCGCACGAGCGGCGGCGGGTGTAACGAAAGAGAGCAATAACGCAAAAAACCGCAGATGCTAATCGCGCGCCGCCGCTCCTGCCGGTATTCATGCGCTGTATACTCACTGTCTTTTCTATACGTATGTACCCCCCGTGCCGTAGATACCGTAAAGATAATTGTAACGTTTGTCACACATGAACGAAACACCTCGCAATGTTATTTCCTTGTTCCTCTTCCCGTTAACCAGCGCGCGCAAAACCGACGACGCGCAGTTGAAAACGCGCGGTGGCACTATATATATACGCGCTCACGACGGTCATTATTTCATCTTCCGTTGTATGTGTCTGCGTCTACGCTACTCTCGTATTATATAGAAAACAGAGGGGCTTCTTTCTCCTCGTTCCTTGACGGACGGATTATCGCGCGCGGAGCTGCGACCTGGATGAAAAGTCGCCGTCGTCGCCTCTCCGAGGAATCGATATTTTTTCTTTCTCTTCTTCTTTTCGCGGAGCGCGCCCACGCGCGCGGATGTTATCGCGCCCGGACATCGATATAGGTATACGCGTCGCGCGCGCGTGCGGGTAGACAATGGCGTACGCGGTTGTGGGTAAACTGGAGATCTGGTTTGAGTAAGCGATTTTCCGTGTTTTTCTTGCATTTCCTATATAGACACTGCAGACACACATAGTGTCTTGGCGGCAAAGCACCTTTTCTTTCGCGGTGTTTGATTTCATCGATTAAGTCGTCAAATAAATCCCCGCCGGAAATGTACACACACGCGCGTGTCTAGTTCTATATTTATTTTGCCCTGTTGTCTGCGCGGAGAGAGAGAGTGGGTTGTTTATTTTGCTATATATTTTTCGATACGCGCGCGTGAATTGAAACGTCCTATACACAATGGGAGAGACAATTTAAGATTGCGATTTCCATAAGTTTCCCCTCTGCGCGCGGCCGGCGCACGCAGCTCGCGCGATCATAATTTTCGATAAGGTAAGCCGCGAGATTTTACGCGCGATATTCAAGATCGTGACCTAATGGCGCTATTATGTTTTTAATAAGAAAAGGCTCCGAAGAGAGGGAGAAGGTCTTTCGAGGCTCTTATAAACGCTCCTTTGCCGCGAGAACAGCGTAACTTTCGTTCTTTATGAAACGGAGTTTCTTCTTTCGTAAATTTTATTTTCGCCGCAAGGTTTTTTCTCTCTGTCTCTCTCCTTTCCCATTGCAAAATACAATGTCATAAAGTTTTATCTGATTTTCAGCTTAATTTATATGAGAATAAAGTCTCGACTTCAACGGAGCTTATACAAAAATTCAGCGAATTCTTGAATATGAGTCATATATAAAATACACGCGTGTCCCAGTTGCGAATCGCCGCACGTATAAACTTTCTTCACATTTTTCACTCCCAGCAAAAGAAAAAGACAATTATTATCATCTCAGCGCTTTTTCAAAGCCAATACAAAAACAACCAGTCGCGCTTTGAAATTTCATTATACTTCGTTACTCACACACCCTCACTTCTTTCAACGCAGCACAATAAAAGAAAAGCTTTTCTCTGGCGCACACAACAGCCGCGGCAACTCCTTAACCTCTCGAAATAATAAGTCCATTGTCTTTTCAAAGTGTGCGCTTGCGCCGCATCCTCTCTGCCATCGCCTCATTACTTCTCCAGCAGCGCGAGCGAGCGCTTGCTCCCATTACTTACTCTCTCCTCTTCTCGCCTGTCTGCGTTTTTCGGCACCGCGCGTACGTCTACATACACACTCGACGCAAAAGCAAACAAACACGGAAAAGAATAGACGCGCGTAAGTGCAGTGTGTGTGTCGTCCTGTCCCGCGTGCGGAGCGCACAGCACTTTGCTGTCTCTTCGCGTGTAAAATGACGCGCGCGGGGGTAGGGGGTGTTCTAATAATAACCCGCGCACCCTGTGGGTTTAACCGAGAGAGGGATTCCTAAGAGCGTGAGTTATACGCGCGCACTGCACGAGAAACGATGATTTTTATTCGGAGAGCGTGTACTTCCAGGCCGCGGCTCCGTCGAGCAGTTTATTTTACCGCGGGATAAGGGGCGGCGCGCTGTTTATTTTCGGATTTTTCGCGGCGAAATTCGCGCGAGCGCGGAGAGGAGTATTATATCGACGATGGTCTCTCTCTCTCTTTCTGGCCTTGGCTCGCGGCGTATATTTATTTACGGGAGGAGGGTTCTTTTTTCACAGCGAGGAGGAGAGTTCGACGCGCGGTTATAAAAGCCGGGGAAAACGCGATGAAGTGGATTTTAAAGAGAATCGAACAATAGACGTGAGAGAGAGAGAGAGAGGATATAGAGTCGTTCGGTGTAAAAGTGCTGCGCTCGTACAATGTAACATGCGGTCTTATTAAAGCCGCGCGGTTCTTTAAATCATTAAGGCTACAATATAGCTTGCCTTGTCGGCATTGTATCGGCCGCGAGAGCGTTATATTACGAGCATTGTATTTCGCGTATTGTATTTTGACTCGCGGATATATCGGTAGAATATAAAACCGCGCCGCGCCGCGTAGTAAATTACGATTGCCACCGCGTTGTGATGACTTTTTATGCATCTCGCACGCAACAAACAACGTATTTCAGCGTTAATTGCAAACTTCGTGCATTATTACATGCGCGTGGTGCAGAGAACATTTTCCACGGAATTACACGTCAAAGTAGCGCGCTGCAATTCTCGCAAATCAAATACCGGCCTCCCATCTGTTAGTTTACGCGCGTGCGTTAACATACGCTTGGATTTCGATTGAAATCTCTTCTCCCTCTCTCGCACTCGCTCGGTCGTGCGATTTTCCGCACAGAGGATATGGTAGTAATGTAACTGTCATCCCGGTTGGTGGTAGTGCTGCTGCTGCTGCTCGGTCAGCGCGAAACTTTATTTGGTTAACAAGTTCGAAAGCGGCGATCGTTTCCATTGCGGCTCACCGCCGCCGACGGTCTCGCCGATGTATAGCGTTTTTCAAAGGCTGGGTGGGAGGGGGATCGTGCTCAGATGGAAATTTATCAAGGCCGGGCGGTCAGGTGTTTGCAGGAATGCAAAAAGTTTTGTGGATTGTCGATGGATTTGGTTTTTCGATCAATAAGTTTATGCAGTTAAATTGTTACAGAGCTATTTTTTAAAAATAAAATACTGTCTTTTATCTTTTCTTTGTGGTAACTAATTACTTTATTTTGGTCGATACTCATATATTGTTTTAATTCTTCGCAGCCTACATTAGAAAATAAAAGAAAAGTTATTTATTATACCCTCAATTTTCTACCTCACTTATTTCTCCACCAAAAACAAAAACTCGCACCAACCAGTGCCCATTCGATCCCAGTCTAAAATAAAAAAAAATTTCTCTCCAAAACAAAACTACACATATCCCAGTCACTGCTCCCGGTCTACCACCGCGTCTCCTCACACATATACATACATTATACAGCCGTCTGTACCACCGCAAGTGCACAGCGCTGCACGCGCCGCGCCTAGACGCGCGCGTGCGGTTTTAGCGTCTCTCTCTCTCCCGTCTGCAGCAGCAGCAGCAGCAGCAGCAGCCTCTCTATACCGAAATAAAGCCGCTACCGCTGCGGTGATTTGCTTCTGTCATCGGAGCGGCTGAAACGAAGAGGTAGAAAGCGACGAGCGCCGCCGCCGCCGAGAGTTCGTCAACCTCCGCGACCTTTATTGCGAGCGAACGGAATCGATTGTTCTGGAATTTTAATCGTTCGCGCGCGAGCACCGTTGCTTTTTCGAAGGAAGCGGCCTGTAGTTAAGCGTTCGGTGTCTTCGTAGGAATATATATATATTTTTTTTTTTTTCAGGACGTGTACGTGTGTATGATGTGCGTGTACTTTTGATGGATTGGGGAACGGGGTGAGAGTGATATAAAGCGAGGAGAGAGATGATTGGAAAAGTGCGCGCGATGTAGCAGCAGCAGCGGCTGCAGCGGCTGCTTTCTTTGATCATCCGTCGTCGCGACGGCGACTGCGGCGTCGACGTTATTTTTGATATATTTTTTTTCTGATAAATGTTTGCAGCCAGGAGTTGGGAGGAGAATGGGGCGTTTTTAGCTGGAATTTTCATTGTGGCTTGCGCAGACCCTTTCTTTCGAAAAATAAAGGTTTTTGAATGCCTTTTGTGCATTGCTTCGAACTTTCTATATAAAAATTTTTTTTGTATGCATTGTTATACAGTACGTTGGAAGAAAGTGTATCATGATTCACGATATATCTTTCAGGTGAATGAAGTGTTTTTTAATTGATTGATGGGATGTATTTTAGCGTTAATGTATACACTTGGTAATTATAAAGCTGAACATGAATGAAAGTCTGTAACAGAAAAGTAGAAATTTGGCTCAATCCAATCAGTATCAGACCAGAAAATCTAGGCCAATATCTGATGAGTTATTAATTGAACGCGTCGGGTTCACGTGTATCGTAGTTTTTCTTTAGTGAAAACATATTGTGAACATTATGATAATGTGGTTTCTAACTAAGTATATCTAAAAGTTTGTACATAACTATGTAATAAATAGTTATTGATTTAACGAACAATTTATTCCTCAATTTATTTCATAATTTATGATTTTATAATACTTTCGCACCTCGTGACGTAAATACCCGATATACAGTTTTCGAAACAGCAAATTTTCCTTTTTTGTTAGAAAGAGAAAGCTCGCGTATCTCTGTTAATTATCTAAAGTCTGCGGCTTTTGCAAAAATTCTATTGCCTATAAACTGATTTTTCTCATTTCCAATGGGCCATTATCGACAGCCGCAAAACTTTTATCCATATTTCGCGTTAAAACAGATATTATCGTTAACAACAACGTTATATGTGAAATCGAAATTTCAACATGTATCCTGAGACATAATATCAGAATCACACCACGATCACCAGTGCTAAAATTAAACGCAAAATCATTATAAAAAATTCCCAATGAAGCGCAGAAATCAACAACCGCACCGATAACAATCGAAACCTCCCCCCCTTCCAATCAATATATATACCCCCGCGTTCTCCACCTCTCCGCAAAGCAACTCTTCCTCCTCTCCACAAAGCGCTCCAGTACACACACACACACACACACACACACACACACACACACACACACACACACACACACACACACACACACACACACACACACACACACACACACACACACACACACACACACACACACACACACACACACACACACACACACACACACACACACACACACACACACACACACACACACACACACACACACACACAGCGCACAAAAAAGAATCTTCCAGCTCAACGCGCTTTTACAACTGAAACCTCCAACATCGCGCGCCCGCCAAAGCCTCAAGAATGCCCCGACGAGAGACAAAGGCCTTCCGAGCAATCGCTCTCTCCCTCTCTCTCCTGCACGCACACCGCCCGTGCACTCCTTGCAATTATTCCGAAAGCCCTGTCGCGCGAGCGCGGAGCGATCGATCGTAATAACGAGCGCGCCGCAGCCGTACGCATTTTTCTCGCGGCAGCGGCAGCATTGTGTAAATTGAAAATTTCACCGACGGGGCTTCGTGTTGCTGCCGCCGCCAACGCCGCCCGGTGCCACGGCTCAGTGGGCCGAGCGAGAGGCGCGTGCCGACATCTGCCCCGGTGTGCTCATGGGCTCTGATGGCAGGTGCAGGCCTGGGTTTCCTTGGTAGGAGTCTTTTTTTTTTAGTGTTGGGTTGGAGGGGGCGCGAGGTGAGGTTGGGTTTTGTGACTACGAGAGTATACGAGGTTGTAGGGGTTTGAACGGTGGTGTGTCAGGTGAGGCTCTGTCGGGTTGCTAAGGAGTGATTATGATTCGTGATGTTTGATAGATGTGATGGGGGTAGAGAGTAGATGTGAAAGATTAAATTTTGGAAGAAGTTTCTTGAATTATGTTTATGATTTGTTTTTAATTATTCTGGGGAATCGGAGAACGTGTTGGTAACGTTTCTTTTGTTTTCTTAATTAGGATAAACAACTTTTATTGCATAAAATATAAGGTTACATAATCGTAACAACTTTTCCAGTTAACAGTGGAAAATAATGAAAGTGGGGCAAGTGCGTAGTTGCAGATAAAGTAAAATTACATCTGCGTTACACGCGTCTAATTAATTTTTGCAACAATATTTTTTCTCATTTCTTTAAAAAATATTTAACAAAAGCGTGTAAGAATTAATTTAAATACGTGAGTCATATTATAATACCTCTTTTTTTTCAAGTTGAATCACAGCCAAGATTACTCTGGAGGATTAAAATTAACGGTTTGAAAATTGAAAATCTTATCGGGGATTAAAAATAAATGTGAGAACAGCCATGATTCAGTGGGAAGAAAGTAACATTTTGTTCTTTCACAGCTCTCTGCTGCGCTCGCGCTGCTTGTGTGTGCCATTTCGCACGCCTGGCGAATTAAGCATGTAGCCTATGACATCATCCCTAGATTTTCGCAGGAAGAGGAATAATTGCCACGACGAAATGGCCTACGTTTAAATAGAAATTACACTCTTTGTTCGCTGTCGTTATGCAAATAAATTCTTTTTAGAAAAAGAGAGAGAGAGAGAGAGAGAGAGAGAGAGAGAGAGAGAGAGAGAGAGAGAGAGAGAATCCCGCATAATGAATTTGTATAATCTACAAGTGCCATCGAGCTGTATTATTATTTGCGTTACCATTAGCATAGTCGTAAGTATTTTACGCTTTTTTTTTCACGGATACACCATCGCGTGCATTGCGGGGTTTTATTTGATTTTTGAATGGCGAACGGTATGTCGCGCGAATTTACATGAAAAAATAAGGCGTTGAGCAAGAGACGAGAGGAATGATGTACATGTGTCAAGCAGTGAGTCATGCGCGCCACACTTGTTTTCAGCTTGAAGAAAGTGAAATGGTTCTTTAAATAATATCTCTCATTCTCAAATCCAGTGAGAGAAGGCAGCCTCTCCTCTTCGTCATCGTCGTGTAACACGTCACCCCGCCACCATCCATCCATCCTCTCCACCGCCTCGTTATAAAAATCGGCAAAAAACTACAAATTCCGCGCGGCGCTCAATCCCAGCCGCCGCAAATACACATCGACCGGCAATCCTTATTCAATTTCATAGCTCATAAAACGTATATATTCCTTCTCGTACACGCTCGTTTCTTTCTACTGCGAAAAAAGTCTTTAGCTACCGCCGCGAGAGAACGAATATATATACCTCCTCGGCGAAACACCTTCGCATCCTTGTCTCATTGTCCTCGGCTCGCTTTTATTGTCGCTTCGGTTAATTCCAAGCTTCAAGGACTGCTCGCGCGCGCATGCGCGTATGTACGACGTATAAATATATATACAATGTGTGTCGTTAGAGGTGCCGCGACGAGGATTTATATACGCGCACGCGCGTGTCAGTAACGTTTCTATTGTCGATTTATTCACGGAGGTGTAGAGGAGAGGTGTGTGTGTGTGTGTGTGTGTGTGTGTGTGTGTGTGTGTGTGTGTGTGTGTGTGTGTGTGTGTGTGAAGGTATATCACGCGGTGCGTTTTTGCCGAGGATTTGATGTGCTCCAGTTGCAGTGGATTAAGGCTAAGCGGTGCCCGCCGCGCACATAATGTATTCTACATTTTCGCCGGCGAAAAAATTCGCACTCGAGTGCATTGTGTGTCACATGCTGTAGTGTGTAGTCTTTTTTTGTGCGGGGTAATGAACTCTCCAGTTGTATAGATCATTTTTTCGAAGGTCTTCTGACATACTTTCGTGTATTCAGTGGAAGTGTCGCATTAAACATTTTATTTTGTTTCAGATTTTAAGTTTTTTTAAACGCTTTTTTAAAGAGTAAACACGGAAAAAAATAATTGGTTATGGTAACGAATCACTTGGTTAAAAATCTCCCAATCAGTATTGTCATAATTGTGATAACCAACAAAATAGATCTATAGAACTATAATGTGATAATATGTTGTAGAATATTAATGTAATTATTATATGTTAGAATGCTTCAGATATATGTGTATTTACTGTGACATGACTGCTGTGATAACCAGTTATATATTTACTGCGATATGACTGCTCTGATAGTGAGTGATGAACCTTTATTTAAATGTTTGTTATGTGCAAATAACCAATTATTCTATATTTAATGAAGTAGTTGGTTACCTAAACCAATTATTTTTTTCCGTGAAAGATAAGGTATTATCAACAAAATTGAACCGTTAATAACAATATTTTAAATACCACCTTTATCATTCTTTTCAATTAAATAGAAAACTCAACGTATTGCTTTAGCCTCATTATCATGACTTACAAAAGAGACTTATTGATTTTATTACCAGCCTATTATAGTTTTAATTAAAACAAATCGGCCTTCGCGACTCGTAATCTTACATAACGCGCATTAAAATGCGAACTACCTAAATACCACGTAACATTTATAAAACACAGGAGCTTGACTCAGCCGCACTTCCCTCTCTTCCCCGAAATCCCAAACCAGCTAAACCAGAAGCTGACTAACGCACTCAACGCGCAGTCCAAATCTCTCTTGCTCACGCGCCACTTCTATTGACCCCAAACAATCGGGCGCTCAAGATCCCGAGTAAAGTCTGCCCAGCCATCCAAAACGCTCTTTCTCTCTTACTCACCCAATATATATGTATACCTTTTCGCGTGCTGTCGAGCAAATACTGAAAGCGGCCGATCGATCCGAAATAATTGCGCCGGACGCGCGGAATAATCGACCGTGCCACGCAAGAAAGTAAAGCGCGCGTGCACGGGTCGATCTCCCGACGGGCTAATTAAGACGACGAGGAGGAGGAGGATGAGGTTGCGACAAACAGTTTCATTTTGCGGACGAAGAGCGCACACGCCCCTGTACGTATACGTGCGTACACGTTGGGGAGTTCATTATGCGGACGATTCTGAGGTCACAATGGGATATTTGTGCGAGCGTGAGGGAGTGGGGATGGAGTCGTCCGGGCGAGGGAGATGATTTATAGTCGGCTTATGTGGGTGTACTATATTGTTTGTCGAATTGTTTTAGAACGCAATTTCTTCGGTCGATTTCGTCGCACGGTGGGTTATTGCACTGAGAGAAGGATTTAATTATAGTTAATATACTAGCTTATTTGAAACGTAAAATTTAAGCATACTAACTGTTAATATATAGAGTTTAAAATCATACCAGTCATACCAACATGCCACTCTAACCTCAAAATCATAACTTAAATTGATTAAAATTTTTACTTCATGTGTGATTTTTCTCACACGAAAAACGTTATATAAAAATAATCACCTTCCGCACTCGTGTCGAAATGTACTATTAATTATTTGAATTTTTTATATTCTTCGAAACTTCAATAGGTACTTGAAGAATTTTCGTGTTTACTATAAACAGTGGGTATTCTAACTGTTAATATGCGCTTATTTCGCCCAAAATCAAGAATCCCATTCTAACTGTTAATAAATATACTACACGCAGAGAAATGATCTGTTAGTGGCAAGAGGAAAATTCTTTTCTCAAAATCCTCTCGCAATATAGTATATTACGTACCTAGGCCGGGAAGTAGGATATTATATTCGCGTGTAGATTGCGAATATGACATTCTATTTTCCGGCCGAGGTGCGTATACTATTTTTCTTCATACCCTGGCACGAAAGTTCGCCAAAACATGCATGTTTTGCGGCCGGGAAATTGCAGGTTATAGTCACGTCATATACTGAAAACACATCATATACTGAAAACACGTGACTATAATATGCAACTTCCCGGCCACAAAACGTGCATGTTTTGGCGAACTTTCGGCCGGGGTATGATGAAAAAACGATTATCGTTTTAAATCTAGCACATTATTCTTGAGGAAAAAAATTAATTTTTTGTTTCAAGAGTATATTTTTCTTGTACCAAAGTCTTATTTTTTACTCCCACAAATAAAATCCTTTTTAGGCAAAATGATGTCATCTTGCTAAATGAGGATTTGAGGATTTTTCTCTTGAGAATGAACCATGTTCATAAAGGTTTTACTACAAAATGATTTTCCTTTTGTCACAAGAGGAAATAAGAGTAATTACACGCAGAGAAAAGTTCGTTGGTAACAAATGGAATCCTTTTGATCCAAGAGGAAAATAATCTTGTTTTGGTTGCCAAAATTAATTCCTCTTGCCACAAGAGAAAAATTCTTTTCTGGCAAATTATTCTTGTACAAAAAGGATTCCTCTTCAAGGAAATAGAAGGTCTAGTTGGCCCATAGGAAAATCCTCTCTAACCAAAATCGTTTTGTGTGAAGAAGAAACCTCTTGTCTCCTGAGAAAAAAAGTTTAAACTGATTTTCCATTGAAATAAAAAAAAAATTTTACTTATAATAATTTTAACTTTTATGTTATTATTTATATTTTTTATGTATTTTATTTTATTATTTATATTTTTTATGTATTTTATTTTATTTTTTATATTTTTTATGTATTTTATTTTATTATTTATATTTTTTATGTATTTTATTTTATTATTTATATTTTTTATATATTTTATTTTACTTATTTTATTTTAATAATTAATTAAGATTGGTTAACTTTGTGAAAAAACCGAAGAAAAAATATTTTTGAGGATAGTTCTGGAAGTGCAGTGACTGGGAATCGAACCCTCGACCTTTCGATTGGGAAGCCGGTACCTTAAGGACGCTTGGTCATTGCAATCGTAACCAAAAGTACGCCGAGTCGAACGCCGTACGCCTAGCGCTCTCTCGGGTCTCCCCACTCTCAAAATTTCACGCGAGACTGTACACGTACACATGGCGCCGCTTCATCGGTGTGTACATTCACATCGAAGCGCTCCGCTGTGTAGAACACGCGTAGCGCGCGGGCACGCCATTGGTTTGTTTACACGCACACAAGGACACGCGCGGCCGAAGTTACCTACTTTAAACAACTGTATCTCGAAAACGGTGCTGCTAGGCTTTCTGGATTTTGGAGAGCTTATTTAAAATATCATCATTAGTAAAATATCTCTTTTTCGTTCAATTCTATAGAAAACTTTTGGCGTTATTAATGAAAACGTTCATTTTTTCACGACTTTTTCATAAGACACCGTATTAAATTGTCTAACTTTGATAGCTTATATCTCATGAACGGTGTTGCAAGGTACATGTCATTTTTCCGTTATATTAGCATTAGTATTTGAGCATTTGTTTACGCGCGCGTCATAGCCTCAAATCTGAATAGTGCTCCATTTCTGTCGTACGAAGAACAACCTAATAAGTATAATGGATAAACAATGAAGGAAAAAGTTAAGTACTAAATTTCGAAAAAAGAAGATATTTAATAAAAATAAGTAGTGTTTAATTAAATAAAGTACAAATAGATGTAGAATTATAATTGTTCGAAAAAGTGAAAATATTAGTTTTATATTTGTTATAAAAAAAAAAAAACAAGATTATAATGTAGTGTCCAAATATATAAAATACATTAAATATATGATTTAATAAATACATCAAAAATATATTAAATGTTGTAATTTTTATTAAGTACACTGAGAAAAATGTTGTAGTAAATTTTATTATAACTGTAATAAAAATTACTATAAAGTATAGGAAGGGTGAGACAAATACACTTTATGCTGCATTTTTATTATAATTGTATGAATAATTACAAAATTTCTTGTAATTTTTATCACAGTTGTTGATTAGAAAGTATTACAAAATAAAAGAAAAATTGCTATACACATAGCAAAAACTGTGATATAATAAAATTTAAAATATATGCTTTTAATTTTTATTAGAATAGAATATAAATTTTATTTTGTAGCGTTTAAATTTTATTTTGTAGCGTATAAATTTTATTTTGTAGCGTATTAAAAATTACTATAAACGTAGTAAAAAGTGCCACATTCAAAAATTGCTACAGGCCATAAGAAAGTTTGCTATCCAACATAGTAAAAATTGCTACAACATTAGTACTTTCTGCGCAGATCAAGGCGTCCACGTGTCTGATTGAGGTTATGTTTCTACGGGAATTTCACTTTGTCTTGCTTTTAAGTTTACAAAACATTCAAAACCTTACTTCAATTATTTTATTTTTATATTATGCACATTAATGATAAGTTTCTTTGTGTTATCAAAGTTATTTATTGTCATTATTTAATATTATCTGAAATTTTCTTGAAATCGATGGTTTGACATGTACAAGTTCCAAAATTTTACACTCAAGAATCCTATTTGGGTAAGTGGTTAGCGCGTCCCATTGCCGCGGTGAAGGTTGCAGGTTCGATCCCAACGCTCGTAAAAAAATATTTTTATTTCTCATTTTAATTTATTTTCACATTAAATATTGTATGATTAGAGTCTGAAAATAGTTCTGAAAACAGAAAGAACAAGAAAAAATTTAATTTTTTGAAATTTAAGGTCATTCATAAAAATGACTATGTTGCATAGCAAAAATTGTTATAATTTCGATTTGTCCCTCCGTTCCTACAAAATATAGTAATTTTTCTTATGTTTATAATAAATTTTACTACAACATTTCTCTCAGTGAATAGAACATATTCGCTTTCAAATTATTTAGACAATAAGCCACGTGTTGCCCGAATCAGGGCCGGATCAGGGCCAGATGTTTCACCGGATGTAAGGATATAGATAGGTAAAATCATCCGGCCCTCATAAAGTTCATCGTTACATGCCTCGTACGGCACTCATCCGTCAAAAACATCAGTACGGATCAGGAATCACGGCAGACGGATCCGTCCCGCGTCATTGCCATTTGAAAATTTCTACTCGGGTAATTATTAAAATAAAAAATATATAAATAAAATAAAATTCATAAAAAATATAAATAATAAAATAAAATACATAAAAAATATAAATAATAAAATAAAAGTTAAAATAAATAAAATTAACCAGAAGTAACATTTTTTTTTAATTTAAATAGAAAATACGTTTAAACTTTTTTCTCGGTGGACAAGAGGTTTCTTCTTCATACAAAACGATTTTGGTTAAAGAGAATTTTCCTAGTGGTCAACTAGACCTTCTATTTCCTTGAAGAGGAATCCTTTTCGTACAAGAATAATTTGCCAGAAAAGGATTTTTCTCTTGTGGCAAGCGGAATTAATTTTGACAAGCAAAACAAGATTATTTTCCTCTTGGATCAAAAAGATTCCATTTACTACCAATTAACTTTTCTCTGCGTGTACGTCTGTCATATTTAAACATGATACACAAATTACATTTTACCTTTTGACTATTACAAACGTGGAGCGTACGCGCCGATATGTACGGCGTAATTAGACAAGGCACTTTGAGCACGGAGTAAAACCCCGAGCTTTTCTATCCTACAATCATTTCCACTACTTCCTCTCTCTCTCTTTCTTTCTCTCTCTTCGACCAGCAAGACCTACATCCAACTCCTCACTTTTTCCTAAAACCCATTTACTTAAACACCTTCCTCTGTGCCTTTCTCTCCCTCTCTCCCCCTTCGGCCCAGCACGTACACAGAGAAAAGAAAATTTTTACTGTTAAGGAACGGACGTTTGGATATGAACAAATGAATGTTCATTTATAGTTAGACAAATTCGTTAGCAGTTAAGTCACGAATCGTTTGAGTAAACAAATCAAACTTAATTGTTAATGAATTTGTCTAACTATAAATGAACATTCCATTTGTCTATATCCAAACGTTCGTTCGTTAACAGTAAAGATTTTCTTTTTTCTGTGTATTTACGCTCTCTCCCCCCGACACGAATTCGAACATTCCACCTTGCACCTCTCGCAACGCCATCATCAACCTAATGATTTCCTGACTACGCCTGCTCTTTCTCCTTCTATTATCTACGGTCCCGTAAATCAAACGCGAGCTACAAAACGCGCGCGCGCATCCTCCAAAACCAGCCAGCCGTGAATACATATATATAAAACTACACGCGTGCGCGCGTACCCCATAAATAAGGGCCCTGGAAAAATCACGCATTATATACCAAGCGAATAGATAATAATTATTCCTCTCTGTCCGAATGCTAGAAATAAAAAAAGGCACCTTTGGGTTATATATTCTTCCGTACGTATATGTACGAGCGTGTGTATATTAAAAAAAGCGCCGGGTCTTCTGCGCGTAATTACACGCCGCGCGCCCGCGCGGATTTATACATGTATATACGGAGAGAAAGAGAGCGAGAGAGACGCATCAGACGCGCGCACGCCTTCCAATTCGCATCGGCTCGCGCGCACGCCTATAATTTCCCAATTACGTCGTGAGTCACTGCACGGCGCGTGCGCGAGCGAGAGATTCATTGAGAAAGAGGAAGGAGGAGGAGAATAAGAAGAAGCGCGAGGAAGTGAGAGAGGAGACTCTACCGCCATCATTATCTCCCTCTCCTTCTTTGTCTCCTTTTCCTCTGTAGTCATACAATGTGCTGCTCTCTCTCTCTCTCGCTCTTGCACGCGCCCACGCCTCCGGCCTCAGGACTCATTACGCACTTTTTCCTCCCTCACTCTGCCAGAGTGTCTAGTTTTCCTCGCCAGCCCAGACGATATCGCGCGTCGGCGCGTTATTATTAATCTTTTTCTCCCTCTTTATCTCTCTCTCTCTCTCTTGCGCCCGTTCTTTTTCACGAGAGCTGCACGGAGCGAATCTCTCGATAATGGGCTGCTAGTCTTTTTGGGGGCAAAATGAAAAAAAGCCGCCGCCTCTCTTTTTCCTCCTTTCCTCTCTCGCTCGCGAAGAGCGTCCGTCTACCTATCAGTCGGCTGTGAAGTTATTGCCACTTTCGTGCAGAGGGAGTGTTTTGTTATCCGTTAATGGCTTCTCGCTTTTGTTTTCCCCGTCTGCCCTCTCTGTCTCTCGCGAGATGGGAAATATTTCTCTTTCTTTTTTTCGCGCGCAAGCTGGTTGCCGCGTCGTTTTGGAAAAGGGTACAGATACGATAGCAGTTTGTTCTCATTTTAGAGAAACTTCAATGATTTTTTAATCATTTTGTACAGGCGGATGAAGATTGGTTGGTAGGGGACTACTGAGGTAATAAAAGGCAGGCGACTTACGTGTATTACGTAGATCTGGGTCAATTGGTATATATTATCGTCTCGCCGATAGTCTTGATATAAGAAACTTCATCTTTGGTAGGTACTTTAGAAAAAATTTAATTACTTTTTAAAATTTTTATAAAATTTTAATGCTGTTTCCTATATACCAGTATATACATTCAATTTAACAAACATCATTTCAACGAAAACGTGTATAACTTTCACCTAAATACGAAAGAAATCCCGAGTTTAATCTATAAATCTCCTTGTTTTTACATCCACCTCTTCCAACTCATCAACCCCGCACGTAACCTCCTTGGAAATCAACCTCGCAGCCACCTTATCCCACGCATCCGACCCATCTCAAGCTTCTGAATTTAGAAAACACCCCTTGTTTACGACGCAATCGGTCGGGTCCTCTAAAATCCCAAACATATATCGCACCCCCTCCACTCGCGCCGTAAGAAACTCGCCTCACTCGCTCGCAACTTACTCTCTCCCCGTTTGCAAAAACAAGAAAGACCTTCTCCTCCTCCTTTTGCGCACGTGCTCCAGCTAATGAAAAAAGTTCACTCGCTGCTGCGTGTCACTGACATCGAGCATCTGGCAGGCGCACAGGAGCTCTGCACGATTTCGGAGCGTAGGTAGTATATAGTGCTTCGTCGTATATATAACGAGGTCGCGCGCTGCGGAAGCCCCGCGCTGTATAGCATAATGAATTTCCAAAATTTATACGCGCCCCGCCGCCGCCGCCAGGGCTCGTAATTTTGAACTGTGTTTGCCTAGCGAGGTGGTGTGTGTGTGTGTGTGTAGGTTATTGAAGGATGATTGGAGACTTTCAGTTCCGAAAGCTTCGTTACGCAGGCTGACGTGCGGGGAGTAATAATTTCGGTGGCGTTGATTGATTTGGATTATGCATTTCCGACTGGATTTTCGGTTGTTCGTTTTTATTATCGTGGATTCGAGGTTCGCAGTGTTTGTGAATTTTTTACTTTGTCGAATGGAACTGATCGATCGCTTCCGCCATTTAGACGAAAATTTGTCAAGGTTTATTCCCGTTGAATTTGTTTTTTAAGCCGAGTAATGTTGATAAGGTAAAGTCAAGGATGGGAAAGTTCAGCCTTTCATACTTCGGAACGTTTATTGTGCGTTTCACGTTCAATTAAATTCTCTAGTACAAGTGCTCCCCCGTTCTACTTTTAAAAAATGACAAAGAATCTTTGACATTGCAAGAGGCCTTAATTCATCCTTGAAAAATCCTTAAAATGAGCGTTATTACACGGCCGAGCAAATCGATTAACTTGAACAGTTCGATCCCGAGGAGAGAGAAAAAACATCATCGAATCGATCTTTCCCGAAGATTCAGGTAACTCATTGTGCGCGATTGATACCGAGGTCACGTTTTGAAAGTTAATAACGCGCCTGCCTGCCTGCGCGCGCTTATCTCTGAAATTGGTCAATCCTGTATCTAATGCATCAGCATCATCAATTCGCTAATTTGATTTCGCGAGTTTGCAGCCTTCCCCCGATGATTCCCATAAATATTCGTCATGCATTATACCAAGCGCGCATAGCACGTTAAAATGGGTAACTAAATACTTTTAACCTCCTCGCCAATGAGCCTCGTCTACATCATTCCCCGACCAATCATCGCTGACTTCCTCAAACCTTCCGATATTTGTTGCACTAAACAGCCATCAATATTCCGGCCAATACCACGCGCGGGTTCGCGTTCAATACCCCGAACCAATTAAATTCGCTTCACGTACGCTTACTATATACCGTCTCTCTCTCTCTCTCTCTCTTCACTCACCGTTACGAATATCCCTCGGCTCAGCCGGTGGCCGCGGCCTCTCGCGCACCAAAACGCTCGCTTTTTCGCGCACAGCGCTCACGCGGACGATGAATCAGCGGCTCGGCATGCGCGATGTGGTAACACATACACACAGACAGACAGACAGTGTAAAGTAAGAACCCGGAGGCAGTAGCGACGACGTCACGATCGACTGCCGCTTTTTACTTTCCTCGCGCGACGCACGCTCATTACGCGCCTTTTTACACGACCACCAGCGGCAGCAGTATCAATCTGTATGGGAGGAGCAAGAGTGTGACGAGGTGCATTTTTCGAGAGGCGAGTCTCGGGGCTTTTCTGAATTTACGTGAGAGTGGTGAGAGAGAAAGAGGTTTTTTGTATATGGATATGCGGAGAGAGCTGCAGAGGTTTATGGTTTATATACGGGCGGTGATAAACACGTTTTTATGCATACGCGAGAGAGAAACAGGCGCGCATGTGAATGTATATCGTCGGCTGCGAGATTTAAGACTGCGGGTGTTACTTTTTTTATATTGGACGCGCTGATTGAAATGCATTTTTCAAGTGCGCTCTGATGAATTTTGCAGACGCCTCGTAAATGAATACGTGATGTGCGTCCATATTTTGTTTGCGTTTTCACGAGATTCAAAATTAATTTTCTACGCTTCCTAATCACATAAATTTAACCGCGTTTGCTAATACGATACGTGCATCTGACTCATTCGTGAGAAAAAATTATTAAGCACGATAATCATAAAATTTATGACTCACGCGCTATGAGAATTTTGCAATCACAATCTCCTAGACTCGAAAGCCAGCGAACCGAAAAATCCTTGCAAAATCGCGCGAAAAGTCGCGACAATTTCGCACGATACAACTGGCAATATTCCCACTTGTATATGTCCATTATCAAGCAGCGTACATATACACTTTACCATACCCATAAACCACCACCTTACAGCGAAAAATCTCCTCCGCATCCCACCCAAGAAGACAGATAAGCCGGCGCACGTGCGCGCGCGCGCGTTTTATTCATCGAAAAGCATATCACACCGTATACCTCTCTCTCTCTCTCTCTCTCTCTCTCTCTCTCTCTCTCTCTCTTACATCCATAAATTATCCCATACCACAATAAAACCCGCCTCTATCGGCTCGTCACCTTGCGCGCTCTCTCGCTCGCTCGCGCTATCTCCTTCTCACCTCGCTCTCTCTCTCTCTCTCTCTCTCTCTCTCTCTCGTACATAACGACTCCATTCGAGATGAAACGGCGTGAGAAAGGGTCCGCAGGGGGGCTGCCGCTGCACGCGTACGTACGTACGTACATAGAGGCTCTCCCGGATGTTACGTCACGATTGACCTGTTCCGTGAGCGGCGAGTATGAGTGTGTGCGCGAGGAAGAGAGTCTTCCTCGCGCGAGCGTGAAGTACGTCTGGCTGTATGGTGCAGTGCGGTATACAGCACCTACCGGGTGGTTTTTTTTTCAGAAGAAGAATAGGTGAGCGACGGTGTGGGGGAGGAGAGAAAGAGGTGTGTGCTGCGCTTTTTGCAGCAGGTGTCGAGCTTTTTTGCGCGCAGCAGTGTGTGGGATCGCAAGATGAAGATGGTTTTTCTGTGTAAAGGGGCATTATTTTAGGTCGTGTGGAGCGATTTATTCTGGAGTTTCTTTCTGGCTCGTTATACATCTCAAGCGCGGGAGAAGGCTTTTCGTGTAAAGGGTCGTTTACCAGTGTGTTTTATGAGCTGTAAGTCGATCCGACGTTTTGTTTAACAGTAAATCTGACAGGTAAATTTGAACGCCCGCTATTATACCGTTGTCAAGAACTTTTTGTACAATAGTTAAATTATTTTGATATAAAGTTTTACGTAAAAATAGCAAAGTAAAGTTTTGAAGGTTTTATGTAAGGTAAGATAAAGTACCTAATACCTGGACAGATTTTGAGCACAGTCACAAACAAACGATGTTTTCAAAACCAATAAGTGAAATTTTTCAACTTTTAAATCTAGATATTAATTTGTAATCTATTTAAATAATTTATCCACAGAAAAACTCATTTTCATGCTTATTTATATTAAAAAAGTAAGTTTGAAAAAATACGTGTAGGGCTGTTAAACTTGGACACCCTATGTTGAATTGGGACAAATACCGGGACATAGATTGAGCCCTATATAAACTTTGACAATATCTACTACAAATATTGCTTAGATTCCAACAGGTCCAAGGTGGGTTACTAGTATCCCAGCTGAATGAAAGTTAATTCCAGTTGGATTCTGGTAAAATATTTAAACTTGAATCTAGCAGAATATTTTTATATGGATATAAATAAATGTGGCCAGCTGTCGGATATTGCTAACTAAGAGGCATGTTAAGCTGGACAAGAATTCGGCTATCCAACATCATCTTAAAATCTTTTATTTCGTATTCTAATAAATTAAAGACTTAAATTAATACGAAATTCACTTGATTCCATAGTTAATAGCATAAACTTCGCTAATAAATTGATATCACGTAATCAGATGTCTAAGTAGCGTTTTACTATATACTGCCGAGGTAATGGTCCCAATTGTCAGTCTGCCGAGGCATTGGGTATTTTTCCTTAAATTATACAACGAATAATCAAACGTATATTCGTACTATACCTCCACTATCATCTACATCTCACAACTACAGCCACACACACACATTTCACATTTTATCGACCTCGCGAAAGAGCCAAAGCGATTTCTACTTTGAATTAACCAATCACCATTCTCTCTCCACATCGAATCCCCCAAGGCGTGACTAATCCCCTATCCTCGCGGCAACCGCAAGCAGCGAGCCTCCCATCGCGCCGCGCACAACAACAACACGATCCGCAACTTTTTCCACTCTAATCAGTACATTGTTCCCTTTCTCCATCTCTCGCTCTCTGTCCCTCTTTCGAAAAAGGCCAATTTCCCACACTTCTCATGCTAAATCCGAACCGCATCCCGCGCCGCGCGCGCGCGGTTCAATACGAAATTTCGAGCAGCACTCGCTGGAAATCAGCAGAACTTCGCGCTGCCCTCTCTCCCCTGCTCCCCATTACCGCGAATCAACGCGCGAACGAACGCTCCGATAAACCTTGACCGTAGAGTCAGAATCCTCTCACTCACTCTATGATGATGTATCTACGCTAGCGAGCGCGCGCGCGCGCGCGCGTTAATTCAGCACCGCTGTATAACATTGTTCGTTAGCCGCGCGGAAACTGAGCGCCGAGCATATGATTGATGCCCTGGCGAGCTACTATAGTATAGCGAGAGCAGAGCGTCTCTTAATTGGACCACTATATGATGCTGCACTGCTCTTGCTCGCTGGCTTTCTTTCTCAATTTTTATTCCGAGTTTCACGATGGAATTTTCACGTGCGCGCGCGCACATCACACACGCGATTGATCGATGCGCGATCCATTAGCTTTCTTAGAAATTCGCCGTGTGGAAAGCGCGCGTGTGTACATATGTATATAAGTAATGTGTATATACGGTTATACTTATGCGCGTATCCGGAGATGTTCGCGTTTGATTGCCTTCGGCGAAGAAGAGAGGAGAGAGGACGTTCGTTATATAAATGTACGGGATGGGAATTTAGATGAGCATGCGCGCGATGGTTTTTTGGCGGGTGTGTATAACGGGGATATTGCGCGGGGTTTCTCTCGCCATCGTCAACCTGCGCGTGCGTGATTTATTAATCGTTCGAGCGTATAAGCGCGCGCCGTCGTTTGATCCGCGAGCTTTTTGTCGCGTTTTAATCGGATTTCAGTTGCGCGAACTCTCGCAGTGCGCGATCCTTGTTTTAGTTAATAAAAGCCGGGAATTGGAGCGTTCTGGTTGTATTTTGCCGGAGCGTGGTGTATATTTAAAGAGAGAGAGTAATTTTGTAATAAAACTTGGTCTATTAAAAGATGATTCATAAAAGGGTGACATATCAGGATGACACAAAAGTAAAAAAGGAAAATTAAATTAGGTTAATGAAATTTTTAAATCTGTCGGCGTAATCTTCTAAGTTCCGAATGTAAATACTTTTAAAGCTGATTACGCGCAAGAAACTTCAATTATTTTTTATCGACGAGAACGGACAAAAAAAAAATTTAATCAAACTTACTTTTATCAACTCCGAAACAACAAATTTCCGTAAAAGCATAACGCCACCCCACTATACAAGGCACAAAAACTATCGCACAAGTTAAAAGTTACAAAACAAAAAAAAAAAACGTGAATAATCCTCGCAAACCCGTCCCTCGCCACAGATACCCGTCCGCGATAATGACGGTGGAATTACGCGACGATCGCACACCCTGCTCTCCTTACATAATGACAATTAGCCTCTCTCTCTCTTTCTCTCTCACTGGCGGAGACGCGAAAGAAACGTAAACATTTCTTTTCCCTCGCGCTCGATAAGGATCGGCCGACGGGTATAACAGGCTCTGAAAACTAGGTCCACGCACGGGGCGAAACAATTAGCGAGCCGTGGCATTAGCTTAATTGGTAATTAGCGGCGATAAGACAGCGCGCGCGCGCGCGCGGGATTCCTTTTTATTTACGCGCACACAGTGGGCGGACTATAAACTCGCGTGCGTGTGCGCGCGCGCGGCTTATATGCTACACACGCCCTGAGGAGCCTCTTTAAAAATTTATGGAGGAGGAGAGGCGAGGTGTGGTGGTAGTTTTTTCTTTTGTCGAGCTACGTGGTATATAATAGCGTGGTTGGTTTGCGTTTTTCGCGATGAATTATGGCGGATGCGAGGATTCTCAAGGCTCTCGCGCGTTGCCGGGTTATTAATTAGCTGGATTGTTTACCGAATTTCTTTTTATACGAGAGGTGGAAATATTTTACTCGCGAGCCTTGACACCCTATTCGAAAGAATAATTTTAAAAACTGTATTTTTACTATACGAAAGGCATTCATCACACTCACGCGGTATTAATTTATAAAAAACGCAATTTCTCATCAAAATTCATTTTCAAAATCCAATATTTATGACAAATGTACAGCCGCACCATTACACGACGAGAAACCGCCATCATTTTTCATCTCCGTTCCCGCGCGCACTCCTCCCGCTCTAATTGACACTCGTACAACCAACTCGTCCGCGAGCTCCGGATCGTGTACACACGCATTTCCAGCTCTCTGAAATTGAAAAATTCAGCGACCGCGCTCGGCTTTTTGCCCCCCTCTCTCTGTCAGTCCTATCGCCATGGCCGTCGTCCTTCGACGTCCGCGAGCCACATGTTTCGACCAATTAGGCCGTTGAAAAAATGCGTATATACACACACGATGCGAGTGCGCGCGCGTGGCTTCATAAATAAGGGCGTCTGCGTGGCGCACAGTGCGGCTCTCTGTTTTCTATACGGAGCGCGTGATGATGCAACCCTATATATCTACTCGCGTTTCTTTCTATAATATACGCAGCCGTCATATGTGCCCACGTCGTATTCATCACTTTAGCCGCGGCGTCGCGTGTGCATTAACATATTAGTCTGCGTGTATGTATATATATAAGCATACGAATGTTATAGTCTAATTCACTCCCTCGATTCGATGTGGGTATACGTATGAGAAGGCGACGACGTGCCTTAGAGATTCGATTTGTCCCGTAATACTAGCAGCAGCTTGATTAATCGCCACGATAAGCAAATACGATTTTTCCTATACATCAGGTATACTTCGTGACTGCCGTCGTAGGAGGTGTCGATGACTTTATTTTTCTGCGTATATTATCGGCGTTTAGCGTCCACTTAGCGTCACTCGCGTTGGAAGTCCCGCGGGGCGGCGGTGAATTTAATCGCGAACTGGAGCCGAGCGTCGCCGCATAATTATGATTAACGGCCCGTTCAGTGTGCGGTTAATTGTTTTGGAGTGTGGAGAGAGGAGAGCCAGAGCGGCCTCATGAATTTAACATTATAATATATATTTCTAGCGCCCACGCGATTTTCTTATACGTACAGGGTTCTGGTTGATCTCAAAGGCGGTGTGAATATCTTAAGTGTACATATTATATCGATGTGTGTCCGTAATGAGGCGCGAGAAAAAGTGGCGCTGTCGGGCGCCGCCGAAGTATCATTTCCATATTCCAAGAGATTCAGACGATGATTTGTCCGCATATGGCATGCGCGAGTGTTTAGCATACGAAGTTGGATGGTATCATTATGCATGCACGCCTATTATTAGAAATACGTCAGCTATTATTAGATTTTTGAAAGTCACATTTTGTCTCGTTTATTGTCCTTTTAAAAAAATGACTGTGACGATAAATTCTATCGTCACTGTTTTTAAATGCCACGTTTGAAAACTGTACAAGTATAAGGGTACAGTTGAAAATTTATGAAATGCTCTATCAAAGTTAATATTTGATTGAACAGCGAGAAATCGTAAAAATATTATGACCTATTATTTCTGGTTAATAAAAAAAAATAAGAGTTATGTAACGGTACACGTATACGCGCGCGGACAGCGTCAATTTAAAAATATAAAACGGATACCGAAGGGGGACGATGATCGGCTATCTGACCACGTAAGGGATACCTGATTGACACCAACTGTCCTCGCGCAGTGTGTGTGTGTGTGTGTGCTGTTTATCAACTTATAGTGCTTCGCAGACTTATCAATGCGGCACACTTTGTTTCATGACTTCCGCACTGCCCCGTGTCTCATCAGGAGTGCGGTATATGTATATTGTATATATAGTATATACGTATGAAAAACTGTTTACCTGTGAATGATTAACCTCATTCTACGTATAATACATTATACAGAATGCATCAGATTCTATAATTTGTATTATACTAATTTGTTTGTTCAATGATGGATTGATAAAGCACCTAAAAGCCATTTGAAGTATATTAACATTCTTTGGAAGATTTAGAATTATAAGGTAATTCATTTAATAACAGGATATTACACCGTTGTGCGTTAGCTCATAGAAATAACATATAAGAATTTCATTCACTCGAGTTAATTACGGAATAGTTATTATTAACGGCAGCCATAAGCGAACGAAAAATGTTAATCATCGCAAATGAATATTATGAATATAACCCATGTAACGAAAGACATAATATACGCAACACGTAAAGCAGACGCGCGCTCACACAGAACAGGTACATACACACCAAACAATAAACAATAAACAATATAGCAATAATAAAAATTAATCTCGAAAAAAAATCCATATCCCGTACTCGCACATACCTCGAGCACCTCTAATAACCACTCGGCACCACCGCAATCCCCATAACGCATCCCGCAAGCAGTTGCGGCTGCTCTCCTCGTTATTCAGTTTTCGACTTTAATGACGGCCGTACCTATACACGTACGTATATCCTACGTATAACACGCGAATCGCGTGCGCTCTGCTCTCTCGCTACGTACTTACCTATACCCAAGAGAAAAAAAATGAGCGCGCGAGTTAGCTAGGCGCGTATAAAACGCCCGTGATTATGCTGAAAAGTAATAGGTCTATTAAAGCCGCGATGCTCGCGCGCACGTACACACACACGCGCGCTTTCTGCTGCGTCTAGGGATTGATTATTCGCGCGATTCATCAACTTGCCCGATAGTACTTGATTTATCCCTGCACGCGTTTACTTATTATACAGTAGTGTACATACTATCAGTATCCGTGATCTCGATTTTTGGAATTTCTATGCGGGGCGATTTTCCGCGGCCAGACGATTTATACACCACGCTGTGAGATGGCGTGAAATGGTTATGGATTGATTTCGAGGATGGAACGGTTTCGGGTTCTTGCGCGCATTGTGAACACGGCCGTATCACTTACCACGCCTGTGCATAATTTGTAAACGAGAAGGGCGCGAGAATCGTGATTCCACCGGATAACCGATCTCCCGATCCAGTTGTGCGGAGCAGCAGTAGCCAGTTTCTTTTCTGATCGGGCGATCTGCCGTGGCGCGAGTTCCGGGAAAATTAATCGCGATCGCCGGGAGATACCTACACGTTGATTTGGTCAAGTATTTACCTTAACAACCGCGGAATTATAATCCGGCGCGCTTTATTTATGAGTATACAGGCGCGCGCTTCTATATGAAAGTAAAAAGAGTACGGTACATAATGTATGTGGCTAACGGGGGATTAGGATAATAAATGCACTGTGCAGCGTGTACGTGTGGGTACGGCCGCTGGCCGAGAAACGCGGCTAATTGCCGCAGACTAGAGCAGAGCGGAGCAGCGCGTTTCTTTGATAACAGAAAAAAAAACCTCGCACCGCTTGTATAGTTATGAGGGGGGGGGGTGATGTTAAATCCTACGTTAATTTTCCTTTATAGGGCAACTCCTGTCTCTGTACCTTGTTCTGAGAATATATAGACGCCTAGTAGTAGGAGAAAGCAAACTCAAATCCCGTAAAAAATGTGGTAGTAAGGCGCGCGCGATCAAAGGAATCCTTTCATCCCTGCGCAACCAGACTTCTTAACGCAAGGCGCATATATAGATAATACTCCTCTTTCGTAAGAATCTGACTTTACAAAACTAGCTCTTATTCTTTGAAAAATCGCGGGAGAAAAGTTTTCCCAAAGCGAGCGCGCGCGCACAATGGCCGCCTCTTTTCCCCGGCCAACTTCTTCTTCTTCCCTCAACTCGAGAAAATATATATAACAAATAACACACTTTACGCAACGCGGCCATCCTTGTCCAACTTTTTCTTCTTTACCCTCCTCACCCACAAAGATGAGTCCCTCCGCCACCCACCTGCATCCTTTCTCTCTCTACACATACACAGAAATACCTAACCACACCTGTCTCTCAGACCGTGAGCATCGTTAGTGCGCGCGCAACACTGCACACGATGGGGGAGAGAAAGTGTGAATGCATCGAGAGCGCGCGCGCCCACTGACAATGAACTTCCCCGGCGTCGCCGGCTGCATAATGTCGTTATTGTTAGCAAATGAGACAAAACGTACGGCCATACGCGCAGGGCGTGTACGTACGTATATACGTGTACTTGTATGTATGTGTATACATTCCGGGCAGAGAGTAGTCGCACAATGACGGCTGATTTCGCTGTCTTAATCCGGCGCGCCGCGCTCGCGACGTGGATTGATTTATGCGCGATTCGGTTTCCCCCGATTAATTTATAAGCAGTGCGCCGCGCGAGGGAATAATACGTCGCCGGATTTTATCGTTTTCATAATTCAGGACGCGAGGGAGAAGGCTTTTGAATAGACTGCACGCGACTGCCGCCGACTGGCCTTGGTGATTAAATTTCGCTGGATTTTCGCGAGCAGCGAGTTAAAAAGGCGGTGCCGGTGGTTGTAAGGTGAAAGGGGGGTATTTCTGAACAATTCGAGATGTAAATTATGGCTAACCGATGAAAGCCCATAAAAATGTTTAAATGCATGATAAATTTTAACTTCTTTATCCGATATCAACAAATTGTTTTATCCACAAAGATTTATAGCCCGAATAAAAACCTCTTTACGCCATAAACGTTCTTATACAGTTAGGATAATTGCTCTCAATTTAAAAGCCCCACCAAAAAAGCAACTTCGAAATCACACCGACTTATATGGCCTACCCCGTGTCCGGCTTTACGAGTCATCATCATCCCGGTAGCAGTTCCAAACCGCACG